>CM069905.1:98314568-99514568 GCA_036172215.1 Camellia granthamiana
ATTTCAGTTTCTGTGGCCGATAAGGCCTTCAATTTTCAGTTTATAATAGTAAGTTGAACAGATATTCCTACGGTGAACAGATAGAAATTCAAAACCACATATGTTCATACAAATGGCACACAAAATCGTATCAAACACATAATCATACTCATAATAAAGACCAATTAGCATAATACGGAACAGGGTTATCACAGTCTTCCCCCCTTTAGGAAGTTTGGTCCTCCAAACTTATTTTACCTTCGTCGGGAAACAAATATGGATAGTGTAGTCGCATTTCATCCTCTTTTTCCCATGCGGCATCCATCCCATAGTGTTCTTTTCATTCCACTTTTACCATTGGGATGGACTTGCTTCTCAATTGTTTTACTTGCCGGTTAATGATTCGTTCCGGCCATTCGGCATACTCCATATTTTCATCCAGAGCTACCCGGTGATAGTCAATCACATGAAACGGGTCCCGAAGACAACCCCTTAACATTGACACATGAAACACATTGTGGATTTGCTCAAACCCCGGTGGCAAAGCAACTCTATAAGCAACTGGACCAAGCCTTTCGAGAATTTGAAACGGCCCAATGTAACGGGGCGACAACTTGCCCTTCTTTTCAAACCTGACTTGGCCTTTCATCAAAGTCACACAGATGAACACATGGTCACCAACCTCATACTCAAGAGGTCTTCTTTGGACATCTGCATAATTCTTTTGTCGGTCCTGAGCTGTTTTGAGCCTTTGCTGAATGGTTTTGATCTTTTCAGAAGTGTCTTGCACAATTTTAGGCCCAAGTAAAGCTCTATCCCCGACTTCTGTCTAACAAATTGGTGATCTGCACCTTCTACCATACAAAGCCTCATATGGTGCATACTGATGCTGGAGTGGAAGCTGTTATTGTATGCAAACTCTGCTAGTGGCAAGTAGTCTTCCCAACTCCCCTGAAAATCTAAGGTACACATCCTCAGCATATCCTCTAACGTCTGTATAGTCCGTTCTGATTGCCCATATGTCTGGGGGTGGAATGCAGTGCTAAACCTCAGTTCTGTCCCCATAGCTTTCTGCAAACTCTTCCACAATCTAGATACAAATTTCGGATCTCTATCCGACACAATAGATACCGGAACTCCGTGTAAATGGACAATTTCATCAACATATATAGTAGCCAGTCTATAAGCATCCAATGTAGTTCTAACAGGTAGAAAATGTGCAGATTTAATCAGTCTATCAACTACAACCCAAATAGAATCCATACCTCGAGAGGTTCGAGGTAGGCCAACAACAAAATCCATAGTCACATGCTTCTACTTCCATTTAGGAATAGGGAGGGGTTGAAGTAGACCGCCCGGTTTCTGATGTTCAGCTTTAACTTGCTGACATTGAAGACATTTGGACACATATTCTGCAATTTCTTTCTTCATTTTAGGCCACCAATAGCTTTGTTTCAGATCTCGATACATTTTATTGTTACCCGGATGCATAGTAAACACTGATTTGTGGGCTTCATCTAAAACCCTTTTCTTTAGTTCCGGAATATCTGGGATACACATTTGGTTTCGAAATCTCAACACTTCACCTTCAATGCTGAACTTTGCCTTTGGACTTGTCTCAAACTCATCAATCACTTTCTTGAGGAATTCATCCTATTTTTGTTTCTGTTTAATTTCATCAATGATTGCCGGTTCGGCCGAAATAGCGGCTATCAATCTGCCCGGTTCACACAATACTACTTCAATTTCAGACTTCTCAAAATCTTACAAGATCTCTTTCTGTTCAATAAGCAAACAAGCCATACTCCCCATTGATTTTCTGCTCAAGGCATCAGCAATTGTATTAGATTTCCCGAGATGATACTGAATCTAAAGATCATAGTCATTTATCAGTTCAAGCCATCTCCTCTGTTGCATGTTCGACTCCTTCTGCGTAAAGAAGTATTTCAAACTTTTGTGATCCGTGTAGACTTCACACTTTGCCCCATACAAATAATGCCGCCAGATTTTCAAAGCAAAAACAACTGCGGCCAATTCTAAATCATGTGTTGGGTAGTTCTTCTCGTGTGGCCTCAACTGCCGAGAGGCGTAGGCAATTACCCTTCCATTCTGCATTAGTACACAACCCAAACCTTTATAAGATGCATCACTGTAAATTACAAAGTTTTTCATACCTGTGGGCAATGTCAATACTGGTGCAGTGGTCAGTCTTGTCTTTAGTTCATGAAAGGCAGATTCTCTTTCATCATTCCATTCAAATGGTTGCCCTTTGCATGTCAGTTGGGTAAGAGGTACAGCTATCCTTGAAAAGTCTTTCACGAACCTCCTGTAATACCCGACTAAGCCTATGAAACTGCGGACCTCTGTTACATTTGTCGGTGTAGGCCAATTCACAATTGCCTCTATTTTCTGTGGGTCCACTGAAATCCCCTCTTTGTTGATAACATGCCCTAAGAAAATAACTTCATCCAACTAGAATTCACATTTCTTTAGTTTAGCAAATAATTTTTTTTCCATAAGTATTTGCAGGACAGTTCTCAAATGATGTTCATGTTCAAGTCTATTCTTAGAGTATATCAAAATGTCATCAATAAAAACCACAACAAATTCATCAAGGTAGGTTTTGAAAATTCGGTTCATTAAGTCCATAAACACTGCCGGAGCATTAGTCGCTCCAAATGGCATAACAAGAAATTCAAAATGACCATATCTCGTTCTAAACGCTGTTTTCTCAACATCCTCTGCCTTTACTTTCAACTGGTGGTACCCGGATCTCAAATCAATTTTGGGAAACACCTGTGATCCCTGCAACTGGTCAAATAAGTCATCAATACGGGGTAAATGGTATTTATTCTTTATTGTCACCTTGTTCAATTCTCAATAGTCAATACACAGGCGCAAGGTTCCATCTTAATTTTCACGAATAACACCGGTGCATCCCATGGTGAAGTACTAGGTCGGATAAACCCTTTGTCAAGTAGGTCTTGCAACTGTTCTTTCAGTTCTTTCATTTCAGCAGTAGCCATTCTGTAGGGAGTTTTGGAAATAGGCTGGGTGCCTGGCATAATCTCAATTGTGAACTCTATCTCCCTGTCCACCAATTCCCCTGGTAATTCATTTGGAAACACATCTGGAAATTCTCTAACAATAGGGATACTATTCAATTCAACATTTACAGATTGTTCAGACAACACATAACACAAATAACCCTGGCACCCTTTCCTGATCAGTTTACATGCCTTCATTGCAGATATTAAATAAGGTGGAGGTACTACCCCATTACCCACAAACACAATTTCTTTATGTTCTGGTAGTCTAAACACAACCCGTTTTGTCACATAATCAATGGTGGCACAATATTTAGTTAACCAATCCATGCCCAGAATTATATCAAAGTGCCTAAAGTTCAAGGGCAACAAATCCACATACAAAATGGCATTCCCAACACGCATATCACAAAAACGATATACAGATTCACACAATACAGATTCCCTGGATGGAGTAGATACACATAGCAGATATGGCAATAATTCTAGAGGTTTACTCAGTGTAGATGCAAATGCACATGTTACGAAAGAGTGCATTGATTCGGAGTCAATTAACACAAAAGCATCTTGATTACATATAGAAATAGTACCTGAGACGACTGCGTTAGCATTCCGTGTATCGCCCGGAACAAGCGTGAAAACTTTCCCTTGCCTCACGGTGTCCCTGGTGGTAATAGATCTCATAGCATTTCCTGGCTTCGGGATTGATGCAGTTGAGCTAGCAGTTAACTTCCCACTATTCTGATTACAATCTCTGGCCATATGCCCTTGTTTACCACATTTAAAACAGGCCCCTGACACACGGTAACAAACCCCACGATGTATTTTACTACAAATATTACATATTGGGGATGTAATCTCAGGAAGAATTAGAAGTACTCGAGGAGCCCATATTCTGCTTCTTCAAAAATTTCTTCTTCGTAAAGAAGCCTTGTCTTTTGTTGCCTTTCCAGTCAGTTGTTGGTTTAGTTTGTCTAGCTATATTAGCTTATGATATTATGGCCCTGTCTAGCACCCCAATATAGGTTTCCAGCTTCAAGACATTCACCCTTTCTAAAATGTCGCTTCGAAGCCCACCTTCAAAGTGCCTCGCTTTCTTATAATCAGTGTCGATCACATGTGGTGCAAACCTGGCCAATTCAGTGAATTTGGCCTCATACTCAGCCACTATCATGCTGTCTTGTTTAAGTTCCATGAACTCCGACACTTTTCTGTCACGGACACACTTAGGGAACTACTTATCATAAAAGACTTCTAGGAATTTGGTCTAGTCAACATCTTTATGATTTTCACACATCAACATCCACCATCTTCTTGCTTCGTCTTCTAGCATAAAGGTGGCTAGAAGCACTTTCTGTGTCTCCGAACAAGGGAACACCTCAAATAGCTTTTCGATGCCGAGGACCCATGCTTCGGCTTTCAACGGATCTAGTCCCCCATGGAACTATGGTGGTTTCATTTTCTTAAACTCTTTGGTGAGAGCTATTATCTGATCATCATTCTGATTATCTAGCACGGGTGGTGCCGGAGGTGGAGGCTATGGTTGCTGCCACTGTTGTTGTTGCCTCAATGTTTCTGCCATTTCCTGAATCAATCTTTCCATTCTATCCATTCTGGCAGTAGAAGACTCCTCTATCTCATCACCTCTTGTTCTCACCATCTGATTAACTTGCATTATAATTTATACAAAAGATTCACAAGTATGCATATACTAGAGAGCATACATATTCAAATAATTTACAATGCAATCAAATCACAAACTTATAACACATAATTGTTCACATTAAAACATTTAAGCGCATTCTCGATGCTTTCAAATTCATACTTATCACATTAATGCATCCTAGATCTTTTCGAGGCTCTTATTGCTCATTTGGACAAGTGTGTGAGTTATTAACTCATGCTCTGATACCACTCTGTCATGACCCGAACCCGAACCAGTCCCCATGGGTTAAGGACATAACTACCAGTAATCAAGGGATTACCTACGGCCTCAAACCAATCCAAACACGACTCATCAGAGTAAAGGGGCCAGATGGAAGCAATTTCAAACTTTTGTCCATAGAGCTGTGCTTACATGGCACGTCATAACAAACCATACATATACATGTTAATAACTCACATCAAAATATGTACATCACAATATGTACTAACACAGAGTTCTGCACATACAGGATCATTCAAGTCTAGGTCAACCAATCCAAAACTATATACAATCATAAACCAAAGTCCTCGCCAACATGACAAAATATAACAAAATAGCAAAAGGGCGAAGACGAGTCTCGTGCGTGGGACGTAGGGGTGACTCTTCAAAACCTTGGCTGTTTCTCACAAACTTCACTGAGGCTGGGTTTGGACCTCCCTTAGCTCACCTATAGACACATGAATGAGTGTAAGTGAAAGCCTAGTGAATAATATCAAATACAAAAAATACATGAACAGTATTTAGAACAACATGCACCAACGGCCTTGGGCCCAGTTCACATTTCTGTCTAGTATATATATATATACCAATTAACAGCGGGTTCAAACACATCAGACGGCCTCTGGCCCAATCCATTCATGTCAAACGGCCTTTGGCCCATTCATTCTTCCATTCATGTCAGACTGGCCTCTGGCCTATTCATTCTTTCATTCATGTCAGACTGGCCTCTGGCCCATTCGTTCTTTCATTCATGTCAGACTGGCCTCTGGCCCATTCGTTCTTTCATTCATGTCAGACTGGCCTCTGGCCCACTCGTTCTTTCATTCATGTCAGACTGTCATTCGAGTCAGACTATCATTCATATCAGACTATCATTCGAGACAGACTATCATTCATGTCAGACGGCCTCCGACCCATTCATTTATAGCAAACGGCCTTAGGCCCAACCATATGGCATAGCAAACATTTGTCCACAATTCAAATCAACAGACTCATAAAGCTTATAGAGGAATAAGTAATTGGACAAATAACATATTTCAAAATATCTCTATTAAGATATTACTCACAGTGATTGGCTGGATGATTTGCTCTGGGGCTTGACTCTACACATTGCATAACACATATGAGTCACAAACGATTCAATCCGTTCTTAATTCATACATCCCTCTTAGGCTTCTTTCTTATCCTTTTAATTCATTTACAATGCTTAATGCATGCCTAAAAGTACTTAGAAGTGAAAGAGAACGGAAAATGGAACACAGAACACATTTGCAAAATTTCAGAAACAGGGGTCCCCGCTGGAGCGTGGACTTTCCTGCTCGAGCGGACCCATTAAGTTTGCAAAAGTACTGGTTGCTTCGATTCTACGCTCGAGCGTGAATTCGGACGCTCGAGCTGAAGGTCATTCTACATAGCTCCCCACTTGAGCGTGAACTTCCCCGCTCGAGCGGACATCTATGTCTGCAAAAAGTTCTGGGAGCTCGTATCTCCCACTCAAGTGGTGCCTTACCCGCTCGAGCGAACATCCCAAATTCTGGAAAATCCAGAATTGTTCTTGAGCTTCAAACTTGCATTCAACTCAACATATCTTGCATATTATGGCTCAAACTTCACATATACATGTATCAACATGATCCAACACCAAATTTATTACATTATGAAGCTCAATTTCACAAATTAATCACATGCATGTCCCAATTTACACCAAATTTATTTCCAACATAACGAATTCATGCATTCAAAACTCATACTCTTATGAATTGTACATGCATGTGAGATATAACCCTCATTCTCAACTTAGATGATGAAGAGATGGTTAAAAACATGAACTTCAATCAAAGATTCAACATGGATCATGTATTTCAAGCTCAAGCATACAAATTCATGGCAATTTCCTACATGCATGTTTATATTGACTTCCAATTTATCAAAACTAACTCATTTTCATCATAATCAATTCAATTCATGTTCCTTATCATCATTCAACTTTGAATTCCCAAAGTTACAAGCTAATATCCATGAATTTACTCATCTAGGAGCTTCAAACACCCAAATTCTAGCTAATTCTTTGAGTTCAACCTCCAATTCTCAAGCCTTGAGCCAAAATTGCCCAATTCTTCCTCTTTCCCTTTCTAGCCGACCCGCCCTCCCTTTCCTCAGAGTAATTTCAGCCAAAATGAATAAAAGAGAGGAGTTGAGTGTATAGTGCCCCTTTTTATATAAATCCCATTAATCATAATTATCAATATTAAATAATTTGAGCACTACACCATCAAATTAATCTAATCAATCTGATCCGAATCAATTTTCAATTAAATTTCACCGTAGGCTCTAAAAATTACGCTAATCACAATGGCATAGTCAATTTCGGTTTCTGTGGCCGATAAAGCCTTCAATTTTCAGTTTATAATAGTAAGTTGAACAGATATTCCTACAGTGAACAGATAGAAATTCAAAACCACATATGTTCATACAAATGGCACACAAAATCGTATCAAACACATAATCATACTCATAATAAAGACCAATTAGCATAATACGGAACAGGGTTATCACAGTTACGGAGCTACAAATAAATAATTACAAACACCAATGTACAAAATTCATTTCCTTCACATCTACAATGAGATTACACATAAGAGATTCATGGACTTCTGAACTCCTCAACTAATGAATCCGAATTCTCTTCTTGGAAAAAAATTAAAACAACAAGGGATGAGCACAATTGCCCAATAGGAATTTCATGGTTTTAAAGCAATAGCTATCACATAGATAGAAATGATCATGCATGCAGGGTGACACCATATAGTAGAGTGACATTTTGTAAGCTTAAAATATTATATGTAGAGTATCTTTTTTTCCAAATTTCTTTGAACATTTTAGGAAAATTGTCAGCCATAAAAATTATCCCTCATTATTAGAAAAACCATAATCCTTTTCAAAAACCATTATGTTTAAGGAACAACATCATTTCAGATTTATTAACCAATTCCAAAATATTCTTCATTTAATTTCCATTTTAATACTCCTTTTTTGTTTACTTCCATTTTTCCTTTTCACTTACTCCCATTATTATAACTCCATAATGTAGAAATCCACATCTCCTTTATATTCAATAAAAATTCTCCTACACTCAACTTCTATTTGTCTACCAACTAAATCACATCCACATTTGCATTATCAATTGTAATTCAACATAACAGAAGAATAATAAACCCATTTAGTTCAATTTCTCAATTAATCACAAAACAAAACTCTTAATCTTTCCTTATAGATACAAACAACCCAGTGAGTTCTTTATCATCAACCCCTTATCCAATTACCATTTCATTATCTATTCTTTTCAAATAATTTCTATATGCATTCCCCTTCCATACCAAATTACACATCAGATAGTAATTTCACAAGTTCATCACAAGTCACACATATCATCACCAACCTTAACACATTTCACAGCACATTCCACCTTTTGTCGACTTGATACGGCGGGATAGTGGGTACCCAATTCATAACACCCTCTACTTTTTGCCAACTATTATACAGCGGGATAGTGGGCACCCAAAAAAAAAAAACCATTTTCTCAAAAATCATATTTTTCCAAAAACCATGTTTCTCTACATTTACTGACTGTCATAAGGCAAGACATGGACAGCCAAAAACCATTTTCAACTTTAAAACCATTCCCCACATTTGCCGACTTTTATACGGCAAGACATAGGCACCCAAAAACATTTTTAAAATCATCCGTTTTTTCACTTTTGCTAACTGCAATACGGCAAGACTTTGTGGATACCCAAAAACTATTTTTCCACTTTTGCCAACTACAATAGGGCAGGACTTTGTGAACACCCAAAAACTTTTTCCCCACAATTGTCCGGCGATAAACCTAGACAGGGCATTTGGGCACCTTGAATTCAAAACTACCCCCACATTTACCGGCTTTTATACGGATAGACGTGGGCACCGAAAGACATTTTTTACTCCCTGCGCGGGTACCAACTACAACACAACCTAACATAACTCAACACAACTCAACTCAGCCCAACACAACTCAACCCAACTCAACACATTTTAATCACAACCCAATTCAACACCATTCAATACAATTCGGCATAATTCCATGCGAACTCTTAAACTTCCACATCATCATTTCATCACAAAGCTCATATCATCCATACCATTAGTAACTTCTTTCCCCCAAGTTTGGTTTCATATCATAACTTAATTTAAAATATCAACATTAAGAGTTCGATCGCAACTGTTACATAAATTTTTATACTCTTTAAAATTTCAATGAAACTTGTACATGTGTAATTTAACACCTCAATTTCATGATACTACTTTCAATTTAAGCAAAACCATCATCTATCTTTATGAACCAAACTAGGGTTTTTAAGAGAAATTAAAGTTTTTCACAAAACACCTTTTTATTCTAATTCTCCTATTGATTATACACCCAAATTTATAACCCAACAAGTAAACCCCAACTCTTCAAACCCTAAACCCCCAATCTCATGATTTATCACAATATGCTTAAAAATACAAATTTTGTATTTATATAAGACAATGCCACAAATCTATCTATAAATGAGAGTATTAAAGGAGAACTAGAAACCCTTAGCTCTTGTAGCGGAGAGAAAACAACCCAAAACTCACCGGTGACGAAACCACGAACTATTTGGACAAAAGGAAGCCGTTGACAAGATCTACAACCTTTCTCAAATGACCAAAGTGAAAAGATCACTGTAAGTGAGTAGATCTAAGTGAAAAAGTTTGAGTTTAGAGAGAGAGAGGAGAGAAACTCACGATATAGAAGAGAAAATAGGAGGAAAAGTGAAATGAATAAGTATTTGGAGCCTATTTATAGTAGTAAAGCAATAATAGAACAATAGCCCCAAAGTCAAATGAAAAGAACAAGTCAAAAACCCCCAAAAAGTAGGGCCCAAACCGACCCAAAAATCTAAAAATTACACACAGGGGTTGACCCTTCAGGAAGAAAGCTGAGACACCAATGTGTGCAGAGGACAAGGTGTCGACATGTCCCAAACTGGTGTCGACACTAAATTTCAGCAAGCAAACCCCAGATTTTGCCATAGACAAGGGTCGACACCTCCTAGACCGGTGTCGACCCCAAAGGCCAACAAGAAAAGGCAAGTGTCGACACTACCAAGGGCTAGTGTCGATACTAAATTTTAGCAGCGATCTAGGAACACAACAGTGAGATGGTGTCAACACCTCCAAGGTTGGTATTGATCCTAGAACAAATTTTCCAAGTTTGTAGCACTTGTGCCTTTTAAAGCTTTTGGTAAATGTATCTGGACCCTTTATTCTATTTTGGGAACCTTTGGTGTTGTTGTACTTTAGTTTTAGAGGAGTACAAATTGATTTAAACTTGTTAGGTTTGGTTGTTCGCACTTATTCTTGTCAAAAGTTCCTTGGAGACTTAGAAATTCCATTCTAGGGTCGACATCAGCCTTCCTAGGGTCGACCCTTACCTGTTGATGAAGTTCTGGAAGTGTTGTTGTAACATAGGGTAGACACCAGACTGAGAGAGGGTCGACCCTCTTCTGTCTGTGTGTTGGTTGTTGGAAGATAGGGTAGACACCTGTCTGGGGTAGGGTCGACACCTGCAGTGCAATCAAAGCTTTCCCAGATTTTTTTTCCTCTTTGGTGTCGACACCACTGTTGCAAGGGTCGACACCTGCGACTTTTTCTCAGATTTTTCTACCGGTTTGGGCCTACTTTTTGGGGATATTTTCACTTGATATTTTGGGTTGACTTTGGGGCTTATTTCTATTTTGACCTAGTACTATAAATAGGCTTCCACTTAACCCTTTTCTTTATTTCTTCTTCTCTTTTCTCTCTCAAAACCGTGAGACACTCTCTCTCTTTCTCAAAAAGCACTTTTCACTCATAGATCCTGAGATCTACTTGCTTGAAGACCTCTCCTCATCTTGCTCCTTTGAGATACATTGTAGAGCTTGTCGAGGGCTTCATTTTGATCGGAGCAAAACGTGGTTTCTCCTCCGTCGACTTTTGGGGTTTTTCTTCCTTCTTCCTCTTCTAAGCTTGAGGTAGGGATTTCTTTGCTCTTTTCCAATACTTCATCTATGGATAGACATGTGGTAGTTTTTATTGCATAAAAACCATATTCATTATGGATTTTCTTGAAAGCCATGAAAAGGGATTTAAGGTTTGATATTTATGATTGGTGTTGAGTTATTTGGGAAATGATTTACTATGCTTGTGAAGAAAATGAGGAAAGCCCTAATTTGATAATATTGGTATAATGGATTTAAAAGAGAGGGAGTTGAATAATCTTTATATTTTGCTAATATGGGTTGGATAATTGTGTTCATATCAAAAGAAAATACAACGAGAAGTAACCACGGTGTTGGTATTGTTTTAGACTAATCACGTGATGTTGAGTTGAATTATGGTTTTGGTACCAATGGAATTGGTTTTGTAAGATAAAGGTGATGGATTTGGTTTTGGTTTTGGTTTTGGTTTTGGTTTTGTAAAATGACAATGATGGATTCTTAGAAAATGGTTGGAGTTGTGTGGATTGGAAAGGAAACAAAAGTGGTTTTTTGAAAGAAAATGACATCATCACCCTTTGTAAAATTGATAATGAACTTGAGGTCAGATTTTTGGAATCCTTTATATATTATCTTTTGTTATTGGACTGAAAGTCTTGCGAGAATTGGGTTTTGTTTTCCTTTTGTATGAAATGTAGAAATGGATAGACATTAATTTAAATGGTGGGGTTGGATGTTTGAGATCTCTCACCTATGAAAATATGAATTAGTTTGTCTATTTGGAGATTGTATAGATGTTTAGAAATATATGTTTTGAGCTATCGGGGGAGGATAGCTATGACTGTTGTAGAAACTGCATGTGGACTAGGTGAATTGAAATTGATCACTTGTGCTTGTCGTTGAATATGACTATTACTACATACATTGGATATGTATGGCTATTTGGGAGTGGAAAGGGGATGTACTCCATATGTGATTATGTATTCTTATACATTGTGTATTTATTACACTTAGGTTGTTATGCATTCTAGTATGTTGAAATATTTGGGAATGTGCTTGCGCTTCGAATGAGAGGTACCATTACCTTCCAGCCAGCGCTTGGAGAATTGGCCACGCTTCGAATTAGAGGTACCAGTACCTTCCAGCTATCGCCTGGAGAACTTCGAAGAGGTACTATTACCTTCCAGCCGGTGTCTGGTAAATTGGGATTTTGTTATGGAAAGGTGTATCCTTGAGTTGGGATTTTGTTATAAAAAGGTGTATCCTTGACATGGCATTTTGTTATGAAAAAGTGTATCCTTGGCTTACCGTGCTTAAGGCTGGTAGAGCAGAATTCATTTATCATTATTTTCTCAGTGTATCAGGGTATATCATGGGTTATGATGGTATTATTCTAGAAGGTCGTGTTGCCTCAATTGTTGAAGCAGATAATTATTGATTGCTTGCTGTTTTCTTTTGTATTGAAGGCATACTTGTATAGTCATGAATGTGTTGGAAACGAACGTCAGTATTGTGTTGAGATGGTGGAAAAATGTGAAAGACTTTGAATACTTGTGAACATGTTTTGAAAAGGCAGATAGGTGTAAGTCTGGAAAGTGAAAGATAACGTAATGGGCCTGGTGAAACTGTTTTCCTCGTTTACTTGTTATAGTCATATGAATTTTGAAAAAGATAACAAGAAGAAAGAAAAGTGAATTGCTTATGTCATTGAATGAAATGAATGACTTTGAGAAAAGTTCTTATATACATATATTTATGTATAAACCGTCACATTATTTATACAGTATGAGACTAAGCATTCATGATCATAGCTATCTGTAAGTTGCTATTGTTTAGGATTATGTTGAGATCCCTATTGGACTTTATGTTCATCCCACGTTGTTGATTCTTTTTCAGGTGAACATCGAAAAGTGTTTCAAGGTCATGGATCTTCTTTACCTGTTGGCCACGGGGCCTTTTATTTGTCGGCGGAATGCCATTGATGTAAAAGGGTTAAACCTTTTCTTTTACTTTTAAAGGTGCAAGCCTACGGGCAATTTATTTGGTTATGCCCATGTTGTAATTAATTTGCATTCGGATGAGAGAATTTTTATTTATTCTTACTCATTGATGTAAAGAGTTTTCCGCATGTTATCTCTGAAACTAAATTAAATTAATGAATCTGGTAATGGTTCCGAGTAATAAAAAGTGGGCCGTGACAAAGTTTCCAAAGAACTTTTCAACATAACCAAGCGTGAACGAACAATCCCAACATGATTAAATTGAATTGTACTCCTCCAAAACCAAAATACAACAACTCCAAAGACTCCAAAAAGAAAATAAAGGAATTAAATACACTCTCCAATAGTTTAAAGGATACAAGTGCTTCAATTTGTATATATTAAGCATATGGCAGTTTTGGACCTTTGTAACTCTAGTCTTAATAGCTAGAGTTGATGGCCTTTGTTAATGGCATTTGATAGAGGCCTTCCCCCTCCAACTTTTGGAGAGTTTAGAGATGAAAAATGGAGATGGTTGAAAAATAGAAAAAAAAAATTCTCAAGATATTGATTTGTGATTATATTTCAAATAACGAATGACAATCCCAATCAAACAATCAAAGACAAACGAACACAACAATTTAATGTGGAAAAACTACAATTGGAGCACTTCCAATTGTGATTAAAAAAATAAATAAATCACGGGCCAAAGCCACAAAATAATCCACTACGAAGATAGAAAAGAATTACACAAGTATACTCTCAATTACCTAGTGAATCCACGCCCGAAATTGAAACCGATCCCAATGTGCCTCATCCACCACTATCTTCATCTCGAAATTGTCTTGTCCAACGTTCAATCCACAACATTGATGTCGAATCTACGACGATGAGCCACTCTGGAATCCATCAAAGCTTCAAGCCCAAATTTCTCAGAATCTACCAAAGAGCAACTCTCTCTTTTGTGAGTAAAAGAAAATAAACAAACCCCTTGATGATTTTGATATAAAGTTCATGGATCCATTGATCACTCTTAAATTATCAAGGAAACACTCATAAATCACCCTTCAATATAAAACACTTAGTTTTTTTCTTCATATCTAAAAATCTACACAACTAGAAACCTAAAACCGAGCAAACAACCCACTTTATAGTAAATAGGATCCCGCAAACTGCTCGAGGGCACATTTCACCGCTCGAGTTGAATGAAAGCAATGCAAAACATATAGGCTAACTGATCGAGCACAACTTTCACCGCTTGAGCGGTAAAAATTTCTTCCCAGAAGTTTAGGCGCTCTGCAAAAATACTAAATAATCCTTTTCTTCACTCAAGCGGTCAAACAACTTCAACTGCAAAGTGGCAAACATGAAAGGATTATGATCACAAACTTCTTTGCAGAGGCACAATTCAGGTTTGAACCGTATCTAAATACTCATAACCTCACTGAAATAAATGATTGAATAAAATTACAATTGAATGAGTTTTGTCAAACGGGATTGCCAATAACAAAAACTTAACAATGGCGTTTTGAGATAAAAATATGGAAATGATTTTACATCAAAAATAATTCTAGAATTTTTCATCTTCTTTTTCCTAGTCATTTCCTTTGGTTCTTGCTAGAGAAAGAGTACTACTAACATTCAAGCTCGTCGGAGCTGATTTAGTGAGTGCTACTATAGCACACGTTCAACCATTTTATACTGGGAGACAGACGCTGACAGATCTACAACACTACCGGTGAGAAGGTGAATCTGCTTTAAAGAAACTGTGTGAAACACAGGACTTGGTTTGCCTTCCTTGTCGTTTGTTCTTTATTTTTTGAAGATTAATCTTACTTTGATGAGTCCTAATAGTTATTTATTCATGTTAATAATTTGTTCTAGTGATTTTGGTTGATTCAAATCCATTATGTAATCTATTCATTTTGTCATAGTCTATTCTATATTTCATTCTTTAATTAAATAAATTAATAAATAAATAGGGTTGTTTTGTCATTCCTATTTTATTTTATTTTATTTTATTTATTTTTCTATTATTATCATGGAAAAATACTAACAATAACAAGGGTGTTGTTTAGTGAAAATCATGAGTCGTTTATAATTCTTTGTTTTTAAGGGGAAAAAAAATTATTTCAAGAGTTTATATTAAATTGTTTGGTGTAATTTTGTTTATTTATTAAACAGAAATAATTTAAATAAACTAAAAAATATATATATTGATTAACTAATAGCTGAAAAAGATACGCATTTGATTTTTAATTTTTTATTATCATTTTTTATTTAATAATAAGTTGCACCAAACTAGTCAAAAAGCATCAAATTCTAGCACCACTTATGTGTAATATATTTCAACAGATTTTGTATTCATTAAACACAAAATTTATACATCGTATTTGATCAGAGGTTGATGAAATTCAACATTCATAGATCTTATTTGATCAGAGGTTGATGGAATTCAACTCTCTCTCTCTCTCTCTCTCTCTCTCTCTCTCAAGCCCAAAATGATAATCAAAAAGATCATATAAAAGCCATCAACTTGACTGAAAAGTTAAAGAGGATGCATTTTCTAAACAAGAACATATCACACTATGTTGCTATGATCAACATAAGATTATTGTTGGAGTATGTGTAAAAGTAGAATTTTACATTGAATAAAAAATAAAAGAGATTGGTCTTAATATATATTAGATGGGTTATCCATTTATAGACTTAAGTTTTGAAGTGGGTATGAGTTTCAAACAATGTTTGTTGAGCATTGATTGATGTGGCATCTGTGAACTCTAGAGTTTCTCTCTAATGGATTTGGACTAGTATTGTTGTGCACTTGTAAACTCCCTTATTCCCTGACAATCGATATTAGAGCTGATGGTAGACGATCTATGGGCGGAATCTCCTAGAGCATTTGATGTTAGTGGACTTGGGCTTGCACGGAAAACTCTTGATGGAGCAAGAGCAAAAAAATCTATAATGACTCTTGATGGAGCAAAATTCCTAGTGCACGTGGAAGTTGGACTACGGCAAGATGGCTCTCTCAATGGAGTATGGTGGCTCATGATGGAGTTTGTGCGAGTGGGTATAGGTTTGGTTCGACTCGATGTTGGAGAGTTATAGATCAAGATTACGAGGGAGTGCGTGTTATCTATGATGAACTTGCGAATGAAGATTAAGACTTGAGTGAGAGTAAAGAGAGGCCCGATGTTTGGTTCACATTAGGGGAGATTGTTGGAGCATGTGTGAAGTTAGAGTTCAACATTGGATAAAGACTAAAAGATATGGGTCTTAATATACATTAAGTGGGCTCCTCACTTATGGGCTTAAACTTTTAAGTGGGTATGAGTTTCAAACAATGTATGTTAGGCTTTGATGTGACATTTGTAGACTCTAAAATTTCTCCCTAATAGATTGAGTTAGTATAATTGTGCACTTGTGGGCTTCCTTATTCCTTAATAATTATTCTAATGCACAATTTATTACTCCAAAGTGAGAAGCATAAAAGAAATGACATATAGAGCATGAAAGGTGACTGTTTCTTTTAGTTTGAAGAAAATTTTAGCACTTCTCTGCATCCGACTTCTCATATTGGGAGCCTAAAGAAAGTGAAAACTTCCAAAAAGATTCACATTCACATGATTTTATATTATAATAAAGATAAATTACAAATTTCACCTCTATAGTTTGACTTAAATTTCACTTTGGACCCTACATTTTAAATTTAGTTTCAATTTTATCATTCCATTCCTTATTGTCCAAATTTTCTATAGCAAATTATATTGGTAGTCTCTGCATTTTGATCTTTATATCATTTTGATCCCTGTAATTTCAATTGACTCGATTTTGTCTGTGAATTTATGACATTGTCTCAATTTAGTCGAATTGAATACAATTGTTAACATTTTTTTTCATAAAAATGGGTACATAAGTGGCATGTGTCATGATTTTAAGGGCAAAATAATAAGTTTGCTCAATTCAGTGAGTTAAACTCAATCAACTCAATAATTATTTTCTGTCAAAAATACTAATGGTATTATTAATTGGAACAAATTGACACAAAATCTAAATTTATGGGTCAAAATTGAGCTAATTGAAAGTTGAGGGATTAAAATGACACCAGAGGCAAAATGTAGGGACTATAAGTGTAATTTGCCCAATTTCTATCTATACACCTCAGGTGGTTGAAACGTGTTAGAAAATCATTAATTTTAATGCCAAATTTGAATTGAAGGACAAAATTAAAATTGTATTTAAAGTGTAAAGGACCGAATTGTTAACATTAAAACAACAGGGATCAAAATAAAATTTTGATCAAATTACAATATTTGAAAGTGTAATTTACCCTTAAAATAATGTTAGTGTAACCACATTTGAATACCATATTTAAATATCACCTAAGGTGACCGTTTTACATGCCATTATATCAGTTGTAATTTTATTCTATTTAAATATCAGTTGCGACATAAGTAGAGCTTATCAAATCAAGTGATATGTGATTAATGTCATGTAAGACATCAACTCATATGTTTACCAAATATGATATTCAAATTTAGTCACTATAATTACTCTTTATACTATTCTAGTTTCTATTCTTCATTTTTTCCACTTTGGTCATGGGCAACACTACAACAAAACTAACTATCTATGGCTTAAACTTTACGGCATACATCAAATACATTCTATGGCATTTTTTTATTTTTGCAAGTCGTTAATGGTTTTTCAATAATGACATACAAACCATGTACGTCGTTAATTCATATATTTATAGCATGCAAAGTATGCCGTAAATAATGCATATTTTCACTACTTAAAAAATATGTCGTAAAATATTTACTCTTAAGATGACATACATTTCATGTTGTCAAATATTATAACTTTACACGGCATGCATTAACATGTCGCGAAAACTTCTACAAAAAAACAAAAAAAAAAAAAAAAATATTCCATTCGATTTTTTTTATGACATGCAAAAGCATGTCGTAAAAATATTTTCACAGCATACAAAAATATGTCGTAACATATTTATACTTAAGATGACATACATTTCATGTCATAAAATATTATAAGTTTACACAGCATGCATTAGCATCTCATGAAAACTTTTATTTAAAAAAAATTTCAATCCATTTTTTTTTATTATTTAAAAAAAAAAAACTAACAATTTCCAACCAAGCTTCTCACTTAAATTTTTCTAATTGAAGACAACATAAAAAATAATTTATACATTATTTTATAATTTAGTGTTTTCTTTTAAGGGATAATTGAACCCAGTGGAATTTTGGGGGAAAAAATTATATATTCATGAAAAAGTTTATAATTTTAATTATTAGTATTTATATTACTTCTCACTAATTTGTAGTTTTTTTTTTTTAAATTACCTTAATTTGATATTTTCCCTTCTTTTAATAATTTATTATTTTTTACTTTTTAGATGTACCTAATCAGGATACAGCTACAAAATAAAATATTTATAAAAAACAAATATAACACATATGAAATGTATTAAATTTTATATTTTGAATTTAAAAAGTAAAAAAAAGAATTATTTAAAATATTTAAAAACTTAAAATAACTAAAACAAAAAAAACTCAAAAACATTATTTTAAGGCCCGTTGCTCACTCTCCCTCTCATTCTATCTATACATGTTTTTGCCCCAAACCCTTTCATTCTCTCTCTCTCTCTCTGTCTCTCTCTCTCTCTCTGTGCGTGCAAGCTTTCTTCGTTCTAGTCTGTTTGAGGTATGTTCTTCGAGCATTGCCTTGATCAATCAAGCCTTTGAAGTAAGTTCTAATCAAAAGTCAAATATTTTTCTTCTTCTTATCTTCGGTTCTTCAAAAGTATAGTCAAATCTCTGTATATGCATATATTTGTATGTATTAGTCTCGATTGATTGATTTGTGATCAGTAGATCTGATGAGTTTTGAAGCGTATGATCGATTCTTTGTTGTGGAAATGATTTTTGGACTGTTTGTTTGAGTTTTTAGGGTTTTGATGAGATATGAAGTGATTTGACTATTGATCTGAACTTGAATTGAGTTTTCTTCGGTGTCTTGATCGAGTTAGGGTTGGATTATGTGGCCCGATGTGTAACGCCCTCAAAATAAACCCATAATCATACATTCGTGATACAAGAAAGAGATATCATATTCCCAACATCAGAGTATTCTTACAAGAGATATTACATGTTGACAACAAAAGTAAATGCCCTATAGGCTTACAACTTTCCAAGTCAACACTTGGGTTCAACAAAAATAGAGTTCTAACCCTTTACACAAATAAGCCCTAGGATTAATATACATGTAATAACCAAAAATCAACAAAATAACCAAAGAAGTCTTCAACTCCCAAAACCTTCCAAACTATGTCCTTGGATGTGGTATGTCACCTGGACCTAAAAAATGATGTCCCATATAGGGTGAGCCAATGCCCAATAGAGATATACTAAACCAAGTATGAGAAATAACTAAAACATTAGCATTTGATGAATGGCTAGTACTTATAAAACAACTTGTAACTCAATTCAGGTCCATGACAAATAGTCCATATTTCATTTCTCTTTCCTTTACTTACCCAATTTTCAAATTATATAAACATGGCTCAGAACTTCGCCGAACAATTAAATGAGACAACGGCTCATATTAAAACACCTATAATATCAACAATTCAAATGAGATTACAACTCATGTTAAAAACACTTCCATACTTCACAATTAATACACAGATTTGCTGTAGTAATGGAGTCCATCGCCTATCTCCTCCCAAATAGGTTTGAGAGTCCATCCCCTATCTCCTCTCAAACCATGGAGTCCATCACCTATCTCCTCCCAAACGATATACATATACAATGTAATTACACCTATCATATACAATGATCAATCAATACACATATTTGGCGTATTGTTCCAACAGTCATATTCAATGACATAACACGTTCGATTAGTTTCAGTTTTCCCTAATCAACATACAATGTCTACAACAATCAAGACTATCCTCCACCAATAGCCCAAAGCAGTTATTTCTAAACAGATAATAAATGCATCAAACAGATATAATATCAACAGTTACATAGGTGAGTGATTAATTAATACAACTACACCATTCAATCTTATAATTCCCCAATTTCATGAATTTCATCTCAATTTCATATTTCCACAAATTAATTATTCAACACAATTAAGGCATTATTCCCCTCTTCTCAAATATTCATCCTAAGACGAAATTCCACCAATTTCATTCACAAACTCATATTCCCAAGCCTTATTGTAGACGTCCCCAAACGTCCCGGGAGGGAATCCCGTTTTGTTCATTTTGGCTTACTCCAGTTCAGGACTCAATGTCACGGTCCTGTATCTAATCTCGCAGAGTGCAATGCAAGACCGATGAATCATCAAAGAGTCCAAATTCGGCAAATCGTTTTTGAAAACAGATTTTTTTTTGAAAGAAGTACCAAACATGGACTGCTTTGCCAGATACAGAGTCGCCACCTAAATATTTATTTTGGGGGAATTTAGGAAATCCTGACTCGTTACCTAAGGCCACGTGTCCGTCATCACCAAAGTTGCCTCGGCTCGGGAACTTGGGTACGATTAGGGAAGGTCACTTCGTGAGCACCCCCGCTCGCCCGATCAAAGATCGGCCTCTACCAACCATGATATCGAGTTTTGAAAACATATGTGCTCTTATTCCGGTTATCAGCCTAGAATTACTATATGATGCGCACAGCATACAAGTATAGACTGGATCGCCTAAATTGAAACAAAACATTTCATGTTTGTTTATTTGAAAATGGTTTGATGGTGCTACTTATAAGTAGGCTAAGACGTGGATTTGCCACCCTCGGGTGGGCTTAGAAAACATGATTTTGCCACTCTCAAGTGGGCTTAAAACTCGCAATCGGTGAATTGTTCCAATTCAAATAACCCAACCTTCACCCACAGGCATTCAGGCAGGTATATCATATAAGCATATAGCCTCATGGTAAGCATGCTATCATGGCAGTCACTCACACACATGCAAGGATGCTAAAGCATAAACACTTACCGAGTACTCTAAGCCAAAACAGAAGCTATGTTAGAAATCCATCCATGATCCTAACTATGCTGAAATGCCTAATGCAACACATGCAGGAATGCAACTGTAATAGGCTCGGCTATTCTAAAGATGGCATGTGAAATGCTACAACTAACAAGTATTCAACTCGGAATTGAAAATACAATGCAGTTAGTATGCTGCGCCGAGCCTGGTGTATGCAAGACAGATGAATGAATGGCAAACATGCTATCATAAGTATGCTAATTGAAACATGCCCTAAACTAACCATCATAAGCTGGTAAATAAAAGGGAGAGACGTGGGGTTGCAAGACATTCATCACACACACGCACACTTATTACAACAATTGGCCCTCTCTCGGAGGGTCTGAAAGAATATTACACAACCAAAATAAATAATGAATTATTACACAATACTAATTACTTAACAAATGAATTAGGTAAGCAAAGTAAACTATCATGCTATGCTACTTGCAATGGACTGCCTCAGCTCTGTTCCGAATGATGAAGGATGCATGCATACTCCAGGTCGCCTTGTCGGGAAATTCCGTCGCGACGCCTCACCTCGCCTTTGTTTGCAATTGATCTCAGAAACTTGCACAAAGCTCCAGAAGGCTGAAACTCCACCTTGGGAAGGCCCACCGACCAGTTATTAGCATGGGAGACCACCTGCCGACCACCCTTTGTGGTGGAGACCAAAGAGGGTGGTCGGCCTGCCAAAAAATCTGGTTGGGCCGACCAGTTTCCACCTCTGGTTTCTGGTTTTTCCTGCAACAAAGGCAAGAGAGAGAAAAGGCAATGTATTTTCAACAAATGTGTGCATGACCACTCTCCCCATCCTTGCACAAGCTCAAGAGAGTGTAGTCCTCGATCCTCGTGCCACCAATCACGCATCTCGATGCATGATGGCCGAGAAGTCAAATTGCACGACTCAATGTGAAATGAATGCACATATAAGCAAGTAAAGCCAATAACTCTATCATGGACAGTCAAGAGTGTCGACGACCGAGAATCGAGGCACGTTTCGTCACTTGGAGTACGAAACGTCCCTCGTTTCCTGTGTTCGGACTAAACCCCTACTCCAAACACAAAGCAATGAGATGGCATACACAATGCAACTAACATGCAACCTAGCATACGCAATGCTATGGGCTAAAATGGCATACACAATGCACGTGACATAACATGGCATACACAATACACTTACGAAGACTATCATGCGCACATGAACTAAATGGCATATACAAATGCAAGATGGACTTACACCAATATGAGTGGACCTCAGCTACACTCACATCAGTGGCCATGTGATGGAAATGAGACAACCGAAATATATGCAAACATGCATGGATGTAAAGGACCGATCCTAAGGCACAACATGCAACTCTAACTAAGCATGGCAAAGGATGATGTATGGCATGCAAACACACATTTTCCAGCTCTGAAACATAATGTACAATGGTCCCGAATCATGCAAATATGTCACACAATGCATGCAAGATGGCTCGAATACCGAAACTAGTGAAGCGGGTTACACTACAGGTACACAAAGCAATGTATAAATGGAAAAACCAGCCCCAAACAGACCCTAGGCAGGTCTGAAACAGTGGAAAATGGCCCCAAAATGATGACTCAACATGCAAAGAAACGAAGCTCATGCAATGGTCCGAAAACGAGGCATTTATGCACAACTCTCAAACACGTTTAAAGAGTGAAAATCATGGGAATATGGCATTCATATAAGCTCTGAAATATGATGTATAATGACCCCAAAACATGAAAACACCTCAGTATATGCATGCAATAGACCTCAAATCTCAAAACTAGGCATGGATATTGAACTACAAGCATGCAAAACAAGCATCGTTCGACCATGAGACCCAAAAACAGAGTTAAGGTAGTCTAAAACATGCACAAAATCAGTTTAACGCATGGCCAAAAAGTGCTAACATGAAGGGCCAAAACAACATGCAACATAGGCTAGTAAGCATGGTTTACACTACATGTATATGAAGCACATGAGGGGCCACCAAACCAGCCAAAAATAGAAACATGGCATGCCAAAATATGACCAAAAACCCACTGAAACTCAGTCAACACATGTTAGAATGAAGTGTTCCTTTGAAAGGCCAATGAGAGGGTTGTTTTACACATGTATGATGGACACACAAAATGGCAAAACTACCTCTAGACAAAGGTTATGAGGGCCCTAAAACTCACTAAAAAGGGCCTGAAATGAGTCTAGGAAGCATGCAAGTAAAGGCCCATTTGGAAGGCCTTGAAGAGGATTACTCTACACATGCATAATAGACATTCAACATGGAAAAAAGGGCTCTGGACAGAGCCTATGCAGGTCACAAAACTCACAAAAGATGGCCTGAAACATGGCTTTGAAACATGAAAATAGGGGCTTCTTTGTAAGGCCAACAAAGCTAGTAAACAAAACAAGGGGTGAGAGGGTCACCCCTCTCTGATTTTGAGGCTCAAAAACACATATTAGCCACTGAAAATCCGCTGAATTTCAGTGGCTAAAAGGCCAAACCAAGGCCAACACAAATGCTCTAATGCATAGCTCAAAACAAGAGGAAATGAAGCATGCAAGGGGGTAGATGACCACCAACAGAAAAATATCCTTAAACAAACATGTTTAGAAGCTCAAAACAAGACTTTTTTCAGTTTATGACAAAGTCTAAATATGCTTGCAAATCGAGCTAAACTATGAAGCAAAATAAGGCTACAAAGAGGGAAATAGAGACTTACCCTTGTAGAGAAGAAGGCCAGCAGCTTCTGGACCAAAATAGGAACTCTTCAACCTCTAAAAATGAACTCCTAGGTGCTTAGGTTGACCATGGAGGTGTTGTGTTTGGAGGTGTAGTGCAATGGTGCCAAGAACTAGGAGTTTTGGACACCAAAAGAGAATGATATAGAGAAAGAGAGGTGTATGCCTTAGCCAAAATTTCTCAACCTTGGCTCTTGAGGGAGAGGCTACCTCTTATAGAAGAGGAGGTCCATAGCTTCTCTAAGAAGCTTGGAGCAAAGAGGCCAAGCTTCTAAAGAAAGCTAAACCAAAAGGGTCAAGCTTCTTGAGGAAGCTAGACCAAAGGGGTCAAGCTTCCTCAAGAAGCTCAACAAAAGGTCAAGCTTCTCTATGAAGCCAAAACAAGAGGGTCAATCCTCGGAGGATGGGGCAAATGCCTCCCAGCCGGCACAGCTAGATAGCACTCAAAGAGACAAAAAAGCAGAAGGCTAGCCGACCAGTTCAAGTGGTCGGCCGACCACTTGCCCTGGTCGGCCGACCAGTGGTCAAAAGGTTCAAGCTGAAAAGGTGGTCGGCCTACCCATATTGGTGGTCTCCCAGGTGAATGCAACTCAATGGTGGTATGGGAGACGAGAAATTGTGGCTCAAAAGTGAGGGAGACCACTTACTTGACAAGAAAACCGGCCGACTGGGGAAAGGTGGTCTCCAAGAAGAAAGGGTGGTCTCCCACCCTAGTACCACCTTCCTAACAATGAAACTAGGGTCTATGCCAAAAATGAACCCACACCGATGCAAAACGAGGGTTCGGGGGTCAAAACGAGCGGCCGGAGGCCCTTAAAATTGACTATTAAGCACCGGAGGTGGCGTATGACCACAAAGGTGGTCTCCCGGGCCACAGTGTCCCTCTAGGGAGACGGAACAAGGTGTGTGCCAAAAACCGAAGCAAACGGAGAAAGTTAAGCGGTCCCGAACCGAGGCGCACGGCCGACGACTCCGAAAATCAGAAACTGGTCTCCAAACGGGAATAGTGGCCTACGACCACGAAACGTAGCCTACGGCCACTGAGAGATGGTCTTCGAGACCTCTCCCTCCCTTCAGGAAGATAAAATAGAGAAAACAGGACCTGGTTCGCAAACCGAGGCAAAGCACAAAAGAGTCCTGAAGTCTGGAGGCAAGGCTCTCAACCGAGACTCTGTGACCTCAGAATGAGCACAATATGCATCATCATTGAGCGCTCAATCGGCGACGTCTGAGTCTTAAGGTCAGTCAAAAATGGGGTGTCTACAGTTGCCCCTCTTTGACAGAACTCGGAAGTCGTAATTGACGGGAGTGAATGTCAAAGCCTAGAGACGACCCATTTTTGACAAGGCCGAAGACTTAGACAAACAGGCAAGATAAACAAAGAGATGTGCCCGCAGGCAGGGGCAAAATGCAAAACGATATGCACCAAGTCGAATGTAACTCATGATCATGCAAAGCAGCAAGCTGTAATGAAGCAAATATTCATAATAGATGCAACAGTTTTAAGCAAGAATGCAAAGTAGCAACTACATTTCATGTAGTAAGAATGTGGAGAATTATTCAATTCTCGCCACGTCTCACACGGAGAAGATACAATACATGTGCGGCTCATCTGGTCGCACCAGCTTCAAATGAACCGTACATACAATATCGTGCCTGCAAAAAAGAGAAACTAAACAAGCACAACATAGTTAGCAACATATGTTCAACACTATATCGAACGCAAACAAACATGGTGCCGATGGGAAAGTGCATCGCAATGCGAGGAGAAACGTGCGTGACAACGCAAGTTAAGTATGGAGGTATGACAATACTGGTGAAACATGCACAACAATGTAAACGATGTTCACAACAATGCGAGTGGCATGCATAACAACGCAAGATAAGTGCGACTTTATGAGCATGTTTAAAACAAAACATCGAGCAAAGAAATGCGAGCTTTGACGAGGACAACTCAATCGCAACCTTCGGTTTACCCCCCGGAGGGGTCACAGCGTACTCAAAAAGGATACACCTTGCTTTTGACGAATAACGACGAAACACGCATCGAAAGTTGGAGTTGAAGTTCCCGCGGAGGGATTTCGTGCCGGAAAGTGCACTTTCCTTGTACTTTCTCGAGAGCCGGGGACTCCTATCACCACCAAAATTTGCAGGGAGCTCAAAGAGGCATGGGAGACCACTCAGGAGGGCCACTGACCATGTATGGGGGCCACCGACCAGGTTTGGTGAGAGGGGGTGGTCGGCCTACCAGAAAAGGTGGTCGGCCGACCACCTTGCCAAAAATAGGGGCAGTTTTGTCCTTTTGCACTTGTTTCTTTAAATACACTTGGCCAAAGCACTTTTCCTCACAAATTCAAGTCCGAAATTAGTTCCTCCTCCTTCCTAGACCATTTTCTCCCTCAGATCTGCGCTCTATACGCGTTTTCCAACGCCCCACGCAAAGTTGTTTCGCGAAATCTTTCAGTTTTCTTCACTTTGGACCGATTAAAATTTGATTTCGGAGCTTCTTTCTCCATTTTCACCACTTGAGGTAAGTTTGTCTTAACATTTGGAACATTTTCTTGGGAGTTGACTTTTGTTGACTTTTTCATTTCCCAAGAGTTGACTTTTGTTGACTTTTTCCAATTTTGGCTCATTTTGCTCATTTTTGCTCCTTTTTTTTTTGCAGATTTCTTGAAATGGCAGGTCATTTTCCTCAGGGCGGGGGTCCTCTAGGTGCCGGGGGTGAGCCAGACATTATGTTTTTGCCTCCGAGGGTTCGGCCCTTTGATCTCCAGAGGTACAACCCTCCGGAGCACATCCTTCCCCCAAGTGTTTTCTACCATTTCACCGACTTTGATCGCCGGGCGCCCGCAGGCCTGCTGTTACGGGAGCCAGAGTCCCACCTCTCTCACCAGGCACAAGAGGTACGTACTTTATTTTTACATTTTCTGCAATGTATTCTGCATTTCTTGCGCATTTCATGCTTTCACTATGTATGCTTGTTCGCTCGTTGTGACAACATCTGCGCACCATACTGCTACTTATTTTAGCACATATCTCACAACACAGACTTCCGTTGAGTTGGCACATAGCTTGTTCTGAACACTTAATCTATAACATGGCACTCTGTTTGTATTTTGAACACACAGCTCAAACACTTGAATTTCTGAACACGCAGCTCGTACTTTTTATCGTGAACACGCAGCCCACAGTTTTAAAAAGTTGGACACGCAGCCCAAACTCTTGAGGTGAACACACAGCCCACTGTTTTTTAAAGTTGAACACGCAGCCCAAACTTTTGAGGTGAACACACAGCCCACTGTTTTTGAAATCTGAACACGCAGCTCAAACTTCTGATGGTGAACACACAGCCCACGGTTTTGAAAGTTGAACACGTAGCTCAAACTTTTGAGGTGAACACGCAACCCACTGTTTTTCTGAAATCTGAACACACAGCCCACTGTTTTGAAATCTAAACACGCAGCTCACACACTTCAATTCTGAACACACGACTCATATACTTTATGTTGAACATGCAACTCACACACTTCAATTCTGAACACACAGCTCATATACTTTATGTTGAACACGCAGCTCACACACTTCAATTCTGAACAGACGGCTCATATACTTTATGTTGAACACGCAGCTCAGACACTTCAATTCTGAACACACAGCTCATGTACTTTATGTTGAACACGCAGCTCACACACTTCAATTCTGAACACACCGCTCATATACTTTATGTTGAACACGCAGCTCACACACTTCAATTCTGAACACACCGCTCATATACTTCAATTCTGAACACATAGCTCATATACTTTACTGATGAACACGCAGCTCACACACCTCAATTATGAACACAGCTCATATACTTTACTGATGAACACGCGGCTCATTCATTGCATTTGCACTTAGCTCATACTGAACACGCAGTCCACAACATTGTATCTGATTTGGTTTGCACACAGTTCATACTTTCGTTTTGAAACTGAATACATGTGTTCATTTTGAATGTAGGTATCTTCCCGTGTTACACGAGGCTATGGCTCGATCGTCGCCAGGGAGTGGTACGCAGAGCTCCCAGAGGCCGTTTGTGATCTGGTTGATGAGGTAGGGTTCGAACCCTTCTGCGCGGGGATATCTCGCTACCCTGCGAGCAGGACGCTGATGGGGGCACTCGTGGAGAGATGCTGGGACACCACCAACTCTTTCCACTTTTCGGCTGCCGGGGACATGACAATCACCTCGTTTGACTTTGCCCTGTTGACTAATCTTGATGTGGCCGGCCAACCGGTCCCATACGATGCAGATATAGGTGAGTGGGAGGCAGCTTGGATTTACCTTCTTGGAGCCCGTCCACCGATCGACAGATCATCAGGCAGGGTCAGGTATACTTGGTTTTCCACACATTACAGGGGGACTACACCCGGGACTCTCGTGGAGACAGAGCAGTATGCTCGAGGGTTTTTGATGTTCCTCCTCGGGACCTCTCTGTTCTCCGATAGGGGGAACACCGTTGGACTTTATCTGCTGAGTGCTCTGGTAGACCTCTCACAGGTCAGCCAGTATGACTGGGATGGCGCCGACTTAGCTACCCTCTACTGCTACATGAGTGCGTCCTCCTGCGGACGGGGGAACATAGTTGGCGGCTATTGGAGAGCCTGGGAGGTACTTTCTGCTATCTTGGTTTACATTTTTGCTTTTCATTATCTGTACATTGCACACACGGCACACTTTACATTTTGTACCTTGCACTCTGCTCTCAGCATTCTGCATTCTCTGTACATTCTGCATTCAATATCCTGTATTCTGATGGCTATTGCCCTGTTTTCCACAGCAATGGGTTTTTGCGTACTTCCCGACGCTAGCCCCGGAGCTTGAGGTGGAGGTGCCTCTTATGATTCCTTACTCGCTCGTGTTTGAGGGCCAGTACAGGCCGAGAGCTCGGAAGACTCTCCCCTACCTGCGGCAGTTTTTTGACACAGCGCGGATGACCGAGGTGATTCAGAACTCTCAGTTCTCCATGTTTCCATCTTTGATTCATCTTGCACATTTACGATTTCTAATCGGCTTTTGCATTGGTTATCCGCAGATCACATGGCAGCCCTGGGCGCCCTTTGGTGGAGATACCCGATTACTGGGAGATGGGCCACTTCTCGGTACATGATCCTATTTGAGGGGCCAGCTGGTAGGGCCTGGTTTATGAGGGACCGCTTCATGCGCCAGACTATGGGCTTCCCCGAGCAGAGTGTCCCCGCAGTACCTTCGGATGATATGCGATCCACTGAGAGGCTCACTCCCCAGAAGGTCGACAGCGCCATGTTGGGTACCGACATATTTCTACATTTGGAGGAGGGGAAGTACGCGACTTACCGTCATACATACTTGATGCCTCCATTGCCAGGTATCCGTACTCCCACGAGGAGGTCTGCTAGCATGCCATTATCGAGTCGAGCTCGGGCTGCAGGTGTCCCTTCTACTAGCAGGGCCAGCATATCGAGAGGTGGGGCTGGACTGGTCCTCCCGATTCCTCCGACTTACCCTCACGCCGGGTGGCCAGATCTTCTAACCGAGTTGACTGGATGGCGATACGGGTCACCTTACCCGATTCCATTGGAGCCCCCAGTGCCTGATCACCGATACGTCAGAGACCCTGACTCGCCACCGGTATGCTTTACAGTTTTGATTTATCACTCAGATATTTGGACATTTATTCATTCACTGATAACTTGCACTTGCACTTGCATCTGCAGCCCCCCATGGAGTATATGGATAGGATGCTCGGAGTGATGCCCTCGCTCGAGGGCATGGTTCTGCGGAGGGAGACACAGCTATTCATTGACGGCGTCTCGGTGCTTTTCAATTTCCTTGCATTTATCATACTTCTAATGACATGCTATGTTTACCCATTTCAGTGCATTGCTTGACTGTATGCGTAAGCACATCTAACACACACCACATTCATACATTGTATCTGCATACACCCCCTCTATGTAGCATTCTTGTCTCTGCATCTGATATACATGTTGGCTAATGTACTCAAATTGTCTTCTTCCTTTTCAGATGCCTCCACTACAGACTGGGCCACAGGCCGGGCCATCTAGGCCTTCTGGAGGGGCTGGGAGAGGGGACTCGTCTCACAGACGAGGTAGGCCCAGAGCACCTGTCATAGATGACGAGGAGTCCATCGAGGAGGAGGAGTCTGCGCATCTTCAGTCAGAGACATCTGCAGGCAAAGAGGATGACTCTGAGTCCAGTTCTGAGGGCGGAGGTGATGCTGAGGAGGGTTCCAAGGACAGCAGCTCCGATTTAGATAGTGGTGCTGGTGGAGATGGTGCAAGGACTTCTCAGCCGAAGAGGACGAAGAGGGCCTCTTATTCTTGCACTTGAGAGTACTGATGTAGATATTCCTGCTTTATTTGCCTTTTTTACTAGTAGTTGTAGCACATTGTACATTATTAGGTAGTTTTATTTTCTGTAAAACTTGTACCCTTGTTGTAAAATGTTGTAACAGGAAGCATGATGGAATGAAACAGCTTTTGTTCAAAAAGTGTTGTATTTTATGTTCTTAAGATCGCATCGCATGATTTTGCACAAAAATGAGATTGAATGAAAATTAAGCATTTGAAAATTGCCAAGTCAGGTAGTGAACCGACGTAACAAACTAAACAACTCAACTTACTAAGAAACAACAAAACCTTAGCAACTTTACAACTCGATAAACAAAACACGGAAATGTTTGATAAACAAACAACAATTCAACGGACAAACTCGTCAACTCGACAAAACCTAACGACTCGATAAGAAAAACAACTCGGTAAGCAAAACAACAACTCGATAAGCAAAAACAACAACTTAATAAGTAAGACTTAACAACAACTCGATAAACAAATGCATTTCGGACGATCTGGGTGACGGAACGTATCCGAAACTGAGGTAAACTCGAACCTTCAACACTCCCAACGCATGGAAATGCTAGGAACTCTCTTCTAGAAGCTAGGACAAGACCAAAGCCCTGTTTCTCTCTATGGCTGACCACCTAAGGAAGCTGGCCGACCAGCTTTTTCCATTGGAGACCAAGGGGTGGTCGGCCTACCAGAAAAGGTGGTCGGCCGACCACCTGGTTTGGCAACCACCAGTTTTTCGACACGTGTCCCCCGAACAGTGCCTTATCCTCTTTAAAAGTTCTAGCTTCATTCATTTCATCTCAGTTTTGCATCAAAATGGAGGTGTTCCTCATCCAAAATCTCACAGCTTGGATTGCTTCTCTGGATGGCTCGGAAAAGTTGAACTTCCGGGGCTTCGGCTTGAATGCACTATTCACACTGGGCCGTGCTCCGCTGCATCTTCCTTTCCTCCATGCCGCGGCAAGGTTTTGGAATCCGGTAACACACGTTTTTAGCTTTAGCGGGCAAGAGATGTGTCCTACTTTCAAAGATTTCCAAGCTTTGATGGAATTCGAGCGCAATGAGGAAATCTTGCCTCAACTCCGATTTGGCCACGTCCAAGCCCTAGGACGAATGTGCGGCCTCACTTTGCATGATGCTCGATCATTGATTCATGACGCGGAGCTGGACATCCCAAGCTTGGTTCGCTAGTTTTCTGATGCTGGTGATCGCGGCGGCCATCATTGGTAGGGCTATCGGCAACACGCGCTTTGCCTATGCTTGCTATCTCATTTCTTGCTTACCCCAAACTCCAGTGGATTCAGTGTCCGGTTGATCGAGGTTGCCCAAGGTTTGAAGGAGGGCAAGAGCTACATTGCCATGACATTGGCTGAGACATTGATGGGCTTAGACGCTTTTCATTGCCGGGAGACGGCTAGGCTTGCGGGGAGCCCACTACTATTGCAGGTAATGTTTCCCATGATATCTTTCATGTATATTGCTCACATCACTCAATCCTCAGGCTCGTTTTTTTTTTTTTTTTTTTTTTTCACAAAACCCTTTTCTTACTTTTCTCTCATCGTACATCTCTCTATTCTTTAATCTCTCATTTTTCATTCCTCCCCAGGTATGGTTGATGGACAAGTTGAGAGTAGTGGACTCGTGTCCGGTATATTCAGCTTGCAGCTATTTATTCCGACGACGTCTAGTCGATGCCCTGGATGAGGGGTGGTGGTACAATTGGATGTGCAGTTTGTCCGCGGACCGCATTGCTTGGCGTTGCCCTTGGCTCAATCTGCCGGCAATGAGTTACAATATGACCCGTCAACCAAGGATTCAATTGATTGGCATGACACACTGTGTCTTCTATTTTCCGTTCTGGTTCCAGCGCCAGTTCGGACATGATCAGACTTGCTCGCCAGAGGGGATAAAGTACCCTGCTGCATTCCTAGCCCGAGGTGCACAGCTTGCCCGGTATGCCATAGCATGGAGAACTAGAGAGCTCCTGGCCCCCGCTCCCACTTTCAGTTGCACATTGTCTAATGAATGCATAGATTGGATCAATGAAGAGGCACAGATGGGGCCCAACTTGGCGTAAGAGGCTTCGACCAGCTCTGGGAGGGGGCGCAGGAACACCTGACTTATCTATGCCCCGGATTTATTGCTTTATTAGTACTTTCAAGTTTTCTTCATGAATGTAACCAAAAGCAACTTCAATTTGTATGCAAGAGCAGGAGAACTCTGTATTGAAATCAATAAAATTGAAGGTTGTGGGTACTGAAAATTTTCCGCTTTGGTCCAAAAATGGTCTAAGTTGTAAGAAGATTAATTTGAACAAAATCAACTTTTATTAAAACTTTTCAAAACCATTTTCGGTGTGGATCAGAACTGGATACGCCTGAGATCTGTCACTGAGATGCACAACCTCGGATCCCCAGCAACTGGAAAGTTATCCCTAGTCTGAATAGCACTGCACCGGAGATAACAACCGAAGCTCTTGAATGCTGAATAGACAAAGATGACCAAGATGATCAAATGGACAAAGTTGATCGGGGAAAAGTTTATGGCTGAACTTCAGGATGAAGTTGCCTACGTATCCCAAAGATGGGAATCAAGCCTTACGTAGTTCAGGCTCGGGTTCATTCGAGTATTTTCACTCTCCTTTTACGCTCTAACTTTTCCCACGGCCGCCCTTTGCGGGTTTTCAACCTTGTGAGCTCAGTTTTTAACATTTCAAATTTTCTGTGCTCTAACTTTTGCCTAGATCGCCCTTTCGGGTTTTCGGCCTAGCGAGCCACTCAAGGATAATATTTCTTCAACTTGTCCATGTTGATCGGCTGTGAGAACTCTAGGCCATCTAGGTCCATCAGAACAATAGCTCCACCTAACCAGATAGACTTGATGATGTAAGGACCAATCCAATTGGGTCTGAACTTGCCCCTAGGGTCATGGATGGGAGCTCGGTTATTTTTGAGCACCAAATCTCCTTCCTTTAGATTCCTGGACTTAACTTTCTTGTTGAAAGCCCTGGCAATTCTGCGCTGATAACCTTGAACATAGTACAGTGCTTTCAGTCTGCGCTCGTCAAAGAGCATGAGTTCTTCAAATCTACTCTGCTGCCAATCTGCTTCGGCTATCTGACACTCAGCCAGTACTCGCAAAGACGGAACCTCAATTTCAATAGGTAGAACGGCCTCCACCCATAAACTAATGAATACGGAGTCGCCCCAGTAGAAGTCCTAATTGAGGTCCGGTAGCCCCATAGAGCAAATGGCAGCTTATCTGGCCAATCCCGGTAGGTTTCCACCATCTTCTACAGTATGTGTTTGATATTCTTGTTGGCGGCCTCGACCGCTCCATTGGTCTGCGGCCGATAGGTGGATGACTTGTGAAAAGCCACATTGTATTTTTCCAACAAATCAATCACTTCCTTCTTGAAGTGGGAACCGTTATCTAAAATGATCTCGTTCGGGACCCCGTAGCGACAGATGATGTTGTTTCTGATGAATTTCGCAACATGTGAAGCTTTCAACACCGCATAGGATTGGGCCTCAACCCACTTTGTGAAATAATCTATTGCGACTAGAATGAACTCATGCCCATTAGACCCCTTTGGAGTGACAGCCCCGATCACATCGATTCCCCAAACTAAAAATGGCCATGGCGAAGTCATATTGTACAGCTTCGACGGTGGGATGTTCATGAGATTTGCATGGATCTGACATTTGTGGCATCGCCGAACAAAGCCAATACAATCCTCCTCCATGGTGGACCAGTAGTAACCCTGCCTGAGGATCTTCTGAGCTAACATTACCCCGTTCATGTGAGCTCCGCACTCTCCTCCATGGATCGCCTCCATTAGGCGCTTCGATTCTTCGGCATCAACACACAGCTTATGCATTCCCAGATGACCTCTCTTGTACAATTTATCCCCGCAAATGATGAACTTAATAGCCATTCTTCTGATTGCCCTCTTATCCTTGGCATTTGCCCCTGGTGGATACGCTTCTTTTTCCAAGAAGTTCCAGACATCATAATACCAGGGGTTCTCATCTTGAACCTCTTCTTTGGCAGCAATTGACTCATAAGCCGGCACAAACTTCTGGTCAATGATGATCAGACGCATCCGGACTCCGAAAGGGATGTCTATCATGGAAGATAGAGTTGCTAGTGCATCTGCGAACCTGTTGTTCTCTCTTAGTAGATGAGCAAAGTTTAGTTTCTCAAACCGAGGAATTAACAAGTTCAAGGTCTGGTGATACATTATCATCTTTTCTTCTTTGACTTTCCAATCTCCTTTCGCTTGAGATACAACACGGTTTGAGTCCCCGATGATGTCCAACCGTTTTGCCCCTAGTTCCAGGGCTGCTTCTAAACCAGCAATGCATGCTTCATACTCTGCTTCGTTGTTCGAGACTTTGAACCGGAGTTTGAATGCTAGAGGGATATGGGACTTGTCGGGTGCTATCAACAACACCCCTACCCCATACCCGTACTGGTTTGACGCTCCGTCAAAGTACATCGTCCAAAACTCGTCGTCGATATGCAAAATGGCCTCATCTGGGAATAAGTACTCAACTGCTTCACCTCCTTCCACTGGATGATCGGCTAAGAACTCTGCTACCGCTCTTTCCTTGACTGACTTGCGCGTCACATATTTTAAATCGAATTCGGAAAGCAACAGCAACCAACAAGCTAGCCTACCCGTAAGCGCCGGTTTCTCAAATAGATATTTGATGGGATCTAATCTTGAAACCAACATTACAGAGTGAGCTAACAAGTAGTGCCGCAGCTTCCTGGTAGCCCATACCAATGCTAAGCAAGCCTTTTCCAACGATGTGTAGCGGGTTTCATACTCCAGCATCTTCTTGCTCAAATAGTAGATAGCCCTCTCTACCTTATCCTCTGATTCCTATGCAAGCATGCAGCCCATCGTGGTTTCAGTCACTGAAACGTACAAAATCAACGGTCTCCCCGGCTCTGGCGGTGACAACACGGGCGGGTTCTGTAAGTATTCCTTGATCTGTTTAAAAGCAGCTTGGCATCGGCCGTCCCATTGGAATTTCTTCCCTTTCTTCAGGAGACCAAAAAGTGGTTCACAAGTCAAGGTTAATTTTGAGATAAACCGTCTTATGAATTGCACTTTACCCAAAAAGGCTCGCACCTCCTTTTCAGTCCTTGGTGGTGGCATTTCTAAGATGGCCTTGATTTTGGAAGGGTCGACTTCGATGCCTCTCTGTGTAATCAGAAACCCCAACATTTTCCCTACTGTAACACCAAACATACACTTCTGAGGATTCAGCCGCAACCGAAATTCCCTGATCCTTTGGAAGAACTTTTGCCAGGCGGTGTAGTGACCCTCTCTTTCTTTGGACTTGACAATCATGTCGTCCACGTACACCTCAACCTCTTTGTGGATCATGTCGTGCAATATTGTGGTCACGGCCCGTTGATATGTAGCTCTAGCATTCTTCAACCCAAATGGCATCACTTTGTAGCAGTAGGTCCCCCATAGGGTGGTGAAAGCAGTCTTCTCCCGGTCCTCAGGTGCCATTATAATTTGATTATAGCTTGAGAAACCATCCATGAACGAAAGCAAAGCATGCCCCGCTGTGAAGTCCACTAACTTATCGATATACGGCAAGGGGAAGTCGTCTTTCGGACTAGCTCTATTCAAGTCCCTGAAATCCACGTATACCCGGTGTGATACCCCTGCTCCGTAGTATGCTAATTGGTCCTTTATTTGAGTATTAGCATGATTTTGTGTGCCATTATGTGAATATATGTGATTTTGGAATTTTATCTGTTCACCGTAGGAATATCTGTTTGAATAATTTGCTTCGGAAATTAAATTGAGGGCCTTATCGGCCACAGAACCCGAAATTGATTACGCCATTGTGATTGGCATAATTTTTAGAGCCTACGGTGAAATTTAATTGACAATTGATTCGGGTTGGATTAAATTGATTAAATTAGTGAATTAGTGCTCTATTCTTTGATATTATAATAATATTGTAAGAGAGGGGCTTTTAATATGAGCACTACTAAATCAAACTCCCTCTTTAATTCTCACTTGGCTGATATACACTCTAAAGAGAGGAGAGGGCCGGCCATTAGAGAGAGAGAAGGGAGAAAAATCTGTGTTTGATCTTGAGGGCTTGGAATTTTGAAGTCCAACTCTAATTGGACCATAGATTAAAGAATTGGACTTCTAGGTAAGCCATTGACTCTTGATTTCATGAATTGAACTTGTAATCTTGTGAGCTCAAAGTATTTTTGTGATCAAGAGCATGATTTAAATTGGTTTTGATGAGATATGATCATGCATGCATAAGATTGCTTTTGAATTGCCATAAGTTGCATAATCTAGCATGTATCATGTCAATTAAGCAAGATTTGAAGTTTAATCATGCATGCAAGCTTGGTTTTGTTGAGCCTTATGGGAATAGGCACCACTTGCATCTTTGGAAATAGAAACAAAGTCAAGATGGGCATGCATGTTTGAATAATTGAAGATGGGAGCTTGAAATGCATGAATATGTATGATAGAATTGAATTTGGTGTCAATTTGAGACATGCAAGTGTGTAATCCTTGAAATTGAGCTCCATAATAATGTGTTTTTGTGTTTGGGCCTTGTTAGCATGATTATATTTGAGATTTGAGCCATTGCATGCAAGTAGTGTAGCTGGAAAATCGAAATGAAACTCAAGAACACAATTCTGGGTTTTCCAGAATTTTGAGGTCCGCTTGAGCAGGGAGCATGACGCTCGAGTGGAAAAATCGTGCTCCTAGCACTTTTTGCAAAGTTGGATGTCCGCTCGAGCGGGATATATCACGCTCGAGCGGGGAGTTTTGTAGACAGGCCTTCCGCTCGAGCGCTTTATTGCTCGAGCGTATTTTTCATGCAACCAGTACTTTTGTAGGCCTTAAGGGTCCGCTCGAGCGGGGAAGTTTACGCTCAAGCAGGGACCTTGTTTTCTGAAAGTTTGTTCATGCGTTCTGTGTTTCGTTTTCCGTTCTCTTTCACTTGTAATCACTCTTAGGCATATGTTAAGCATTGTAAATGAGTTAATGAGATAAGAATAAAGCCTAAAGAGGAATATGTGAATTAAGGAACGGATTGAATTGTTAGTGACCCTTTTGTGTTCATGCAATGTGTAGGGTCAAGCTCCAGGGCAAATCCACAAGCCAATCACTGTGAGTAATATCGATATTTGAATGCTTGTGAATGTCCAATTGTTTATTCCCTTATAAGCTTTATGAGTTGCTAATTGGGATTGTGGACAAAAGTCTGACATGAATAAATGAATGGACCAAAGGTTGTTTTGATAAACATAAATGGACCAAAGGTCGTTTTGATAGAATTGAATGGACCAAAGGTCGGTTTGATATAAATGAACGGACCGAAGGTCGTTTTGACATATATGAATGGACCAAAGGTCGTTTTAACATATATGAATGGACCAAAGGTCATTTTGACTTATATGAATGGATTGAAGGTCGTTTTGACATGAATGAGTGGGCCGAAGGCCGTTTTGACATAAATGATCGGGCCGAAGGCCGTTTTGACATAAATGAGTGGGCCGAAGGCCGTTTTGACATGAATGGAAATCTGAATGGGCCAAAGGCCAGAATGTTGAAACTACAAGTCACTTGATTTGAAATTTGTATAGTATATATCTGCTAAATAGAAATATGGATTGGGCCCAAGGCCGTTTGGAACCTGTTGTTCTACATTGTTATGTAACTTCTGTATTTGATATTATTCACTGGGCTATCGCTCACGCTCATTCATGTGTTTGTAGGTGAGCCAAGAGAAGTCCAAACCCAGCTCCAGTGAAGCCTGCCATGAACAACACGAGTTTTTGGAGAGTCAGCCTTGTGTCTGACGCACGAGACCCATCTTTGCCATTTTGTTATGCATTTTCGTTTTTTCTGGTTGGCAAGGACTTTGTGTACATTTGTATATAGTTTGTTATGGGTTGGCTCAGTGTAGATGATCCTGTCTGTAAAGAAGTTCTTGCCACTGTACTTTTGATGTGGGTTATTAACGCATATGAGTATGGTTTGTTTGACGTGCATATAGGCACGGCTCTACGGACAAAGTTTCAAATTTTTGCTTCCGTTTGGCCCTTTTACTCTGACGAGTTATGTCTGTTTTGGTCTGAGGCCGTAGGTAATCACAGGATTACTGGCCGGTTATGTCCTTAACCCATAGGGGCGGGTTCGGGTCATGACAGAGTGATATCAGAGCACGAGTTAATAACTCACACACTTGTCCAAAAGAGCAATACGCGTCTAGATAAGATCTAGGATGCATTCATGTGATAAATATGAATTTGGAGGCATTGATCATATGCTTAACTATTTTGATACGAACTGTGAGAGCATCAAGAATATGCTTAAGTGTTTTGATTTGAGTAATTATGTGCTAAAAGTTGTAATTTACTTGCATTGCAATTAATTGAATATGTGTGCTCTTAGTGTAAACATATTTGTGAATCTTTTGTATGAAATATAATGCAAGTTTAATTAGATGGTGAGAACCAGAGGTGATGAGATAGAGGAATCTTCTACTGCCAGACTGGACAGAATGGAAAGACTGATTCAGGAAATGACAGAGGCTTTGAGACAGCAACAGGAGTGGCAACAACAGTGGCAGCAACCACACCCGCCACCTCCACCTCCGGCACCACCCGTGCCAGATAATCAAAATGATGATCGGATAATAGCTCTCACCAAGGAATTCAAGAAAATGAAACCACCACAGTTCCACGGGGGATTAGACCCGTTGAAAGCCGAAGCGTGGGTCCTTGGCATTGAGAAATTATTTGAAGTGTTTCCCTGTTCAGAGACTCAGAAAGTGCTCCTAGCCACTTTTATGCTAGAAGACGAAGCAAGAAGATGGTGGATGTTGATGCGAGAAAATCATAAAGATGTGGATTGGGTAAAATTTCTGGAGATCTTTTATGACAAGTACTTCCCGTAATGCGTTCGGGATAGGAAAGTAGCCGAGTTCACGGAACTCAAGCAAGATAGCATGACAGTGGCTGAGTATGAGGCCAAGTTCACTGAATTGGCCAGGTTTGCACCACACGTGATTGACACCGATTATAAGAAGGCAAGACACTTTGAAAGTGGACTCCGCAGTGACATCCTAGAGAGGGTGAATGTTCTAAAGTTGGAAACCTACATTGGGGTGCTTGACAGGGCCATCATATCAAAGGCTAATATAGCTAGACAAGCTAAGCCAGTAACAGAATGGAAAGGCAACAAAAGGCAAGGCTTCTTCTCGAAGAAGAAATTTCTGAAAAAGCAAAACACGGGCTCCTCAACTACTTCAAGTTCTTCCTGAGACACAGCTCCCATGTGCAACGTTTGTAGCAAAAGGCACCGGGGAGTCTGTTACCGTGCATCAGGAGCCTGTTTCAAATGTGGGAAGCAAGGGCACATAGCCCGAGAATGTAATCAGAACAGTGGGAAACTCGCAGCTAGTTCAACTGCATCAGTTTCAAAGCTGGGAAATACTTTGAGATCCGCTATTACCGGGGATACCGTGAGACAGGGGAGAGTTTTTGCGCTTGTTCCGGGTGATACACGGAATGCCAATGTCGTTGTCTCAGGTACCATTTCAATATGTAATCAGGATGCCTTTGTATTAATTGATTCTGGATCAACACACTCATTTGTGACATATACATTTGCATCTAGACTGAAAAGACCCCTAGAGTTGTTGCCATATTTGTTGTGTGTGTCTGCTCCATCGGGGGAATCTGTGTTATGTGACTATATATATCGGTTTTGTGACATGCATATTGAGGATGCTACCTTATATGTAGATTTATTGCTCTTGAACTTTAGACATTTTGATGTAATTTTGGGCATGGATTGGTTGACCAAGTATTGCGCCACCATAGATTGTGTGACAAAACGGGTTGTATTTAAACCACCCGAGCAAAAAGAAATTGTGTTTGTGGGTAATGGGGTAGTGCCTCCACCTTATTTGATATCTGCAATCAAAGCATATAAACTGATCAGGAAGGGGTGCCAGGGTTATCTGTGCTATGTGTTGACTGAACAATCTGTGAATGTTGAATTGAATGATATTCCTATTGTTAGAGGATTCCCAAATGTGTTCCCAAATGAATTACCAGGAGAATTGGTAGACAAGGAGATAGAGTTTACTATTGAGACTGTGCCAGGCACCCAGCCTATTTCTAAGACTCCCTACAGAATGGCTACTGCCGAGATGAAAGAATTGAAAGAACAGTTGCAAGACCTGCTTAACAAGGGGTTTATCCGGCCTAGCACTTCGCCTTGGGGCGCACCGGTGTTATTTGTGAAAAAGAATGATGGTACCTTGCGCTTGTGCATCGATTATCGGGAATTGAACAAGGTAACGATAAAGAACAAGTATCCCTTACCCCGTATTGATGATTTATTTGACCAGTTGCAGGGATCACAGGTGTTTTCTAAGATTGATTTGAGATCTGGGTATCATTAGCTGAAAGTTAAGGCAGAGGATGTTGAGAAAACAGCATTCAGAACGAGGTATGGTCATTTTGAGTTTCTTGTTATGCCATTTGGAGTGACTAATGCTCCGACAACATTTATGGACCTAATGAATAGAATTTTTAAAACCTACCTTGATGAGTTTGTTGTAGTCTTCATCGATGATATTTTGATATACTCTAAAGATAGACTTGAACATGAACATCATTTGAGGACTGTTTTACAAATACTTCGGGAAAGGAAATTATTTGCTAAACTAAAGAAATGTGAGTTTTGGTTGGATGAAGTTGTTTTCTTAGGGCATGTGATCAACAAGGAGGGAATTTCCATAGACCTGCAAAAAATAGAGGCAATTGTGAATTGGCCTACACCGACTAATGTGACAGAGGTTCACAGTTTTATGGGCTTAGTTGGGTACTACCGGAGGTTTGTGAAGGACTTTTCGAAATTAGCCGTGCCTCTTACCCAATTGACACGTAAAGGGCAACTATTTGAATGGAATGATGAAAGAGAATCTGCTTTTCAAGAACTGAAAACAAGATTGACCACTGCACCAATTTTGACACTACCTTCAGGTACGAAAAATTTTGTAATCTTCAGTGATGCGTCTTATAAAGGTTTGGGTTGTGTGTTAATGCAGAATGGAAAGGTTATTGCTTACGCCTCTCGACAGTTGAGGCCACATGAGAAGAATTATCCAACGCATGACCTGGAATTGGCCGCAGTTGTTTTTGCTTTGAAAATCTGGCGGCATTATTTGTATAGGGCAAAGTGTGAAGTCTACACAGATCACAAGAACCTAAAATACTTCTTTACACAGAAAGAACTGAATATGCGATAGAGGAGATGGCTTGAACTGATTAAAGACTATGATCTTGAGATTCAGCACCACCCCGGGAAAGCCAATACAGTTGCTGATGCCTTGAGTAGAAAATCAACAGGGAGTATGGCTTGTTTGCTTACAGAACAAAGGGAAATTTTGCAAGACTTTGAGAGGTCTGAAATTGAAGTAATAGTATGTGGGCAGGGCGGATTGATAGCCACTATTACCGCCGAGCCGGCCATTGTTGATGAAATCAAACAGAAACAGAAAGAGGATGAGTTCCTCAGAAGGGTGATTGATGAATTTGAGACAAGTCCGAAAGCAGAGTTTGGCATTGAGAATGAAGTGTTGAAATTCCAAAACCGACTATGTGTCCTTGATATCCCGGAACTAAAGAAGAGGGTCCTCGATGAAGCTCACAGATCCGTATTTGCTATGCATCCGGGTAACAATAAAATGTATCAGGACTTGAAACAAACCTATTGGTGGCCTAAAATGAAGAAAGAGATTGTAGAATATGTGTCCAAGTGCCTTCAGTGTCAGCAAGTTAAGGCCGAACATCAGAAACTAGGCGGTCTACTTCAACCTCTCCCTATTCCTGAATGGAAGTGGGAACATGTGACTATGGATTTCGTTGTTGGCCTACCTCGGACTTCTCGAGGTATGGATTCTGTTTGGGTTGTAGTTGATAGACTGACTAAATCTGCACATTTTCTGCCTGTCAAAACAACATTTACTGCTTATAGATTGGCTACCATTTATGTTGATGAGATTGTCCGTTTACACGGAGTTTCGGTATCCATTGTGTCGAATAGAGATCCGAAATTCGTGTCTAGGCTGTGGAAGAGTTTGCAGGAGGCTATGGGAACAGAACTAAGATTCAGTACTACATTCCACCCACAGACAGATGGGCAATCAAAACGAACGATACAAACTTTGGAAGATATGCTTCGCATGTGTGCTTTGGATTTTCAGGGGAGTTGGGAAGACTATTTGCCACTTACAGAATTTGCTTATAATAACAGCTTCCACTCCAGCATCGGTATGGAACCATATGAGGCTTTGTATGGTAGGAGGTGTAGATCACCTATTTGTTGGACAGAGGTCGGGGATAGAGCTTTGCTTGGGCCAGAAATTGTGCAAGATACCTCTGATAAAATCAAGACTATTCGCCAAAGGCTCAAAATAGGTCAGGACCGACAAAAGAATTATGCAGATGTTCGGAGAAGACCTCTTGAGTATGAGGTTGGTGACCATGTGTTCATCCGTGTTTCTCCGATGAAAGGCCAAGTCAGATTTGGGAGAAAGGGGAAGTTGTCGCCCCGCTACATTGGGCCGTTTCAGATTTTGGAGAGGCTTGGTCCAGTTGCCTACAGAGTTGCTTTGTCACTGAGATTTGAGCAAATCCATAATGTGTTTCATGTGTCGATGTTGAGGGGCTACCTCCGAGACCCGTTACATGTGATTGATTATCACCGGATAGCTATTGATGAGAATATGGAATACGCCGAGTGGCCGGAAAGAATTGTTGATCGACAAGTGAAAGAATTGAGAAACAAATCCATCCCAATGGTGAAAGTGGAATGGAAGGAACACTATGGTACAGATGCCACTTGGGAAAAAGAGGAGGAAATGCGACTACGCTATCCACATTTGTTTCCTGACGAAGGTAAATTAAGTTTGGAGGACCAAACTTCCTAAAGGGGGGAAGACTGTGATACCCCTGCTCCGTAGTATGCCAATTGATCCTTAATTTGAGTATGATTATGTGTTTAGCATGATTTTGTGTGCCATTATGTGAATATATGTGATTTTGGAATTTTATCTGTTCACCGTAGGAATATCTGTTTGAATAATTTGCTTCGGAAATTAAATTGAGGGCCTTATCGGCCGCAAAATCCGAAATTGATTACGCCATTGTGATTGGCATAATTTTTAGAGCCTACGGTGAAATTTAATTGAAAATTGATTCGGGTTGGATTAAATTGATTAAATTAGTGAATTAGTGCTCTATTCTTTGATATTATAATAATATTGTAAGAGAGGGGCTTTTAATATGAGCACTACTCAATCAAACTCCCTCTTTAATTCTCACTTGGCTGATATACACTCTAAGGAGAGGAGAGGGCCGGCCATTAGAGAGAGAGAAGGGAGAAAAATCTGTGTTTGATCTTGAGGGCTTGGAATTTTGAAGTCCAACTCTAATTGGACCATAGATTGAAGAATTGGACTTCTAGGTAAGCCATTGACTCTTGAATTCATGAATTGAACTTGTAATCTTGTGAGCTCAAAGTATTTTTGTGATCAAGAGCATGATTTAAATTGGTTTTGATGAGATATGATCATGCATGCATAAGATTGCTTTTGAATTGCCATAAGTTCCATAATCTAGCATGTATCATGTCAATTAAGCAAGATTTGAAGTTTAATCATGCATGCAAGCTTGGTTTTGTTGAGCCTTATGGGAATAGGCACCACTTGCATCTTTGGAAATAGAAACGAAGTCAAGATGGGCATGCATGTTTGAATAATTGAAGATGAGAGCTTGAAATGCATGAATATGTATGATAGAATTGAATTTGTTGTCAATTTGAGACATGCAAGTGTGTAATCCTTGAAATTGAGCTCCATAATAATGTGTTTTGGTGTTTGTGCCTTGTTAGCATGATTATATTTGAGATTTGAGCCATTGCATGCAAGTAGTGTAGCTGGAAAATCGAAATGAAACTCAAGAACACAATTCTGGGTTTTCCAGAATTTTGAGGTCCGCTCGAGCGGGGAGCATGACGCTCAAGCGGGAAAATCGTGCTCCCAGCACTTTTTGCAGAGTTGGATGTCCGCTCAAGCGGGATATATCACGCTCGAGCGGGGAGTTTTGTAGACAGGCCTTCTGCTCGAGCGCTTTATTGCACGCTCGAGCGTATTTTTCATGCAACCAGTACTTTTGCAGGCCTTAAGGGTCCGCTCGAGCGGGGAAGTTTACGCTCAAGCGAGGACCCTGTTTTCTGAAAGTTTATTCATGCGTTCTGTGTTTCATTTTCCGTTCTCTTTCACTTGTAATCACTCTTAGGCATATGTTAAGCATTGTAAATGAGTTAATGAGATAAGAATAAAGCCTAAAGAGGAATATGTGAATTAAGGAACGGATTGAATTGTTAGTGACCCTTTTGTGTTCATGCAATGTGTAGGGTCAAGCTCCAGGGCAAATCCACAAGCTGATCACTGTGAGTAATATCGATATTTGAATGCTTGTGAATGTCTAATTGTTTATTCCCTTATAAGCTTTATGAGTTGCTAATTGGGATTGTGGACAAAAGTCTGACATGAATAAATGAATGGACCGAAGGTCGTTTTGATAAACATAGATGGACCAAAGGTCGTTTTGATAGAATTGAATGGACCAAAGGTCGTTTTGATAGAAATGAACGGACCGAAGGTCGTTTTGACATATATGAATGGACCAAAGGTCGTTTTGACATATATGAATGGACCAAAGGTCGTTTTAACTTATATGAATGGATTGAAGGTCGTTTTGACATGAATGAGTGGGCCAAAGGCCGTTTGACATAACTGATCGGGCCGAAGGCCGTTTTGACATAAATGAGTGGGCCGAAGGCCGTTTTGACATGAATGGAAATCTGAATGGGCCAAAGGCCAGAATGTTGAAACTACAAGTCACTTGATTTGAAATTCGTATAGTATATATCTGCTAAATAGAAATATGGATTGGGCCCAAGGCCGTTTGGAACCTGTTGTTCTACATTGTTATGTAACTTCTGTATTTGATATTATTCACTGGGCTATCGCTCACGCTCATTTATGTGTTTGTAGGTGAGCCAAGAGAAGTCCAAACCCAGCCCCAGTGAAGCCTGCCATGAACAACACGAGTTTTTGGAGAGTCAGCCTTGTGTCTCACGCACGAGACCCATCCTTGCCATTTTGTTATGCATTTACATTTTGTCTGGTTTGCAAGGACTTTGTGTACATTTGTATATAGTTTGTTATGGGTTGGCTCAGTGTAGATGATCCTGTCTGTAAAGAAGTTCTTGCCACTGTACTTTTGATGTGGGTTATTAACGCATATGAGTATGGTTTGTTTGACGTGCATGTAAGCACGGCTCTACGGACAAAATTTCAAATTTTTGCTTCTGTTTGGCCCCTTTACTCTGACGAGTTATGTCTGTTTTGGTCTGAGGCCGTAGGTAATCACAGGATTACTGGCCGGTTATGTCCTTAACCCATAGGGGTGGCTTCGGGTCATGACACCCGGATCCTACCATCCTTCTTTGGCACCGGAACAATGTTGGCCAACCAAGTTGGGTATTCGGATACCAGCAGGAAACCTGCGTCAATTTGCTTGGTGACCTCTTCCTTAATCTTGAGAGCCCAGTTCGGGTGGATCCTTCTGAGTTTTTGTTTAACGGGTCGGGCCTCGGGGTCAAGAGGGATCCGGTGCTGTACAATCTCAAGATCAATTCCAAGCATGTCTTCGTAGGACCACGCGAAAACATCTTTGAAAGCTTTTAATAAAGCGACTAAGCGTTCGCGTTCCTCCAAAGACAACGTGGACCCGATCTGGACCAGCCGCGGGTCCTCCTCAGTACCAATATTTACAGTAGTGATTTTATCCATTAAGGGTTTAACAAATCTTTCCTGCTCTTGTTCAATTAAGCGTTGCAAAATCGGAGGAATTTCTTCCTCGTCGTTTTCATCAAAATTTTGAAAGTCTGAGTTAATGCAATAAATCAAGGGCACAGAAAAGTACTCAGAAACCACAGCCACATCATTCTTATTAAGCACATCCAAATCGTCCGATTCTTCGGTTACAACAAACTCAAAAGAGAAAGAAAAAGACGACCTGGACAGGACTGTGGTATCCGGGTTATCACCCCCTGGAATACCGGACTCAGACTTAGTCGAGCTGGAACCTGATTCCGACTCAACAGATTCGAAGGAATTAGATTCCGGTTCACTACTTGACCCGGTGCTGCTTGACAAAAATCCCTCCTCGTACTGCCAGATAAGAGAGGGTGCGATGGATGCATCCAAAATTTTTGATGGTAGGCCCGCAGCCATTTCATTCCCAATCATGGACACCGAGAAGTTATCCCCCAAGAACTTCTGTGCGATCAGAGGATCCGAAAGTAGACAAGCCAGTGCTACCCCCATTTCAATTTCAGCGCTCTCGGAATCCACATTTTTACACTGCTCAACCTCAGCTGATGGGTCTGTCTGCTCCTCGGCAACATCATCCCCGGATAACTGCAGGTCGAAGAAGATCTCAAACCCCAGCAGGCACTTCCTCTCCGCATTCAGCCATGGCTCTGGGAAGCCACAAAATGGAAAGTCCTCCCCCTCCCGGACGAAGCGTCCGTTTAGGGTACCCTGGATGGGTCGGTGCATCAACTCAAAAGGCTTCCCGGCCCTCTTTGCTCTGGCTCTCCCGGCCATCTCCTTGCCCTTCCTCACCCAATCCTCTTTGGTGGGCAGATAACCCAAACCAAAGGTGTGCGGGTTGTGCGGCACTTCGGCCGATACTGTGGTGCCCTTCTGGCCACTCTTTCCCAATCCCATCCCGGGGATGTGTTGAAGCTTGTTCATGAGGTATGTTGATTGTGCGCTGACATACACCCCCTCATCAACAGCCAAGATGTTTTGCACGACTCGAGCCTCAGCTAGAGTAAACCCCGATAAGAACACATCCTCCGTGCCGTGTTCAATTTCCAAGACTGGTGTAGACACCTCCGGCGGCGGATGGATTAACAAGTTCCCAAAAACAATAGCTACCCCCTTCCCGTGAGGGTACTTCAACATCTGATGCAAGGTGGAAGAGACTGCCTTCACTTGGTGCAACCACGGCCGCCCCAAGAGTAGATTGAAGGTTGCGGGAACGTCCAAGACATGGAATTCAATGTTGTGTTGTCCTGGACCAACCTGGTTCTGAATTTTGACAGTCCCCATCACCTCTCTACTTGTGTTATCATAGGCTCTGATCACTTGAGTAGTCGGCACGAAGTCCGCGGGCTTCAACCTGATTGCATATACCGTCCTTGACGGGCACACATTGATGGCAGACCCTGTGTCGACAAGCACCACGGGTATCCATTTGTTTATGCACTCCACAGAGATGTAGAGTGGCTTGTTATGGTTCGCACCCTTAGGTGGCAATTCTTTGTCAGAGAAAGTCAACATCGGGGTAACCCCTCCGGGAAAAACTAAGCCCACCAGCTGTTCGGGCGTGGTGTCTATTGAGAGCTTGGCCTTGTCCATGGCCGATAAGACAGCTTATCGATGCACTCGCGATGCCATAAGCAGTCCCCAGATGGAGATGTCTGCCTGTATCTTTTTCAACTGCTTCAGTACAGCCTCTTTTTCGAGTTGCTTCTCTTTCTGTTTCTCCGCCTCCTTATCTTTTCCAGACGCCTCTAGCTGATCTAGATGTGGGGGCTTGAAATACCACCCGCTTCTAGTCATATGATCGACTTCGCCGATGTACCAGGTATCGTCTGGCTGGTTGCTCCCCCAATCCTCATCCGTGTGGGCCAGACATAGATCATCATCCTCCCACCACATCCCATCGGCAGCCGACAGACACCTGTCCAGCTCCGGTATAACTATCCTTGTACTCGCAGTACCCTCCGTCCACATGCTCGCAGCATTTTTTGTCCTCGTGCACACAGCACTTTCAATCCCCTCAAGGGCTTTAGCTTTCCTAATTCTCTCAGAATCCTCAAACCTTTCCTGTTCCAACTGCGTCAGTACAGCTGGCTGTTCAATAATTCCTGTATTCAAAATGCCCAGATCCCGAGCGAAATTCTTAGCACCGGCACTCTCCAGCGATGCATTCTGATTTCCGGCCCTTCCGGCCATAACTGATGTTCTTGCCCCTGCCGGGTCCCGTTCCAATTGAGTTTCATCGACAACATCTGGTAGGTCGTCAAGCCACCTGGTGACCTTTGCTGACTCCTCAAAATCTGACCAGTTGACTACCATGCCCTCTGGATCTTGTTCATTGAAAAATTGGAGGTTAGCAAAGTCCCCTTCCACAGTTGCCAAGTCATCTATCCTCTGACCAGATTCATCCCCCTGTATCACACAAAGCTCTGCCCCTGCCGGCAATTCCACATTTGGCCCAACCCGGCCTACTGATAGAATGTAGTCACTCGGACTATATACCTTCTCAGCAAAACTCCCAGATTCCTCAGATTCTGACTCAACAATCCCATTCTCCCCTGAAATCTCCCCTGTTCTGTCTTCGACAGTCACCACCATTGGTTCGGGTTGGGTTCTGGAGATGTCCAATATGCACAAGTCAGTGCAGTCAGGAAGGAGCACCTCCAGCTTGGGTAGGTGGGACAGGGTGATATATATGCTAGGATCGTAAGTCACGACCCCAGTCTGGATAAAGTTGATACGTTTAGGGGGGGAGCTTGGTTGTGTGGTGGGAGAGGGTTTGTTGTGACATTGGGTTTTTCTGGAGGCACAATCACCTGCTTGTCAATGAGATCTTGAATCTCATGACGCAATCTAAAACATTGGTCAGTGTCGTGACCATGTTGTTGGTGATATGCGCAGTATTTTGTTGGGTTATGAGAAGGAGGGAGTGGATTTGGTAATGGCCTCAGCTCCAGGGGCTTTAAGTGCCCTTTCCTGATTAATACCCCCACAGCCTTGGATAGGGGCATATATAATGGGGTGAAGGTTCTCTGGCCTCGAGGTTGGTATTTGGTGGTTTGTGTGTTGCTTCCGGACGCGCCGGAGAAAGGTGTAGCTGCCATGGGTCTTGGAGGGGGAATGATGGTGACCATGCTTACTTCTAAAGCTCTAGCATTTGCGGTATTGCTGGTGCCTGTATTGTTGTTGCGGTTGAAGGTTCTTCTGGGTTGCTCTCTGTCATTATCAATCAAGCCCTACTTCAAGGCATCCTCAATCTGTACTCCCATCTCATACAAATCTGAAAAGGTAGGGAAAGGGAGCACGATCATTTTTTGCATCAGCTTAGGCTGGAGATTGCGCACAATCATTCGAATTTGATCTTTATCAGTAGGCCTTAGGGTCATCATTGAGGCCATCGCCCTCCACCTGGCCACGAACTCCGAAAAGCTCTCCTTAGGCTCCTGCCTTGTTGTCTCAAGATCACGGATTGTAATCTCGATTTGCGTGTTATAGGAGTACTGTGCAATGAAAGCCTCGACCATCTCATCCCAGTTCCGCTTAACATCGTCTTCTAATTTTGCGTACCAGATAGCGGCCACACTCGACAAGGTCCGGCCAAATAATGAAAGCTTCTGCGGTCTGGTGAGGTCCATCGGCCGTAGTATATCTGAGAACAACCGGAGATGCACCATGGGATCTCCAGATCCGTCAAAGCGGTCGATTTATGGCATTTTGAACCTATCTGGCAGCGTCACAGCCACGTCAGTGTACCCGTCCTCAATGGCTGGGATGGACTTTACCCCTTGGGATTTCTTGAACAACTTCTCGAGCTTGCTCAATTTCAATGCTGTAGGATCGACCTCGAATTCGAAGGGAGAGTCCGGTAGGTTGGTAGGTGTTTTGGACAGCTGGGGTAAGATTGGGGGCGGAGCTGGCCCTATCGAAATGTCCGTACCCTCCTGGACATTTGGTGTTTCCCCGGGTGTCTGAACCCCTGGTGGTGGAGGAGCTTGATGCGAAGCAAATGCTCCGTTTTGCTGTTGCAACCTGGTGATTAGCTCGGCCTACTGGGCCATGATTGCAGCTTGCTGCTTGGCAAATTTCCCTTGGCGGACGGCGTCCTGCTGCATAAGTTTCATACTTTCTTGGAGTTGACACATCATTGCCTCCATCCCTGGCGTGTTCTGCTGATCTATTTGACCGACTGGTATATCTATCTCTATGGCAACAATTGAGACCTCAGCCCGACTGTCCACTGATGGGGTAGACCACTGCTCTGGCAACCTCTGCTCAAATACACTGCGTTTTCTCAGCCTCCGTCTGATAACCGGGGGTAGAGAGTGGAACACTGGTTGTCCGTCGACCAGATCCTCAGATCGATTGAGTCGGCGACCTCTTGTCCAGAGTGCTTGGGGAATATCTGCTTGGTCTGAAGCAATTATGCTAAACTACCCTAGCAAAAAGATAAATAAAGCAATAATAAGGAAACAAACAACCAGACAAACGGACAGCATAATGGCTTTAAATAAATACACAACACACAGTTGGGCATCACAACACATAGTCGATAAGCTGAAAATACTGTTCTCAAACACTGATCATTATCCCCAAATCACTCCCCAAAAACTGAATCTGATACCCATAGATAACTGATTCCCAAAATACTGAACTGGTGCCCGCAGGCCTGATGCCCAAACTTTGCAAACTGATACATGCATTCCTGTAGAGACGCACTCTAAAAGCACATAACAAGCAAGTGAGAGCCAAAACACCCCTATGTTGGGGTAGGGTTTCCTTGTCCTATTTTGTCAGGAGCTAAGGTTTCACTATGCACGCAGCGGTTTTAAACAACCTATAATCGGGTAAGTAACCTGTCCCAGCTTGGAATGGTCACCATGGATTCCTAATATGCATTAGGTCGAATGGTCAAAAAGAGTGCCCTGGTAAAACCGGGGTTTGTGTTCTCGTCGTGGCAGAGCCCGCAACCGGTCAGCCTTATGGTACGCTTCGCAAAGCGAGCCTCCGGTAAACTGTTCAGGAATAGCATACGGCAAACACGGTGTCCTAGGCGCACCAATGCAAATGCAATGCAAAGAAACACATAAGTGTAATCAAAACAAGATATCATGAGTTCGAGTCAAGTTCTCTAATTCCCCAGCAGAGTCGCCAGAAACTATAGACGTCCCCAAACGTCCCGGGAGGGAATCCCGTTTTGTTAATTTAGGCTCACTACAGTTCAGGACTCAATGTCACGGTCCTGTATCTAATCTCGCAGAGTGCAATGCAAGACCGATGAATCATCAAAGAGTCGAAATCCGGCAAATCGTTTTTGAAAACAGATTTTTTGAAAGAAGTGCCAAACATGGACTGCTTTGCCAGATACAGAGTCGCCACCTAAATATTTGACTCGTGCCTAAGGCCACGTGTCCTTCATCACCAAAGTTGCCTCGGCTCGAGAACTTGGGTACGATTAGAGAAGGTCACTTCGTGAGCACCCCCGCATGCCCGATCAAAGATCGGCCTCTACTAACCATGATATCGAGTTTTGAAAACATTATATGCTCTTATTCCGGTTTATTAGCCTAGAATTACTATGTGATGCACACAGCATACAAGTATAGACTAGGTTGCCTAAGTTGGAACAAAGCATCGCATATCCGTTTGTTTTGAAAATGGATTGAATTTTGCTACTCGCAAGTAGGCTAAAACATGGGTTTCGACGAATTATTCCAATTCAAACAACCCAACCTTCACCCACAGGCATTCAGGCAGTTATATCACATAAGCACATAGCCTCATGGTAAGCATGCTATCATGGCAGTCACTCACACGCATGCAAGGATGCTAAAGCATAAATACTTACCGAGTACTCCAAGCCAAAGAAAGAAGCTAATTAGAAATCATGCATGAATCCTAACTATGCTGAGATGCCTAATGCAACACATACAAGAATGCAACTAAGATAGGCTCGACTATTCTAAGATGGCATATGATGATGCTACAGCTAACACGTTGTAGACACCCCATTTTTTACCGTCCTCAAGACTTGGACGTCACCGCTTGAACACTCGGTGATCATCCATGTGTGTGTTTGTCTTGAGTTCCCGGAGGTCTCGGTCACGCGCGCCTTGCCTCAGGATCGCTCGACTCGACTGTTTTGTGTCTGGTTTTGCACCAAACACTTGTGTTTTGCCTTGGAGGGGCAGGGAATGGCTTGTGGGCCATCCCCACACTCCACCGGCCATGGCTTGAGGCCACCGGCTGTGTTTTGTTGCCACCGGCCAAATGTTTGGCCGGCCGGCACTATAGATGGCCGACCGGCTATCTTTTTTTGGTCAATTGTATTTTTGGCCGGTCGACTACTGTCCATCTGCTTTTGCAGATATTTTCATGCAGCTGGCATGCACTTGGCTCCCCTCCATACACGTGTATGGAGGGATTTCCCTCTTAGCTAGCTTGTCTTGTAAGCTTACAAGATTGAAGCTCTATAAGAGCAGGTCTCCTCTCCCTCTTTTAGGGTTAGACAAGATTTTCCAGAGCTCTGAGTTTTAGGGTTAGGGTTTGTGTATCACCTATCTCTATATCTCTCCCTATTGTGTGTATTTAGTGTGTGTTTTGTCTTACTTTTGTGCACAAGCACCCACCATTACACCTTCTCTTGTTGCTGAGGCATTAGGGGCTTATTCTTGGGGCTTTTGGACTGGTTTGGACCTAAGGAAGGTGCTAGAGCTCCATTTTTGAAGAAGGTCTACAAGGGTAAGCAACTTGTCCCTTTTTACCCCATTTTTGCATAGCTTTTTCACCTATCTTGAAACTTTTTTTGAGCTTAGCATATAACATATAAAAGTTCTATTTTTGCTTCCTCTAAATAGTTGTTTAAGAGTGTTTTGTGGTTTGGGGTCATTTGACCCCTCTTAAGGCTTGTTTGGCCTTTGTTTTGTGCCATTTTGGTTGAGCTCCGGGACCATTGTGTTTGGACCTCCTCACCACTGAAATCTTGAGGGATTTCAGAGGTGAGGATGGTGCCTTGAGGTCCTAAGAAGGAGAGGGCCACCCCCTCTCCTTGTTGTCCTTGAAAAGGGCCATTTTAGCCTCTTGAGGGAGCATCTAATTTAAGTGTATGTTGACCATGCCTTAGCTGTTTTTTGTGCTTATTATGCCATGATTTAGCATTGTTTTCAATTGGTTTTGGTACACCATGCTTGCTTAGCATACATGCCTTGTAATGCCATGTTTAGGCCTTAACATGCTTTAAGCTTTGATCTTTGTTTTAGCATGATTTTGGCTAAGCTTTGTGAAGCTTTTGTGCTTGTTTTAGCATGTGGAAGTTTTGTTTTTGGTTGCTTTGGTTGACCATGGCATGCTTTGTATAGCTACCTTACATTTTGGCTTGTTAGCCTTGAGTTTCGGACCACGTTGCATGCTTGGCTTGTCTTTGTTTAGTTGGTTTGAAACCATTTCTAACATGATTTTCAGAGCTTATGTGCATTCCATTAGTCCATGTTTGCATCTTCTTAAGCGTGCTTGAGAGTTGAGCTTTGCGCCTAAATGATAAACCATGTTTCTATGCATGCTTGTATGTGTATTTGGTTCCACTTCCTTAGCTTTTGGCCACTGTTTTGGGCTTAATATAGAGTTGTCCAATTAGTGTAAGTCCCTCCATTGCATATCGTTGCATGCTCTCCTTGTATGTTGTTGCATACTTGTGTGTTGTTGCATGATTGAATGAAGTCACATGCTTGCTTGCATGCTTGAACACCCGCATTGTGTCTTGCATACTTGTTGGTTGCATTGCTCTGTGCCTTGCATGTCTTGCATGATCATTGTATGCCTTGCATGCTTCCCATATGCTCATATTGCATGCCTAGTTGACATACTTAGGTTGCATTGCATTTGCATGCATCTTTCACCTCTTGATCAAGCCATGATAGAGGTTGAAAGTCCCTTGGTTTGTTTATGTGCATTGCATTGCATTTGAAATTAAAATGCATACTTGGTTCATTGGGCCATCATGCATGGAAATGCGCGATTGGTGGTCCGAGAATCGAGACCTATACTCCTTTGAGTCGTAAAAATGATAAGGAGTATGATTGGTGCATACATTGCTTGAAATGCATTGCCATGCTTTGTTTTGCCCTCTGTTGCTGTTAAACCAGTTTCTGCAGGAAGATTTGGCCGGCCGGCCATCTTTAGTGCCGACCGGCCATCCATCAGTGGCCGATGGATTCATCTGTGGCCGATGACCATTATCCATGGCCGGTGACCAATCCCCTCAGTCGGTGGTGTTCCACAGCATTCGGAGAAGCAATCCTAGGACTTGTGAAGTCTTCAGAGGAGCAGAACAGTCAAAGCAGAGGCATCTTGTGCATGGCAGTGACTTTCCGAGCGGAGCCGAGCGCGCATTGCATTGGGCCCTCTTCCCGAGGCTGTTTACTACTTTCATTAGATTAGTTAATTTGTTAATTAATTAATTGGTCTGTAATATTTAATTAGCTTGTAGGTTAATTAAATTGTATTATTCTTTCGGTCCCTCCGAGCGAGGGCAAATTTGTAATAAGTGTGGGTGCATGTGTGCATGTCCTCTCCCCCCCCCCACTTCCTTCTCCCTTTTACTTACCTGCTTTGATGGTTAGTATTAGGACATGTTTACTTTAGCATCCTTATGCTATGCATGCGTGCATCATTTATCAGTATTGCATGCACCAGGCTCGGCGCATCATGCTAACTGCATAAGTATTTCAAATCTAACTTGAATACATGCTACTTGCGCATTTTCACATGCCATTCTTAGATTAGCCGAACCTATTCTAGTGACATTCCGTATGCGTCACATTAGGCATTTAAACATGGACTTGGATCATGCATGATTGCTAACACGTTCTTGTTTTGGCTCAGAGTACATTGTGAGTATTTTACGCTTTAGCATCTCGTATGAGTGTGGATGTTAACATGACAGCATGCTTACCATGTGGGTAGATGCTTATGTGATATAAACTGCCTGAATGCCTGTGGGTGAAGGTTGGATTGTTTGAGTTGGAACAACTCATTGAAATCCGTATTTTAGCCTACTTGCGAGTAGCAAATTCTAAACCATTTTCAAACAAATGGATATGCAATGCTTTGTTCCAAATTAGGCGATCTAGTCTATACTTGTTTTGTTGTGCGCATCACGTAGTAATTCTAGGCTAATTAACCGGAATAAGGACGCATCTGTTTTCAAAAACAAGATATCACGGTTAGTAGAGGCCGATCTTCGGATCGGGCGAGAGGGGGTGCTCATAGCTGACCTTCCCCAATCGTACCCAAGTTCCCGAGTCGAGGCAACTTTGGTGATGACAGACACATGGCCTTTGGCACCGAGTCAGGGTTTCCTAAATTCCCCCATTAAAAAAAATATTTAGGTGGCGACTCTGTATCTGGCAAAGCAGTCCATGTTTGGCACTTCTTTCCAAAAAATCTGTTTTCTCAAAAACAATTTGTCGGATTTGGACTCTTTGGTTCAAGATTAAGAACCATGACAAAACGAGTCCGAATTGTGGCAGCATAAGTCCCTCACGTGGGGCGCGTCCATAGTTTATGGCGACTCTGCTGGGGATATTAGAGAACTTGACTCGAACTCGTGATATCTTGTTTTGACTACACTTATGTGTTTCTTTGCATTGCATGTGCATTGGTGCGCCTAGGACACCGTGTTGGCCATCTGCTATTCCTGAACGGTTTGCCGGAGGCTTGTCTTGTCAAGGCATGACCATAAGGCTGACCGGTTGTGGGCTCTGCCAGTATGGGAACACAAACCCCGGTTTTACCGGGGCACCCTCTTCGACCATTCGACCTAGTGCATGTCGGAATCCATAGTGACCATTCTAAACTAGGACAGGTTACTTACCCGATGTTAAGTTGTTTGAAACCGCTGCGTGCGTAGTGAAACCCTAGCTCCTGACAAAATAGAACAGGGAAACTCTACCCCAACATAGGGGTGTTTTGGCTCTCTTTTACTTGTTATGTGCTTTTGGAGTGTATCTCTATAGGAACGCGCATATCAGTTTGCAAGTTTGAGTATCAGACCTGAGGGCACCAGTATCAGTATTTGTGAGAATCAGTTATATCTGAGGGTATCCGATTCAGTATTTTGGGGCATTGATTTTGGGGAACAGTGGTCAGTGGTAGAGTACAGTTGTTCGGCTACACCTGTGTTTGATCTGTTTGGGCTGAAATGATGCTTATTTTTCCTTTCAGTTCAGAGAGTTGATACAGAATAGCCAGTGTTCCCCCTTGCTGAGGCAAAACAGATATCTGATCCGTCAGTCACCGTTCAGTACAGCAGACTTATGATGACGCAGAATTCAGAGGAAATCGTGGTTATGACAGCCGCATTAGATCAAGGAATCACTCTGCAAAGTAAGACCAATGTTGATGTGCCGCATCCACCCAGGTCGCCTACTGCACACCCGATCTGGACCCCCCAGTTGTATCAGGCTCGTGAGCCCACCATATTCGAATTGATGGGAATGATAGGTGACCTTCAGAGGTCCGTGGCGGACCTCGCTTACGGAATGTCAGCCTCACCACCAGCTGCACCATATGCCGGGAATTTTGTACCCCAGGAGCCCCCACTGTTGGGACGGATTGTGATCGAACTTAGCCAACCTGAGGTAGCCTCCAGCTATGGCAACGACGTATCAACATTAACCCAAACCCTCGATCAGGCTGAGGCCAGAGGCAAGGACAAAATGAAGGCAGATGCCAACCCCATTGAACAACTACTGTGGGCAGTCGAGGCTTTGAAAGCCGAGGGGATGAGTAAACAGCAAGTATCCTCAGTTGTGACCAAGGTTGTGGATAATGTTTTCCCCACTCCAACCGAAGGTAGTACAAGCCAGTCAGAAAACCGGGATAGGCCCCGTCATGCCAGAACAGTTCCTTCCACTCCCAACCCTGGACCTGGGAAAGATCAGAAGGTTAAGGCAGTGCCTGCCGACCCCTTCGCTAGTGCGTCTAGCAAGAATACTCAGACCTCAAAGTACTTGCCCCGAGGGCGCAGGGTCTTTCACGCTTTTTACATGCCGTTGTCGAAGGCACTCTAGATCCTGGCCGAAAGAGGGCATCTTAAACCCTTGGAGCCTCGGCCTCTCCCAAAGAATCTCCCTCTCACACATGATGCTGCTTTGTACTGTGCGTACCACCAGCAAACCGGTCATGCTATCGATAATTGTTTCCGCCTCCGTCATGAGGTGTAAGATTTGATCGACAACGAGGTTATCCTCCCACCCACCTCAACCAAGTCCGTTACTACCCAGCTATTGGATTTTGAGGATACTGATACTGTGAGTATGTGATCGGGGTTGGACCACCTGTGGGCGGCGCCCAGTATTTTTGATGTGGCGTCTGGCATGCATTTTTGAGCATCTACGAATGCTAGTTTTGTAAATTCTGGCTTGGGTGTCGAGTCAATCTTTTGTTTTGTTTTAAGTCTGTCTCTTCGTCTTGAGTCAGTTCTTTTTGCTTAAGGGTCTGTCTTGTTGTAGCGAGTCAGTCCCCTTGTATAGAATGTCGGGTGATTCCGGGGGTTGTTGCCTCGAACACCGTTTTGTTTTGCAATTACTCCTTTTGCTTTCTTTTTGAGTCTGTCTCCGCTGTGGAGCCAGTTGCAACCGGGAAATCTGAATGAAACAGCTGCGGCTATCGTGTTTCCATGCTTATTGCTTATTTTGAGCTAGTTGTGCCAGAGGATTTGAATGGAACGACCGTGCATTCCACCTGCTCTTTTGTGCCCTGAAAATCATTGTAATGACCTAAGTTTTTCAAAAACCTTTTTGAACACTGCGGTAAAAACGAAGAGGAAGAAATTCCTTGGGTTTTGCAAAACTTTGATCAATTTGAGAGAAAGATAGGTGTGCTAAGCCTTTTAATGACTGAAATCATGCTTGTTAGCGTGAGTACTAAAAAGGACCCTGGCTTGATCCAAATTGGTTCCACACTATCTTCAGCACGAGCGATTTGTTGCTTTCTTAAAAACTTTAAAAAACAAAATGTTTTGTGCGGTCCTGTGAAGACCTGTGTGGAATCACTCTTGAGATTGTGCAGCCTAGGATCGCTCTCAGCCTCAAGATTCAATCCGTTTGTTTTCAAGCCTTGACCACAATTCGGACTGTTCAACGGTCAACCGCCATGTAAGGCCTGTGTGGCCAGATTTGAAGCAGCCCTCGAACAAGAGGCACCAAAGTCAGATCAAGAAGGTCAGATCTCACCGCAAGAAGCTCCTGAAGCAACCATGATGGATCCTTCTGCAAATCAATACAACAGCCATTCTCCTAGATACAGAGAGACTTCAATCTCAAAACCATTTGGCATGGACTTGTTACAATTTTACCCTTGAGAGGCTCGTTGGGCCGAAAACCCGGAAGGGCGACCCAGGCAAAAATTAGAGCAAGAAAAAGAACAAAAAAAAAATGCAACAAAAAGAAAGCAAAAAAAAAAAAGAAGAAAAAGAGAAAAAAGAAAAAAAAGAGAAAAAAAAAGGGGTCGCAAGGTCGAAAACCCGCGTCGGGCACCTTGGCAAAAGTTAGAGCCTAAAAAGTGAAGGTTAAAATACCCGAGTGTACCTTAACCAGAACTACGTAAGGCTTGATTCCCATGTTTGGGATACGTAGGCAACTTCATCCTGAAGTCCAGCCCCCAACGCTTTCAAAAGCGGTTTAGTCCATTGTAATGGTTTTGATCATCCTTGCCCTCTTTGAATCCGATAGTTCGGTGGTGACAATCGGGACTACGTAGGCAACTTCATCCTGAAGTCCAGCCACCAACACTTCCGAAGTGATTGTGTCCATATATTGGTTTTGACCATCTCCATCTTCTCTGCATCCGAGAGTTCGTTTGCAATCATCACCAATGAGGACTGGTTTTCAGCATGCTGTGGCATCATCCAAACAAGGGGCAACTTTCCGTTGCCATGAGTTACCACGCATCACCATTCAAACCAGGGGCAACTTTCCGTTGCCATGCAGCCCTTTCAAGCAAGGGGCAATTTTCCATTGCCCCGATCCGAGGTTACGCATCTCGAGGATAGGTTCTGTGCTCGTTTAGCATTTGCCATTTGCAAAAATAGTTTTTGAAAATTTTTACTGAGGTTGACTATTTTCTCGAAAACTATTTCATTTTCCAAAACTGGACCATTTCTTGGACCCAAAAAGGGAAACTTTCAGTGCTTATAGCCTGACTTGCATGATTTTCAAATCAAAAATCGAACAAGCATGCTAATCTAACTTTCACGTTGGTCAAAATTGTGTTAAACCAAAACAAAAATGGTCAAAGTAATGAACTAGGGGCACATTCAAGTCAGGTGTTCTGTCTTTCCCCTGTCGTCAACATGCTTGCCAGAAGGGCACCCTATTCGCCGGAAGAAGGCACAACTAAAGCTGTCTGTAAAGGGCTGAAAGCTCTCAATATCCTCCAAACAATGAGGTATCAAGCTAAGTGCGAAGCGCACATTGGGATGGATCAAGATGCACCATTCCCTGTCTGGAACATCGACTAGACATCACCAGAAGAAATAGCCGCGAGCTAACAGTGTTGGGCGTGAACCCACAACTTCTTAATCATCCATCGATCACCCTGGGGAGGGACGAAGAATGAGAGAATAAAGAATAGAGAGGTGTAAGTCGAGAGAAAAGTGAGGAAAAGGGTTTTGAGAGAAAAACCGAGCTTGAGGGCCGAGTGATGTGAGAATCACAAATGAGAAAGGGTAGGAAACACACCCAGAGGAACTGGCTCCTTGAGATTTGAGGTCTTTCATTTTTTTTTTGTAAATACGTCCGTGTGTCGTGTCTTTTGCTTTGTTTAGCCCAACTTTTATTTTGGGTCTTTTCCGAGCGTGTCTCGTTGTGTTTAGGTCGTGTACCTTTTGTTCGAGTCTTTCTCGCTCCATTCAGTCATAGGCTCAATACCCAGGTTTGAAAAGCCCTTTTTCAATTTCAAAAATCGTTTGTGCTCGGAGTGCTGTGCCATTCTCTACATTTAGGCGAAGTAAAAGGAGAAAGGGAAAATTTGGGGCATCTGAGTGTGCTTCAACTTCAGCCGGTTTCAGCCTTTGTAGTCCGTCTTGTCAGATTGGGTTGTTTGTTCAGGATTTGCCGTGTGCAGAATGAACCGAGTGCTGTGTTACGGGCTGTATGCAGACTAATCCTCAGCAGAGTATGGGCTGTGTGTTCAGAATGGAGCAGTGGTTTGCATGGGTTGTTTTGCTGTTGGCTGGTTCATTATCTGATTATTAATGCCAGTGTTCAATTTTCAGACTACAGATCAATTTCATTTACATTGAGGTGCAACATGATACAATGCGATGCAATATATGGAATGTACAAATGTAACATTTTTTCAGATAAAGGGTTTGTTTCATTCCATCATCTTTTTCAAGTACAAAGTTTTGGAAACAAAAATCTGCCTGCGGCAGTACAAGGTACCCTAGCTACCAGCAAAAAGAAAAAGTACAAAAAAGAAGAAAAACAGCAGAAATCTGTATCAATGTCCAAAGGTCTCAGGCGTAGGGGTCCATCCTCGTCCTCTTCCTGGACGAAGGTCCAGGAGCAGTGTCATCAGCATCATCATCTGAGTCTGAGCCCGAGCCGTCTCCGGTCTCCTCCTCGGACGACTCTGCCTCCGCCTCAGCCTCAGCCTCAGACTCCTCATCATCGTCGTCATCAAGAACTGGAGCCCGCGAGCTGCTCCCTACGTGAGTGCGCCCTACTTTGGTGCGGGGGTACACTCTGCCATCTCGGGTAGAAACGGAAGGCCCGGCCGGAGCACCACCTACAGGAGGAATCTGAAAGGGATGCTGAAAAGTACAAAAGGCAAATGCATCAGAATGCTGTGAGCAGTTTATCAATGAAGAATACAGTGTATGAGTATAGTGTGTGAATACTGTGAACAGAGTATCAGTGCAGAATGCAGTGTATCAATACAGTGTATGAATGTCGTGAGCAGTTTATCAATGCAGAATGCAGTATATCAGATGCCGTGAGGGCCGTGTATCAAATGTCGAGTTGTGCATCAGAGTATGTGAAACAGATTGTGTAGATTTTGAAACTGCGGTTGAAGAACATACCGGAATGCCATAGATGGCTAGAAGATCAAGACTCCGCTGGAACATCCCCATCATAGAGGCGGTCAGCTCCAGGGACTGGCGGGTGTACTCGAAGGAGGCCTACAAAAGTATTAAATGTATTAGTATTCTGCGGAATATCAAATAAGCTGAAATGAAATGACAATGCAAGATGCAAGACAAAGTAGTACATACCGGATGTAAGTCGTAGAACCCGACTAACTCGTGATCAGCCGGAGGGGGAGCAATGGGAATCTGGTAAGTCACCCCACCCTGTCCCTGGCATGTCATCGAAGTAGGGAGCTCTGGCCAACTAGCCCCCCGTCCCCTCCGAGCTCCACCCCTGCCACGGACTCGAGCTGTCCTCGATGTCCCTGCTCCTGCTCCCACTTCAGCCGCTGGCGCCGCAGGCCTCTCTCGCTCAGCTCGGCGGCCACCGCTCAGAGGCCGCATAATGAAGGTCCGGACGTACTCCGAGTAGTCGCCCTCGCCCCTGAAACCATCTGCCTCCCAGCCGATCGTGTAGTCGGCCATCTGCTCGGGAGTGAATCTCTCGGTCTCCCTCATGTGCTCGGGAGGGTGAACCGGGACTATTTACTCTGGTAAACCTAGGGTCTGGCGTAGGAAACGCTCACCCAGGTACCAAGCCCGACAGACCGGGCCCTCTAGCAAAATCGGGAAGCGCGAGGTCTCCTCAGCACCGGCAAATCGATCCTGCATCGTCGCTGGCAAAGGAGCCCATGGCTGCCAGGTGATCTGAAGATGAAATGCAGATTGTTATCTACTCTTATTGAAAATACAGTGTAAAGCGAAGCTTAAATGAACTGCAAAGTTGAACATACCTCTGCGAGGGTGATGGTGTCGAAGTAGTGGCGGAAAAAGATAAACGTCTCCCGCGGTCTCCGTACACACCTCCCGTCAAAGCGGCGCGAGAACGAGACGATGAGAGGGGTCTCCACGTCTGGCACTGGCGCAAGTCTCGAAAAGTAGGCGTAGACCCACAACTGCAGAGCAAATACCAGTATGCTTATCAGATAAAGCAGAATATAGAACAAAGCAGAAATAGCAGGACCGTGTGTTGTGTACAGTCAGCGTGTGTTGTGCAGAGTGTACAGTGTGAGCAGTGTACAATCAGTGTAAAACAGAGTATGTGTGTGCCATGTGTGCAGTATACAGTCAATGGGAAGCAGACCACAGTGTGTGCAGTGTACAGGGTACAGAAAATGTAAAGCAAAAATGAAAAGCAGAGAAGAAAACATCCCCCGAGCAGCTGTCCGCTGCAACGGGAGGCTGAGCTCATGTACCCGTACAGAGTGGCCAAGGCAGCGCCACCCCAGTCATAGCGCAAGATCCGGGTGACATCCACGAGAGCGCTGAGTAGGGAGAGAGGCATAGTGTTCGCCCGGTCGGCGAAAATAGTCGTCCCTAGCAGGAACATGAGAAAGCCGCACACATATCGCTCCACCGCCTCCTGGGTCATCGGAGCCTCCTCGACCAAGGCTGGCTGGACTCTGGACTGGACCTCGAACCATGAATATCGAACGAAACTGGGACGTGCGAGAGGCGGCACCTCGCCGAGCAGGTAGATCTGAGCAGCCTCCCACTCATCCATGTCGGTGTCGAAGGGGATCGGATCACCCCCTATCCCGATGCCGATGAGCATCGAGAAGTCGTAGGGAGTCATCGTCATATCTCCCGTAGCAGAGAAGTGGAAGGAATCGGCGGTGTCCCACCACCTCTCCGCTAGAGCGGCAAGGAGAGGCCTGCTCGTGGTGAGTCGGGAAAGTCCTCTGCAAAATGCGCCGAAGCCGGCCTGGTCCACGATCTGGCGAACCGTGCTGGGTAGCTCCGCGTACCAATCTCGGGCGGCAATGTTCCCATACCCCCGAACGGCATGGGAATCTCCCTGTATGCAAGCAAACAATTGCGAAGCAATGCTAAATGTATAGTTTTGAAAAGCATTCAGAATTGGTGAAGATATAGCGTGTGTGCACGTTTTCAGATTCAAACAGATACCGGGTGCCGGTGTGCTCACAGTGAACTGCAACGTGCGATGTGTCAGTGTGTTTGGGTGTTTCAGTACAGATACAACGTGTGTGCACGTTTTTCAGAATTCAAACAGATGTCAGGTGCTGTTGCGCTCATAGTAAACTACAGTGTGTGCTGTGTCAGTGTGTTTGAGTGGTTCAGGGCCAGTGCAGTGTGTGTGCACGTGTCAGATTCAAATAGATATCGGTTTCAAGTGTGTTCACAGTCAACTACAGTATACAGTGCATCGATGTATCCGGGCTAAGCAATTAAAGAACATAATCAGCTATGGCAGTTAAGTGTTCTACATTGCAGAAAATAAAACAGAGGAAAGAATATACCTCGAAAGCGTCGAAGGACAGATGTGATGACGGCTCGCGTAAAAGAAGCTCCGGAGGCGCTGTCCTATCAAAGCTCCTGAACTGACGGAGTCCGTTGGGAGGCAGAATGTGAATTGCCGGCCGGTAGGTCGCCGGGTCGAACGGGCGGACGCCCAAGGGTAGAAGCTCGGCCCCGGGATCCATCTCATGATCCGGGGGAGTCCCGCCCCGTGGAATATCATCCGCCATGTCAAAGATGATGAGAAAATGGCCGGGAAAGTGGGAATCGGATGAGAATGTGAAACGTCAACCGAAAAGTCAACCCCGAGAGGGCGAAAAATGGCCGAAAAAGCCGGGAAATGGAAGAGGCACGAAGATCAAGAGGAAATCGAGGGGAACAAACCCTAATAGGTGGAAATAGCAAAAGAAACACCGAAACGACGAAACGTTCAGATCAAAATGTTCGACACGCGAAGATATTCGCGAATCGAACGATGGAACGGGGGCTAAAACGCAAGAAAATGGAGAATTGAAGGGAAGAAAATGCTCTAGAGAGAGAGATGAAGTATTTTTGGCCAAGGAAAGTGAATAAAATAGGGTTTAAAACCCTATTTTAAAAGACCCAAGCCGAAAGGACAAAACTGCCCCGATTCAGGCATTTTTGGCCGGTCGGCTACATTTTTGGCCGGCCGGCCAAATATTTGGCCGATTATGTGTTTTGATGGCCGATGGACAGCCGGTGACTTCCCTTTCTGGCCGGTGAGCCTTCTGCAACCTTGTTTGGGTCAGATGTATAGTTTGGGGCCTTCATTACTCAAGTCAGTGCAAGAACAATGGCATTTTCGAAGCTCAACCGGTCTCCGTTTTGACCTCGGACCGTGTTTTCTGCGCGAAGCACTCGAATATGTGCAAGGCGTATCCTTTTTGTATCCTTTTGTCTCTTGCAAGGTTCGAAAGTTGCCCCGCATGCGTTGCATTACAACACTTTGTCGTGAACACGCGCTGATTATGCGTCATTTCATTCGCGTTATTGCGCACACATCTCGCATTGTCATGCGCATGCCATGCTTGCATTAGTATGCACATTCTTATGTCGCATTGTCATGCGCACTTCATTTGCATCATCATGCATTTCGAGGGACGTGTGTTGTAACGCACATTTGAGTTTAGTTTGCATTGACATGCATTTCAATAGTTGCATTGTCATGCATTTCAAAAGCCGCGCGGTGTCGCGCATTCCAAGTATCATTTGCATTATCGTACACCTCCATTCGGTCTGGCGAGACCTTAAACATGTGCTTCGAGTTCATATGTCTTGACATATATCTCGAGCGACGCGCATTGTCGCACATTAGATTTAACATGCACTATCATGCATTTCAAGCAACGTGCGTGGTCGCGCATTCACGATCATGTGCATTGTCGTGCACATCAAAGGACGCACGGTATCGCGCATTCGCACCAACATGCATCATTTGCACTTTCAAAAAAAAACATGCATCATTATGCATCTCAAAAGCCGCGCATTGTCATGCATTTCGAAATCATATTCATGCATTGTCTTGCATCTCAAAAGTCGCGCATTGTCGTGTATTTCAAAACCATGCATTCTCATGCATTTCAAGCGACTTGCATTGTCGCGTACTCCATGCAGCATGCATTTCAAAAAAAAAACAAAAAAACAAAAAAAAAAACAAAAAATAGTGCATATGTCATGCATTTCATTGTAAATATTGCATATGTCATGGATTTCATTGTAAATACTGCATATGTCATGCATTCCATTGTAAATAGTGCATATGTCATGCATTTCATTGTAAATACTGCATATGTCATGCATTCCATTGTGAATAATGCATATGTCATGCATCATATTGCATATGTCATGCATCAAAACCAACATGCATATGTCATGCATTTCATTGTAAATACTGCATATGTCATGCATTCCATTGTGAATAATGCATATGTCATGCATCATTGTAAATACTACATATGTCATGCATTTCCATTGTAAATATCCATCCCATTGCATATTGTATATATTGCATTGTAGCTTGCATGCATTCACTGCATCACCTCCATCTATGGCTTGCGCCTTTCCATGTTAAGCTTGGTCTGGTATGTGCCCATACTCTTCACGTCTATACACTCATAGTTTTGTATGACCTTTTCTATGTTAGACGCGGTTTGTGGGTGTCCATGCCTTTCCTAGGCAAGACACAGTTTGGCCTGCGTGCCTTACCCATTGTATCCTATTCCATTCCATTGCATATTGTATATATTGCATTGTAGCTTGCATGCATCCACTGCATCACCTCCATCTATGGCTTGCGCCTTTCCATGATTGAGCTTGGTTTGGTATGTGCCCATACTCTTCACGTTTATACACTCATAGTTCTGTATGACCTTTTGTATGTTAGACGCGGTTTGTTTGTGTCCATGCCTTTCCTAGGCAAGATTTGGTCTGGCTGCATACCATATCCACTGTATATATTACATTGTAGTGTAATTTTTGCATCCAGCATTAGGATCATTGTCCTTTCGTTAGCCGGTTGTTTCCCCACTTATGTCATTCCACCCAATACTCATTCTTGTGTCCGTCTACATTACTCATAGTTCTGCATGTGTACGCGCTTTGAGGGTTGCGGCACCTTTTCTATGGTAGATAGACTTGTTACTTCCATCAATCTATTTGACATTTGTGTGGTTTTGAACCGCTCATGATTGGATCATGATTCAATTGCATTGCATGTCGTTTGCATTGTTTCAATTGTATTGCATTTTCATTTGCATTGTTTATACATAGTTTTGTATATATTGCATATCATTTTGCATTAAGTTGCTTTCTTTGCAGGCACGATATTGTATGTACGGTTCATTTGAGGCTGGTGCAACCAGACGAACCAGACAGGTATTGTATCCTCCGAGTGAGACGTATTGAGAATTGCATAATTCTCTTACATCCTTTCTGCATTGTAGTGTAGTTTGGTGTATGCTAGCTTAAAACTGTCGCATGTTATGCTTCGTTACAGCTTTCTTTGCATGATCATAAGCTATGTTCGGCCTTGTGCATTGTCTTGCATTTTGCCCTTGCCTTCGGGCACATATCTTTATCTGCAGCTTGCATGTTTGTCTAAGTCTTCGGCCTTGTCAAAAATGGGTCGTCTCTGGGCTTTGACATTCACTCCCGTCATTGTTATGACTTCCGAGTTCTGTCAAAGAGGGGCAACTGTAGACACCCCATTTTTGACCGTCCTCAAAACTTGGACGTCACCGCTTGAACACTCGGTGATCATCCATGTGTGTGTTTGTCTTGAGTTCCCGGAGGTCTCGGTCACGCGCGCCTTGCCTCAGGATCGCTCGACTCGACTGTTTTGTGTCTGGTTTTGCACCAAACACTTGTGTTTTGCCTTGGAGGGGCAGGGAATGGCTTGTGGGCCATCCCCACACTCCACCGGCCATGGCTTGAGACCACCAGCTGTGTTTTGTTGCCACCGGCCAAATGTTTGGCCGGCCGGCACTATAGATGGCCGACCGGCTATCTTTTTTTGGTCAATTGCATTTTTGGCCGGCCGATTACTGTGCATCTGCTTTTGCAGATATTTTCATGCAGCTGGCATGCACTTGGCTCCCCTCCATACACGTGTATGGAGGGATTTCCCTCTTAGCTAGCTTGTCTTGTAAGCTTACAAGATTGAAGCTCTATAAGAGGAGGTCTCCTCTCCCTCTTTTATGGTTAGACAAGATTTTCCAGAGCTCTGAGTTTTAGGGTTAGGGTTTGTGTATCACCTATCTCTATATCTCTCCCTCTTGTGTGTATTTAGTGTGTGTTTTGTCTTACTTTTGTGCACAAGCACCCACCATTACACCTTCTCTTGTTGCTGAGGCATTAGGGGCTTATTCTTGGGGCTTTTGGACTGGTTTGGACCTAAGGAAGGTGCTAGAACTCCATTTTTGAAGAAGGTCTACAAGGGTAAGCAACTTGTCCCTTTTTACCCCATTTTTGCATAGCTTTTTCACCTATCTTGAAACTTTTTTTGAGCTTAGCATATAACATATAAAAGTTCTGTTTTTGCTTCCTCTAAATAGTTGTTTAAGAGTGTTTTGTGGTTTGGGGTCATTTGACCCCTCTTCAGGCTTGTTTGGCCTTTGTTTTGTGCCATTTTGGTTGAGCTCCGGGACCATTGTGTTTGGACCTCCTCACCACTAAAATCTTGAGGAATTTCAGAGGTGAGGATGGTGCCTTGAGGTCCTAAGAAGGAGAGGGCCACCCCCTCTCCTTGTTGTCCTTGAAAAGGGCCATTTTAGTCTCTTGAGGGAGCATCTAATTTAAGTGTATGTTGACCATGCCTTAGCTGTTTTTTGTGCTTATTATGCCATGATTTAGCACTGTTTTCAATTGGTTTTGGTACACCATGCTTGCTTAGCATACATGCCTTGTAATGCCATGTTTAGGCCTTAACATGCCTTAAGCTTTGATCTTTGTTTTAGCATGATTTTGGCTAAGCTTTGTGAAGCTTTTGTGCTTGTTTTAGCATGTGGAAGTTCTGTTTTTGGTTGCTTTGGTCGACCATGGCATGCTTTGTATAACTACCTTACATTTTGGCTTGTTAGCCTTGAGTTTCGAACCACGTTGCATGCTTGGCTTGTCTTTGTTTAGTTGGTTTGAAACCATTTCTAACATGATTTTCAGAGCTTATGTGCATGCCATTAGTCCATGTTTGCATCTTCTTAAGCGTGCTTGAGAGTTGCTCTTTGTGCCTAAGTGATGAACCATGTTTATATGCATGCTTGTATGTGTATTTGGTTCCACTTCCTTAGCTTTTGGCCACTATTTTGGGCTTAATATAGAGCTGTCCAATTAGTGTAAGTCCCTCCATTGCATATCGTTGCATGCTCTCCTTGTATGTTGTTGCATACTTGTGTGTTGTTGCATGATTGAATGAAGTCACATGTTTGCTTGCATGCTTGAACGCCCGCATTGTGTCTTGCATACTTGTTGGTTACATTGCTCCATGCCTTGCATGTCTTGCATGATCATTGTATGCATTGCATGCTTCTCATATGCTCATGTTGCATGCCCAGTTGACACACTTAGGTTGCATTGCATTTGCATGCATCTTTCACCTCTTGATCAAGCCATGATAGAGGTTGAAAGTCCCTTGGTTTGTTTATGTGCATTGCATTGCATTTGAAATTAAAATGCATACTTGGTTCCTTGGGCCATCATGCATGGAAATGCGCGATTGGTGCATACATTGCTTGAAATGCATTGCCATGATTTGTTTTGCCCTCTGTTGCTGTCAAACCAGTTTCTGCAGGAAGATTTGGCCGGCCGGCCATCTTTAGTGCCGACCGGCCATCCATCAGTGGCCGATGGATTCATTTGTGGCTGATGACCATTATCCATGGCCGGTGACCAATCCCCTCAGCCGGTGATGTTCCGCAGCATTCGGAGAAGCAATCCTAGGACTTGTGAAGTCTTCAGAGGAGCAAAACAGTCAAAGCAGAGGCATCTTGTGCATGGCAGTGACTTTCCGAGCGGAGCCGAGCGCGCATTGCATTGGGCCCTCTTCCCGAGGCTGTTTACTGCTTTCATTAGATTAGTTAATTTGTTAATTAATTAATTGGTCTGTAATATTTAATTAGCTTGTAGGTTAATTAAATTGTATTATTCTTTCGGTCCCTCCGAGCGAGGGCAAATTTGTAATAAGTGTAGGTGCGTGTGTGCATGTCCTCTCCCCCCCCCCCCCCCCACTTCCTTCTCCCTTTTACTTACCTGCTTTGATGGTTAGTATTAGGACATGTTTACTTTAGCATCCTTATGCTATGCATGCGTGCATCATTCATCAGTATTGCATGCACCGGGCTCGATGCATCATGCTAACTGCATAAGTATTTCAAATCTAACTTGAATACATGCTACTTGCACATTTTCACATGCCATTCTTAGATTAGCCGAGCCTATTCTAGTGACATTCCGTATGCGTCACATTAGGCATTTAAATATGGACTTGGATCATGCATGATTGCTAACACGTTCTTGTTTTGGCTCGGAGTACATTGTGAGTATTTTACGCTTTAGCATCTCGCATGAGTGTAGATGTTAACTTGACAGCATGCTTACCATGTGGCTAGATACTTATGTGATATAAACTGCCTGAATGCCTGTGGGTGAAGGTTGGATTGTTTGAGTTGGAACAACTCATTGAAATCCGTATTTTAGCCTACTTGTGAGTAGCAAATTTTAAACCATTTTCAAACAAATGGATATGCAATGCTTTGTTCCAAATTAGGCGATCTAGTCTATACTTGTTTTGCTAGGCGCATCACGTAGTAATTCTAGGCTAATTAACCAGAATAAGGATACATGTGTTTTCAAAAACAAGATATCACGGTTAGTAGAGGCCGATTTTCGAATCGGGCGAAAGGGGGTGCTGATAGCTGACCTTCCCCAATCGTACCCAAGTTCCCGAGCCGAGGCAACTTTGGTGATGACGGACACGTGGCCTTTGGCACCGAGTCAGGGTTTCCTAAATTCCCCCATTAAAAAAAATATTTAGGTGGCGACTCTGTATCTGGCAAAGCAGTCCATGTTTGGCACTTCTTTCAAAAAAATCTGTTTTCTCAAAAATAATTTGCCGAATTTGGACTCTTAGGCTCAAGATTAAGAACCGTGACAAAACGAGTCTGAACTGTGGCAGCATAAGTCCCTCACGCGGGGCGCGTCCACACACGTATTCAACTTGAAATTGAAATACAATGCAGTTAGTATGATGCGCCGAGCCCGGTACATGCAAGACAGATGAATGGATGCAAACATGCGAGCATAAGTATGCTAATTGAAGCATGCCCTAAACTAACCATCATAAGCTGGTAAATAAAAAGGAGAAAGACGTGGGGTTGGAAGACATACATCACACACACGCACACTTATTACAACAATTGGCCCTCTCTCGGAGGGTCTGAAAGAATATTACACAACCAAAATAAATAACGAATTATTATACAATACTAATTACTTAACAAATGAATTAGGTAAGCAAAGTAAACTAGCATGCTATGCTACGTGCAATGGACTGCCTCAGCTCTGTTCCGAATGATGAAGGATGCGTGCATACTCGGGTTGCCTTGTCGGGAAATTCCATCGCGATGCCTCGCCTCGCCTTTATTTGCAATTGATCTCAGAAACTTACACAAAGCTCCAGAAGGCTGGGACTCCACCTTGGGAAGGCCACCGACCAGTTATTAGCATGGGAGACCACCTGCCGACCACCCTTTGTGGTGGAGACCAAAGAGGGTGGTCGGCCTGCCAGAAAATCTGGTCGACCGACCAGTTTCCACCTCTGGTTTCTGGTTTTTCCGCAACAAAGGCAAGAGAGAGAAAAGGCAATGTATTTTCAACAAATGTGTGCATGACTACTCTCCCCGTCCTTGCACAAGCTCACGGGAGTGTAGTCCTCGATCCTCGTGCCACCAATCACGCATCTCGATGCATGATGACCGAGAAGTCGAATTGCACGACTCGATGTGAAATGAATGCACATATAAGCAAGTAAAGCCAACAACTCTATCATGGACAGTCAAGAGTGTCGGCGACCAAGAATCGAGGCACGTTTCGTCACTTGGAGTACAAAACGTCCCTCGTTTCCCATGTTCGGACTAAACCCTACTCCAAAGACAAAGCAATGAGATGGCATACACAATGCGACTAACATGCAACCTCGCATACGCAATGCTATGGGCTAAAATGGCATACACAATGCACGTGACATAATATGGCATACACAATACACTTACAAAGACTATCATGCACACATGAACTAAATGGCATATACAAATGCAAGATGGACTTACACCAATATGAGTGGACCTCAGCCACACTCACATCAGTGGCCATTTGATGGGAATGAGACAACCGAAATACATGCAAACATGCACGGATGCAAAGGACCAATCCTAAGGCACAACATGCAACTCTAACAAAGCATGGCAAAGGATGAAGTATGGCATGCAAACACACATTTTCCAGCTCTGAAACATAATGTACAATGGTCCCGAATCATGCAAATATGTCACACAATGCATGCAAGATGGCTCGAATACCAAAACTAGTGAAGCGGGTTACACTAGAGGTACACAAAGCAATGTATAAATGGCAAAACTAGCCCCAAACAGACCCTAGGCAGGTCTGAAACAGTGGGAAAATGGCCCAAAATGATGACTCAACATGCAAAGAAACGAAGCTCATGTAATGGTCCGAAAACGAGGCATTTATGCACAACTCTCAAACACGTTTAAAGAGTGGAAATCATGGGAATATGGCATTCATATAAGCTCTAAAATATGATGTATAATGACCCCAAAGTATGAAAACACCTCAGTATATGCATGCAATAGACCTCAAATCTCAAAGCTAGGCATGGATATTGAACTACAAGCATGCAAAACAAGCATCATTCGACCATGAGACCCAAAAATAGAGTTAAGGCAGTCCAAAACATGCAGAAAATCAGTTTAAGGCATGGCCAAAAAGTGCTAACATGAAGGGCCAAAACAACATGCAACATAGGCTAGTAAGCATGGTTTACACTACATGTATATGAAGCACATGAGGGGCCACCAAACCAACCAACAAAAGAAACATGGCATGCCAAAATATGACCAAAAACCCACTGAAACTCAATCAACACATGTTAGAATGAAGTGTTCCTTTGAAAGGCCAATGAGAGGGTTGTTCTACACATGTATGATGGACACACAAAATGGAAAAACTACCTCTAGATAGAGGTTATGAGGGCCCTAAAGCTCACTGAAAAGGGGCCTGAAATGAGTCTAGGAAGCATGCAAGTAAAGGCCCCTTTGGAAGGCTTTGAAGAGGATTACTCTGCACATGCATAATAGACATTCAACATGGCAAAAAGGGCTCTGGAAAGAGCCTATGCAAGTCACAAAACTCACAAAAGGTGGCCTGAAACATGGCTTTGAAACATGCAAATAGGGGCTCCTTTGTAAGGCCAACAAAGCTAGTAAACAAAACAAAGCGTGAGAGGGTCACCCCTCTCTGATTTTGAGGCTCAAAAACACATGTTAGCCACTGAAAAACAAATGCTCTAATGCATAGCTCAAAACAAGAGGAAATGAAGCATGCAAGGGGGTAGATGACCCCCAATAGAAAAATGGCCTTAAACAAACATGTTTAGAAGCTCAAAACAAGACTTTTTTCAGTTTATGACAAAGCCTAAATATGCTTGCAAATCAAGCTAAACTATGAAGCAAAATAAGGCTACAAAGAGGGAAATAGAGACTTACCCTTGTAGAGAAGAAGGCTAGCAGCTTCTGGACCAAAATAGGAACTCTTCAACCTCTAAAAATGAGCTCCTAGGTGCTTAGGTTGACCATGGAGGTGTTGTGCTTGAAGGTGTAGTGCAATGGGGCCAAGAACTAGGAGTTTTGGACACCAAAAGAGAATGATATAGAGAAAGAGAGGTGTATGCCTTAGCCAAAATTTCTCAACCTTGGCTCTTGAGGGAGAGGCTCCCTCTTATAGAAGAGGAGGTCCATAGCTTCTCTAAGAAGCTTGGAGCAAAGAGGCCAAGCTTCTAAAGGAAGCTAAACCAAAAGGGTCAAGCTTCTTGAGGAAGCTAGACCAAAGGGGTCGAGCTTCCTCAAGAAGCTTAACAAAAGGTCAAGCTTCTCTAAGAAGCCAAAACAAGAGGGTCAATCCTCGGAGGATGGGGCAAATGCCTCCCAGCTGGCACAGCTGGATAGCACTCAAAGAGACAAAAAAGCAGAAGGCTGGTCAACCAGTTCAAGTGGTCGGCCGACCACTTGAACTGGTCGGCCGACTAGGGGTCAAGGTTCAAGCTGAAAAGGTGGTCGGCCTACCCATATTGGTGGTCTCCCAGGTGAATGCAACTCAATGGTGGTATGGGAGACCAAAAATTGTGGCTCAAAACTGAGGGAGACCACTTACCTGACAAGAAAACCGGCCGACCGGGGAAAGGTGGTCTCCAAGAGGAAAAGGTGGTCTCCCACCCTAGTACCACCTTCCTAACAATGAAACTAGGGTCCATGCCAAAAATGAACCCACACCGATGCAAAACGAGGGTTCGGGGGTCAAAACGCGCGGCCGGAGGCCCCTAAAACTGACTATTAAGCACCGGAGGTGGCGTATGACCACAAAGGTGGTCTCCCGGGCCACAGTGTCCCTCTAGGGAGACGGAACAAGGTGTGTGCCAAAAACCGGAGCAAACAGAGAAAGTTAAGCGGTCCCAAACCGAGGCGCACAGCCGACGGCTCCGAAAACTGGAAACTGGTCTCCAAACGGGAATAGTGGCCTACGGCCACTGAGATATGGTCTTCGAGACCTTTCCGTCCCTTCGGGAAGAGAAAACAGAGAAAACAGGACCTGGTTCGCAAACCGAGGCAAAGCACAAAAGAGTCCCGAAGTCCGGAGGCAAGGCTCTCAGCCGAGACTCTGTGACCTCAGAACAAGCACAATATGCATCATCACCGAGCACTCAATCGGCGACGTCTGAGTCTTAAGGTCGGTCAAAAATATGGTGTCTACAGGGTAATATGAACACCGGGATGCACCCAAATGTTTTTAACCGAAGGGGTAAAAGGATGCGATTCGAAGGGTACGGAAGATTTTACTTGGAACTCCTTTGAATGAACTGTACATACAATATCGTGCATGTGTAGGAAAAAGACTTAAAAAGTACGATACATAAATTGTCATAAGATAAACCAAACATAGTCTTAACGAAAACCAAGGCTATATGCAAACTTGGTCACACAAGACCACAAAAGAAAACAAAGAGAAAATCAAAAGCCTCATATGTGAGGCAACCTAGGCTGACTTCAAAAACTCGGTACTCTTTCACAATTTCACTAAGGCTGGGGCTGGACATCCTATTGCTTACCTGCATACTTATAGATAGAGAATGAGCTAACGCCTAGTGAATAATACCAGAATAAAGAGGTTAATGAATGAGTATAGCTTGACTTTTTTGCCCCCCTTTCAGAAGACGAATAAGCTATATAGTATCGGACTCCCGCGGTTCTGAATCTAATCTCACAAGTGCAATATTAAATAGATAATTACCAAAGAGTCCAAATCCGGCAAATCTTTTAGAAAATCGATTTTGAATCAAATTGCCCAAAAAAATGGACTGCTTTGCTAGATACAGAGTCGCCACCTAAATATTTTAGAAAATTTAGAAAACCCATGACTCGTGCCAAAGGCCACGTGTCCGTCATCACCAAGATTGTCTCGGCTCGGGAACTTAGGCACGAGAGGAGTAGGTCATGAATTGAACATCCCTGCTCGCCCGATCAAAGATCGGCTTCTACTAATCATGATATGAATTTTATTTACATTATATGCTCTTGTTCCGGTTTATTAGGCTAGTATTTACTATGTGATGCGCACACACACAAGTATAGACTAACTTTGCAATAATTGGAACACTTGACTCATGTTTGTTTTGAAAATTGTTTCGAATATGTACCACTTGAAAAAGTGATCGCATATGAACATTACTCAAATTATTCCAATTCAAATAACTAGCCTTCATCCACATGCATTCAAACAGTTTATCATCTAAGCACTTAGCCTCATGGTGAGCATGCTTGACATAGCAACATCACACTCATGCAATATGCTAAAGTGAGTAAAGGCTCACCTAATACTCCAAGCCAAAAAAGATAAGAGAGTTTGAAAAATACATGATCCTAACTATGCAATATGACTAATGCAACACATGCGATATGCAATTAATAGGCTTGGCTACTAATTTGGAAAATGAAGCAATTTGATAACATGCGATCTAAGCATGTATTCAAAGAAGTATTTAAACGGCAATGCAAGTTAGAATGATGAGCCGAGTGTAACATACCCGGGGGGTACCCGCACGCGTTAAACAGTTCGGACTCCCGAGATCTCTTTGATCTCAAGTTGCACGAGTGCAATGTGAAACGTAGATGAGAGTCCAGATTTGGCAACTTTTATTGAAAATCCATTTTATTGCAATTTTGTCAAAAATGGACTGCGTCATCAGATCTCAGAGTCGCCACCTAATATTTTGGGAAATTAGGAAACCCATGACTCAATGCCAAGGCCACTGTTCGTCATAACCAAGGATGCTTGGCTCGGAACCTTAGGTATAAGAGGGGAAGGTCAATAATGAGCACCCCCGCTCACCCGATCAAAAGATCGGCCTCTACTAAACCATGATATGACTTTTATTTTCTTTATATGTTCATGTTCTGATTATTTAATAAATCCTAAAATTTACTATGTGAAGCATACAAGGTATAGACTAGTTTGCTCAAATTGGAACAATTCAATTTCATGTTTGTTTGTTGAAAAGGGTTTGAATTTGCCACTTGACAAAGTGGGCTTAAAGTTTGTGAATTTGCCACTGCAAAGTGGGCTTAAAACGTACATTTATTGAATCATTCCAATTCAGGTAACAAGCCTTCATCCACAGGCATTCATACAGTTATATCACTTAAGCAAATAGCCACATGGTAGGATGCTAAACATAATAAGAAAATCACACACAAATGAGATGCTAAAGCATAAAAACTCACAGATTGACCGACGTCCCTCGAACAACTACAAAACAAAGTTAGTAAAATATGCATGATCTTATATACAGAATCCTAATGCAATTCACTCATGAGATGCACTAAAGATTCGGCTTCTAAAATATGGCATGTGAAACATTGCAAAACATGCGATAGCGCACAAAACATAGGATAATCAATTAAAGCATAAAGATGCAAATTTAGCCAAATCTTAATGCATGAAACATGGATGTAAAGCATGAATATGTATGGCATGTCAGATATATACATACACACAGTTAGGGAAAGCAATTAAAGAATGGGATAGAAAGAAGCGAGGTGAGGGAATTATTACAATACTTGAATTATTACAGATCCGAACGAGGGAGAGAGGAGAGAAAAATAAAATAAAATAAAATCTCACAAACACTCAAAAGAAAAAGAAGACAAAGAACTTCATCACTGACACAATCCACAGTCCACTCCTTTTCTCCGTTCTTCTTCTTTGGTCCATGCTCCTTTGTTTGTATGTTCTTTTCTCACATCAAGGAGATCTGCCCACGGCACTCTGTGGTCTGTGTGTATGGGCTGTGATAGCTTCAACACAGATGTTGCCATAAGGATGCGCCGGACAATGGCAATTGACGAGAGGACACTGATAACCATTAAAATGGTCATAAGGGCTGCCACAGCTTGGAGATGATTTTTCTCCCTCCCCGATAGATGATAGTAAGGATCATGTTCACCAATGATCGGGGGGAAAGCATCATTTCCAATCCATCCAGCTTTTGAGTAGTAGAACATAGTGACCAATATTACAAGAGCATTAAAGAATAAAACTGTTATCCAAGTCATCCCAGAAACAAAATGACGGATCATCAACAGCCAGATCACAGAAAAGAAAAGCGGTATGATTCCTCCACAAACAATCAGGACTGGCCATGCTTTTCCAATATCAGCAATGTACCTCTTCAAGACAGATGATCTAGAATTGATAAATTTGTCTTCACTGACAGCTATTCCTCCCATCTGGTGCCACTGGTTCAGAGACACATTTGATGCACGTGCAATAAATTGGCAACTCCAGAAGACATTTACAGAGAGAGAGAGAAAGCTTGAAGTGGGTTGCAGAGTGTGGTCTCTCCTCAGTGTATCAGTGTGTGTATATGCTGTGCATGGAGTGAGTGAAACATGGATGCCTGTGTGTGGGTTGTGTGTGGATCAATCTATGATGCTTCTGCTAACCCCGATCAAAACCAGCTAGAGAGAGAGAGTTTATGCCTGTGTATGGGTCTGCCGTGTGTGTTCATGGCTGTGTGTGTGCATGGTGTGTAGTGTGTGTGAGCTTGGCTGAGGTGGTGTGTGTTGGTAGGTCTCTCATGCATGTAAGTGAGAGAGAGGTGTGTCTCCCCCCTGTTTTCAGTCTGCCGTGTGTGTGTTTTCTCCTCCTCCTCTCCAAGCCGAGAGAGAGAGAGGGAGAGAGAGAGAAAGGTCAGTGCATGTGTATGGTGTGTCAATCTGCCTGTGCTGTGTGTCTCTCTCCCCGCATGTGTGTGCATGTCTCTGTGTGAGTCCTCTAACCCGTGTGTCTTGTGTCTCCTTCCCTCAAAACCGTGTCCCTCTCCATTTGTGCTGTGTGAATCGTGTGTGTGTTATGCATGGGTGTGTGAGAGAGAGGTGGGTGTGTGTGTGCCGTGAGTGTGTGTTGTCCCCGGTGGTGTGCTGGGTGCGTGATGAGTGTTAGAGGGAGAAGAGAGAGAGAGATGTCTCTTTGTGTATGTGTATGTCCTAGAGAGCAGAGAGAGAACTAGTGCATGTCTTTGCCTTGCTGCCGTGTCAATCTGTATCTGTCTGGCAATGTGTGAATCATGTCTCCCCTCTCCAACTGTAATGAATGGAAAGATATATTAAAACAAACCCTCCACTACAGACCCCTCATCATATTTCACCACCCACTCCCCTCCTTCTCTCTTTTTCAAAATTGTCTTCACCTGCTCCAATATGATGCCCCCTTTTTTTTCTATATTCCCCTACTCACTCTAAAATCCTTTCCCACCGAAAAAGTGTCCCCTTGCCCTTGATCAGTGCCTTCTCCTTATCTTTTTTTTATATCACCCACTCCACTCCACCGAATTATATCACCCACTCCACCTACTAGCCACATATGTTTGATTTTTAATTTTCTCCACCAAACCATCACATGCACCACTGTCCATTACCTTTCTTTTTCTTTTCTCTCTTTTTTTATTTTCTATTTTTTTCTTTTTTTGTTTTTTATTATTTTTTATCAAACATCACATACCAATTTATATAAACACACCTAAAAATTTGTACAAACACACAAAAATATTTTAATTTGACCAAAATGGGTGAGTTTCGGGATTAAAATTTCAATTTGATTTTTCTGGTGAGAGTGGTCAAAATAAAATGCCCAAGTCTTAGGGCCGGTCAAAATGGAGTGTCTACACCGAGCCTTTGTGCATGCAATACGAGTGGATGCAAACATGAAGTATGCTAAACAAATCATGATGTCCCTAATCTAACCATCGTAAGCTAGTAAATAAAATGGAGAAAGACGTGGGGTTGGAAGACATACACATTATTACAACATTGCGCTCTCACGAAGGAGAGTCCGAATGGATCAACTAACTACCTAACTAGCTAAGCTAAGCTAATTATTACGAAACAAATTAAATTAACTAAACTACTTGACTAATTATTACAACAAATGAATTAACTATTCTAGTTAACTAACTAATTATTACAATACTTTTCAAAATTAACTAGCTACAACTAATTAATTACAACAAATTCTTAAACTAAATATTTAAACTTAAACATGCTCGGTATGCGAGGAATGCTCATGCACATGCTCGGTTTCCACCCGAAAAGGCCATTGTTTTGCTTCCAGAAGGTCTCTGTTGCACAGTAGAACACTTACACTTCTATCCACTTCCAGAATAGCTCTCCTCTGCTCAAAAAATACATTGCTGGATTTTGCATTGGTGGCTGGCCGACCAGGAGTGAGGGCCTGCCGGCCACTACTGCAGAGAACAAACAAAGCATACACAAGGTATTCTCAAGGGTTTGTTTGCACAATTCACCCATCCTTATCATGAACCAATCAAAGGAGAGACAAAATTTGGTCCCAAACCACCAGCTCAACCAATTTCATTGCATGATGGCTTATGAACCAAAGCATGTAATTTCAATAAATGCAACAAAATAAGACTCTAACCGCCTCCCTTTCATGAAATGATCAAGGGAAGTGGTGACCTTGGAAACTTGAACCATTTTATCACTAATGAGTATGAAATGCCTCAAGCTTCCATGTGTTCAATTAACATCCGATTGAACACAGCCAAATTCTTATCTTGCACCAATTTTAGCTTCAATTTTCATATTCCATTTTAGATTAAGATCCATTCTTTAATTCATTGAGTCCAAAGGGTAAATTTAAGTCCTCTAATGGAAAGAGGGCTCAAACCAAGAGTTGATTTGGGCATGAAAGAGACATCATACCGTTGGTAATGAACCCTCAAAGGGATTAAACCATTAAGCATGACATCTCAATCTCATGCTTAAACAAACAAGTAGTTTGAACCACTTTCAAAGCAAAAAAAAAAAACCAAGAAAGGAGGGAGGTGTAGACCGCCCAGAACTCCGCTCCACGCACGAGGGCGCGAATTGTTTTGTTCTTAAGCTACTGCAGTTCGGACTCAATGTCATAGTTCTGAATCTAATCTTGCAAAGTGCAATGCAAGATCGATAAATCACCAAAGACTCCAAATCTGGCAAATCGTTTTGGAAAACTGATTTTTATAAAGAAGTGCCAAACATGGGCTGTTTTGCCAGATACAGAGTCGCCACCTAAATGTTTTATTTTGGGAAATTTAGGAAACCCTGACTCGTGCCTAAGGCCACGTGTTCGTCATCACCAAAGTTGCCTCGGGTCGGGAACTTGGGTACGAGAGGGGAAGGTCATGCAATAAGCATCCCCGCTCGCCCGATCTAAAGATTGGCCTTTACTAACATGATATTTTATTTTTGAAAGCACATGTGTTCTTATTCCGGTTTATTAATCTATCATTACTACGTGATGCGCACAACATACAAGTATAGACTAAATCACCTAAGTTGGAACAAAACATCTCATGTTCGTTTGTTTGAAAATGGTTTGAAGGTGCTACTCGCAAGTAGGCTAAGACGTGGATTTGCCACTCTCGAGTGGGCTTAGAAAACATGATTTTGCCACCTCAAGTGGGCTTAAAACTCGCATTTCGATGAATTGTTCCAATTCAAGCAATCCAACTTTCACCCACAGGCATTCAGGCAATTATAGCAGTTAAGCACATAGCCTCATGGCAAGCATGCTAAACATGGCAACACTTACACGCATGCAAGGATGCTAAAGCATAAACACTCACAGTGTACTCCAAGCCAAAACTGAGAACTAGTTAGAAATCATGCATGATCCTAGCTATGTTAACAATGCCTAATGCAACACATGCAAAATGCAACTAAGATAGGCTCGGCTTATTCTAAGATGTCATGTGAATGCAACTAGATAACATGTATTCAAATTGGAATTGAAATACAATGCAGTTAGCATGATGCGCCGAGCCCGGTGTATACAAAACAGATGAATGAATGCAAACATGCTAGCATAAGGATGCTAATTGAAATATGCCCTAAAACTAACCATCGTAAGCGGTTAAGTAAAAAGGAGAAAGAAATCGGGGTTGGAAGACATGCATCACACACACGCACGCTTATTAAAAAATTTGCCCTTTCGACGGAGGGTCCGAATAATAGGCTAACTAGCTACGCTAATTAAACTAATTATTAGAAACCAAATTAATTAACTAACTTAGCTAATTAATTATTACATAACCGAATTGAAACAAATAGCTATACTAAGCTAGATGAATATTACAAAACCAATCAAATGATTAAATTACACAAACTAATCATGAATACTGAAATGGCCTCGCAGGCGATGAAGAGATGCATGCTCGGTCGGCTTCGCTCGGAAATCCACTACCGTGCCTCATGTTGCCTCTGTTTGCACTGTTTTAGACCTCTGAAAACTATGCCAACCTCCAAAGTACTTCTGATCCACCTCATGGACATGCTGAGAGGCCATCGGCCAGAGAATAATGGTCATCGGCCAAATTGATAGCCGATCGGCAGACTTTGATGGCCGACTAGAAGCTCTGATGGCCAATCGGCCACTACTTTCTGCGAATTCTCTCTTTGCTGCAATAGAGCACTAACATAGGCATGGCAGTGTATTTACAAGAAAATGTGTGTGCAACTACACCCCTCATCGTGTCTTAAGCTCAAAAGAATGTAGTGCTCGACTCTCGAGCCACCAATCACGCATCTCAATGCATGATGGCCAAAGAGTCAGGCTTGCACAAACTCGATAAATGCATGACAAACAAGACACTTGGACCATCACCTTATCATGGATAATCAAAGGCAATGGAGACCAAGGGAGATTGGCCCATTGCATCACTTCAAGTATGAAATGAGCTAATCGACCTTGTGTTCAAACACAACACCATGTTGAACACAATGCAATGCACACATACAACATGACATGCAAAACTCTCATGCTAATCTTGAAATGTTAAGATGGTATGCAAGACTCTATCATGCAAACACTCATACACAACGTGTTAAGGAGCCAAGAACACCAAGGCTAGTGAAGAGGATAACACTATAAGCATGCATCACAATGCTCAAACATCCAAACCAACTCAAAATAGAGTTACATCATACCCAAAACAGTGGCAAAACATGCTGAAATGGAGACTCCAAGAACTAGCCAAGCATGCATACATGTTAATGCAAGATTAAGGCACAAGACACAACTCTCCAAAGGCATTGAAACGATGAAACATGGAGTACAATGGCATTTGTTCCAGCACTGAAATGTCATGCTAAATGACTTAAAATCATGCAAACAACTCATGTGGTGCATGTTGCAAGGCATAAGCATCAAAGCAAATGAAGTGTATTACACTAGAAGCATGCAAGACAATGCTCAAATGGCAAAACCAGCCCTAAACAGACCTTATGCAGGCCAAAACAGTAGCCAAAATGGACTGAGATGATGGCTGGAAAGACAAAAAAATGAGGCTCATGCAATGGCTCACAAATAAGGCATAATGGTACAACTCTCAAGAGCACTTAAAGAGTGGGAAACATGGAAATGTAACAACACTATATGCTCTGAAATATTATTCCAAATGATGCCAAGGCATGTAAACATCACAGGTATAGCATGGTAGGGGCCTCAAAATTCAAGGCTAATCAAGGCATTTGCACTATAGCTATACAAAAAATGAGTCATATGGCCAAGGCAACCCAAAAGAGTCCTAAAGCATGTCAAAATATGAATAAAATCATGCTGGAGCATAACCAAAATATGCTAGAATAATGAGCCAAAACATCATGCATACAAGGCTAGTAAGCAAGATTTGCACTACAAGTACATGAAGCATGCAAGAGGTGGCCAAACCAGCCCAAAACAGAGTTATAACATGCCCACATAACACCAAAAACATGCTTGAAAAGAGCTAACATAAGCCACAAACAAATGCTACTTTATAGTGCTAACAAGGCATGCAAAGAGGATTTACACTACAAGTGCATGAAGCATGCAAGAGGTGACCAAGACAGTTAAAAACAGAGTTATGGTAGGTTTGAAAAGTCACAAAAATGAGTCTAAACAAAGCCATAAAGAAGTAAAAACACATGCTAACAAGACAAGAGGAGGGGGGACCACCCCCTCTTTTTTTGAGCCTCAAAACAAGTTTTCTACAATTGAAATTCCTCTGGAATTCAATGGTTTTAGGGCCAAAAAGAAGTTGTTTGAAAAGCTTGAAAGATAGCTCACGAGGTAACCCAAAACACAGTCATTTTTTCTTTAACACTGCTCTGATTTACACTTTAGCAACTGACAGCAACTGACAATCTGTACACTCTCTGCTTGCAGATCATGTGGCAGCCTTGGGCCATGATGCCTGTGATAACCCTGTCCTGTGCTATGTTAATTAAGCATGCTCATGTTTGTAATTATGTGCTTAATTTGAATTTGGGTGTTAATTGCATGATTATATGTGATTTTGGCTTTGTATCTGTTCACCATAGGAAAATCTGTTAGAATCTGTGCTTTGAATTGAAAATTGAAGGCCTTCTCGGCTACAGAAAACGAAATTGACTACGCCATTGTGATTAGCGTAATTTTTAGAGCATACGGTGAAATTTAATTAGAAATTGATTCGGATCAAAATAATTAGATTCAGAACGATTAAATTAGGCTCAATTACTTAGCCTTAATTAATTTGATTAGGCCAAGGTATATAAGTGGCCTATTTGCATTGTTTTGAGCTCATTTTCTCTTTTGGCTGAAAATCACACTCTAGAGAGAGAGAGGGGCCGGTTCTAGAGAGAGAGAGAGGAAGAATTATGTAATTTGGCTCAAAGGTTGTGAATTTGGCAAGCTACACTCAAGATTTAACTACCTTTGTGAGGATTAAAGCTCTTAGGTGAGTAATTGGGCATGAGTTCATGGATTTGAGTTTGTAATTCTATGAATTCAAGTTACATTGTAATCAAGAATGTGAATTATGTTGAATTTGGTGAATTTGAGGTTTACATGCACATGCATGTATAGAATTGTCATGATTTTGCATAATCAAACATGTAACAAGTTAAATGTGATAAATTAAGTGCTAAGTCATACATGCAAGCATGGTTTTGTTAAGCTCCATGAGTATGAACATTATTTGTACTATTTGAAATGGAATTTGAGTTCAAACATGCATTTTATGAGGAATTGAAATATGGCCTCTAAAGAGATTAAGGATTTGGCACCAAATTGCACATGCAAGCATGATAATGTTGAATCTCATGAAGATGATCATCAATTGTGTTAGTTAAGTTGAAAATGAAGCTTATACTTCACATGCATGTATAATTCATGAAGATGTAGAGTTTGTATGAAGCTAGAATGCATGAGCTTTGACCATGTCAAGAAGAATGTTGAATTATTTGAGAATTAAACCATGATTTTGAACAATTGGCCTCATATTACTTATATCCTTATGATATATATTGTGTTTTCACATTTTTGAATCAAGAACATGAGTTTTAGGCCTTTGAATGTTGAGTTTGAACATCAAGAACAATTCTAGAAATTCCAGAATTTGGCGTGTCCGCTCGAGCGGGGAAATCGCTGCTCGAGCGTGAAATGCTAGTTCCCATAACTTTTACAGACATGGATGTCCGCTCGAGCGGGGAGATTCATGCTCGAGCGGGGAGCCATGTAGTTTGACTTCCAGCTCGAGCATCCAAATTTACGCTCGAGCACAAAAATGAGGCAACCAGTACTTTTGCAGACCTAAAGGGTCCGCTTCAGCGGCCAAAGCCACGCTCGAGCGAGGAGCCTTGTTTCAGAAAGTTTGTAAAGATGTTTTGTGTTTCATTTTCCGTTCTCTTTCATTTCTAAGCACTCTTAGGCATGCATTGAGCATTGTGAATGGATTAAAATGATAAGAAATGAGCCTAAGAGAAATGTATGAATTAAGAACGGATTGAATCGTTTGTGACCCATATGTGTTATGTAATGTGTAAGGTCGAGCTCAAGGGAAAATCCACCGGCAGAACACTGTGAGTAATATCTTAGTAAAGATATTTTCAAGTATGTTACTTTCCAAACGCTACTTTTGCATAAGCTTCATGGATTTGTTGATTTGAAATATGAATGAGTATTCTATATGCCTAATTTTGTATAAGGCCGTTTGATACGTTTGATATATCTGAATTGGGCCTAAGGCCGTTTGCCGTTTGCCGTTGATATGTTTGATATAACTGAATTGGGCCAAAGGTCGTTCGACATGAACGATTGGGCCAAAGGCCGTCGGACATGAACGATTAGGCCAAAGGCCGTCGGACATGAATGATTGGGCCAAAGGCCATTGGACATGAATGATTGGGCCAAAGGTCGTCGGATATGAACGATTGAGCCAAAGGCCGTTAGACATGAATGCAAAGATGGGCCAAAGGCCGTTTGAATATGTCATTGGATATGTTTGAATACCGTGATGGGACAAAGGTCATTTGAATGAAAGGGGTCATGATCATAAATATGAAATACGCATGAATATGAATATAAAGAGAATGGGCCCGAAGCCGTTTGATATGCCTGATATATTCGAATTGGGCCCGAGGCCGTTTGACATGTTTGAATTGGACCAAAGGTCATTTTGAATAAAGAGTTGGCTAGACCAAAGGTCGTTTCATATAGATGGACCCGAGGTCGTATTGTTTTATATAAGAATTGGACCTGAGGTCATTTTGCATATGGATATGATGTGTTGGACCCAAGGTCGTTTTGCTTTGTTGAGATTTGTAAATCTGGTGTGAATAAGAAGAGTGGTTCAAATGTATACATTATAAGTATGATTCATTTATGAACGAACCTCATTCATTAACCTCTTTATTTTGATATTATTCACTGGGCGTTAGCTCACTCTTATTTATATGTATGTTGGTGAGCAAAGGGACGTTCAACCCCAACCTTAGTGGAATTTAAGAGAGGAACCCGAGTTTTGTGAAGTCAGCCCAGGTGCCTCATGCAAGAGGCTTTGTTTATGATCTTTTGTATTTCTTTTGCTATTTCCATTGGTCATGATAAACCATTCATGTGTACAAGTTTTTGGCATGGCTGACTATGCGTTTGAATGATCCTGGGTATACAAGATGTTAACTACTGGTATGTGGTGTGAGTTATTACTAAGTATATGTGAAATGTTTTGACATGCCATGTAAGCATAGCTCATTGGACAAAATTTTTAAGTTTGCTTCCGTTTTGGCCCCTTCACTATGTTGCTATACGCTTGTTTTGGTTTGAGGCCGTAGGTAATCTCATGATTACTAGTCGGTTATGACCTTAATCTATAGGGGCGGGTTCGAGTCATGACAATGCCGGCTGGGGTGCAAAACCAATATGCCGGGGCTTGGGCCACGTCGCACTTTCACATCCTACTGGAGGGCCCAGTCTATTGGGCCAGGTTCTTGAGTGAGCGGTTCGTCCGCCAGACCGTGGGGTTGTCGGATCCAGTTGTTCCGATGCCACTGCCAGAGTCTATGAGGTCAGCAGACAGCCTATTCGTTGATGCAGTCACCCAGTTCATGGTGGGCGTAAATGCTCATTTCTTCAGGGGTGAGGGTGACTATGCGACCTTTATTCTGACCCACCTTATGCCACCTCTGACAGGTGCTTGCGGAGGCAAGGCGTTGACGGCTCCTACGGCGAGAGAGACAACTAGGGCCCGTGCTAGAGGGGCTCCCCCTGCAGAGCAGAGGACCCGTTGGCTAGAGCTTCCCACTGCGCTCACATGTTGGTGATATACTAGGGCTGCTTACCAGATCCCGATTGAGCCGGCAGAGGCTGGACACGAGCTTGTCGGAGTCCGGGGTTCGTCTCAGGTATGTTCTATTCTTTACCATTCGCACCCCACATTTCATTTCAGATACATTTATTGCGAACACTAATCATCCAAATGCATTTGCAGGCATCCATAGAGTACATAGGGAGTTGTCTCGAGCTGATAGCCTCCTTGATGGGCATGGTACAAAGGAGGGAGACGCTGCTCGATCTCCACAGTATTTCCTTCAGGTTGCAGTTCATACTATCAAATTTCCATTGATGCACTGGCATTTCAGCCGTAGTCTTTCCCAAGCTACACTGATACACTGCATTGGCACGCTACATTCACACATTGTACTCATACTATGTCTAATTTCTGCATACACTCATTCTGCATACTATGCTTGCATTTGATACACACATTGTAACTGATAAGTTGGCAATTGTCTTTTTCAAATCCCATCTGTACTGATGGCTCTGGCGGTAGTAGCAGCGACGACATCGACAGTACCTCCTCCAGTAATAGGGAGGAGAGACAGAGATAGGGGTACCCAAGGCCAGAGCAGTCCTCCTGAGCCCATCTTGAGCGATGATGATGCTGAGACTAGTGACTCTGAGGAGGTGGCGAGTAAGCATTTTGAGTCATCTGAGAACGGAGACGATGATACTGGCTCGGGTTCTGAGAGTGGAAGCGTTGCCGATGAGGGTTTTGGGACAGAGAGCGGAGATGATACCAACTCTGGTTCTGGCTCAGAGATTGATTCAGACAGCGGCGCTAATGGAGATAGTGCCTAGAGTCCTCTCCTCCGAGAAAGAGGACGAAGAGGGCCTCTCGGGCCTGAGGTGACTGGCGCTGATTTTTTGTACTTTTGCTTAGTTTCTTTGGTTGGTAGCATTAGCGCGTGTATAGTTTTAGATAGATTTTATTTTTTCTTTGAAACTTATACTCCTCTTTTGTAAAAAAACCATGATCGGAATTGTCATTTTTGCATCATGAGCACCATATTTGCATGAAATGTACATAGAATTGAATTGGCCAAGAGCACTTGCTTGAAACAATAATCTTAATTGGGTAATGAGCCGACCAACAACCGAAATGAAAAATATAACATACAACTCGATAAACAAAGCAAAAACAACTCAAATACAAATAAACAAACTTGCTAAAATCAAGAAGACTCAAAACAAGACCTTAAAATACCCGAAGATCAAAACAAAACGCAAGCCTCCAGCATTATTCAGCACAAATGTGGATGGCAGGCCTGAAAAGAAAGCTACCTGCCAGAGATAGAGCTTGCCGGCCATAGAGGGTGGCCTGCAATGTGGCCTGCCGGCCACCTGTCGGCCACAAATGTGAGAATCACCATATTGCTAACAGTTGGCTTCCACTCACAGCCTTATCTTCTATAAAAGGTTCAGCTTCATGAATTCTTCTCTAGAACTTCATTTCAACTGCAATTTCTTCTACAAATGGAGCCTTTTTTTGTCGAAAAGCTCTCGGACTGGATAGCTGCTTTAGACGGCTCGGAGAAGGTAAATTTATAGGGTTTTGGCGTAAATGCACTTTTTTTGTTGAGTCGTTCTCCACTTTGTTTTTCGTTCCTCCATACCGCGACTCGATGCTGGGACCTGATTACACATGTCTTTCGCTTGGGGGGACAAGAAATATGCCCGACAATTGAAGAATTTCAGGCACTAATGGAATCCCAGCGCGATGAGAAAATCATGCCTCAGCCCCATTTTAGCTACGCCCAAGCTTTGGGACGGATGTATGGGATCACTTTGCAGGAGGCTCGATCTTTGGCTCACAACGAAGAGCTGGACATTCCCAGCTTAATTCATCGATTTTTTTGACGTCGGTGATAAAGGCGACCTTTTCTGGCAAGATTTTCGGCAACATGCCCTCTGCTTGTGCATGCTTGCATATTTCCTTCTTACCCCTAGTTTTGGCGGATCTAGCATTCAATTGATAGAACTGGCGCAAGCCTTGAAAGAAGGCAAGAGTTGTATTAGTTTAGCACTAGTCGAGACCTTGATGGGCTTGGGATGATTTTCATAGGAGAGAGACTACCAGATTAGTGGGAAGTCCACTACTTCTTCAGGTATTGTTTCCCCACCCTTTCTCATATGTGTTTCTCACATCACTTGGCACTCATGCTCTATTTTTCTCTTAAAGCCCTTTTCTCACTTTTCTTTCAACATACATCTCTTTATTCTTTATTCTCTCTTCTCTTCCATCCCTTTCCAGGTGTGGCTTATAGATAAACTGAAGTTACTCTTGCCCTGAGTACTCAGCTCAAGGCTACTTCTTTCGCCATCGACTAGTGGATTTTCCCAACGAGGGGTAGTGGTGCGACTGGATGTGCAACAGGTCTGCTGCTGACATAGCTTGGTGTTGCCCCTAGCTTAATCTGACCGAGATAAGTTACAGCATGACTCGGTAGCCTGGCATCCAATTGATCGGCCTCATGCACTGTGCGTTCTACGTCCCTTTCTAGTTCAGACGTCAGTTCGAGCACGATCAGACCTGCCCAGAGGAGGGGGTAGAGTACCCGGTTTCATTCCCCATCCGTGGTTCACACTTGGCTAGGTACCTCACTGCTTGGAGGACGAGAGAGCTTCTAGCCCCTGCCCCTAGTTTCAACTACACCCTTTCTGGCAAGTGTTTGGCTTGGCTCAAGGATAAGGCACAAACCGGGCCCACTTTGGCTTCAGAAGCTTCCACAAGTGCGAGCAAAGGACGTAGGAGTACTTGACTCACCTATGCCCCTAGTTTATTGCTTTGACCTTTCTTTTCAAGTTTTTCGATGTAATAAAAGCAACTTTGATTTGTGTCGAAGAGGTGGAGAACTTTATGTTGAAATCAATGAAATTAAAATTATGAGCACTGAAAATTTTCCTTTTGGTCCAAAAATGGTCTAAGTTGTAAAAGGTAAAATTTTGAACAAAATCAACTTTTATCAAAACCTTTCAAAACCATTTTCAAGAGGATCACCACCTGACAAGCACAAAATCTATCCTCAAGATGCACAACCTTGAATCGAAAGATCATAATTGCCCCTTGATTACATACACTGTTGCTTTGCATTGTAACCGGCTATTCTCCTCAGAATGAAGATCACAATCGAACTCTCAAGTAAAGAACAAACAAAGATGACCTAATCAAACACATGGATAGGACAATTGAGCTGGAGATGATTACGGCCGGACTTCAGGATGAAGTTGCCTACGTATCCCAAAGATGGGAATCAGGCCTTACGTAGTTCGGTTCAGGTTCACTCGAGTATTAACACTCTCCTTTTGCGCTCTAACTTTTGCCAAAGTTGCCCTTTAGGGTTTTCAACCTTGCGGGCTCAATTTTCTTTATTTCTAATTTTTCATGCTCTAACTTTTGCCTCGGTCGCCCTTCAAGGTTTTTGGCCTAGCGAGCCTCTCAAGGATAGTATTTCTTTAACTTGTCCATGCTGATTGATTGTGAAAATTCCAGGCCATTCAGGTCCATGAGAATAACAACTCCACCCAACCAGATAGTTTTGATAATGTAAGGACCAGTCCAATTAGGTCTGAACTTGCCCCTAGGGTCATCAATGGGAGCTCGGTTATCTTTTAACACCATATCCCCTTCCTTGAGATTTCGGGACTTAACCTTCTTGTTAAAAGCCCTAGCAATCTTGCGTTGATAGCCCTGAACATGATACAATGCTTTCAGCCTTCTCTCATCAAACAACGTCAACTCCTTAAACATGTTCTGTTGCCAATCCGCCTCTGCTATCTGACACTCAGCCATAACTCGCAGCGACGGGACTTCTATTTCAATTGGCAGAACAGCTTCCATCCCATAGACGAGTCAATAAGGAGTTGCCCCTGTGGACGTCCGGATTGAAGTTCTATAGCCCCAGAGGGCGAATGACAATTTATCTGGCCAGTCCCTGTAGGTCTCAACCATCATCTGCAAAATATTCTTGATGTTCTTGTTGGCGGCCTCAACAGCTCCATTGGTCTGCGGCCTACATGTAGATGACTTATGAAAAGCTACATTGTATTTCTCCAACAAGTCTATTACCTCCTTCTTGAAGTAGGAGCCATTATCTGATATAATCTCGTTTGGGACTCCATACCGGCAAATGATATTGTTTCTGATGAACTTAGCCACGTGCGATGCTTTCAACACTGCATAGGACTAAGCTTCCACCCACTTTGTAAAGTAATCAATTGCCACCAAAATGTATTCATGCTCATTCGACCCTTTTGGTGTGACTGCGCCGATGACGTCAATTCCCCAGACTGAGAAAGGCCATGGTGAAGTCATGTTGTACAATTTTGACGGCGGGATATTCATACGATTAGCATGAATTTGGCATTTGTGGTATCACCGAACAAAACCAATACAATCCTCCTCTATGGTGGACCAGTATTAACCTTGTCTGAGAATCTTCCGGGCTAACATCACTCCATTCATTGCGCTTCGCACTCTCCTCCATGGATGGCCTCCACTAGGTGCTTTGATTCCTCTTCTTCGACACACCACTTGTGCATTCCCAAATAATCTCTTTTGTACAGATTACCTCTGCAGATGATAAATTGGACGGCTATTCGCCGTATTCCCCTTTTGTCATTGGCATTTGCCCCTGGTGGATAAACTTCCTTTTCTAAGAAGTTCCAAATATCATAGTACCAAGGGTTTTTGTCTTGCACTTCATCTATTGCGGCGATAGTTTCATAGGTCGACGTGTATTTCTGCTCAATAATGATCAGACGCATCCGGACTTCAAGTGGGATGTCTACCATGGATGATAGAGTTGCTAAAGCATCAACGAACTTGTTGTTCTCTCTCAGTAGATACGTGAGTGTCAGCTTTTCAAACCTAAGAATCAGAACATCCAGAGTCTAGTGATAAACCTTCATTTTTTCTTCTTTGACTTTCCAGTCTCCATTTGCTTGAGAGACAACTAGGTTCGAGTCCTCAATAACATCCAACCTTTTTGTCCCTAATTCCAGGGCTGCTTCTAAACCAGCAATACACGCTTTATATTCTGCTTCATTATTGGACACCTTGAACCGGAGTTTGAAGGCTTAAGATATACGGAAATTGTTAGGTGCTATCAGCAACACACCTATCCCATAACTGTACTGATTGGCTGCTCCATCAAAGTACATCGTCCAAGTTTCCTCTTCAACTTGCAGAATGGCTTCATCTGGGAATATGTATTCCACCGTTTCATCCCCTTCTACCAGGTGGTCTGCCAAGAACTCCGCTACAGTTCTCCCCTTGACCGACTTGCGGGTGACGTACTTGAGATAAAATTCGGAGAAGAGAAGAAACCAACGGGCTAGCCTACTCGTAAGCACTGGTTTCTCAAAGAGATATTTGATGGGATCTAATCTCAAAACCAAGATTACAGAGTGGGCCAACAAGTAGTGTCTCAACTTCCTTGTAGCCCATACCAAGGCTAGACAAGCTTTCTCCAGCGAGGTATAGCTGGTCTCATATTCCAGCATTTTCTTGCTCAAGTAGTAGATGGCTTTCTCCACCCTATCTTCAGATTCCTAAGCTAGCATGCATCCCATAGTTATGTCTGTTACTGACAGATACAGAATCAAAGGCTTCTCCGGCTTTGGCGGCGACAACACAGGCGGGTTTTGGATATACTGCTTAATCTGCTCAAAAGTGAATTGGCATCAATCATCCCATCAGAATTTCTTTCCTTTCTTCAGGATCCTAAAAAGTGGTTCACAAGTCAATGTTAATTTGGAAATAAATTGTCTTATGAATTGCACTTTACCTAGAAAACCTCGTACCTCCTTTTCAGTCCTTGGTGGTGGCATTTCTAGGATGGCCTTGATTTTTGAAGGATCTACTTCGATGCCCCTTTGTGTGATAAAAAAGACCAGCATTTTCCCTACTGTCACGCCGAAAGTGCATTTCTACGAATTCAACCTCAATCTGTATTCTCTAATCCGTTAAAAGAATTTCTTCAAGGTGGTGTATTGGCCTTCTCTTTCTTTGGACTTGACAATCATGTCGTCCATGTACACATCAACCTTTTTGTGGATCATATCATGCAGAATAGTGGTTGCAGCCCTCTGATAGGTAGCCCCAGCATTCTTTAGCCCAAACGGCATAACCCTATAGCAGTAGGTCCCCCACGGCGTAGTAAATGCAATTTTCTCTCTGTCTTCGGGCACTATCAGAATCTGGTTATACCCAAAAAATCCATCCATGAATAAGAGCAATGCATGGTCCCTGGTGAAGTCTACCAACTCATCAATATGTGGCAGGGGAAAATCATCCTTCGGACTAGCCTTATTCAGATCCCTGAAGTCGACATAGACTCTGATTCTGCCATCCTTCTTTGGGACTATAACAATGTTGGCCAACCACATTGGATACCTAGACACAAGCAAGAACCCTGCCTCAATCTGTTTGGTAACTTCTTCCTTAATCTTCAAAGCCCAATCCGGACATATTCTCCACAACTTCTGCTTAACAGGTTGGGCCTCGGGGTCAAGAGGGATCCGATGTTATACAATCTCAGGATCGATTCCAAGCATGTCTTCATAAGACCACACGAAAACATCTTTGAAATCTTTTAATAAAGGGACTAAGCGCTCGCGCTTCTCTGTAAACAACGTGGACCCAATCTGGACCAGACGCGGATTCTTATCAGTACCCACATTAATAGCAATGATTTCATCGACACAGGATTTTGCAAACCTCTCATCCTCTCGATTAATCAAGTTTTTCAAAACCAGAGGAATTCTTTCCTCATCATTTTCATTAAAACTCTAAAAAACTTGGTCAATGTAATAAACAAGCGGCACAGAGAAATACTCAAAATCGACAGCATTCTCATTCATAAGATCCAGCTCTTCGGTTACAATCGACTCAAAAGCAAAAAAAAAGCGGACCTGGAGAAGACCTTGGCATCCAGGTTATCACCCCCAGGAATATCGGACTCAGACTCAGAAGAACCAGAATCTGATTCCGACTCCACAGGCTCAGTGGAATCAAATTCTAGCTCATCACCCGACTCAAAACTAGACAGGTAGCCCTCCTCCAACTGCCAGATAAGAGATGGTGCCTCCAATGTATCCAAAATACTGCTAAATGGGTTCACACCCGGTTGGTCCCTAATCATGGAGGTTGTCAGGTTATCCCCCAAGTTCTTCGAGTCAATCGTAGGATCCACAAGGAGACATGCCAGTGCTGCCCCTACTTCAAGCTCGCTATTGTCCGTGTCACTTTTCATGCTCTGTTCAGCTTCAGCACTCAGTTCAGCCTTTTCCTTGGTGTCACTATCTTGCAGCTGCAAGTCAAAGAAGATTTCGAATCCAGGGACACGTTGCTTTGCAGAATTCATCCAAGGCTCAGGAAAGCCGCAAAAGGGGAAATCTTCTCCCTTCCGAACAAAGTGGCCATTCAGCATTCCCCAGATTGGCCTATGAACGAGCTCATAGTGTTTCCCGGCTTGCTTGGCTCTGACTCCACCTCTGATTTCTTCTCTTTTCCTGACCTAGTCCTCTTTGGTAGGCACATAGCCCAGACCAAAGGCATGCGGGTTGTGTGGCACGTCTGCCAATGCTGTGACGCCTTTCTGGCCACTTCTTCCAAGTCTTATTCTTAGCACATGCTGCAGCTTGTTCATGAAATAGATAGATTGGGTGCTGACATACATGCTCTCATCAGCGGCCAAAATGGTCTGCACTGCCCGGGACTCAGCCAAAGTGAACCTTGAGAGGAATATATCCTCTTCGCCATGAGCGACTTCCAGCACTAGTGTAGTTACCTCTGGCGGTGGGTGAATGGATGAATTCCCGAAAAAAATAGCCACTCCTGCCCTGTGAGGATACTTCAGCATTTGGTGGAGGGTAGAGGAGACAGCTTTTACATGATGCAACCAGGGTCGCCCTAGTAATAAGTTGAAAGTGGCCAGCACATCCAAGACATAGAACTCGACATCCTGCTGAGTTGGGCCCACCTGAACTCTGATTTGTATCGTGCCCATAACCTCCTTGCTCGTATTATCATATGCCTGAATTACTTGGGCCGTGGGCACGAAGTTTGCTGGTCTAAGGCCAATGGCAAAAGCTGTGCGAGAAGGACATACATTGATAGCTAACTCGGTATCGACCAACACCACCGGCACCCATTTTTCCTTACACTCAACAGATATATACAAGGGTTTGTTATATGCTAAGCCTTCCGATGGCAGTTTTTTTTATCAAAAACGATTAGGGTTGGCCTGGCGCCACCTGGGAAGACCAATCCAACAAGCTTTTCAGGGGTAGTGTCAATGGACAATTTAGCCTTGTATATTGCCGATTGTACAGCCTGTCGATGTACCCGGGAGGCTGTGAGAAGACCCCAAATTGATATGTCAGCTTGGATCTTCTTAAGTTACTTCAACACTACCTCTTGCTCCAACTGCTTCTCTTTCTATTTCTCAACCTCTCTATCCTTCCCAGATGCCTCAGCTTGATCTAAGTGCGGTGGCTTGAAATACTGCCCACTTCTTGTCATGTGATCTATCTCTTCCGCATGCCACTTATTGTCCGGAAGGCACTCACCCTAATCTTCGTCAGTGTGAGCCAGATATAGATCGTCATCATCCCACCATACACCTTCGACAGCCGATAAATAGTTGTCCGGCTCCGTTTGAATCACTTTCACACCACAAGTATCCCCCGCAGGGTGTTAGGCCAATACTGCTTTCTATTTGTCTTCAACCCTCTCTTGTTCAAACTACTTCAATGCAGCTTCCTGTTCTGTGTCCATAGTGCTCACAGTGCTCAGTGTCTGAGCTGAATTTTCCACACCGGTGCTCTCCGACAGTTTTCCTTTTTTATCGGCCATTCCGGCCACCACAGTAATTCCTGCTTCCTTTTTCTCCAATTTCATTTCAGTTCCTTCCTCCCTATCTGGTTCATCACTTAGCCACCTGGAGTTGTCAGTTGATCCATTAAAATCAAACCAGTCAATCTGCACATCCCTTTGATCTTGTTCGTCAAAGAACTGCAAGTTGTCTAGATCCTCCTTAAGCTCTGCCAAAGCATCCAAACCTTGGCTCGGGCCATCTTCCCTAACCACATTAACCTCCACTACAGTTGGCAACACCAATTCTTGCTTGACTTGCCCAGTTGGCACAATGTAGCAGCTTGGATCATATCCCTCCTTAGGCAAGTCCTCAGAGCTCTCCAGCAACAGACTCGTATTTCCCTCTAAGACAAGCCTTCCTTCTACTGCAACTGTCACCACCACAGGTTTAGCTTGAAGTGCGAACGTGTCCATCATGCACAAATCTATGCTTTCAAGAATGAACACCATCGGTCTTGGTAGGTGGAAAGGAGTAATATATACGCTAGGGTCATAGGGGATGGCCAGTGTATGAATTAGGTTTAGATTCTGAGGTGGGGGAACTTGATTGTGGGCCGGGAGAGGGTTTGTAGTTACATTTTCTTTCTTGGGTGGTGCAATCACCTTGTTGTCAATGAGGTCTTGAATCTCATGACGTCGTCTGAAGCATTGGTCAGTATCATAACAATGCTGTTAGTGAAACGCACAGTACTTGGTTGGGTTGTGTTTTGGTGGGAGATAATCAATTAGTAGACGAGGCTCTAATGGTTTGAGGTGCCCTTTTTTAATCAACACCTTCATGGCTTGAGATAAGGGCATGTAGAGTTGGGTAAAGATCCACTGGGATCGGGCAGGGTTGTTCGAAGTTTGTGGAGCTGTATTGGCAAAGGGATTGGCAGTCTTAGTTGTGGTGGTGACAACGCTCACATCCAATGGCCATGCAGCTATGCTACCACTGATAGTTGCATTGGAACTACGCACAAAAGGCCTTTTTGCCTGCTATTTCTCATCAGTAATCAGTCCTTGTTTCATGGCGTCTTCAATCTGAACCCCCATCTCATGAAGCTCGGTGAATATGAACAGAGGTTGGATGATCATTTTCTACAACAACTTCCCGTGCAAATTGCGAACTACAATCCTTATCTGGTCTTTCTCGGAAGGCCTTGTGGTCATCATTGAAGCTTTGGCCCTCCACCTCGTCACAAATTCTGAGAAGCCCTCCTTTGGCTCTTGGCGCGTTGCCTTAAGATCACGAGTTGTGACCTCGATTTGTGTGTTATACGAGTACTGAGCAATAAAGGCCTCGGTCATTTCCTCTCAACTCTACTTAATAGAATCGTTCAGCTTCGCATACCATATAGCTGCTATACCAGACAGGGTCTGGCCAAAGAGAGACAGTTTCTGCAATCTGGTTAGGCCCATCGGCCGCAGGATGTCTGAAAATAGTCAAAGATGAACCATGGGATCTTCGAAGCCGTCAAATCCATCAATATGCGGCATTTTGAACCGATCTGGCAATGTCACTGCAAAGTCAATATACCCATCCTCTATGTCGGGGATGGAGTTAACACCTTGTGCTCGCTTGAATAGCTTCTCCAACTTGTTGACCTTAAGCACAATTGAGTCTACCTCAAACTCAAACGAAGCATCGGTTTGATACATAGGTGCCTTGGAGGATTGTAGTGGGATCAGCTTTGCTAGATTGCCCTGATTCTCTTGGACATTAGCTGTATGGGTAGTGGCTCTAGGTGTCGGGATGCCTGTAGGAGGTGGATGAGATGAAGAAGCCGCTACTAGCTATGGTTGTTGTTGTTGCAGCCTGTTTATTACCTCAGCGTGACGTGCTGTGACCTCGGGCTGACGAGTAGCGTTTTGTTGCAGGGTTTCAACTGTTTGCTGAAGATAGTGGATCAATTCCTCCATACTGACTAGGGGATATTGTGCCATCGGAATAGGTGAGTGATCTCGTACTGAACTAGATATAGAAGACTATCCCTGAGCTTGACTAGATGCAGGTGAAGTGAGGGGTGACTGTTGTAGAAACTGGACCGGTGAACTCTACCTAACTGTCCTCCGTCTAGTAATCGGTGGGAGTGAAGTAAACACGGGTTGTCCCCTAACAAGATCTCCAGCTTTGCAAAGCCTTCAGACTCGGGTCCAGAGCACTTGGGGGATATCCAAACTTTCCAAAGCTATGGTGTTAAACTACCAAGCAAAAAGAAATAAAGCAAAAACAAAGCAATAATTAGAAACTACACAGCACCTCAGCTACTGATGTTAACAACACACAGATGTAATCAAAGCTGTAGGACTGCACTCAACACTAAATTCTGCCCCCCAAAACGGATACCAAACTTGCAACTAATACGCACATTCCTGTACAGTTTCACTATAAAGCACATACCAATTAAGTAAGATCCAAAACACCCCTATGAGGGGGGAGGGTTACCCTGTCCTAGTTTTGTCAGGAACAAGGGTTCATTATTCAAACAAAGTGGTTTCACGCAATCCTGTATTTGGGTAAGCATCCTGTCCTAGGTTGGAACAGTCTCTATGGCTTTTCATTATGCAACTAGGCCAAATGGTCAGAAGGGTACCTCAGCAAGACTACCTAATATACCTCTCACACCTAACACTAAGAAGTCAAAAGAGGATCAAACGGTACAGCGGTAGTCCAAATCCAAGGGTTGTGTTCCCATTATGGCAGAGCCCATGATCAGCCAGCCTTTTAGCAAGCTTTTCAGGCAAGCCTCCGACAAATCATCCAGGAATAGCAGATGGCAAACACAATGACTTAAATACACCAATGCAAATACAATGCAAAGAAACATATAAGTGTAGATAAAATTTCATTTCATAAATTTCAAGTCAAGTTCTCTAATTTCCCCAGCAGAGTCACCAGAAACTGTAGCTCGACTTTTTCGTGCCCCATTTCGGAAGACAAATAAACCCTACAGTATCAGACTCCCGCGGTTCTAAATCTGATCTCACAAGTGCAATGTGAAATAGATAATCACCAAATAGTCTAAATCTGGAAAATCTTTTGGAAAATAGATTTTGAATCAAATTGCCCAAAAAAATGGACTGCTTTGCCTGATACAGAGTCGCCACCTAAATATTTTAGGAAATTTAGGAAACCCATGACTCATTCCAAAGGCCACGTGTCCGTCATCACCAAGATTGTCTCAGCTCGAGAACTTAGGTATGAGAAGGAAAGGTCATGAATTGAGCACCCCCGCTCGCCCGATCAAATATCAGCCTCTACTAATCATGATATGAATTTTATTTACATTATATGCTCTTGTTCCGGTTTATTAGACCAGCATTTACTATGTGATGCGCACACACACAAGTATAGACTAACTTTGCAAGAATTGGAACACTTGATTCATGTTTGTTTTGAAAATTGTTTCAAATATGTACCACTTGAAAAAGTGATCGCATATGAACATTACTCAAATTATTCCAATTCAAATAACTAGCCTTCATCCACATGCATTCAAATAGTTTATCATCTAAGCACTTAGCCTCATGGTGAGCATGCTTGAAATGGCAACATCACACTCATGCCATATACTAAAGCGAGTAAAGGCTCACCTAGTACTCCAAGCCAAAAAAGATAAGAGAGTTAGAAAAATGCATGATCTAACTATGCAATATGACTAATGCAACACGTGCGATATGCAATTAATAGGCTCGGCTACTAATATGGCAAATGAAGCAATTTGATAACATGCGATCTAAGCACGTATTCAAAAAAGTATTTAAACAGTAATGCAAGTTAGAATGATGAACCGAGCCTTGGTGCATGCAATATGAGTGGATGCAAACATGAAGTATGCTAAACAAAACATGATGCCCCTAATCTAACCGTCATAAACTAGTAAATAGAAGGGAGAAAGACGTGGAGTTGGAAGACATACACATTATTACAACTTTACGCTCTCACGAAGGAGAGTTCGAATGGATCAACTAACTACCTAACTAGCTAAGCTAAGCTAATTATTACGAAACAAATTAAATTAACTAAACTACTTAACTAATTATTACAACAAATGAATTAACTATTCTAGTTAACTAAAATAATTACAAGACGAAATCGAACAACTAGTTAACTAACTAATTATTACAACACTTTACAAAATTAACTAGGTACAACTAATTAATTACAACAAATACTTAAACTAAATATTTAAACTTAAACATGCTCGGAATGCGAGGAATGCTCTTGCACGTGCTCAGTTTCCACCCGAAAAGGCCACTGTTTTGCTTCCAAAAGGTCTCTGTTGCATAGTAGAACACTTACACTTCTATCCACTTCCAGAATAGCTCTGCTCTGCTCAAAAAACACACTGCTAGATTTTGCATTGGTGGCCGACTGGCCAGGAGTGAGGGCTTGCCGGCCACTACAGCAGGGTTCATCTTGATGCAATAGAGAACAAACAGAACATACATAGGGCATTCTCAAGGGTTTGTTTGCACAATTCACCCCTCCTTATCATGAACCAATCAAAGGAGAGACAAAATTTGGTCCACAAACCACCAACTCAAGCAATTTCATTGCATGATGGCTTATGAACCAAAGCGTGCAATTTCAATAAATGCAACAAAATAAGACTCTAACATCCTCCCTTTCATGAAATGATCAAGGGAAGTGGTAAACTTGGAAACTTGAACCATTTCATCACTAATGAGTATGAAATGCCTGAAGCTTCCATGTGTTCAATTAACGTCCGATTGAACACAACCAAATTCTTATCTTGCACCAATTTTAGCTTCAATTTTAATACTCCATTTTAGATTACCATCTATTCTTTAATTCATTGAGTCCAAAGGGTGAATTTAAGTCCTCTAATGGAAAGAGGGCTCAAACCAAGAGTTACTTTGGGCATGAAAGAGACATCATATCGTTGGTAATGAACCTCCAAATGGATTCAACCATTAAGCATGACATCTCAATCTCATGCTTAAACAAACAAGTAGTTTGAACCACTTTCAAAGGAAAACAAAGCCAAGAAAGAAGGGAGGTTGCAGAGATGATTAAGAGTGATTACAAGTATGGAAAGCCATAAATAAATGCAATTGACTCAAATAAGGTGGTGTCTAAGGCCTAGAACACCAAACTCATGAGGACAATTACACTACAAGCATGCAAAACAAAGCTCAAATGCAACTATCAACCAAAAGCAGTGCTAAAATAGTCTAATAACCACCCTCAAACATGCTGGAATTGAGCTAAAAAATGCTAGATTAATAAGCTAAAACATAGCATAAGCTAGGCTAGTAAACCAGACACAAGGAGGGGAGGCTAACCCCTCCAAATTTGGACTTCAAACCATGATTTTGGCCACTGAAATAACTCTGAAAAATAGTTTTTTAAAACTCAAAAACAAATAGTGCAAAAGTGGAAAACACAAGAGAAAAGGCCTTCAAAACAAGGTGCAAAGAAGGGTGAACCATCCCTTAACCTGTAATGGCCTTAAAACCCAAGTTTTAGCCCAAAAATATAGAGTTTTTACAGCCCAAAAGCAATTGGAAAACATCAAGGAAAATAATGAATAAAGCAAGTAAATAGGCAAAGCCTTATACCTCTTGAAGAGAAAATTCAATTCCAAGCAATAAAACCAAGCAAACACACCCTCAAGAGATCAAACAAGGCTCAAAGACACCTCAGCTCAAAGATAGAGAGGTTTGGTTAAGAGTGTACAGGCAAAGGTTAAGGATGTGTAGGCAAAAGTGTATAAATTTGCCAGAGAGAGAGAATTGTAGAGAGAGAGGAAAAATTTTGCTCCAAAATTTTTCTAACCTTAAAACATGAGAAGGAGGCCCTCTATATATAGAAAACATGAATTTTCCTCAAGAACATCCAGCCCTACATGTGGGAGCAGATGCATGCATCTGTGCAAAAAGCTGGCACAGCTATCACAAAATATCTGCAAAAGACAATGGTAACCGGTCGGCCATCACTGGTGGCCGACAACCAAGAGTCATGACCGGCAATCCAAAGAGGTGGCCGGCAGGCTACCAGAGGCTGCAGACTTGAAAAATAATGAGTTTGGTCCAAAAATGAGTAAATATGGGTGCAAGGATTAAAAGGCTCAAAGTTGTGGCTTTCCGCTGAGGACTTTGAGCAGTTGACGAGCATATAGAATCATCATCGGGTGTGCAAGAGATGATACCCAAATCGTAAGGACCGTAAAAAATGGGTTGTCTATAATGAGATTCGTGTATAAATAAATCATACTTGTACTTAATACATAAGAAACCCAATTCTCATTCACAACAGACTTAAGCACGTCGTAACGGAATGACTTGGGGTCCAATAAATTATAATCAAAATGACATTCGGTCCAACCTATTCATTCATAATCAAAACAACCTTTGTGTTGATAATTATGATCATATTCACATTTGTATTCACATTCAAAACGACCTTCGGTCCACTCAGTTCCTTCTTCAAAATGACCTTTGGTCCATAGTCATGATCATGTTTTCATGCATATTCATAGTCAAAACGACCTTTGGTCCAATTAATTCCATATTCAATATGACCTTTGGTCCACTTAGCAAACATACAAAATGACCTTCGGTCCAATTCATAGATAAGAAAACCATAGGTCTATCTTGTCAAACATTCTAAACGACCTTAGGCCCATCCCGCGTCCTTATCAAATATACCAAATGATCTTGCCCCCATTTCATATTCTCATCAAACATACCAAACGGCCTTGGGCCCATTCTGCCTTTGTACAAAATGACCTTTGGTCCATTCTTACAATTTCGTGCTTATCAATCATGTTTCAAGTCTTTTACAAATCAGACAAGTAGAATACTCATTCATCATACAAATTCATGAGTTCGAAAAACTTACCACATAGGTAGTATTTAGAAAATAACGTACATGAAAATATATTTACTAAGATATTACTCACAGTGTTTAGTTAGCTGATTCGTCCTCAGAGTTGACCCTACATAATTCATAACACATACAGAAATTGGGTCACAATACAATTCAATCCGTTCTCAAATTCATTTATCTTTCTTAGGCTTCTTTCTAACTCTTTAGTTTATTTAGGATGGTCAATGTATGCCTAAGAATGCTAAAAAATGAAATAGAACGAAAATCGGAACATAATACAACTTTTTTAAGTTTCCTGAAATAGGGTACTTTGCTCGAGCGCAACATTGATCGCTCGAGCGAACCCCTTGATCTACAAAAGTACTAGATGCTCTTATTTTACGCTCGAGCCAACTTCTTGGTCGTTCGAGCCAAGACTGAAAGTAAGGAATGGTCGCTCGAGCAGTCTTTTGGTCGCTCGAGCCAACCTCCAATGTCTGTAAAAGTACTGGAAGCTCGAAATATACGCTCAAGTGACAATTTCATCACTTGAGCGAATTGGTCGAATTCTGGAATTTCCAGAATTCTATTTGAGCTTCAAAACACAATTCTAAAGCTCCAAAGTCAAACACGACATACTCTTGACTTCAAATACTCATTACTAAACATAAATATTAGCTCAAACTACACAAATCAATGTCCAACTTGTGGAATTCACCATGCATGTCCCAAATCATTTCAAATTCTTTTTCATAACTTCAAAACTCATGTAATCAGGTTCCATAACTTCATGAATTATGCATGCATGTGAAATGTAGTCTCTAATTTCATAAAATGGTACAAATGATGCTCATATTAAGTTCATATCTTGCACTAAGTAGTCTCTAGTTAGTCTCTAAATGTAGTCTCTAGTTATGCATGCGTCTGTTATTTGATACCAAATTCTTCATGTTAAGTTTATATCTTGCACTAAGTCACCAATTCTTCTTGAATTCTCACATTATATGATTTCAATTTACAATTTGAGGTTCAAGTACTCACCTGGAGCCTTCAACTCTTCAAATTTTAGCTTGAACTTCAGTGAATCTTCCTAATCTCCAAGCTTTGAGTTCAATCCCTCAAGCTTTCCCCTTCTCTCCCTTGATTTCTCTCTCTCTCTCTCTCTCTCTCTCTCTCTCTCTCTCTCTCTCTCTCTCTCTCTCTCTATAGTGTATAATCTCAGCCAAGACTTGTAGATGAGCTCAAATATATGAGCGTAAACATTAATTAGTCCTATATATAGTGGTTGATTAGCTTAGACTAATCAACCTTGATTAAGGTTAAGCAATTACACTTATTTTAATCAATTTATTCTAATTATTTTGATCTAAATCAATTTTTAATTTAATTTCACAGTGGGCTCCAAAAATTATGCCAATCATAATAATATAGTCAATTTCGGTTTATGTCACCTCTATGGCCCTTAATTACAGATTATAGCAGAATACCCGACAGATTTTCCTACAATGAACATATATGAATTCAAAAGTGCATGTAATCACATGCTTAGCATCCAAAATCATATTTAGCACATAATCACATTTATAATTAAAGTATAACAGCATAACACAGAACGGGTTATCACATTTTTCCCCCTTTTAGGAATTTTGTCTTCCAAACTTATATTACCTTCTATTCGAAACAAATGTGGGTAGTGTTGTCCCATCTCATCTTCTTTCTCCCACGTGGTTTCCCTTCTATAATGCTCTTTCCATTTCATTTTCACCATTGGAATAGATTTGTTTCTCAGTTGTTTTACTTGTCGGTCAATGATTTTTTCTGGCCATTCTTTATGTTTTATATTCTCCTCAACAGCTATCCGATGGTAATCTATACATGAAACGGATCTCAAAGATAACCCCTCAACATCGATACATAGAACACATTATGCATTTGTTCCATGGCCGGCAGTAAAGCAACTCTGTAGGCAACTGGGCCAAGTCTTTCCAAAATTTGAAACAGCCCAATGTAAAGGGGTGACAACTTACCCTTCTTACCAAATCTTGACTAGCCCTTCATTGGAATTACACGGATGAATACACGGTCACCAACTTCATATTCAAGTGGCCTTTTTCTAGCATCTGCATATCTCTTTTGTCTACTCTGTGATGTCTTCAGCCTTTGTTGAATAAATTTGATCTTTTCGGTGGTGGTTTGCACAATTTTAGGCCCAAGCAAGATTCCATCCCCAACTTCTGTCCAACACTATGTTCTACATTTTCTACCATATAAGGTTGCATACGGTGCCATGCCAATGCTGGAGTGGTAGCTGTTATTATATGCAAATCTTGCCAATGGTAAGTAATCTTCCCAACTTCCTTAAAAATCTAAGGCACACATTCTGAGTATATCTTCCAAAGTCTGTATAGTCCGTTCCGACTGTCCATCAGTTTTCGGATTGAATGCAGTACTAAGTCTCGATTCTATTCTCATTGCTCTCTATAGGCTTCTCCAAAATCTAGACACAAATTTTGAATCTCTATCCGACACAATAGACATCGGTACTCCATATAAATGTACAATTTCATCAACATGTATAGTGGCAAGTCTATAAGCATCATAAGTAGTTCGAACAGGAAGAAAATGTGAAGATTTACTCAGTTTATCAACTATAACCTAGATAGAATTCATACCTCTCAGGGTTTAAGGTAGACCAACAATAAAATCCATGGTTATATGCTCTCATTTCCATTCCGGAATAGGGAGAGGTTAAAGTAGACCTGTCGGTTTCTGGTGTTCAGCTTTAACTTGCTGACACTGAAGACATTTAGACACATATTCTGCAATTTCCCATTTCATATTAGGCCACCAATAATTTTGTTTCAAATCCCGATACATCTTGTTGTTGCTTGGATGCATTGCAACCATTAACTTGTGGGCTTCATCCAGAATTATCTTCTTTAAATTAGAGATGTTCCAAACACACAATTTGTTTTGTAATTTGAATACTTTATTCTCCACATTAAACCCCAATCTTGGATTCCTTTCAAACTCATCAATTATCTTCTTCAGGAACTCATCCTTTCTTTATTTCTGTTTGATCTCATCAATTATTGTCGGTTCAACTAGAATGGCGGCTATCAATCTGCCATATTCATGTAATATTTACTTCAATCTCAGATTTCTTAAAATCTCTTAGTACTTCTTCTTGTTTAGTAAGCAAACAAGCTAAGTTTCTAGTCGACTTTCTGCTCAAAGCATCAACTACGGTGTTGGCTTTACCCAGGTGATACTGAATTTGGAGATCATAATCTTTTATCAGTTCAAGTTATCTTCTCTGTCGCATGTTGTAGCTAGATTTTCGTGCTCCTCGAAAGGGTTTAGTCTTCTCGGGTATGATATCCTTACAGTTCGGACTCCCGTGGTTCTGAATCTGGTTTCACAAGTGCAATGTGAAACAAGACAAAAGAATGAGAATCCAAATCTGGCAAATCCTAAAAAAATCCAATAATCATCAGAGATGCCAAAAATAGACTACACAACCAGATTTTAGAGTCTCCACCTAAATATTTTTAGAAAATTTAGGAAATCCATGACTCGTGCCAAAGGCCACTTGTCTGTCGTAACCAAAGTTGTCTCAGTTCGAGAATTTAGGTATGAGAAGGAAAGGTCATGAATTGAGCACCCTCTCACCCGATCAAAGATCGGCCTCTACTAATCATGATGTGAATTTTTTCAACATTATATGCTCTTCTTCTGATTTTATTATGCTAACTTACTATGTGAGTGTAGCTCGACTATTTTGCGCCCCCTTTCAAAGAGCTCGAATTGGTCCTACAGTTCAGACTCCTGTCACGGTTCTGAATCTAGTCTCACAAGTGCAATGTGAAACTGATAATCACCAAAGAGTCCAATCGGGCAAACCATTTTGGAAAAATCGATTTTAAATCAAATAATGCCAAAACTGGACTGCTTTTCTAGATTACAGAGTCGCCACCTAAATATTTTATTTTTGAGAAATTTAGGAAACCCTGACTCGTGCCAAAGGCCATGTGTCCGTCATCACCAAAGTTGCCACAGCTCAGGAACTTGGGTACCAGAGGGGAAGGTCCTGAAGTGAGCACCCCCGCTCGCCCGATCAAAGATCGGCCTCTACTATCATGATATGTTGTTTGATAAACCTCATGTGTTCTTATTCTGATTATTAGCTAACTTTACTATGTGATGCACACAAGCAAGTATAGACTAAAATTACAAGTATTGGAACGAATCGATTCATATGGTTCGAATTTGCCACCCTCAAATAGGCTAAAACGCGGATTTGCCACCTTAAGTGGGCTTAAAACATGATTTGCCACTTCGCAAAGTTGGCTTAAAATGTACAATCATTGAATTGTTCCAATTCAAACAACAAGCCTTCATCCACAGGCATTCATGCAGTTAATCATTTAAGCAAATAGCCTCATGGCAAGCATACGAAACATGGCAATATGGCAATCACACTCATGCCAGTATGCTAAAGCATAAAACTTACCGAGTACTCCAAGCCAAAACAAAAAACTAGTTAGAAAAATGCATGATCCTAACTATACAAGATGCCTAATGCAACATATGCAATAATGCAATTAATAGGCTCGGCTACTAATATGGCATATGATTGATTTGATAACATGTGATAAACACGTATTCAAATAAGATATTGAAATTGCGATGCAGTTTGAATGATGTGCTGAGCCTCGGTGCATGCAAGACAAATTAATGGATGCAAACATGCAAGCATAAAGTATGCTAAGTGAAAATGTCCCTAATCGAACTATCGAAAGTGGTTAAATAAAAAGGAGAAAGATGCGAGGTTGGAAGACATGCACACACACACGCACGCTTATTACAACATTATGCCCTCGCGAAGGAGGGTCCGAATGAATAAGAGCTAAGCTAATTAATCTAAGCTAGGCTAACTAATCTAATTAAACTAATTAGACTAATTATTACAAATCAATCAATAACTAGAAAACTAATTACTAATTATTACAATACTTAACCAATTAGCAAACTAGTTAATTAAAGCAAATGCGCACCAACTAATCATGTGAAATATCTAAACCACACTGCCACAGCTCTGCTTCGGGAAGTGGAGGATGCATGCGCTCAGTTTTCGCCCCAAAAAGCCCTCGTTTTGCTCTTGAGAGGCTCTGTTTGCAGGGTTGAACATAATCCAGAATCTTTCTGCTCCACTTTACCAAAAACTTTCTGAGGATTACACCAGCGGCCTGCCGGCCATGGTTGTTTGCTGCCGGCCCCCTGCCGGCCAAAAATGTGCCTTGCCGGCCAAGAGTGAACCACTGCCGGCCACCAATGAGCCACAGCTGGTCACTGGTGTTCTGAATCACCACACTGTAACAAAGCACAAACAGAGGAAAATGGAGGGTTTTCCAAAGGTATGTTTGTACTATACCCCTCCTTATCATCTAAAAACATCAAAGGAGTGACGCTCTTGGATCCAAAACCACCAATCAAGCATTTTCAATGCATGATGGCCAAAGATCCAAGGACTACAAATTCAATAAATGCAATAAACAAGACTCGAGGCCATCACCTTATCATGTGTGATCAAAGGCAATGGAGACTAAGGAGATTGGCTCATTTCATCACTTTGAGTATGAAATGCTCTAATCTTCCTTGTGTTCAATATAACTTCTAATTAAACACATGCAATGCAACACAACATGCTTAACTTGCTTAAGTTTTACTTGTCAAATTTCGTTTACACATTTTAAGTTACTGTGGGAGCCAGAAAATTATGGGTACCAGCTTATTGGGCCTAACCCAAAAAAGGCTTGCTAAAGCCCCAACTATTGGGCCTATTCGGCCCACCCCCGTCTATAAAAGGAAGGGACCTCATAACATACAGGTATGTTCTCATCTCTCTCGACACAACACACACCCCTTCAAATGCATATACTATTTCTTCCTTTATACAGGGACTGACTTCATCATCGGAGAGTCCCCGGCCGGCAACCCCGGTTGGGTGGCACCGACTATGTTCCTCATTGCAGATCTACAGGGGTGCGGCTCTTCTCTTCGTTGGATCTCCACAACATCCATGTGAGAGGATATTTCATGGTCTCACAATTGGCGCCGTCTGTGGGAACGACTGAATGAGATCAACGAAGAACACAACAAATATACTGCTGTAAGTAAACATATATGGGATGCTTTGAGGTTAGTGCACTTCCTACAAAAGCAAAATCAATCCCAAGTAATACGGCCCACAGCTGGGTTTTTGGTTTCTTTCATTCTGATTATGTTGTTTTTGCTAAAGTTCAGGTATATATATATACACATCTATGCATGTATCTATTTATGCTCATAGATTTGATCAAAGCATTGTTGAATATTAATATTGCTTAGAAAGGTTGTCAAAACAAGATGAAGTTGGCAGCTTTTTTCTCTCTCTAAAAATGGGTTTCACACCTTTCTTGGTGCAAACATCTTTTCGGCAATTCAATAAAGTTATTCGGCTAAATTCATACGTGGGTCTGTCCATTTATTTATTTATTCTTTGCCTCTCAAAACTTAGCTTAAAGTTGATGCTTGACATGTATGCACGTGCACCTATGCTAGAACTTTCTGTAGAATCCAAGGCTGGGTCTTCAATTTTTCTCTCACTAAAATTGGACCACAAAAACTTGGGAGTGGATTAAACTTTATTATTCGGCACTCTATTTGGCTTGTTTATCAACCAACTTAGCAACAGTAACTCTTTATTGGGTTGTTCGTCAACTCTCTTGTTATTCTAAACCTCATTTCTGAAAGCTATCTCTATATTTGCAAAGATACATTTATATATATATATATATACATGGATACAAATATTTGCATATGCATCAGACTTGTTTGTTCGGCTCTCAGACAAGGTGTTATAGGCCAACCACGGCTCTCTCTAGCGCTATTATCAGCAAAGGTGGAGTCGTGCCGACCAAGTGCTCTAGCATGTCAACCAAGGCGATTTGCCTTCCAAACGTCTCAGCAAGACAAACCCAGTGGGGCAGGACCAACCTCCTGGATTTCTTTTATTTTTTGCTCTGCAACATCAACCATTAACTCTTGTTTGTAGTCTTTACATATAAAGTTATATATCACCTTGATCCTTGTGGCCATGTCTTTTTTAGGTGTCTATTTCAGGTTGTCAAGAAAAATTGCAGGAAACATTTTGGCAACTCGGCTACCCACTGCGGCAAGTTGCTTGAGGTTGGGCAAGCAATGGAATAAAGAAAGTTATGAAGAGTTAATCACATAATCGATTGCCGATCAAGCATTTCAGCAAACGGCAAGACAAAAGACCAAGAGGTACCACAGAAGTCAGCGAGCCAATGACGTTGCCGACTTGCCAATCATGAGTATAAAAATAATATTTATTACAAGATCATAAATATTTACACAAATATTAATATTGACTTGGATTTATATGTTTACGTCCCACATGTCATGGATAGCTTGACGACGTGTTTGGCTCGAGAATTGGATATTACCATTAAACCTATGGCTGGGTCTTCACCCTCTCTCTAGAAAAATTTGTCCCCAAGAGTTATTGACAAAGTTTGACCATGAGTTATTGGTAATATTTTGATCGGCTTCGTATGAAGCTAATTAGAAACTCCATATTTAAGATATGGTCCTGACTAAGTTTGCAGGGCTATTGATATTTCCATGGTTAGGAGCCCAAGTTTAGCGATGGATATGTTGTTCCGCATAAATTTGGATTATTCGGCTGATGTTTTGATCTAGTGATTTCTCTCTCTTTGGTTCAATTTACTTTTACGTAGTTTACCTCTTGAGATTATGCAAACACAAGTTGCTAAGTGGAATCTCTATTCTTTCCTCTTTGAATAATTAATGTCTTCAATATGCTTTCTATATACATATATGCTTATAACCTTCAATTTAATTAAAAATATAGATTGCAGTACTCCACCATCTCTCAGATAACCAACCAAGTGCTTTCAAAGAGCAGAATTTACGAGCTGCGGAGTAATTATTTCGGCAAGCTAAGGTATGCCGGCTAGTGTTTCGGCACACCAAGATTAGTGTCAATTGGCACCCATAGTTGGCTGCTTATAAGGTTCGAAAATTCGGCAATCGGCTAAATAAGAAGTTATTCGGCAACCAAATGAGGATGCATACAGAAAGTTGTGGCCATGAATATTTGTTTTTCGGCTTTTAAAAAAAAAAAAAAACAAACCGTATATTTTATTCGGCAATGTGAATTTCTTAGGCAAATTCATATTTACAAGTTCAATTTTATTCCTTATATCATTATATTTTCAAGTTCAATTTTATTTACATCATATTTATAGGTTCAATTTTATTCCTTACATCATTATATTTTCAAGTTCAATTTTATTCACACCACGTTTTCAATTGCCGACCAAGCATGTGGCAAGTCAAGAACAAAAGAGAAGTGCTGCACAGATGTGCTCAGCCAGTCAAACCCAAAATTCGGCGTTCGAGCCCATGCATTCGCATCTCGGCAGTGCCGTATCTCATAATCAATCAATCGGCGAAGCTCCAAAGCTACTCTGCACTTATTCGGTTTATTATTCGGCATAACTTGCAAACGGACAATCTATTCGGCCTTTCAATTTGGCATCAACATATTAATATCAATGCCGCATCGTCCAGCAATGACAACTTATTCGGCTTTGACATCTCGGCTTCGGCATTGCTTATCAACTCAATTATCCAATACTTGGCAGAACATTATACCGTATTGCTTATCCTTTACGATTCGGTATATCACTCGGCCTATTATCAACTGCACTAACATTATTCTGCATATCTTGGCTTTGGCAACTTACCCGGCAGCTAACACTAGTCGGCTGCATGACTGCTCGGCCGCCCATACGTCATGCACATCGGACAATCCGGCCCCGTTATCTATGATATTCGGCTAACAACATTTATCAACTTTATAGGCAACATTTTCGACTAAACAGTCAACTTATTCGGCAACGGAGTTCATCGGCATTATGAACGCTGCATACGTATGATCAACTCGGGTTCGGCACATTATTCGGCACATTCTTGGACAATATTCTTCCGCATCAAATATTCGGCAACGTTGTACTTATTCGGCACTAATATCTCGGCATAAAATTAGCATCTCGGCTTGCCGAAATCCACATTTGAACATATCATAAGATTCGTATCGGCACAAAGATTCCGTATCCACCAACCGGAGGAGCCAAGAAGCAGCCCAAGTCTGCCAAAAATTGTGAAACGGATCACACATGCCGAAAACTGAAATTTCAAAAGCTGTCAAACTCAAGTTTTGACCATACCAATGTGAAGTACTCATTAAGACGAGTCCAACGCAACAAACCGCGTCAAAATCGGAGCTAAAACGACGCCGCACAGACCGATCAAAGTTTGCCCAGAATTGATGAAATTTTCTGCGAACGTCGAACTAGCAAAACATGCAAGAGAAGTTATCTGGTGCTTTGCGGCGCACAATTCTCAACCGATCTGAACTGTCAACTCTATTTTGGCTACAATTATGTCATCAGGAGTCTGATCACAGCGATCCAATAGTCCTTTCCAGCTGTTTGACGTATTCCGGGTCCACCCATACGGTCAGAATATGCAATTTCTGCTCGCAAAAATATATATACATATATATTAAAGAAATAAATAAATAAAAATACAAATAAATTGCAGATTTGATTCCGATATCACCAAGCACCTTACTTTGTCTCGGCTTCATTCTGATATTGCCACAGCACCGAACAGGGGCACAGTTGGCCAATGTTCGACAAAGTAATTATGCATGATCAGTATTCGGCAACATTGGCCACAGTTCGACAAAGCAATTATGCATGATCAGTATTCGGCAACATTGGCCATAGTATTCGGCAAAGCAACATTATTTGTCAACTTTATGCATCGTCAAACTTTATGCAGCAACATTGGCCACAGTATTCGGCAACTTTATTCACCTACCAACATTATTTGGCAAAACATTTGCCCACTCGGACATCAGTCAATTTTCCGCTTTCCAATTGGGGCACATCAGCCGATCATCATCTCGGCACCTTTGATATGCATGTATACTCGGTGAACTTGGCACAAACACTACAAGGACGATTGCTTGAGTTACAAACTTCCGCCCCCTTTTTTACACAGCTTCAAGCAAGCGCTCGTTTTGAGGCAATACATTACACACTTGGCAGACAGCAGTTTGCATATTTTTGCACGCCGTCATTTTACCAAAGCCGAATCTTCCTTGCAACATAGGGCAATGGGAATCTACATTCCTTCCGACTAACACCTGTCATTCGAAAGCAATGGGGCAAGTCTACCTCGGAATAAACGCAAACCGAGCAACTCGGCAATTACATAGTTGGCCTAATATCTACTTGGCAATTCCATATAAGCGGAGCAATATTATTGGTGATTAACACGTCCACCTTATTCAGTACAGGATACATTATTCAAAATCCTTGCCACTTTGGCACTTGCCACTTAAAATCAGCAAAAGTCTCCGAGTACAGCGCAATCTTTGCACTCGGCACAGAGCGCCGTTAGCAAAAGCCTACACCCTTGCCCGGGGTTATAATACCACAGGTCTACACCCTCACCCGGGGGTAATAATACCGTGGTCCAATTTTTGATTGATATATCTACCTTATTTAATCTATCTTATTTGGTTCAGGTAATCATTTCCGTCTTCGGCCTATAGAAATATTTCTAGCTCGGCATAAAAGTCCATATTTGGAAGCAATCTTTGCACTTGACAAAACACTACACCCATGCCCGGGGGTTATAATACCGTGGCCTATACCCGTGCCCGGGGGTTAGAATACCGCGGCCTATACCCGTGCCCGGGGGTTAGAATACCGCGGCCTACACCCTCGCCCGGGGGTCATATTACCGCGGCCTACAGCCCTTGTCCGGGGGTAACAATACCGTGGCCCAACATTATGATTTGTTTGTATTCCTTTCTGGGTTTTAGCTCAACCCCCCTCATCTTATGATCAACATATATACATTTATACATACATTCAAGACATAAGTACAGTTATACATACATTCAAGCATACATTCAAGCATGCATGCAGTCATCCATTCATATATTTTATTCATTTATCCAAAGTGCTGTTTATCAAAAAACCTAACAGCTATTTGAACAGCGTAACTTGGAAAGAAAAAACTCTCATTCCTTCTACCGCAGACAATGAAAGTTTTGGGGCAATTGTGGGAGCCAGAAAATTATGGGTACCAACTTATTGGGCCTAACCCAAAAAAGGCTTGCTAAAGCCCCAACTATTGGGCCTATTCGGCCCACCCCCGTCTAACATACAGGTATGTTCTCATCTCTCTCGACACAACACACACCCCTTCAAATGCATATACTATTTCTTCCTTTATACAGGGACTGACTTCATCATCGGAGAGTCCCCGGCCGGCAACCCCGGTTGGGTGGCACCAACTATGTTCCTCATTGCAGATCTACAAGGGTGTGGCTCTTCTCTTCGTTGGATCTCCACAACATCCATGTGAGAGGATATTTCATGGTCTCACAGTTACCAAACCATTATTTAGTCGATTTGTCCAAGGTGAGTGTCCTCTAATGAGAGAGGTGTCAACCAAGGGATGATTTAAGCATGAGAGAGATCATGTCGTTTGTTAGTAGAAACCCTCAAAAGAGGATTAAAACTATTAAGCACAAATCTCAATCTCAAGCTTAAACACAACCCTAAGGTCAACCAACCCTCAAAGCAAATGAAAAAGTGATGAAATGAAGGAGGTTGCAGAGATTGTATGTGCTGAAATTACATGCAAAATGACACTACAACATGCAAGCAACTCATGCAAACCATGTTTAAAAGCCAAAAACACCAAACTAGTGAAGATTACTACACTTTAGGCATGTAATATAAAGCTCACAAGGTACAAACACTTCAAAATAGTCCTAAAATAGCTTAAAAGGAGTCCTAAAACATGCTTGAAGTAAGCTAAAAAACGCTAGCATAAGAGGCCAACACATAGCACAAACTAGACTATTAAGCACAATTGCACTACAAGCCTACAAAGCAAGCATCAAGTGACTTACCCAGCCCTAAACAGAGGTAAAACAAGTCAAAATAGTAGCAAAAACATGCTGAGATCAAGTCACAAAATGCCAGAAAAACATGGTCACATGTTAAGCTATCTACACATGCAAACAAGACACAAGGAGGGGAGGCTAACCCCTCCACTTTTGAACTTCAAAACAGAGTTTTTGCCCCTGAAATAACTCTAATTTTTAGTGGTTAGAAAGGCCAAAAAGTTTGATTTAAAAAACTTTGAAAGATGGCACAACAACTTAGCAAGCAAGCTACAAGAACGGTGGACCACCCCTAACTCCAATCAAATCTCAAACCATCATTTTAGACCATAAAAATAGAGATTTTTAGAGGCTGAAACTAGCCACGAAATAGTATTAAAAGATGGCAAAACAAGTATTTAACTTAAGCTTAAAACACAAGTATTCTACCTCTTGAAGACAAGATGCAATTTAGGCAACAAAATCAAGCCAAACAAAGCCAATATCCTCTTCTAAAGGTCAAAGAGAGCCTCAAGTAGCCTCAACTCAATGGTGATCAAGTTTGATCAAGGGCTTATATGCAAAAGTGTAGAGAATTTAGGCTTTAAGGCACAAAAGATCAAGAGAGAGAGAGAGAGAAATTTTTTATCTTCAAAATTTTCTAACCCCCTCACATGCAAGAGGGGGCTTCTATATATATAGAGAATACAAAATCCCCTCAAAGAGATCCAGCCATACACGTGCAAGCAAATGGCTCAATCTGTGCAAACAGCTAGCACAAAATATCAAAAAATATCTACTAATACACTGGTGGCCGGCTGACGATCAGTGATGGCCGACAGGGGCTCATTGATGGCCGGTAGGGCACATCAATGGCCGGCAGGCCAAGATCCATGGCCGGCAGGGCCCAAGGATGGCCGGCAGGCCATGAACAACAACATGCTGAAAGGACTTACACATGGTCCAAAGATGAAACAGAATGGATGCGGGGTTTGGAAAACTCAAACCTGTGGCGTTCCGCCACGGACTTCGAGCGCTCGACGAGCAACCAAACTCATCATCGGATGTACCTGCAAGAACATCCAAGTCTTGAGGACGGTCAAAAATGGGGTGTCTACAGTGAGGCACACAAGTATAGACTGTTTCGCTTGCTTTGGAAATGACTTAATTTTATGTGATGATTTTAAAAGAGTTTTAAGTGCACACAACTCAAAAAGAAAGAAATAAGCTCGTACATACATTTGATCAAAATCAACCCCAATGTAAGTAAAATAACCTTCATCCACAGGCATTCAAACAGTTCATTTCGAGTAAACACATAGCCTCATGGTAAGGTGCTAAGTATGGCAACAATCACATTCATAAATATGCTAAAGCCAGAAATACTCACCTAATACTCTGAGGTAAGCCAAAGAAAAAGAAAGCAATTAGAAAATTGCATGACCCTAATAATGCACATGACTAATGCAACACATACAAGAATGCAACTATTAGGTTCGGCTTATTATATCATATGGATTAACTCAAAGCATGCGGTAACGCACGTATTCAAGCAAGTAGGAAATGACAACAATATATAAAAATGATGAACCAAACCTTAATGCATACAAAAATGGATGCAAAGCATGGAAATGATATGAAACGAAAACCTAATACTACATACAACCACGGTAAGCATGTAAATAAAAGAGAGAAAGAAATGGAGGTTGGAAGACATACATCACATATTACAAATTTGCCCTCGCACAAGAAGGTCTGAATGGCCTACTTAACTAATTATTACAAAATACTAATGATTGAACTAATTAATTAACAAATTATTACAAAATAAATATCAAAGCTACTAATCTAATGGACTTGAATGAGCGGCGAATCGCATGCGCACAAGCGAGAACATCCTCCGAAAACCTTTGCTTGCTGCTAGAAAATGTCTTATTAACACTCAGAAAATAGTTCTGTTTCGGCTTCAAAATCTGCTCTATTTTGCTGGAAAATTACCGTTGCCGTATAATATTCTTGGCTGGTCGGCCACTGTTTCTGAGGAAAACCATACTGCAACAGAACTGGAACGAAGCAAAACAGAGTGTTTCCAAAAAGCTGTTCATCCTCTCTGCTCCCTCATTTCATGAACATTTTCAAGGAAAGAGTAGGTTTGCTTCCCAAATCAATCATTGCAAATTTGTTGCGTGATGATCTGTAAAAGCAAAACGAAAAGACTTGGCTAAACACACAAAAAAGTGCGATGCTCCTTACCTCCTTCCTATCATGGAATTACTTCAAGGAAGAGGTGAAAATGATTCACAAATCATCAAACATCACAAGATAGTATGTGATGATTATAGAGCAAGTAAAATAGCAACTCAAAAACTGTTGTGAACTCATCTCCCTACTCGTAGAAATAAGAATGAAACATCCATTTCCATGCTTCAAAGTGGAACTAGGAGAGAGTTTTCAACACTTCTCAAGAAAGAGTTCTCTAGGAGCAACAAAGCAAGTAAGGACAAAAAAGACAAAAAGCAATCTATCTATCAAAGCTTAAACACATAACTTGCCAAAGTTGTTGACAACTCCTCTTTTTCATGGAACATGGATGAGACATCCATTTCCATGTTTCGAAAATGATCGATAAGAGAGATTTTCAACACTTTGAAAATGGAAACTACTACGTAGCTTCAAGGTGGACAACAATAATATGATAGTAAAAAATTTACACTAGTTAAGCAAACTTGTGGCGGGGTGGCTAAGCCTAAGCTCTAATCCTCCCATGACCACAAGGTTCCAAGTTACATAAGGAAAGCTATAACAAAGTAAAACGATCAACTCAAATGGATTGGCCATAATATCCTAAACACGCCAAATCTGAGAGGATTTATAACAACACAAAGACGATATTTAAAGCATATGAAGTAAGAGCACATGTAGCGAGCAAGACTAGGACCCTTTTATAAACCCATATTCAATTCATATCACACAAAAACAATATAAAATAGTGTTAAGAGGTACTGAAATTTAACCAAATGAAGTGAAAAGAAAGGAAAAAAATGAAAGAAAACAAAAGGGTGCACAACTAATGAGCTAGCCAATGAAAAGGTGGCTAGCTCACTCACTTTGAACAAAGTTTTAATCACATTTTAAGCTTAAAATAGCTTTGAAATCAGTATGTAAAGACAAAGAAAAAAGAGAGGAAAGATGGTGAAAGAGTTCAAAATTCACCTCTTGAAAGAGAGGATGAGCTTCTTTGCTAACAAACCTCATTCTCAACACTCTCAAGTATCTAAAATTATGTTCAAGAACCTCAGCAAAAGCTTCAAGTTTAATCTTGTATGGTGTATCTATTGTGTATGTATATTGCAAGAGATGAGAGAAGTGTGTTCGACAAGCTATAGGCTCTTAGAGATTTTTTCTAACCCCAAACCATGGGGGGGTGTTATTTTTATAGAAAAATAGCTTCGCACGTCGGAAATATCTATAAAAGAGACAGTTGATCCAAAGCATGTGCATGGGAGCAACTGGCACTTGTCAAAATATCTGCTATGCTGAACATAGTCGGCTGGCTTTAAGGGTGTACAACCGGCCCAATGAAAATGGCCTGCTGGCCATCTACTAGCCAGCCGTTTTCTAAGTAGCCAGGCTAGAAAAAATAAGGTTTTGGTCAAAATGGGGTGCAAGGTTTAGGTTTTAAAGCTCAAAACTGAATCCTTTTGCTAAAGATGTGAACGATTACACAGCGAAACATTTCATCATCAGGGTGTTCAGAGTGAAGCGCCCAAGTCTTAAAGGTGGTCAAAATGGGTGTCTACACATGTTCAGTTCTTTTTGGGTAAAGAAGTACTTTAGACTTTTATGATCCATATAAATCTCGCATTTTTCCCCATACAAGTAATGCCTCCAAATTTTCAATGCAAACACAATTGTGGCCAACTCTAGGTCATGCGTCAGATAGTTCTTTTCATGTGGTCTCAATTGTCAGGAGGCATAAACAATTACCCTTCCGTTCTGCATTAACACACAACCTAGACCCTTGTAAGATGCATCACTAAATATCATAAAATTTTCTATACCTGAAGGCAATGTCAACATTGGTGCAGTAGTCAATCTCGTTTTCAGTTCTTGGAAGGAAGATTCCCTTTTTCATTCCATTCAAACAGTTGTCCCTTGTGTGTAAGTTGGGTGAACTGTACAACTATCTTGGAGAATTCTTTCACAAACCGTTTGTAATACCCGGCTAAGCCCATGAAGCCATGGACTTCCGTTACGTTAGTCGGTGTAAACCAATTCACAATTGCCTCTATCTTCTGTGGGTCTACAAAATCCCATCTCTGTTGATAACATGCCCTAAGAAGATAACCTCATCCGACCAAAATTCACATTTCTTCAGTTTATCAAATAATTTCTTTTCTCTAAGTGTTCGCAAGACAATTCTCAGATGTTGTTCATGTTTAGTTCTACTCTTTGAATATATTAGAATATCATTGATAAAGACCACAACAACCTCATCAAGGTAGGATTTAAAAATGCGGTTCATAAGATCCATAAATGTTGCAGGTGCAATAGTCACTCCAAATGGCATTACAAGATATTTGTATTGACCATACCTTGTTCGAAATGCAGTCTTTTCAACATCCTATGTCTTTACCTTTAACTAGTGGTATCCAGATCTTAAATCAATTTTTGAAAATACTTGTGATCCCTACCGCTGATCAAACAATCATCAATACAGGGCAAAGGGTATTTATTTTTGATCGTTACCTTGTTCAATTCTCGGTAGTCAATGCACAAACGTAAAGTCTCGTCTTTCTTCTTTACAAATAAAACCGGTGCGCCCCGTGGCGAAATGCTCAATCGGATAAACCCTTTATCAAGCAAGTCTTGCAACTGTTCTTTCAATTCTTTCATTGCAACAGTTGACATTCTGTAAGGAGTTTTTGAGATGGGTTGGGTGCGTAGCGCAATATCGATAGTAAACTCTATTTCTCTGTCAACCAATTCTCCTAGCAGTTCATCAGGAAATAAATCTAGAAATTCTCTAACAATAGGAATACTATCCATTTCAACATTCATAGATTGCTCAGTCAAGATACTACACAAGTAACCCTGACACCCCTTCCTATGTAGTTTACACGCTTTCATTGCTGAAATTAGATATGGTGGAGGCACTACACCATTACAATAAATTCAAATTCATCATGCCCTGGCAATCTAAACATAACTCGTTTTGTTACACAATCAATGGTGGCACAGTATTTAGACAACCAATCTATACCCAAAATTACACCAAAGTGTCTATTGTCCAAAGGTAACAAATCCACATATAAAGTAGCACTACCAACACGCATATCACAAATACGATACACAAATGTACATAAAACAGATTCCCCCGATGGAGCAAACACACGTAATAGATATGGTAATGATTCTAGGAGTCTATTCAATCTAGATGCAAATGTAGTAGGCACAAACGAATGTGTTGATCCGGAATCAATTAACACAAAAGCATCTTGATTACATATAGAAATAGTACCTGAGACAATGGCTTCTGTATTTCACGTGTCACCTAGAACAAGTGCAAATACTCTCCCTTGTCTCATTGTGTCTCTAGCAGCAGCAGGCCTTGTGGTATTCCCCAGTTTTGGGATGGATCCGATCGAACTAGCAGCGGATTTTCCATTTCTTTGTTGCTCAGTTTAGGTACAATCCCTTGCCATATGTCTCATTTTACCACATTTCAAGCAAGCCCCGGAGATGCAGTAACAAACCCCATGATGTTTCTTACTACACTGATTACACATTGGTATCGTATCTCTGGTGGAGCCTAAAGTTCTTGAGGATCTCGTATTTCACTTTTTCGATGATCCCTTCCTTGAGAAAAAGCCATGTCTCTTACTTTTCTAGTCAATTGGTGGTTTACTCTAATTGGCCATATTAGTTTCCGACATTAAAGCCCAATCCAACACATCAACGTAAGTAGGCAGTTTCAATACGTTCACTCTTTCTTGCCTTTTTATAGTCAATGTCGACCATATGCGGTGTGAACCTGGCCAATTCTGTAAACTTTGCCTCATATTGTGCCACAGTCATATTGCCTTGTTTACGTCCCTCAAATTCAGACACTTTTCTATCACGGGCGCATTGCGGAAAGTATTTATCGTAGAAGATCTCCAAAAATCGTGCCAAATCAATACCTTTGTTATTCTCACAGATTAACATCCACCACCTCCTCGCTTCGTCTTCAAGCATAAATGTTGCCAACTATAGTTTATGTGCTTTGAGGCATGGAAATACATCAAATAGCTTTTCTATGCTGAGGACCCAAGCCTCTGCCTTCAATGGATCCACTCCCCTGTGGAATGTCGGCGGTTTCATCTTCTTAAACTTCTTGGTAAGAGCTATTGTTCAGCCATCATTTTGAAAATCTTGCATAAGTTGTACCGGGGATGGGGGTGGTGATTGTTGCCACTTCTATTGCCATTGTTGTTGTTGCCTCAATGTTTCTGCAATGTCTTGTATCAACCTTTCCATTATATTCAGTCTGGCAGTAGAGGATTCCTCTATCTCATTGGCTTTTGTTCTCATCATTATCTGCTGAGACTTGTATTATATTTCATACAAAACCATGTACACAATATCTATAGACAGAAAGAGCACACATATATAGATAGGTAACAACTCATATATCATGTAGTCACATACTTCAGAACATAATATCATCTAGTCACATATTTCTGAACACTTTAGCATATTCTTAATGCACTTAAGCATATATTTATCATATAAATGCAACTTAAGTCTTTTCTAGACACTATTTTGCTCATTTGGACAAGTGTGTGAGTTATTACTTGTGCTCTAATACCACTCTGTCATGACCCGAACCCACCCTAAGAAGTTAGGATCATAATTGGCCAATAATCATGAGATTACCTACGGCTTTAGATAGAAAATCAAACATATTTATCAATAGGAGGCCAGAAGCGGAAGCAAAAACACAAAGATTGTCCAATGAGCTGTGCATGTGGCAAAATAAAAACCTTTCACACATATATAATAACTCACACATCACATATCTAAGCAATTTATACATGTCTAGTATCATTCAGAAATTGTCATATGATAAACCAAAAACAGTCTTAACGAAAACCACGGTTATAAACAAACTTAGTCACCCATGACCACAAAAGAAAACAAAGAGGAAAATCAAAAGCCTCATACATGAGGCAACCTTAGCTGACTTCAAGAAATTGGTACTCTTTCATAATTTCACTAGGGTTGGGGCTGGACATCCCGCTGCTCACCTACATACATATAGATAAAAAGTGAGCTAACGCCAATGAATAATACCAGAGTAAAGAGGTTAATGAATGAGATTAGTGTATAAATAAATCATACTTGTACTTACGACATATGAAACCCAATTCTCATTCATAACAGACTTAAGCACATTGTAAAAGATCGACTTTGGGTCCAATCAATTATAATTGAAATGACCTTCGGTCCAACAGATTCATTCATAATGGAAATGACCTTCAGTCCAACATATTCACACGCACGTTGATAATCATGATCATATTCACATTCAAAAAAACCTTTGGTCTACTCAATTCCTTGTTCGAAATGACCTTTGGTCCATAGTCATAGTCATGTTTTCATGCATATTCATAGTCAAAATGACCTTTGGTCCAAAGAATTCCTTATTCAATATGACCTTTGGTCAATTTAGCAAACATACAAAATGACCTTCAATCCAATTCATAGATAAGATGACCTTAGGTCTATCTTGTCACACATTTTAAATAGCCTTAGGCCCATTCCATGACCTTATCAAATATACCAAACGGCCTTGCGCCCATTTCATATTCTCATCAAACATACCAAATGGCATTGTGTCCATTCTGTATTCGTACAAAACAACCTTTGGTCCAATCTTATAATTTCATGTTTATCAATCACGTTTCAAGTCTTTTACGAATCAGACAGGGTAGGATAATCATTCAACATACAAATTCATGAGTTCGAAAAACTTACCACATAGATAGTATACTTTAAAAATAACGTACATGAAAATACCTTTACTAAAATATTACTCACAGGGTTCAGTTGGCTAATTCGTCCTCAGAGTTGACCTTACACAATTCCTAACACATACAGAAATTGGGACACAATACGATTCAATCCGTTCTCAAATTTGTTTATCTTTCTTAGGCTTCTTTCTAACTCTTTAGTTCATTTAGGATGCTCAATGTATGCCTAAGAATGATCAGAAATGAAAAAGGATGAAAATCGGAACATAATACAACTTTTGAAAGTTTCCTGAAAACAAGGTACTTCACTTGAGCGTAACATTTGTTGCTCGAGCGAACCCCTTGGTCTGCAAAAGTACTAGATGCTCTCATTTTATGCTTGAACCAACTTCTTGGTTGCTCGAGCCAAGACTGAAAGTAAATGGTGGTCACTCAAGCCAACCTCCAATGTCTATAAAAGTACTAGAAGCTCAAAATGTACGCTCGAGTGATAATTCCATCGCTCGAGCGAACTGCTCGAATTCTGGAATTTCCAAAATTCTGTTTGAGCTTCAAAACACAATTCCAAGGCTCCAAATTCAAACATGACATACTCTTGACTTCATATACTCATTACTAAACATAAATATTAGCTCAAACTATACAAATCAAAGTCCAACTTGTGGAATTAACCATGCATGTCCCAAATCATTTCAAATTCTTTTTCATAACTTCAAACTCATGCAATCAGGTTCCATAACTTCATGAATTATGCATGCATGTGAAATGTAGTCTCTAATTTCATAAAATGGTATAAATGATACTCATATTCATGAGACTCACCAAAATTATGCATGCATGCGTGATTCGATACCAAATTCTTCAAGTTAAGTTCATATCTTACACTAAGTTGCCAATTCTTCTTGAATTCTCACATTATATGATTTTAATTTACAATTTGAGGTTCAAGTACTCACCTAAAGCCTTCAACTCTTCCAAATTTAGCTAGAACTTGAGTGAATCTTCCTAATCTCCAAGCTTTGAGTTCAATCCCTCAAGCTTTCCCCTTCTCTGCCTTGATCTCTCTCTCTCTCTCTCTCTCTCTCTCTCTCTCTCTCTCTCTCTCTATAGTGTATAATCTCAGCCAAGACTTGAAGATGAACTCAAATATATGAGCTTAAACATTAATTAGTCCTATATATAGTGGGTGATTAGCTTAGACTAATCAATCTTGATTAAGGTTAAATTACACTTATTTTAATCAATTTAATCTAATTATTTTGATCCGAATCAATTTCTAATTAAAATTCACGGTGGGCTCCAAAAATTATGCTAATCATAATGATACAGTCAATTTTGGTTTATGTCACCTCTACAGCTCTCAATTGCAGATTATAGCAGAATATCAAACAAATTTTCCTACGATGAACAGATATGAATTCAAAAGTGTATTTAATCACATACTTAGCATCCAAAATCATATTAAGCACATAATCACAAGTATAATTAAAGCATAACACAAAACGAGGTTACCACACATTTAGCACCGCCTATCATCTTCAGACTGATGGGCAGTCCGAGCAAACTATTCAGATCTTACAGGATATGCTTCGGGGTTGTGTTCTTGATTTTAAGAGATTGTGGGAGAGGCATTTACCTTTGGTGGAGTTTGCCTATAATAATAGTTTTTAGAGGAGTATTGGTATGGCACCGTTTGAGGCTTTGTATGGCCAACCGTATAGATCTCTAGTGTGTTGGGCCGAGATGGGTAACGTACCTATCTTAGGTCCTGAATTAGTTAGGGAAACATCAAAGAAGGCCGTGCTTATTTGTAGGAGGTTGGTATTGGCTCAGAGTCGTCAAAAGAGCTATGCCGACCGTAAGAGAAGACCTCTATCTTTTGAGGTAAGAGATCATGTATTCTTGAAAATATCACTGAAACGAGGTTTAATGAGATTTGGGAAGAGTGGGAAGTTGTCTCCTAGACTTATTGGGCCTTTTGAGATTCTAGAGCGAATTAGGGAGGTAGCTTATCATTTGGTCTTGTCGTCCCAGCTTTCCAAGGTTCATGACGTGTTTCATATTTGTATGCTTCGGAAGTATGAGCTTGATCCTTCACACATGTTGGATTAGACCGAGTTAGAGATAGATGAGGATGCATCGTACAAGGAGAGACGGGTATGGGTTAGATACTCGAGGCCAAGTCTTGTGAGGAAAGACCATTCCATTGGTTAACGTGTTGTGGCAACACCATAAGATTGAGGAGGCGACTTGGGAGTGTGAGGCAGAAGTCCGTGAGAAGTATCAGGACCTATTGGTTAATGTTTCAGACTTATATTGAAAATCTCATTCATGTTGTAATATGTAAACATTGTATATGTTTTGGAAAGCTGAACTGTAATATTCTGTGTTGATAGACTTTGTGTTATCATCGTTGCTAGTATGAATGGTTATAAGTTTGATCTAAATCCAGTGATTATTGGTTTAAGTTAAATTTCAGGAACAAAATTCCTTAAGGGATGAGATTATAACGATTATGGTTTAGGCCTGACCCATTTCTTGCTTTTGAATCCTTAACTATTTTTCATTTCATTTTCATTTGGTTGCTAGTTGAGTTTGGTTATTTGGGAGTTATTGTTGTGTTTGAAATAGGTCTAGAGTTAGTTTTTCAAAAGAGTTGTTGTCCAGATTTTTGCCTGTTTGCTCGAGCGGTCTTTTATAGTCTGTAAAACTTTTAGAAGTAGAGTATCTTTACTCGAGCATTATTTCTTTTGCTCGAGCGATCTTTTGCAGGTTTGAGTTTCTAGGAGCGGGCATTGTGTGCTCGAGCGGTGTCACTTTTTTTTGTTTGATGCTCAAGCGGTGTTTTGGTCACTCGAGCGATCTGCGTGTAGTTCGGAAAGAGGGCTTTCTGAGTCACTTTTCATTTCTCTCTCTCTAATCATTTCAAAACTCTAGATCTTCATTCTCTCTCTCTAGTTCTTGCATTCAAGTCCCAAATACTCCCAAACTATTGATTTCTTCACCCTAGTCCTTTGGAGAAAAAGGTCGAACACATCAAGAGCTTCGTTTTAATCAAAGGAGACATTGTATTCGGCTCCATCAAACTTCAACTCTTGGTCTCTCTTGTCTTCTAATCTTGAGGTAGAAATTTCTTCAACTTTTGGTATGATTTTTACCTTAGTTATTTGTCTATCAAAAGAATCTAGTGATTTGGGGATTTTGGATTAAACCTAGGGTTTGATTTTGAATTGAAAATGAGGGGTTTTCAAATGGGTTCTTGAGAAAGGTTGTGGAGAAGTGTTCACGGTTAAGATATGTTAAAATGATAGTTTTCTTTACTTAAAATTGATTTTCAAATTAAAAGGGGTTTTGTTCTAAAATCATGAATATTTGGTTTATGAAAGAAAATAGAAAGTGATGTTGGATTTTGCAATAATGGAACGAATGTGTATATTGATGATGATGGTGGAGTTAGATATGTAATATCACTCCTGTTTTTGAAAATGATACGATTGTATCTTTTGTTGGAAATTATTTGTTGAATAGAAATATCTGTTTTGGGCTATCAGTGGAGGATAGTTTTGATAGTTGTAGAAATTGCATGAGGATTAGGTGAATTGAAACCAATTACTCATATATCATGCATTGTGCATTGTTTCATACTTAAACATTGAAAATGTACTATTTTGAGAAAAATAGGTGAATACTTTGGTGAATCTAGTTAGGGGGTGTGGTTGTGATTATTATGTTGGCCTGTGTGTCATTGGTGAAAGTTCAGAAACCCACGCGGTTAGGTGCTGATCCTTCCAGTGAGTACCAATGTTTTGTATCTACTGCCCTATTTTCTGATAATAAAGGTTATTTCTGAATTGATATATATATATATAATCTAGCATTGCATTGTTTTGAGATGGAAATGAGAAACGTTTGATAAATGGCATGCATATGCATTCAATTTATGACTTCGTTAAGATCCATATATTGTGTTAAAATATATCTACTGGGTTTTGGCTCACCTTATGTAGAAAACAACTTGCAAGTGCTAATGATATGCCTCTACCAAAGACATAACTTGGGAGGACTTGAAGCCAAGAGCTTCCTTTTGTTTATTTGATGTAATTATTTTTGTTCGCGCATTGAGTTTTAATTGTATTGAGTTAAACTCATTTTGATATCCCAAGTACCGACTTCGAAAAAATGTAGTCATTAGGGTATATAATTACTTGGGTTTTCTTTTATTCCAATGTCGTACACATGTCATATGCTAGAGATTCAGAATCTAGGATTTATGAATGTATACTCACATATGTCATCTTTTGTATGATGAAGGATTATAAATGGAATATAAAATATGTCATTTTTGATCAATTGTAATGAATATTATGTGATGGCTTATTGTTATTGTTTCAAGGCATTACAACCTCAATGTATATATTGGCGTTTATTCAACCACCAAATGGGAATCTCACCCCAATCAAATCTGTGATTCCCTCAATGTGATCCCACGAAACAATATTTGTCTCTCCAACATTTCTTCTACAACGAATTGATCAATTCAAATATATGTGGAACAAGGCCATAAATGTAAAATCCCACACATGATAATATATTAAAACTACCTTATCAAAATCAGTGGAACTAATTGGTTCATAAGAAATCAAAAAATACTAAATGAATCACAATTCCTCCAAAGGAGATTTACAGGTAAATTTTCCTAATATGTGTTCAAGAAGATTTATAAGTAGATTTACAGGTCCTCAGGAAAGACATCGGTGTATTCACAAACCACAATTCGCAACTCAACCCGGATTTCATCACACTCACTACTCAGAAAGCTAGCAAGAAGACAACTAAGTGCACTCCACCCACGCAGATCGTACACCGATGATAAGACTCTATCCACCCGATCCCCCAAGAAATAAAAATAGTCACCGCTCAAGGTACACACAGTAACCCTCTGACGGTAGCAATCTATAATAGCCCGGTATGACGATAACCAGTCCATACCCAAAATAACATCAAAACTAATCATGTCAAGCAAAACAAATGTAAAAGGTAATCAACGACCTGCAACCTCGATGTCACAACCCCGACACCCTTGTTTCAGAATAACTTCACCACCAATAGGTGACTCTACACAAATAGGAGATGCTAACTGTGCCAACTCCAACCCCAAAACCGATGCAAATGCAGACGAAATAAAAGAATGGGATGCACCCGTATCAATCAACACATTAGCAGCTAAATTGCAAAACAAGAAGGTACCTCTCACTACAGAAGGAGCAAGTACAAGATCTGGAGCTGTAACAACATACACACTTCCAGTAGGTCTCTGGTCTACTTGCTCACCCCTCGGACCATAAGTCTGATGCACTAACTGAGCCAAAGAGACTCCCTGATTGGCGCTCAAGGCCTGTGCTAACTGTGCAAGCTGCTGACTCTGTGTTTGCCTCGAACAAGACACACCATATGTGCCACCCAACTGTGGGCAAGACCTCTTCAGGTACCCCGCCTGCCCACACTGATAACAAGTGGGCGGTTGCCCTCTACCCTAACTCTGGCCCTGAGAACGAGCTGAAGACGAAGCTGCTCATTGCCCTCCTCCTCTCTGCGGGCAAGCTAGAGACTTGTGGCCCAACTGACCACATTTAAAACAAGTCACATCTCCCTGACCACCTCTCCCAGAACCCGAACTCGGCACTGGAAAAGTAGACCTCGACTGTGCTCCCTGGGACTGCTAAGGGTTAGAACCCCTCTACCTCTTACCGTCCCTCTGACTGTCCTGACTCCTCCTAGAACCCCTCATCCTTTCCTCCTCAACCCGCATGATGGTATCAAGATGGGTCGCGGCCTCCACAAGGCGCCCATAGTCTCTAATCATGGATCCAGCCACTCCAAACATGAGCCCGGTCCTTAACCGCTTCTCAAACTCCAGACAATAGCGCTCCTCAGTCGCCACAAGCTCGAGTGTAAACCTAGACAGGCTAGTGAAGGTAGCCTCAAACTCAGCCACCGGTATGTTCAACTGCACTAGCTTAGAAAACTGGTCTCTTAACTTCTCCCTAACAGTGGGAGGCAAAAACGTCTCCTGGAAGACGTCAACGAAGGCCTCCCAAGTCCCTCCAATGTGTCCCCGCGCATACTTCCACCATTGACCCGCATCTCCCTTTAACTGGAAGGACGCCAAGGTCATTCTCAAGCCTCCATCTTCGATGCCGAGCATCTCAAAAGTCTTCACCATCTGCTCTAGCCACTCATCTGCTTTCAGTGGCTCCTTGGGATCACCCAAAAACTCATCAAGATTCGACCGGAAGAACTCTCTCTTCAAAAAAGATGACCCTGCTTCAGTTACCTGGGCTTGGACTTGATTCTCTGCTCTGAGAATGTCCATAGATTCCCGTAAAGCTCCAACCATTTCACAGGCTAAGGCGTTCATGGCCTACTGACCTGATGGTTCGGCCACATTGGCCTGACTAACTCCCTCTTCCTGTGCCGCAATCTCATCCGGTATAGCTATCTGGTGCCTCCTAGGCCTACCACCCCTGCCACCACCACGTCCAAGTCTTGACATCCTAATAAAGGCAACACAAAAGATTAACACATTTATAAATGTGCTGAAGCTAACTCACTCACGTCCTAATACGTTGGACAACAATAATTCACTCCATATAAGCACATAGTCACATAAACACATACAAATTTCCTTCCTAGATAATGATCATCCCGCGGCGTTGCTAGAGTTCCAATTAGAAACAGCAGTAATCAAGTGCACTTTTAATAGGACTTCCAGAAACCCGTAGACCCAATCAACATCTGAGGAACTAAATCCCAGACCCATATACTCACATAAGCATAAATCGTCCATACTTAAATCTCTAACAAGCAAGACAAACCCATTATGGTACTAACCACTTCCCACGTACCCAAAGTATTCACACCCGGTACGCTCTGATACCAAGTTGTAACGCCCCCAAAACAATATAGTAAATACAACCCAATCACATGCTAATAACTGCATAAACCGGAGTAAATAGTCCTTTCATTACATGAAAGCTAAGGATACAAAAGTATTTAACATAAATAAATGCCCTATTGGCTTATATCTTTCCAAGCATTGGCTTGATTACAACAAAAGTGAGCTTCACTCATTACATCTTAAGCCCTTGGCTTTACAAAAATATACAATCAAAATAAGAAGCTCTTGCTCTTGAAAATCTCTCCAACGCTATTACCTTGGTGGAGGCATTCCATCATTACCTGAAAATGATTTTCCCAAATAGGGTGAGCCACAACCCAGTGGAAATCATCTAACACAATATATGAAGTTTAGTAGAGATATAAGTACAAAGTGCATCAACAATGCTTGTGATAAAATTTTTCACAACATTATATACTCATAAGATATCAATTTCAAGTCTTAATCCATTTCCTTTCAATTCATATTCTGTTCGCTTATCTATCTCAATTCATGAGTCAATTTTGTTATTTCTCAACAAACGAATTGTACTCAAAAAATTTCAAACCATACAACACATATGCATAAACACTTCAAACTTCCATTTCACGGATATTTCGTCCGCGAGCAACCGTCAAACGGGACACATGTAAAAGTAGGCTATACAAGCACTGCAGTTGCCATTTTACAGATATTTCGTCCGCGGTCTAGGCACCCATGTATAATTTTGGGACTTTCACCCAGGACGCTCCAACCAACTTAATTATGATGGAATCCATCCCCTTTCTCCTCCCAATCAAACACTAGAGAACATCCTCTTTCTCCTCTCAAGTAATCATACAAATACAATGTATTTAAACATAGTCATATTCAATGACAACCAACAATAGATTAGTTTCAATTTACCTAATCCTCGTGCAATTTCTACAACACTCATAGCTATCATCCACCGATAGCCCAATACAGATATTTCTAAACAGATATACAATCTCAAGACAGATAATTTGTCCAAATTTCCAAAGATGAGACATATCATCTACCCAATTTCTCCATCTATTTCGATACTTGCCCAATTTTATTTTTTTACAACACCAATTTCATTTATTTACACAAAATAAATATCATAACAATTTGAGGGCGAACTCCCTCGTTTCCCAAATATCAACCTAGTGCCCAAAATTAACAATTTTGGCATCATACAACATCATTTTCAAAACCCATATTCCTCTATTTCTTTTTTACAAAAAAAAAAAAAAAAAACCCATCTTTTCCATTTACACCCAAACCCTAGGTTTGTTTCAAAAGTTCCCAAAACCCACCATTGTTACACAATAACAAATAACTAAGCTAAAAACCATATGAGAGTATAGAAGAATCCCTACCTCAAAGAGTGAAGACGAGTCAAGCAAGAGTGAAACATCAAGGACACCGAAACCCACTTCTATTCGGATCAAAATGAAGATCTTGAAACACTCTACCTTTTTCTCAAAGGCACTAGGGTGAAGAGATCAATGGATCTAGATGAAATCGAAGAGAGAATGTGAGTTTTAGAGAGAGAAACTCAAGATCTAGATATTTGGGGAGTTTTAGAGAGGGAGAGAGAGAAGAAAAAGTCATTCAAAATGTCATCTTCACAGACTGTTATACACGCAGTCCACTCGAGCTTGGAAAATGACGCTTGAACATCAGACACAAAGTTTCACTAGAGCGTGAAAAGTGGCGCTCGAGCATGGGATATGCTCTTTTAAAAGTTTTGCAGATGAAGGACCCCGCTCGAGCGTGAGATTGGACGCTCGATCGTCCAATGCATTCTCCCAGTATTTGTAGACCTGCAAAAATACTAAGAATTGACAATTCCCGCTCGAGCGCAAGAATGGCCGCTCGAGCGTAGGAGCAAAATTTGTGAAGCCCGCTCGAGGGCAAGAATGCCCGCTCGAGCGGAAGAGCCAAAATCTGGGCATCACAGGTTTGGAAAAACACGCAACCAACCTGTTCCAAATGCCCAACTGCATTCTGATAACCAAAATAAAAGGACAAACAAGGGAAAGAGATACGAATAACCATTCAAAACCATACCAACCTGAGTTCGGAATACATTAAGTTATGGTTCAAAACCGGAATCGCTATAACCTCTCCCCCTTAAGGAATTTTGTCCCCGAAATTACAAATCAAGTTCAAAATCAAAATTAAACCATTCGCAACACGTTAATCTCACAAGTTCAATACCATGACTCATTCCCCGGTCATCCACTCTCATCAACTCGATACACAAGTCCCATATCAAAATGAAATTTACAATTTCTCAAAAACATTTACAATGTTAAATCAAACCCTCATTTTCAAAATTTCACATAGCATATACAATGCTTCCAAAAGTGATGCAATACATAAGATATTCCATATCCTCAAACATATACAATGTTTATATAAAATCCATGTTTCCAAAATGCTCATAACATATACAATGTCATACTTAGCTTGCGTTTTCAAAGCATTCTCAACATATACAATGTTTTCATATTGAAACATATACAACGTCTTCACATTTCATTTACATAATGAAATCCCCAATGTAAAATTAAACATCAACAAATAAATCCGGATATTTTTCACGGACTTCCAATTCACGTTCCCAAGTTGCTTCCTCAACTTCGTGATGTTTCTACAATACTTTAACCAAGGAAATCGTCTTCCCTCGCAAAACTTGATCCCGTCTATCCAAGACTCTCACCGGTCTCTCCTCATAAGAGGCATCCTCATCTACCTCTAAGTCGGTCCAATCTAACACGTGCGATAAATCCGGCTCATACTTCTGAAGCATACTAATATGAAACATGTCATACACTCCGGAAAGTTGTGGCGGTAATGCCAAATGATAAGCAACCTCCCCAATCCACTCAAGGATCTCAAAAGGGCCAATAAACCGAGGAGATAACTTCCCACTCTTCCCAAATCTCATCAAACCCCGCCTAAGTGATATTTTCAGGAAAACATGGTCTCCTACCTCAAAAGACAAGGGTCTTCTCCTACGGTCGGCATAACTCTTTTAGCGACTCTGGGCTTTAACCAACCTCTTACGGATAAGTGCAACATTCTCTGTCGTTTCCCGAACCAACTCTGGGCCCAACAAATGTGCATCACCCACCTCAACCCAACACACTGGAGATCTACACGGTCGGCCATATAAGGCCTCAAACGGTGCCATGCCAATACTCAATTGGAAGCTGTTATTATAGGCAAACTCCACTACGAGTAAGTGTCTCTCCCACGACCCTTTAAAATCAAGGACACAACCTCGAAGCATATCCTCAAGGATTTGGATGGTACGCTCGGACTGCCTGTCAGTTTGAGGATGGTAAGCAGTGCTAAAGGTCAATGTAGTGCCCAAGGCACTTTGCAAGCTCTGCCACAACCAAACTATGAAATGTGGATCTCTATCCAAAACAATCGTCACAGGGATTCCGTGCAACCTCACTATATCCCTAATATATAAGTCAGCAAGATAGTCTACCAAATCACTCACACGCATAGCTATAAAGTGTGTGGACTTGGTCAACCAGTCAACTACCACCCAAATAGCATCACTATCCCGTTGAGTCCTCGGAAGGCCCACAACAAAATCCATCATGACATGCTCCCACTTCCACTCAGCTATAGGAAATGGTTACAACTAACCAGCTAGCCTCTGATGCTCGGCCTTCAATTGTTGGCAAGTAAGGCACTTCGATACAAACACGGCTACATCCTTTTTTATACCTCTCCATCAAAACTGGCGGCTAAGATCGTGATATATCTTTGTGCCTCCCGGATGCACCACAAGGCATGAATGGTAAAATTCTTGAAGTACTTCCTCTTGGCAAGACTCCAGTCCGAACAAACGATCACGATTCTACGCTTCTAACACTCGGTTCACAAGTGTAAGTTGTGCAACTACCGTAAACAAGGATGCAGACTCAATAGACTCGCCAAGATATAAATCAAACTCACCATGAGTACCCAACATTTCCCATTCTCGGATGGCGATACAAGCTACACTGCTAATTGATTTCCTACTCAAGGCATCAGCCACAACGTTGGTCTTTCACGGATGATAATGCAACCCGAAATCATAATCCTCTATGAACTTCATCCACCTCCTCTGTCTCAAATTCAAGTCTTTCTATGTAAACAAATACTTCAGACTCTTATGATAAGAAAACACCTCAAATTTCTCCCCATACAAATAGTGCCTCCAAATCTTTAAGGAAAAAATCACCACTGCTACCTCTAGGTCATGGATAGGGTAATTCCTCTCATGTGTTTTCAACTGCCGTGAGCCATAGCCTTCCCCTCTTGCATCAACACACAACCCAAACCTTCCCATGAGGCATCACAATATACTGAATAACCCAAACACCTCTCCGAAAAAATCAAAACTGGAGCCGTGGTAAGTCGAACCTTAAGTTCCTGGAACGACTTCTCACAAGTCTCATCCCACACAAACTCCCTTCCTCGTCAGTCTAGTTAAAGGTGAAGCTAGTTTGGAGAAATCCTTCATAAATCTCCGATAATACACGGCCAACCCAAAAAACTACGGATCTCGAAGGCATTCTTAAGTTGTGTCCAATCTTGCACTACCTCTATTTTGGATGAATCTACAGTCACCCCTTCCCCGGATACTACATGGCCTAAGAATTTAACCTCTTTTAGCCAGAACTCATACTTCCCAAACTTAGCATACAGCCTATAGGCTCTAAGCAATTCAAGCACCACTCACAAGTGCTCCTCGTCTTCCTCCTCAAAAGGTGAGTAAATCAAAATGTCGTCCACAAAGACAACCACGAAACGATCTAGGAACTAACAGAAAATCCAGTTCATCAGATACATAAATACAACTGGAGCATTGGTTAGCCCAAAAGGCATCACTAGGAACTCGTAATGGCCATACCGCGTACGAAATGCCGTCTTCGAGATATCTTCCTCCCTTACCCTCAACTGATAGTAACCCGATCTTATGTCTATCTTAGAAAAACAACAAAACACCTTCAACTGATCAAACAGATCATCTATACTAGGCATTAGGTACTTATTCTTAACAATGACTCGATTCAACTTCCAGTAATCGATACAAGGCTCCATCTTTCTTCTTAGCAAAGAGGGCCGGTGCTCCCCAAAGTGAAGTATTAGGGCGGATAAAACCCTTATCTAACAACTCTTGGAGCTGAACCTTCAACTCACTCAACTCAGCAGGTGCAAACCGATACGGTGCCATAGAAATCGGTGCCGTGCCAGGCACTAAATCAATAGAGAACTCAATCTCTCGGTGAGGTGGTAAACTAGTAAGGTCCTCAGGAAAGACATTGGGGTATTCACAAACCACCCTTGGAAACTCAACCCAGATTTTATCACACTCACTACTTAGAAAGCTAGCAAGAAGAAAACAGACCATACACCGTCGATAAGACTCTATCCACCCGGTCCCACAAGAAATAAAAACAGTCACTGCTCATGGTACATACAGTAACCTTTTGACGGTAGCAATCTATAATAGCCCAATATGACAATAACCAGTCCATACCCAAAATAACATCAAAACTAATCATGTCAAGCAAAACAAATGCAAATGGTAATCGACGACCTGCAACCTCGATGTCACAACCCCGACACCCCTGTTTCAGAATAACTTCGCCACCAATAGGCGACTCTATACAAATAGGAGATGCTAACTGTGCCAACTCCAACCCCAAAACCGATGCAAATGCAGACGAAATAAAAGAATGGGATGCACCCGTATCAATCATCACATTAGCAACTAAATTGCAAAACAAGAAGGTACCTCTCACTACAAAAGGAGCAGGTACAAGATCTCGCGCTATAACAGCATACACATGCCCAATAGGTCTCTGGTCCACTTGCTCACCCCTCAGAGCATAAGTCTGATGCACTGACTGAGCCGAAGAGGCTCCCTGATTGGCCTTTGAGATATGTGCTGACTGTGTAGGTTGGTGACTTTGTGTCTGTGTAGCTCAACTTTTTCGAGCCCCCTTTTGGAAGGTTTGAAAAGAAAGCCCTACAGTTCGGACTCCCACAGTTCTAAATCTAATCTCACAAGTGCAATGTGAAACTGATAAACACCAAAGAGTCCAAATCCGGCAAATCATTTTGGAAAATTGATTTTGAATCAAAAGTGCCAAAATTGGACTGCTTTGCCAGATACAAAGTCGCCACCTAAATATTTTATTTTTGGGGAAATTTACAAAACCCTGACTCGTGCCAAAGGCCATGTGTCCGTCATCACCAAAGTTGCCTCGGCTCGGGAACATAGGTACGAGAGGGGGAGGTCATGAATTAAGCACCACCGCTAACCCAATCAAATATCGGCCTCTTCTAATCATGATATGATTTTTATAAACACTATGTGCTCTTATTCCGGTTATTAAGCTAGCTTTACTACGTGATACGCACAAGCAAAAATAGACTAATTTGCTCAATTTGGAACAATTCAACTCATGTTTGTTTGCGAAAATGGTTGAATTTGCCACCTCAAGTGGGGCTTAAAGTTTGCGGATTTTTCCACCAAACATAGTGCACTTAAAACATGATTTGCCACTCAACAAAGTGGTCTTAAAACTTACATTCATTGAATCGTTCTAATTCAAACAACAAGCCTTCATCCATAGGCATTCAAGCAGTTTAGCATTTAAGCACATAGCGTCATGGCAACATCACATTCACATTCATGCAAGTATGCTAAAGCGTAAAAACTCACCTAGTACTCCAAGCCAAGAAAATATGAGTTAGAAAAATATGCATGATTCCTAACTATGTTAAGTGTCTAATGCAATGTATGCGATATGCAATTAATAGGCTCGGCTACTAGTATGGCATATGATTCGATTTGATAACATGCGGTTAAACATGTATTCAAAGAAGTATTGAAATGACAATGCGGTTTGAATGATGTGCCAAGCCTCGGTGCATGCAAGACAAGATGAATGGATGCAAGCGTAAGGTATGCTAATTTGAAATATGTTGTAGACGTGCCCCTGAGAACTCCCCGACTCCGCGCCTGCGAGGGCGCAAATTCATTTTGTTCTCTAGCTACTACAGTTCGGACTCAATGTCACGGTTCTGAATCTAATCTCACAAAGTGCAATGTGAGATCGATAAATCACCAAAGAGTCCAAATCTGGCAAATCGTTTTGGAAAACTGATTTTAATAAAGAAGTGCCAAATATGGACTGCTTTGCCAGATACAGAGTCGCTACCTAAATATTTTATTTTGGGGGAAATGTAGGAAACCCTGACTCGTGCCTAAGGCCACGTGTCAATCATCACCAAAGTTGCCTCAGCTCGGGAACTTGGGTACGAGAGGGGAAGGTCATGCAATGAGCACCCCCGCTCGCCCGATCAAAGATCGGCCTGTACTAAGCATGATATATTGTTTTTGAAAACACATGTGTTCTTATTCCAGTTATTAACCTAGAATTACTATGTGATGCGCACAGCATACAAGTATAGACTAGATCGCCTAAGTTGGAACAAAACATTGCACGTTCGTTTGTTTGAAAACGGTTTGAAGTTTGCTACTCACAAGTAGGCTAAATTGCGGATTTCAATGAATTGTTCCAATTCAAGTAATCCAACCTTTACCCACAGGCATTCAGCCAGTTATATCAAATAAGTAGTTAGCCTCATAGCAAGCATGCTATCATGGCAGTATTAACACACATGCAGTATGCTAAAGCGTAAACACTCACAGTGTACTCTGAGCCAAAACAGAGAACTAGTTAGAAATCATGCATGATCCTAGTTCATGTTAAAATGGCTAATGCAACACATGCAAAATGCAACTAAGATATGTCATGTGAATGCGGTAATTCGATACATGTATTCAAATTGGAATTGAAATACAATGCAGTTAGTATGATACGCCGAGCCCGGTGCATGCAAAACAAATGAATGATGCACGCATGCAAAGCATAAGGATGCTAATTGAAATATGCCCTCAAACTAACCATCATAAGCGGTTAAGTAAAAGAGAGAAAGAAACGGAGGTTGGAAGACATGCATCACACACACGCACGCTTATTACAACAGTTGGCCCTCTCTACGGAGGGTCCGAATGAGAAGCTAACTAGCTAATCTAAGCTAATTAAACTAATTATTACATCACAAAACTAATTAACTAACAAGCTAATTAATTAAGCTATTACAACACAAATTGAATAGTTAAACGCATTAACTAATTAAGTACAAACCAAAGCATAAACTAGCTAAGCAAATTAGCTAAGTAAAGCAGTAAAGCAGGAGCCTCAGAGGGAGAAGAATGCACGCATGCTCAGTCGCCTCGTTTGGAAATCCGTCGCGATGCCCCGATTTGCCTCTGTTTGCAACTGTTCTCAAAACCTTGCACCAAGCTCCAGAAAGCTTCCAACTCACCTTGGGGACCTGTGGGAGGGTGGCCAACCAGTTGTTGATGTAGGAGACCACCTGCTGACCACCTTTCTTTGTTGTAGACCAGAAAAAGTGGTCGGCCAGCTAGTTTTTCTGGCTGGCCGACCAGTTGTTGTTGCACTTCTCCAGCTTGCTGCAACAGAGAGCAAGAAAGGGCATGGCAATGTATTTGCAAGATATGTGTGCACAACCACCCTCCCTATCATTTCATAAGCTCAAGGGAGTGTGGTTCTCGACCCTCGGGCCACCAATCGTGCATCTCGATGCATGATGGCCGAGAGGCGAAGTTGCACAATTCAATATGAAATGAATGCACACATAATCACATAAAGCCTAGAACTCTATCATGTATGATCAAGAGCGTCGGGGACCGAGAATTGAGGCACGTTTCATCACTTCAAGTATGAAACGTCCCTCTTTTCGTGTGTTTGGACTAACATCTAATCCAAACAAAATGCAACAAATAACATGGCATACACAATGCAATGCAATATCAAGCATGCAACATATAATGCAATAAAACAAGATGCAAACAACATGCGAGGGACAAGCATTGCAAACATGCAATGTAATGTAACATAGCATAATCAATGCTAAATGGCATGCATACTCAATGCAAAGCAATAAAAGGCATACACAATGCAAACAACAACATGGCATACTCAATGCAATGTAACATGGCATACTCAATGCTCAATGGACTTAAACCAAATGTGAGTAGACCTCAGCCATGCCCAAAACAGTGGCCATAATGCTAAAATAAAGGCATGAAGATCGAGACAAGCAAGCTCAATGCATTGGTCCATCAACTAGGCATAAGAGCACAACTCCCAAGAGTGCTCAAGGAGTGACAAGCATGGAAGTGTAACAACACTACATGCACTGAAATTAAGTAAGAAATGGTACCAAATCATTCAAACAACACAAGTATGGCATGCTAGGGTCCTTAAAGCATGAAGCTAGTAAAGAGGACTACAAATGGGGCATGCAATACATGGCACAAATGCATGAACTAACCATGGACAAAGCTTAATTAAGTCTAAACAAAAAACAAAACATGCTAAGATGAGGGCTCAAGGACCTAGGCAAGATGGCATACATGCTAGGCCACAAACTAGGCAACAATGCATAACACTCAAAGGCACTTAAAGAGTGAATGAAGTGGGAACATGGCAATGCTACATGCTCTAAAATGTCATGGTAAATGATGCCAAATCATACACATGATGCAAATGAAGCATGCTATGAAGCTCAAAACTTGAAACTATCATAGGCACTTGTACTACGACTATGCAAAACATGAAGCATATGGTCAAGGCAACCTAAAACAATCCTAGAACATGTCAAAATGATACTAAAACATGTATGGAAGGAAGCCAAAACAAGCTAGCATGAAGGGCATAAGGCATGGATCATTTAAGGCAAATAAGGTGGATTGCACTACACCTATCAAGACCAAGCATGAGATGGCTTCGCCAACAAAAATCAGAGTTATATCATGGCAAAATAATCCCAAAAACACATTGAAATGATAGCTCGCAAGCTTAGGCATAAAAGCATACACAATGGTTCATGTTAAGGCATAAAGGGCAAACCCTCCAACGCATTGAATAAGTGAAAGATGCAAGTGTATGACCATGAAACATGCACTGAAATCACATAACAAATGATGCCAAATCATTGGAATAGGCCAAGCAATGCATGCTAGTGGACTTGATACACAAAGCTAACAAGCTAGAATGCACTATAGCTATACAAAGCATGGCATGCATGACCAAAACAACACAAATCAGAGCTAGAGCATGCTAAAACATGGACAAAAGCTTCTTAGAGTTAAGCCAAAATCATGCTAGAATGACATGTTAAAGCATGATACACAACAGGCTTATTCATGGAATTACACTACAAGTGTATGGAGCATGCAAGAGGCCATCAAACCCACCCAAAATAGAGTCATGGCATGCAAAAACAACACCAAAAACCTACTGAGATGGACTCAAAACATGCTAGAATGACATGCTCAAACATGAGGCGTACAAGACTAGTATTCAAAACACAAGGAGAGGGGATGACCCTCTCCTATTTGGGACCCCAAAACCACCTTTCCACCACTAAAAATCCTCTGGATTTTAGTGGTAGAAATGTCATGCAAAGGCTAGAACAAGAGCCAAAAGGGATGGCTCAAAACAAGGCCTAACAAGGCCTAAGAGGGGGTAGACCACCCCCAACACAAAAATGACCTTAAACAAACATTTTAAGGACCAAAAATTAGAACTTTTTGCAGTAGGAAGTCAAGCTTAAATTAGCATGCAAATAGGGCTAAAATCTTAAGAAAAATCAAGGGATTTAAAGGTTAGAAGCTCACCCTTGATGAACACCTTCAAAGCTGCAACTCCAGCACACTTTTTGAACCAAAACCAGTCCAAAAACTTCAAAAACAACTTCAAGGGACCTCAGCTCCAAGAGTATGGTGTTTGAGTGTGTGTTTATGTGTTAAAGTATGGAAAAACTACACTTTTAGGCACAAAACAAGAGCAAACAAGGAAGAATAGAGACAAGTGCGTATCTATAGCTCCAACACAATTTTTCTAAACCTAGAGAAGGGAGGAGGAGGCTCTCTCTTATAGAGAACAAAGAACAAGCTTGCTGGAGAAGCTTTGGCCTCAAAGCCATCCCTCCATACACGTGTATGGAGGATGGCTTCTATGCCTTCCAGCTGGCACAGCTGTACTGAAAATATCTCCAAAAAGGTGATGAAAAGCAGCCGACCACTTAAAGTGGTTGGCCAGCTACTTGAAGTGGTCGGCCGACCACCACAAGTAGTCTCCCAAGACAAAAACTGGTCGGCCATGGTGGGAGACGGTCAGCAGCATGAAAATAAAGCAGAGGTGTAGTGGCCGACCAGAAAAGGTGGCCCAAAGACCAAGAAAACAGTTGGCCGACCAGAAAACTGGCTGGCAGGAAGGAAAGTGGTCTCCAAGGGGAAGAACTGGTCTCCCACCCTTGTACCACCGTCCAAACAAGGAAAACAAGGTTTTTACCAAAAACAAACCAAAAGGGATGCAAGACGAAAGTTCGGGAGGCAAAGCGCGCAGCCGGAAGCCTCGAAAACTAGTCTACGGGCATCAAAAGTGGTCTCCCGGACCACAGTGTCCCTCTAGGCAGAGGAAACAAGGTGTGGTTCAAAAACCACGCCAAACGGAGAACATTAAGCGGTCCCGAGTCAAGGCGCGCGGCCGAAGGCTCCGAAAATCAGAAACTGATCTCCAAACGAGAAAAGTGGTCTACGACCACAAAGTGGTGGTCTACAAGACCCTCCCTCCCTCGAGGGAAGAGAAACAAGGTTCGGTCCACAAACCGAGCCAAAGCACAAAGAGTTCAAAGGCCCGGAGGCAAGGCTCTCAGCCAAAACTCCGAAACCTTGAAACGAGCACGACATGCACTATCACCAAGCGCTCAATTGATGACGTCTGAATCTTAAGGTCGGTCAAAAATGGGGTGTCTACATATGTCCCTAATCTAACCATCAAAAGCGATTAAATAAAAGGGAGAAAGATGTGGAGTTAGAAGACATACACACGCACACACACTTATTACAACATTACGCACTCGCGAAGGAGGGTCTGAATGAATAAGCTAACCAACTAGCTACACTAATTAAGCTAACTAATTATTACAACTCTTGAATAAATTAACTATTCTAGTTAACTAATTACAAAACAAAATCAAATAACTAGTTAAACTAACTAATTATTTACAACACTTAATTAGCTACAACTAATTAATTACAACACGTATTTGATATATTGCTTATTAAACCAATTAGCTACTCTCGGGAAGTGAGGAATGCATGCATGCTCATTTTTTCACCCAAAAAAGCCACTGCCTTACTACTGAAAGCCTCTGTTGGCACATATGAACACCAACAAAGCTGTCCACCTCCAGAGCACCTCTGCTCCACCTTACCAATACACTGTGCAAATTTCATTGGTGGCCGACAGGGGGCCGGTCGGCTACCAATGATGGTAGGTCGGCTACCATTGGTGGCTGGTCAACCACTGGTGATGGCTGGTCAACCATAGAGAGAAAAACATAGCAAAATAGTGTATTTCTCAAAGGTTGTTTGCACACTTTGCCTCTCCTTTTATGAGGAAATCAAAGGAGAGACAAGATTTGGTTCACAAAACCACCAATCAAGCAATTTCATTGCATGATGGCTTGTGAAACCAATTGTGCAAGTTTAATAAATGCAAAATGAGACCAAAATTACCATCACCCTATCATGCATGATCAAGGGCAATGGAGACCAAGAAAAATGGCACATTTCATCATTTTTTAGTATGAAATGTCCCATTTACCTTGTGTTCAAATTAACGTCCGATTTGAATGCATGCAATGCAACAAAAAGGAATGCTTATCTTGCCTCTTTCACTTGCCAATTTTGTTTACTCATTTTAATTACCAAATCATCTTTTAATCAATTAAGTCCATTGGCGAGTGTCCTCTAATGGAAGGAGGGTTCAAACCACAAGTTGCTTTGGGCATGAAAGAGGCATTACACTGTTGGTAATGAACCCCCTAAGAGATTAAACCATTAGGTGTAGCACACCTCCATTTCACCCTTAGGCAAACAAGTGGTTTGAAACCACTTTCAAAGCAAAACCAAAAGCTGAAGAAATGAGGGAGATTGCAGAGATTATAAGTGCTAAAATGAAGTAGAAAAAGCACTAAAACATACAATCAACTCACACCAATGATGATTAAGGCCTTAAAACACTAAGCTAGTGAAACGGGTTACACTAAAACTATGCAAAACAAGACTCAAACGAGCTAACCAGCCCAGAATAGAGCTAAAACAAGTTATTTCAAAGGCTAAAACATGTTGGACTTGAGCTAGGTTAAGCTAGAAAAATATGCTAACATGTGAAGCTAACTAGGCATGCAAACAAAACACAAGGAGGGGAGGCTAACCCCTTCAAATTTGGACCTCAAAATATGTTTTTTTACCACTAAAAAACCTCTGAAATTTAGTGGTTAAAAGGCCCAAAAAAAGTTGATTTGAAAGTGATGAATAAAGGCACAAAAGCTTTACAAACTAAGAAATAAGAAGGGTGAACCACCCCTTAACTGAAAATGGCCTCAAACCACCACATTTAGGCCACAAAAATAGAGTTTTTGATAGTTCAAAACCAGCCCCAAAACAGTTCAAAAACAATAGAAGAAGATGGCAAAGCAAGTGTGCAAAACAAGTATAAAAGGAGAGTGTTATACCTCTTGAAGGGAAGACACAAATGAGGCAATAAACCAAGCCAAGACCACCTTCTAGAGCTCAAAGAGGGTCTCAAGCAACCTCAGCCCAAAGATAAGCAACTTTGGTTAAGGGTTGATAGGCAAACTTGAAGTGTATCTACACTTGTATGCACAAAAGTTCAAGAGAGAGAGAGAGACTCCCAAAATTTTTCCAACCTTGAAAACAATAGAGAAGGTCCTCTATATATAGAAATATGTGGCTTCAGGTCGAAAATATCAATATAAGGCAGCTATAGTCATGTGGAACAGCTGGAGGGAAAATATATGCACAAAAAACTGATTTTTGACACCAGTGGCTGACACATCCATGGCTAACATGCTTCACCTCTGGCCGACACATGGCCGTCAAACCTCTCTAATGGCCGGCAAACAAAAAACTGGTTTCTGGCCCCGACTTCAAACATGCATATCTCCTTCGTCCGGACTCCTTTGCAGGTCATTCTTAAATCTAAATTGAAGCCCCGGAAGTCTTCTTTCCAATGGTGACAGCCTCACATCAAAATTCCAATGTACAAAAAGATATGCCTATTTTAGTGAAGGCTGCTTAATTTTGATCCTACCAGATTGATGCCTAACTTCTCCCAAACTAGTTTTTTTTCTCTCTTCTCTAATTTTCTTCAACTCCAAACCTTTAAATAAGATGTTTTAAAGATTTTTTCAAAGAGTTCACCTCTCTTTCATTTATTTCCACTTTGCCCTTGCTCGATTTATCGAAAAGTGCAACATTTAACGAAATGCGAGCCTCGAAACATTGTAGAAGAATTTTTAAAAATATTTTGAAAGAGAGGGTTTTAAGGTCTAAAATTGTTTTGGTCAAAAATTGTTTTGGTCCAAAATGGGGTGTAAGGTTGGGATTTGAAGCTCTCCTTGCCGAAGAAAACAAACATTTGCACAACATAGCTTTCGTCATTGAGTGATCAATCAATGGCACCCAAGTCTTAAGGGCGGTCGAAAATAGGGTGTCTACAGTTGCCCCTCTTTGACAGAGCTCGAAGTCATGAAATGACGTGAGTAAATGTCAAAGCCCCAAGACGACCCATTTTGACGTAGTCGTAAGACTTGGGCAAACAAACAAAATACAAATGTAGTTGGTTGAACTCGAAGGTTGCCTACGTATCCCTTTGCAAGGAATCAAACCAGCATAGTTCAAGGGCAGAATGCAAAATGATACACAATTGTAATGAAATCATGAAAATGATGTACAATGTGACAAAATCATCAAACCACAAGCAGTGCAAAACACACACATATCATAAAAGATTGGCGATGCAAATCAAACTACGTTTTATATAGAAAAGGTACCGGAGCACTCAAACCACAATTCTTGCGAAATATGCGCATGCACATGTAGAACTATATTTTTCGTAGAAAGAGAAAGAGCACAAGTAATAGGATGGTATCGCATAAGTGAGGAATGATCTGCTAGGAAAATATAATGATCCTAAATGCTAAATACAACAAGGCAAAATATGATGCAATGGATGCAGTGAATAAGGCGTAAGCCGAACCACATTTTACCTAGAAAATGTATGGACACAAAACAAACCACGTCTAACACATTAAAGGTGCTGAAACCCTCAGACCACAATTCATGCAGAATAGGCACGTACACATGCAGAGCTATGTTTTAACGTGAAAAGGTATGGGCACATGCCAAACCAAGCTTAACATGGAAAGGATGCAAGCAATAAAACAGATAATGCAGTAGATGAATAAGGTGACATACTCCAACCACGCTGGAATCATGAGAGGAAGGAGAGCAAATCCCAAACACGCTGAAATCGTGTAAGGAAAGGAACACTCAAACCACGCTGAAATCGTAAGAAGAGGACAAGCAAATCCCAAACACATTAAAATCATGTGAGGAAAGGAACACTCAAACCACGCTGGAATCGTGAGAAGAAGTCCTAAGAAAATCCAATTAGGGGCGCATTCCACGCATCTTGAGATAAATTCCAAACACACCAAAACACAAGATGAGGAAAGAAAACACCGCTCAAGGTAAACCGAGAATCAAAAACTGCTCGGGGTCGCATTTTACGCATCCTGAGATAAATTCCAAACACGCTGAAATCGTGTGAGGAAAAGAACACTCTAACCACGCTGAAATTGTGAGAAGAGGTCAAAAGCCACTCGGGAGCACGTTCCACGCATCCTGAGATAAATTCCAAACACGCTGAAATCGTGAGATGAGGTCCTGAGAAAACCATTCAGGGGTATGTTCCACGTGTCATGAGATAAATTCCAAACACGCTGAAATCATGTGAGGTAATGAACACTCTAACCACGCTGAAATCGTGAGAAGAAGTCCCAAGAAAAACCAATCTAGAGTGCGTTCCATGCATCCTGAGATAAATTCTAAACACGCTAAAATCATGTAAGGAAATGGACACTCTAACCACATTGAAATCATGAGAAGAGGTCCAAAGAAAACCAATTAGAAGCGCGTTCCACGCATCCTGAGATAAATTCCAAACACGCTGAAATCGTGTGAAGAAAGAGACACTCTAACCACGCTGAAATCGTGAGAAGAGGTCCAAAGAAAACCAATCAGGAGCGCGTTCCACGCATCCTGAGATAAATTCCAAACACGTTGAAATCATGTGAGGAAAAGGACACTCTAACCACGCTGAAATTGTGAGAAGAGGTCCAAAGAAAAGCCGATCAGGGGCGCGTTCCACGAGTCCTGAGATAAATTCCAAACACGCTGAAAATCGTGTGAGGAAAGGAACACTCTAACCATGCTAAAAACATGAGAAAAGGTCCAAAGAAAAGCTGTCAGGAGCATGTTCCACGCATCCTGAGATAGCCCCGGGGGACAACGATCCTAAACGATACTCAGCGTAAAAGGATAAATGATACAAGATAACACAAGATGCAAATAAATGCAATAGGTGCGATGATATGATACATGTTACAAGCAATATAGTGCGTGATTTTTAGGGAATGCAATAAACAAACAAAGCAGTGCTTTAGAAAGCACCTCATAGGGCGAGTGGCGATGAACCGCTCTACTCCGACGAGAATCCCCCTTTGTGTTCTTCGAACTCCTTCCTTCAACTCATAGTTCAAAGGCCCTCAAATGCTGACAAGGGGTAACCTCTGCATGTAGAAACCACAGATGCCGCTTTTCTTCCTGATTATATTCACAACTTTCCCTATTCTCCAACGGGGTGACAGACTAGGTTGGTTCAGTATCTAGAATTGAGGCACACACATGCTATCTCAATCTATGGGGCTGCCATACAGATTTCAAGCTGGGGATACACCCTTAGGTATTTAAACCAGACTTTAGTCTCGGAAATTCCAAACATTTGTGTTCTAGGCATCGCTATTTGAACTCTAGTTTCCACCGTCGCAGTTGGCCTCCTAGGAACTCATTGCAAAACACAGCCAAGACGTCTTTGGCAGGGAAATGGTGCTCAGGGAGAGCGCTCCTGATTGCCATTCTAACTTGAAGTAGGCTTGAACTTGAACTTGAGGTACAGGTACACTCATGCTCCGCAAAAAAGACAAGGCCTGAGAAGGTGCATTCGGAATGCAATCTCAGAATTTTCTGAAGTTGAAACACACTAAGACACTCCAAATTTTCTCTCTTTTCTTTTGCTTTGCAGTCCGAAACCTATATAGCTTCAGATAGGTCCTTGTTTCATTGTTCTCACATGACCTCGGTTGAACCCTGCAGTTTTATGAAAGAACAAATCTGTTTTGTACAAATGTGGAGAATGGCACAGCACTCTGAGGACAAAATGATTTATTTTTGAAATTGAAACCAAGAATGAGTTCTTAACCGGGCATTGAGCCTACGACTAACTATAATACATCACGACTCAACAAAGAGAAAACGAAGGTAAAACAACCTAAACACATCTATTAACACTCGAAATGACTCAAAACAAGAATTGAGACAAACAAAAACAACAAACACAACACTCGAATATGTTCTAATGGCGAGAGACCTCTCGGTTCACAGGGAGCCTGTTTCTCCGGGTATTGTTTCCCACCCTTTCTCATCTGTGATTCTCACATTACTCTGGCACTCAATCTCTTTTTCTCTGACAAGCCCTTTCCTCACTTTTTCTCTCAACACACATCTCTCTATTCTTTAATCTCTCTTATTTTTATTATCCCTCCCCTGGGTGGTTAATGGATAAGTAGGAAGTCGTGGGCTCTTGCCCCTGGTATTCTACTGAATTCTCTTTCTTTCGCTCACAACTAGTGAGCTTCTCCCACAAAGGGGTTGCGGCGCGACTAGGTGTGTAGCAAATCTACAACTGACATCAGTTGACATGCCCTTGGCTAGTTTGGATGTGATCAGACCTGGCCAGATGAGGGAGTGGAATATCCTGCTCCATTCCAGCTCGTGCTTCGCACTTAGCTTGATACCTCACTGTTTGGAGGATGAGAAAGCGCTTGGCCCCCTGCTACTAACTTCAGCTATGCCCTTTCTGGCGAGTACATTAATAATGGGGAAAATAAAGAAAACCTGACTCAACTGTGTCCCTGGTTCATCACTTTAACCATTTTTTGTTTTTGCCTTTCTGCTAAGACAATTTTGACCAACATGAAAGTTAGATTAACATACTTGTTTGATTTTCTGATTTGAAATTATGTAAGTCAGGTTGTGAGCACTGAAAATTTTCCTTTTTTGGGTCCAAGATATGGTCCAGTTTGGAAAAAAATAGAATAATTTTTGAGAAAATTAGTCAACCTCACTAAAAATCTTCAAAATTGTTTTTGCAAATGGCCATTGCTCAACCAACACGAAATCTAATCTTGAGATACACAATCTCAAATCTGAACTTGATTTGTCTTGCAGCTGAATCTTGTAACGGAATAGGAAAACTGAATTTGAACGAAGACGAGCCAATTTGCACATGGATGAGATAGCCAAGTTTGAATAAGGATAAACCAATCAACATGGATGAGACCAACAAGCTGAAAATGGTTAGGGCCGAACTTCAGGATGAAGTTGCCTATGTATCCCAAAGATGGGAATTAGGCCGTACGTAGTTCCGGGTTAAGGTACACTCAGGTGCTGACACTCTCCTTTTTGTGCTCTTACTTTTGCCAAGGTCGCCCTTCCGGGTTTTCAACCTTGCGAGCTATTTTTTCCTTTTCTTTTCATTTCTTTTCCTTTTCTTTTCTTCTTTCTTTTTTTGCTTTGTTTCCATTTTTTCATTTTTGTTCTTTTCTTTTCTCTGCTCCAACTTTTTCCTGGGTCGCCCTTCTGGGTTTTCAGCCCAGCGAACCTCTCAAGAATAGAAAAGTTTAACTTGTCCATGTTGATCAGTCGTAGGATCTCTAGCCATCTGAATCCATGAGAATGGTTGTTGTTGCTGACTAAATAGTCTTGATGATATGAGAGCCCATCTAATTGGGGTCTGAATTTGCTCCTAGTGTTATGGATAGAAACTCAATTGTCCTTCAGGAAAACTTTTCTTTTCTCCATTCGTGGGATTTTGGCTTTCTTGCCGATTTCCATTGGTTTGCGGAATGACATATCTTTTGAATCTTTGAGCACATTTGAAATTTCGTTGCCTCTAGTTCAAGGGATGCTTCTCATCTAACTTTGCAAGCTTCCTTTGATGACATCTGACCTTCTTGCTCTGACCTTCTTGCCCCTAGTTCAAGTGTTGCTTCCGATCTGGCCATACAAGCCTTATATCGTGATTGATCATTTGAAAACTCTGAGTCAAGGTTCAAGGTTTGAAAGCAAAAGGGGTCGAGTCTCGAGGCCAGGAGTGATCCTATGTTGTACAATCTCGAGAGCGATTCCACGCATGTCTTTGTAGGACCACACAAAACATTTTTTGAAATCTTTTAAGAAAGCGACTAGTCGCTCGGGTCGAAGACAATGTAAAACCAATCTGGATCAAGCCAGGATCCTTCTCAGTACTCATATTAACAAACATGATCTCATTCATTAAGGGCTTAGCATGCCTCTCTTTCTCTCAATTGATCAAATTTTTACAAATCCCAAGGAATTCCTCCCTCTTTGTTTTCATCACAGTGTTAGAAAAGTTTTGAAAAACTTAGGTCAATGCAATGATTTCAAGGCACAGAAAAGGCACAGTTTTGGTCAATTATTGCCATCAGATTCAGAACTTCTGGCTCAACTGGCTCAATAGTAGAAACAGACTTAAAAAGAAAGAGCGAAAAGATAAACAAAACAAACAGGAAAGTGATGTCCGAGTTAACACCCCCGAAATCACCAACCTCCGACACAACAAGACTGACTCGACTGACTCAGTACAAAAAGACTAACTCAATACAACACAACAAAACTGACCCAATACCCAAGTCAGAAAGTAAAATAAATAGCATTTGCAAATTGCTCAAAACATTGCATGCCATCCACCATATCTAGGATAAAATGAGCGCCATCAGCAGATGGTTCATCCCCGATCACATAGTCACGTTATCCCCCAAGTTCATCGATCCATTACCGATAGACTTTGTAGGACCTGGTGCGACGATGACCTCATTGTCAATTAGATCTTGTATTTCATGGCGAAGACGAAAACAAGTGTCAGTGTCATGACTGGTTTATTAATGGAAGGCACAATACTTGGCAGCATTATGCTTGGTTCGAAGGGGATCCGGAAGAGGCTGAGGCTCAAGGGGCTTGAGATGGCCTTGTCCTATAAAGATTTGAAGAGCTTTGGACAAGGTCATGTAGAGGGGATTGAAGGTGCGGTTACTAGTTCTGATAGGCTTGACAAAGCGCATGACAGGTGTTGATTGGGTTTGATGATCTCTTACGGGTGTAGGATTGAAGCTGAAAGGGGCGTTTCTGGTACGACATCCCTTTTCCCGACTTACCCCTTGATTCAGAATTCTCTCATCCTGAGTGGAAAAAGTGTCATCCATAGTCTTTGCAACAACTGCGAGCACTTGCTGTTTGTTTAGTCCTTCGGCTTTCAAAGCCTCAACAGCCCACTAAAGATGTTCATAGGGACCAATGCCTGCCCCTCCCTTGTTCTTGCCATTTGCCTCCACTTTGCCAAGGGATTAGCCTTCTTCCAATGCAGCCTGTCCCAAGATTGGGGAGCCTTTTGACATGAAATTCCTAGTATGTGATGTGGTCGATGACAGAGCTAATATCCCAAAGGCTAGATCTATCACTGTTCTCTGAAGATCTTCAATCATGCTCATTAGCTCAAAAGTAGTGGGTTTGTGGGTTTGAAATGATTAGGGTTCAAGTGCATCCATCATACATAAGTCCATGCTTTTTGGAATGAACACCTCAGGATTGGGTAAATCGGTCGGGGTAATGTATATTCTGGGGTTGTAAGTAGATGGCAATGTATGGATTAGATTGAGATGTGGAGGTGATAGGTTAGGGGTGGCCTGAGGTCCTTTTGGTGGAGCCATGATCTCTTCGTCAATAAGAACCTAAATCTTATGACGGAGGCAGATGCAACGGTTTGTATCATGACCATGTTGTTGATAATGGGCACAGTATTTAGTTGGGTCATATCTTGGTGGAAGAGGATTTGGAAAGGGTCGGGGTTCTAGGAGTTCTAGGTACCTTTTTTCTCACAGCATTTTCAAAGCTTGAGAGAGACTCATGTAAAGAGGATGGAAATTTTGGGCTTGGGGCCGATTTGAAGTGGTTAGTTTTTGGCCATTGAGGAGAATGGTGACCGTGTTTACTTCTGAGCATTTTGCAGCTATGCTACCATTAGTAGTAGCATTAGAACTGTGAACAACATTCTCCTTCAAAGGCTCATTATCTTCCACAAAGATCCCTTGTCTGATGGCATCCTCGATTTGAACCCCCATTTCATGAAGCTCTGGAAAGGCAAACAGAGGTAGAACGATCATCTTCTGCAGTAACTTGCCATGCAGATTCCAAACAATCATCCTGATCTGATCTTTTTTGGAAGGCCTTGCAGTCATCATCGAGGCCTTCGCTCTCCATCTCGTTGCGAACTCTGAGAAACCCTCCTTTAGCTCTTGGCGGGTAGCTTTGAGATCACGAATTGTGACCTCGATTTGTGTGTTATAGGAGTATTGAGCAATAAAGGCCTCAGCCATCTCTTCCCAGTTCTGTTTCATAGACTCCTCCAATTTCACATACCAGATTGCGGCTATCCCAAACATGATTCGCCGAAGAGAGACAACTTCTGGGCTGGGGTCAAACCCATTGGCCTCAGTATATCAGAAAACAGGCGGAGGTGCACCATTGGGTCTCCAGAGCCATCGAAGCGGTCGATATACGACATTTTACACCGCTCCGGTAAGGTAACTACAAATTCAGTATACCCTTCCTCTAAATTCGGGATGGAGTTCACTCCTTGTGCTCATTTGAATAACTTCTCCAGTTTATTGACCTTGAATATAGTTGGGTCAACCTCAAATTCAAACAGAGCTTTGGTTTGATAAACAGGAGCTTTAGAGGCCTGTGCTGGGATTGGCTTCGTCAGATTGCCCTGAGTTTCTTGGACATTAGCAGTATGGGCAGTGGCTCTGGGTGTCGCATTACCCATGGGAAGTGCATGAGATGCAGAAACCGCGGCCGGCTGTGGCTATTGTTGTTGTAGCCGAGTTATCACTTCGGCCTGACGAGCCGTGACTTCAGCCTGACAGACTACGTCCTGCTGCAGTGCATCGACTGTCTGTTGCAGGTGCTGTATCAATTCTTCCACACTGGCTGGGATACTGAGCCATGGAAATGGGTGATTGAACTTGTGCTGAGCTGAATGTAGACAACTGTTCCCAGACCAGACTAGACCCCGGTGAACTAAGGGGTGACTGCTGTAGAAACTACACTAGTGAATTTTTCCTGAACCTCCTTCATCTTCTAACCGGTGGGAGTGAGGTAAATACAGGTTGCTTTTGAACAATTTCTGACCTAACAAAGTCTATCGACACAAGTCCAAAGTACCTGGGGGATATTGAAGCCTTCTGAAGCTATGGTTCCAGGACTACCTTGCAAAAGAGAAAACAGACAACATCTCAGCCCAATTTCACTAGGACGGATATGATCACAGCTGAATGATTGTACTCTCTATACTGAATTCTGCCCCCAAAACAGATACCAACTTGGCAACTGATATGCACATCCCTGTACAGTTTCACTGTAAAGCACATACCAGTTAAGTGAGAGCCAAAACACCCCTATGAGGGGATAAGGTTACCCTGTCCTAGTTTTGTTAGGAACTAGGGTTTTCACTATGCATAACAAGTGGTTTCACACAATCCTGCATTCGGGTAAGCAACCTGTCCTAGTTTGGAACAGTCTCTATGGTTTCCGATATGCAACTAGGCCGATTGGTCAAAAAGGGTACCTCAGCAAGACTACCTAATATACCTCTCAAACCTAACACCGAGAAGTGAAAGGAGGATCAAACGGTACAATGATAGTCCAGATCCAAGGGTTGTGTTCCCATCATGGCAGAGCCCGCAACGGGTCAGCCTTTTGGCAAGCTTTTCCAAGCAAGCCTCCGGCAAACTGTTCAGGAATAGCAGATGGCGAACACAGTGGCTTAGGCACACCGATGCAAATACAAATGCGAAGAAGCATATAAGTGTAAATAAAATGTCATATCATGAGTTCGAGTCAAGTTCTCTAAATCCCCAGTGGAGTCGGCAGAAACTGTAGCTCGACTTTTTCACTCCCCTTTCGGAAGGTTTGAAAAGAAAGCCCTACAATTCGGACTCCCACGGTTCTGAATCTAATCTCACAAGTGCAATATGAAATTGATAAACACCAAATAGTCCAAATCCGGCAAATCGTTTTGGAAAATTGATTTTGAATCAAAAGTGCCAAAATTGGACTGCTTTGCCAGATACAGAGTCGCCACCTAAATATTTTATTTTGGGGGAAATTTAAGAAACCTTGACTCGTGCCGAAGGCCACATGTCCGTCATCACCAAAGTTGCCTCAGCTCGGGAACTTAGGTACGAGAGGGGAAGGTCATGAATTGAGCACCCTCGCTCACCCGATCAAATATCAGCCTCTACTAATCATGATATGATTTTTTTTTAAACATTATGTGCTCTTATTCCGGTTATTAGGCTAGCTTTACTACATGATGCGCACAAGCAAGTATTGACTAGTTTGCTCAATTTGGAACAATTCAACTCATGTTTGTTTGCGAAAATGGTTTGAATTTGCCACCTCAAGTGGGCTTAAAGTTTGCGGATTTTGCCACCAAATATAGTGGGCTTAAAACATGATTTGCCACTCAACAAAGTGGTCTTAAAACTTACATTCATTGAATCGTTCCAATTCAAACAACAAACCTTCACCCACAGGCATTCAAGCAGTTTAGCATTTAAGCACATAGCCTCATGGCAACATTCACATTCATGCAAGTATGCTAAAGCGTAAAAACTCACCTAGTACTCCAAGCCAAGAAAATATGAGTTAGAAAAATATGTCTGATTCCTAACTATGTTAAGTGTCTAATGCAACGCATGTGATATGCAATTAATAGGCTCAGCTACTAATATGGCATATGATTCAATTTGATAACATGCGGTTAAACACGTATTCAAAGAAGTATTGAAATGACAATGCAGTTTGAATGATGCGCCAAGCCTCGGTGCATGCAAGACAAGATGAATGGATGCAAGCATAAGGTATGCTAATTTGAAATATGTCCCTAATCTAACCATCAAAAGCGATTAAATAAAAGGGAGAAAGACGTGGAGTTGGAAGACATACACACGCACACACACTTATTACAACATTACGCCCTCGCGAAGGAGCTTCCGAATGAATAAGCTAACCAACTAGCTACGCTAATTAAGCTAACTAATTATTACAACACTTGAATAATTAACTATTCTAGTTAACTAATTACAAAATGAAATCGAATAACTAGTTAAACTAACTAATTATTTACAACACTTAATTAGCTACAACTAATTAATTAAAACACGTATTTGATCTATTGCTAATTAAACCAATTAGCTAATCCCGGGAAGTGAGGGATGCATGCATGCTCAATTCTTCACCCGAAAAAAGCCACTGCCTTGATGCTAAAAGCCTCTGTTTGCACATATGAACACCAACAAAAATGTCCACCTCTAGAACACCTCTGCTCCACCTTACCAATACACTATGCAAACTTCATTGGTGGCCGACAGGGGGCCAGTCGGCTACCATTGGTGGCCAATCGGCTACTGGTGATGGCTGTCGGCCACTGCTGGTTTGAACTTCCTTGCGACAAAACAGAGCAAAACAGTGTATTTCTCAAGGGTTGTTTGCATACTTTGCCTCTCCTTTTCATAAGGAAGTCAAAGGAGGGACAAGATTTGGTTCACAAAACCACCAATCAAGCAATTTCATTGCATGATGGCTTGTGAAACCAATTGTGCAAGTTTAATAAATGCAAAATGAGACCAAAATGACCATCACCCTATCATGCATGATCAAGGGCAATGGAGACCAAGGAAAATGGCACATTTGATCACTTTTGAGTATGAAATGTCCCATTTACCTTGTGTTAAAATTAACGTCCGATTTGAACACATGCAATACAGCACAAAGGAATGCTTATCTTGCCTCTTTTACTTGCCAATTTTGTTTACTCATTTTAATTACCAAATCATCCTTTAATCAATTAAGTCCATTGGCAAGTGTCCTCTAATGGAAGGAGGGTTCAAACCACAAGTTGCTTTGGGCATAAAAGAGGCATTGCACTGTTGGTAATGAACCCCCTAAGGGATTAAACCATTAGGTGTAGCACCTCCATTTCATACTTAGGCAAACAAGTGGTTTGAAACCACTTTCAAAGCAAAACCAAAAGGTGAAGAAATGAGGGAGATTGCAAAGATTATAAGTGTTGGAATGAAGTAGAAAAAGCACTAAAACATGCAATCAACTCACACCAATGATGGTTAAAGCCTTAAAACACTAAGCTAGTGAAAGGGGTTACACTACAACTATGCAAAACAAGACTCAAACGAGCTAACCAGCCCAATAAAGAGCTAAAACATGTTATTTCAAAGGCAAAAAATGCTGGACTTGAGCTAAGTTAAGCTAGAAAAACATGCTAACATGTGAAGCTAACTAGGTATACAAATAAAACATAAGGAGAGGAAGCTAACCCTTCAAATTTGGGCCTCAAAATAAGTTGTTTGCCACTAAAAAACCTCTAAAATTCAATGGTTAAAAGACCCAAAGAAAGTTGATTTGAAAGTGATGAATAAAGGCACAAAAGCTTTACAAACTAAGAAGCAAGAAGGGTGAACCACCCCTTAACTGAAAATGGCCACAAACCACCACCTTTAGGCCACAAAAATAGAGTTTTTGACAATTCAAAACCAGCCCCAAAACAGTTCAAAAACAATAGAAGAAGACGGCAAAGCAAGTGTGCAAAATAAGTATAAAAGGAGAGTGTTATACCTCTTGAAGAAAAGACACAAATGAGGCAATAAACCAAGCCAAGACCACCTTCTAGAGCTCAAAGAGGGACTCAAGCAACCTTAGCCCAAAGATAAGCAACTTTGGTTAAGGGTTGATAGGCAAACTTGAAGTGTATCTACACTTGTATGCACAAAAGTTCAAAAGAGATAAAGAAATCTAGAGAGGGAGAATTGTAGAGAGGGAGACTCCCAAAATTTTTCCAACCCAGAAAACAATAGAGAAGGTCCTCTATATATAGAAATGTATGGCTTTAGGTTGAAAATATCAATATAGGACAGCGAAAGTAGTGTGGAACATCTGGAGGGAAAATATCTGCACGAAAAACTAATTTTCGACACCAATGGCCTACAAACCTCATCCACGGCTGACATACTTCACCTCTGGCCGACACATGGCTGTCAAACCTCACTAATGGCTGGCAAACAAAAAATTAGTTTCTGGCCCCGATTTCAAACAAGCATATCTCCTTCGTCTAGACCCCTTTGTAGGTCATTCTTGAGTCCAAATGGAAGCTCTGGAAGTCTTCTTTCCAATGGTGGCAGCCTCACATCAAAATTCCAAGTGTGCAAAAAGATATGCCTATTTTATTGAAGGCTGCTCAGCTTTGCTCCTACCAGATTAATGCCTAACTTCTCCCGAACTAGTTTTTCTTCTCTCTCCTCTAATTTCCTTCAACTCCAAACCTCTAAATAAGATTTTTTGAAGATTTTTTCAAAGGGTTAACCTCTCTTCCATTTATTTCCACTTTTCCCTTGCTCGGTATACCTAAAAGCGCAACATTTAATGAAATGTGAGCTTCGAAACATCGTAGAAGAATTTTCAAAAATATTTTGAAAGAGAAGGTTTTAAGGTCTAAAATTGTTTTGGTCAAAAATAGTTTTGGTCCAAAATGGGATGTAAGGTTGGAATTTGAAGCTCTCCTTGCCGAAGAAAATGAACATTTGCATAACATAGCTTTCGTCATCGAGTGATCAATCAATGGCACCTAAGTCTTAGGGGCGGTCAAAAATAGGGTGACTACAGTCTGCCTCAAACCAGACGCACCAGATGTGCCACCCAACTGTGGGCAAGACCTCTTCAGGTGCCCCGCCTGCCCACACTGATAACAAGTGTGCGGCTGCCCTCTACCTTGACTTTAGCCTTGAGAATGAACCAAAGACGAAGCTGCTCGCTACCCTCCTCCTCTCTGCGGGCAAGCTGGAGACTTGTGGCCCAACTGGCCACATTTGCAAGTCACATCTCCTTGACCACCTCTCCTAGAACCCAAACTCGGCACTAGAAAAGTAGACCTCGACTGTGCTCCCTGGGACTCTCCTAAGGGTTAGAACCCATCTGCCTCTTACCGTTCCCCTGACTGTCCTGACTCCTCCTAGAACCCCTCATCCTTTCCCCCTCAGCCTGCGTAATGGTCTCAAGATAGGCCACCGCCTCCACAAGGACCCCATAGTCTCTAATCATGTATCCGGCCACTTTAAACATGAGCCCGGTCCTTAACCACTTCTCAAACTCCAGATAATGGCGCTCCTCAGTTGCCACAAGCTCGAGTGTAAACCTAGACAGGCTAGTGAAGGTAGTCTCAAACTCAGCCACCGGTGTGTTCAACTGCACTAGCTTAGAGAACCGGTCTCTCAACTTCTCCCTAACAGTGGGAGGCAAAAACTTCTCCTGAAAGGCGTCGACGAAGACCTCCCAAGTCCCTTCAATGTGTCTCTGCGCATACTTCCACCATTGACCCGTGTCTTCCTTTAACTGGAAGGACGCCAAGGTCATTCTCAATCCTCCATCTTCGATGCCGATCACCTCAAAAGTCTTCACCATCTGCTCTAGCCACTCATTTGCTTCCAGCGGCTCATTGGGATCACCCAAAAACTCATCCAGATTCGACCGGAAGAACTACCTCTTCAGAAAAGATGGCCCTGCTTTAGCTACCTGGGCCTGGACTTGATTCTCTGCTCTGAGAATGTCGATAGATTCCTACAAAGCTCCAGCCATTTCACGGGCTAAGGCGCCCATGGCATGCTGACCCACTGGTTCGGCCACATTGGCCTGACCAACTCCCTCTTCCTATGCCGAAATCTCATCCGATATGGGCATCTCATGCCTCCTAGGCCTACCACGCCAGCCACCACCACGTCCAAGTCCTGACATCCTAATAAAGGAAACACAAGAGATTAGCACATTCACAAATGTGCCGAAGCTAACTCACTCGCGTCCTAATACGTTGGACAACAATAATTCACTCCACATAAGCACATAGTCACGTAAACACATACAAATTTCCTTCTTAGATAATAATCGTCTCGCGGCGTTGCTAGAGTTCCAATTAGAAACATGAGTGATCAAGTGCTCTTCTAATAAGACTTCCAGAAACCCATAGACCCAATCAACATCTTAGGAACTAAATCCCATACCCATATAATCACATAAGCATATACGTCCATACTTGAGTCTTTAACAAGCGAGACAAACCCATTGTGGTACTAACCACTTCCCACGTACCCAAAGTATTCAAACCCAGTATGCTCTGATACTAAGTTGTAACACCCCCAAAATAATATAGTAAATACAACCCAATCACATGCTAATAACTGCATAAATCAGAGTAATTAGTCCTTTCATTACATAAAAGCTAAGGATACAAAAGTATTTAACATAAACAAATGCCCTATTGGCTTACATCTTTCCAAGCATTGGCTTGGTTACAACAAAAGTGAGCTTCGCTCATTACATCTAAAGCCCTTGGCTTTACAAAAATATACAATCAAAATAAGAAGCTCTTGCTCTCGAAAATCTCTCCAACGCTATTGCCTTGGTGGAGGCATTCCATCATTACCTGAAAATGATTTTCCCAAATAGGGTGAGCCACAGCCCAGTATAAATTATCTAACACAATATATGAAGTTTAGCAGAGATATAAGTACAAAGTGCATCAACAATGCTTGTGATAAAACTTTTCATAACATTATATACTCATAAGATATCAATTTCAAGTCTTAATCCATTTCTTTTCAATTCATATTCCATTCACTTATCTGTCTCAATTCATGAGTCAATTTCGTTATTTCTCAACAATCGAATTGAGGCTACAACTCAAAAAATTTCAAATCATACAACACATATGGATAAACGCTTCAAACTTCCATTTTACAGATATTTCATCCGCGGGCAGCCATCAAAAGGGACCCATGTAAATGTAAGCTATACAAGCACTACAGTTGCCATTTTACAGATATTTCGTCCGCGGGCTTGGCACCCATGTATAATTTCAGGACTTTCACCCAGTACGCTCCGGCCAACTTAATTATAATGGAATCTATCCCCTTTCTCCTCCCAATCAATCATTCATACATATGTAATGTATTTAAACACATAATCAAACACTGGAGTACATCCCCTTTCTCTTCCCAAGTAATCATACATATACAATGTATTTAAACATAGTCATATTCAATGACAACCAACAACAGATTAGTTTCAATTTACCTAATCCTCATGCAATTTCTATAACACTCATAGCTATCCTCCACCGATAGCCCAATACAGATATTTCTAAACAGATATACAATCGCAAGACAGATAATTTGTCCAAATTTCCAAACATGAGACATATCATCTACTCAATTTCTTCATCTATTTCGATACTTCCCCAATTTCATTTTTTACAACACCAATTTCATTTATTTACACAAAATAAATATCATAACAATTTTAGGAAAAACTCCCTCTTTTCCCAAATATCAACCTAGTGTCCAAAATTAATAATTTTGGCATCATACAACATCATTTTCAAACCCCATATTCCTCTATTTCATTTTTACAAAAAAAAACCCCTCTTTTCCATTTACACCCAAACCCTAGGTTTGTTTCAAAAGGTCCCAAAACCCACTATTGTTGCACAATAACAAATAACTAAGCTAAAAACCATATGAGAGTGTAGAAGAATCCCTACCTCAAAGAGTAAAGATGAGTCAAGCAATAGTGAAACACCAAGAACACCGAAACCCACTTCTATTCGGATCAAAATGAAGATCTTGAAACACTCTACCTTTTTCTCAAAGACACTAGGGTGAATAGATCAATGGATCTAGATGAAATCAAAGAGAGAATATGAGTTTTAGAAAGAGCAACTCAAGATCTAGATATTTGGGGAGTTTTAGAGAGAGAGAGAGAGAGAAGAAAAAGTCATTGAAAATGTTATCTTCACGAATTGTTATACACACAGTTTGCTCGAGCGTGGAACGTAACGCTCGAGCGTCAGACACAAAGTTTCGCTCAAGCGTGAAAAATGGCGCTCGAGCGTGGGATACCCTCTTTCAGAAGTTTTGCAGACGAAGGACCCCGCTCGAGCGTGAGATTGGACGCTCAAGCGTTGTAGCGATCCCGATTTTAACTCATCTCTTGTGGTATTCCGAGCTCGGGTTGGTATGGTTTGAACGGTGTTACATATCTTAGTTTTCCTTGTATTCCCCTTATTTTTGGTCATCGGGTTATAGTGGTGTGTTTGGAACAGGTAATGTCTCAAAATCTTTAGATGCTAATCCAACCCGAATTGTGCCTTACAGAGTTGTATCAGAAGTTAATTCTTTCATGTTTTACCACTTCACTGAGTATGTCGGGGGTTGAGTCACCCTATACAGCTTACAAGGGTCGAGCTCGCCGAAGTAAAAATCCAAAATGCATTTGAAGTTGCTTGTCCGCTCGAGCGGCCGTTTATGCGCTCGAGCGGAGAATGTTTGGTTCTAGAAGTTTGACCTGTCTGCAAAAGTACTGGGAAAGTGTATTCAACGCTCGCGTGGGGCTTTCCACATTGGAGCAGACCATGTTATATCAGTTCGTAAATCTAATATTTCATATCACTTTTGTATATCTCTCTAAAAACATTTCCTCTCCCTTCTCTCTACATTTCTCTACACAAACTAGATCAAAAACCTTGATTTCTCAAGATCTATTTGAGTTTTGCCATTGCTTCTTCATCAAAGTGGGTTATCATCTCGAGGGCTTCGTTGTGTGCAGTGAAAATCGAGTTTTGACACCATTAATTTTGGGGTTTTTATCTCATTTCTTCTTCAAAACTTGAGGTAAGGATTTTCTTAGAGTTATATATATATATATATTTTTGCAAGATCTATATGATTTTCGAAATCATCTTTTGATAGCTTTGAAAATTGATTGTTGATTCAAGAAGTTGAGCGATTTTGAAAGTGGGTTTGTCTCTTGTTCTTTTCAAATGATCTTATGGGTTTTGATCTTCGTTGATTGAAGAAAATATGATTTTGAAAAGTTTTCTTTCAAAAGATTTGAGTTGTATAGTTTTGGTGAGAAAACCTAGAATTTGGAAAAAAAAATTAAAAAAGACTGAAAATTCATGAATAATATTGTTATATTTATTTTGTGTGTCGAAATAAATGGATGTTTGGAAAAATTTTATTTATATTTATATAAATGATGAATTTCAAGGAATATGAGAATTTCAAGGAATATGAGAATTGTTGTTCATTTTGGAAATTATTCTTCAAAACGTTCAAATAGTCTTGAAATGACTAATTGTTGAGGATACTTGAGAAGAGGGAATTGTGTTATTCCTTGGATGATGAATTGGAATAAAAGTATTTATATTCATCTTGTGTTATTGGCATAACAATTCATTTGATTACATTAAACTTTGAAAGTTGATTTGAAAACCTGTATTGAGAAAAGAATGTTGAAAAACAGGTTTTCACGAAAAGGTTTTGGGGTAAATACGTTGGTAAGTCTTGATAGGTGGTGTAGATGATATTGAATAAGTTGACCTAAGAGTCCAGGGTAAAAGACCGAAAACCCGCACGGATAGGTGTCGAGCCTTCCAGTTAATACTGGTAAAAATGACAATTTAGTAGTACTTGTGTAGTCTACTTGCAGACACCAACCTATGGATTACCAGAGTCATATTTACCACCCTTGAAATAAATTGTTAAGTTTTGAACAATTGAAATTGCATAACATCATTGAGCATGATGGTTTTAAAAAGATGAAAATGTGATTTATCTTCAAAAAGGGCGTAGCATGGCATGTGCATTTCATCTCTTGAGACTTGTATAAAATGTATATACTTTGTCAAGGATTTCCTACTAAGCTTTATGCTCACCCTACGGGATTTTTGTGCAGGAAAAGAAGTGGTGATGCCGCCTAACTAAAGGCGAGGAAATGTGTGTTAAGAGTACGAGACTCTCATTTTGCTGTGACTCTGTGTGTAAGCCAAGGGTTGTATGTGTGTGGGTTTGAATAACCATTTTGTGTAACCAGGCTCAAGCCTTGGAAACTTGTAAACCCTTGGGGGTATTTATTTGTTTATTTACTTATTGTTGGATTAATGTATTGTTGCATGAAGAACTATTGTATCATGTCATGTAAGTTTGGAGATTTATATTCGGTTTTCTTTGAAAGAGCCATGATTGTTGTATTATCATTTGGGCTAGAAATTTGGGGCATTACAAGCATCCAATGTATTCTCCCAGTATTTGCAGACCTACAAAAATACTGAGAATTGATAATTCCCTCTCGAGCACAAGAATGGTTGCTCGAGCGTAAGAGCAAAATTTGTGAAGCCCGCTCGAGCACAAGAATGTCTGCTGGAACGAAAGAGCCAAAATCTGGGCATCACAGGTTTGGAAAAACACGCAACCAACTTGTTCCAAACATCCAACTACATCCTGATAACCAAAATAAAAGGAAAAACAAGGGAAAGAGATACGAATAACCATTCAAAACCATACCAACCCGAGTTCGGAATACGTTAAGTTATGGGTCAAAATCGGAATCGCTACATGAGGTCGTTTTATATATGAATATATGGACCTAAGGTCACTTTATATATAGATATATAGGATCCGAGGTCATTTTGCTTTGATATGTTCTACTTGAATTTGATATGAATGGGAAGAGTATTTCAAATGATTAAATTATAGGTATGTTTTTGTGTGATACGAATATGATTTTATTTAATACGAATCTCATTCATTAACCTCTTTACTCTGAAGTTATTCACTGGGTTTTAGCTCATTTCGTTTTATATATATATATATAGGTGAACAGCGGGATGTCCAGCTCCAGCCCTAGGGAACCAATGAAAGAACACCAAGTTTTATGGAGTCAACACAGGATGCCTCACGCAAGAGGCTTTTATCTTTCGATTTTCTATTTTCTTTTGTTGGTCATGTTTGGCCATATCTGTAAATAAGTTTTGAGCTTTGTATGATAATGATCTTTTGAACGGTCTTGGCTTCGTAATATCTTTTGTATATGAATGGATGTGAGTTATTAACTAAATGAGATGTCTTTGATACGCCATATATGCACAGCTCATTGGACAAAATTTGTTAGTCTGCTTCCGCTTCTAGCCCCCGAACATTAATTAAATGTTTTTGTTAATTCTATCTTTGAGGCTGAGTAATCCGAGATTACTGGCCGGTCATGGCCTAAACCTATAGGAGTGGGTTTAGATTGTGACACATCGTATGTTTAAAGATTGGTAAATCTACAGCTCCATCGACGACTGAAACTTTCTTCGTTGTTGTCTAACTTCTCATCAATCTCAGAATTAAAAACAAAAGGGTAAATCTTTCAATAAAAATGCACCTATCCAATATTCTTGCTCTTCTCACAAGAAATTGTTAGTTTAATAGACTTGAGGCATTAAAAAATAAGAAGACTTACGTGTAAGTCCTAATAGGTGACCTTATTGTTCAATAGGTCCCATGATAATTAATGGCATTTTTCATTAAACACTATTAAAAAACCGTCACTAATTGTTAATTTTCAATGACAGTTTGAAAATTGTCACAAAAAATGTCACTAATTATAAGTTTTAAAGACAGTTTAAAAACATTGTCATAAAAAAAACATCACTAATTTTTAACTTTCAGTGACTGTTTAAAATTCATCACAGAAAAGTATCACTAATTGTAAACTTTAGCGAAAATTTATAAAATCCGTAACAAAAAAAAAAAGTCACTAATTGTTAATTTTTAGCGACATATATAAAAAATCGTCACAAAAAATTATTTATAGCTACGATTTTATGAAAACTTATTTTCAATAACACTTGATAGATATTAAGTCCAACTATTAGGAACTATTGGTAGTTTACCCCAAAAAAGCATTAAGTTGTCCTTTTTCTATTAAAAAATTATCATGAAAAAAATTATTAGGACTTGATAGGTTTTAGCTAAACTTCTCAATATTTTAGTGTTTAAATTTTAATATAGTGAAAAAAAAGTTAAATTATTTCTATTATATACATATAAATATATTTAATAAATATAATCAGAACAAAGTCGGATAGAACTAGATAGGGGAAGTAAAACCTGTCTCCACCCCCTACTTTCTCAACAGGACGGAAAAAAACTCGGATGGGATAGGAGGTGCACACTAGACACATTGAACTACCAAGTGTGCGGTTATGTGTAAATTGACTTGCCAAAATAAAATTTATAACGTCCCAACTTTTATTACTCGAATCTATTACCAAATCTTTTATATTATTACCAATTTCAATGATGTCATACACGTGCCACACAGTCAAATAGATAAATAGTGACATTCTCTCTCCGAAGTAATGATGATATACAAACAAAATCTCACATTGATTAACAATTAAATGAAAAATGTCTACCCTTATATAATACATGGCATCCAACCAACAAATAAAAGGTCCCGTTGCCAACAATTAAATAAAAGATTTCAAGTCCAAACAATCCCTCCAGCCATGTACCTAAAAAGTTTGTCAACACATTGGATAAACACAAAGCCAGTAGAGATCCCAATATGATCCTAAACAATAATGACATACAAATATCTATTACCATGAATGCATCAAGACATAAGATATAGATAATGTGACAGTGTAATAATCAGAATCAACAATGATTCATCCCCCCTTTTCCCCCCACCCCCTTTGACCCCCTCTCTCTCTCATTGGTTACTTTTTCTTTTTCTTTTTCTTTTTTTTCCTGCTCCTCCAATCACCCCCCGCCACGTGGCAAAGGGGGTGAGGGGGTGACCCCCAAAAGGGGGTCCCAAGCATTATTCAATCAGAATATACTTATATAAGTATAGTTTCTCCCAAAAACATTCATTTAACACCACAAGGTGTAAAACCACTTGTTCCCTTTCCAATTATTCCGTTTAGTTCCAAAAACACTTTTACACAACACAATCCTTCTCATTAAACGTCCACGCTAATATAAAAGAATTTCCATCTCCACACTTGTTTCGAAAACGCACTCTCATATACATACCACATCCCAAACTCGTAGCTCAACCCACTTCACACGCTTATACAATAACACATCTAATACTTTCCCTGGCCATAGGCCCAAGGGCAAGGAACACCGGTAATAGGATACTAATAAATAGATATTTCTAAATACAAATAACTTAACGTAATACCTGTTTCTATTTCCACCGGCATACTGTGCGGATAGCAAATGAGACAACCCACATAACACATAACGCTTTACCGGCCTTACTCGGAGGGAAACGACCCCAGGGTCAAACTTTACTAGGCACAAACCGGAATGGAGAGGAACCTATCACAAGGTGCCACACTTTACTAGCTCAACCGAAGAGAAATGGGCCTCCATTCACACTTTACTGGACACAAACTGGAAGGGAGAGGAACCTCAGTCAAGGTGCAACGCTTTACCGGCCTCACCCAATGGGAAATGGACCCGTAAACAGCATCACAAATGTTCAAAGGCATAACCAAAACACGAATGTAAACATCCACATAATCTATTCAACAACAACAATGTCATCCTCCACCTATAACTATGGACCCATCTCTTATAATATAAACCCATAACTAATTCTACCTTTTAAAATTAACCATTTCTCATTTTAATTCACAAAGGAGATACACTAATCATTTTATTTCCAAAACCAAATCCATTATATCAAATTCTCAACATCTCCAACCCTTAGCTAAAACCCCTTTTCCTAAAACAAATCCAATTCATAAAACACAACTACAACCCAACTCAACACAAAATTAATCAAAACAACTACTAAACCAAAATAGATTCTCATTTTAATGACTGAATCACTAATCTAATTGTTTAACACATGACTCGGTTAGTTCACATCTTTACCCCTTTAATATTTTCTTTAAGTTTTTGTCTTATGTTCTAAAGCTAAAATCTTTTTTTTATTTTTTATTTTATGACACCCTTCCCTTCTTAAAATCGAAACTAGGGTATTTGATTCAATTGTTGTAGTATTCAAAAATCAAAATCAACATATTGAAATATAGAGTTTTGGTTTCAAAACCACCATTGTTGGCTGAGGAAAAATCTGGTTTTGTGAGGTTCTAAAGCTAGTATTTTTTTTTATTACTATTTATAATTTATGTTTTCTTTGAATTTTTTTCTCATGTTTTGAAACTACAATATGATTTTTTTTTTTTTTCTTTCCATTTTTTGAAACCATTCCCTTCTAGAAATCGAAATTAGGGCATTTGATTAAACTGTTGTAGCATTTGAAGATTAGGGCAACAATATATTTGAAGATCGCATTTCTTTTAAAAGGTTTCTTTGAATTATTTTCTCATGTTCTAAATCTACAATTTGATTTCCCCCCCCCTCCCTTATCTAAAACCGCTCTCATTTTAAAATGAAAATTAGGGCTTTTGATTCAACTGTTTTAGTATTCGAAAATCAAAATAATCAATGATATCAAGATTGCATAAATTCAATTATTCAAGAGATGCCAATGGGGAACCAGTTGTGACATCTTTGAATTAAACTCATATTTTCTTAGTGTTGTGGCACAGGTATATAAGGTATTGTTGATTGTTGTGGCGTCTCTCAATTGTTTAACAATTTGAACCAAGTATGGATTTGGAGTGCTTTATTGTTTCATGTAATTGATGGGTTTTGTTCACCTTTGATTTTTTTTTTTAAGCAACCTTTTTTTCGTTTTCCATATAACACACCCCCATCTATATATTACTTATCTATACACATGTATAATAATCTATTGTCATAGAAAGTTAATTGGTCAGTCAAAACTATGGCTCCCTTAATATAATCTAGAAATTTGAATCCAAGTTTATTACATTAAATTTTTAACTTTGTTTTGGTATGTATTGCTTGGTTCTTTTTAATTTTATTAGATAAACAAAATGTGCACTTCAAGACCATCAGTTGAAGGTTTGGGTCTATCATGCTTGGAGCTAGGAGAGTAAATTTGGCCCGACCCATGTCAGGCCTCGCAGGCTCCCGCCAAAATTCAGGTAGGGCCGGAGCAGCCCACAGGCCAGAAAATTAGGCCCAAACCCAGACCCAAGCCCAGGGGGTATTCAAGCCTTGGGTGGGCCGAACTCGGGCCAAGCCGGTGGGCCTGAGCCTAGGCTCAAGCTTGGGCCGAGCTTGGGCAAGCCTGAACATTTTTTTTATTTTTTCTACCAAAATTTTATTATTTTCTATTAAAAAAGACATGGGGCCTTGGGCGCGGCGGGCCTTGAGGGGGCCTTAAGTGGACCCACGGGTTGGGCTAAGCGGGCTAAGCCCACTGGTCGGACCGGGCTTGGCTTCAAAATGATGGCCCAGGCCCAGGGTCTCGGGCTGGGCTCAGGCCCAGGCCTAAATGGGCCGGGCCCACCCCTGGCCACGGGCGGGCTTCGGGTCGCAGACCATTTTGCACTCCTACTTGGAGTTCATGATACTATTTGGTGAGTTTTGAAAATAAAAAACTACTATCTTTATGAGTGACAGTATTGAAATAGGAAGCCCATTAACAAAATTGATAGCCTTAGTCAATTGGTATTGCACTGAACATTTAACATGTTGCATTTGTTGATACGAAAATATTTTCAAGACCTTATCAATCAAAAAATCTCATTTTTTTGCAAAGAATTCTATCTATGCAAACTTTGTGATTATAATATCTATGAAGACAAATTATGGATCAATTAAATTTTGTTATTGTGACATGGATGTGATTGTGTTTGATTTGAGATTGGATGTAAAAGCTAAATTTAGCATATGCAATATAATGTGTTGATTTGGGAGGGTGATTGATTTTAATTAAGATTAGATTGTGTTTTGAGTGCCTAAAGGCATGTATCCTTAGGTTAGATTGTGTTTAACTTCAATTTTTATTTTTTGAGATTATAGAGCATTAGATGCTGTATATTGTTTAGTGTTTAATTTTTATTTTTATTTTTGGGGATTGCATAACATTGATTGGTATGCTAAGAAATTAGTGATTTAGAGACTAATATTTAGAGACCAATTAAATTTGGTCTCTAAAAGTCATCATTTAGGGACAAAAATGAATTTTTAAATAAAAAGCCATACAAACCCTCCATATTACTTCTATGAGATAGATATATACCGATTTTGACCAGTTGATCCGTGCTTCTTTGATATGGTTAAGAACTGGGAACCAATATATTTGGTTACTAATGTGTGAAGACTTTTACGCTATGTTTGGTAACTTAGGAGAGAAAAGAAAAGAAATGATTACTTAAGTAATAAGAGAAAAGAAAAGAAAAGAAATGATTGTAATTTCTCTCCTTCTTGTTTGGATAAGTAAGAAATAAAAGAAAAGAAATGATTGTGATTTCTCTCCTTCTTGTTTGGTTAGATTTCATTAAGAGAAAAGAAAATAAATTATTTTATGTTATATTACCAAAATAACCTTTTTATATTTTCAATCATTTTATTTCTTTTATTTTTATAGGGGTAAAATTGGTATTTTGAAAATATAAACATTTATGGGTTTCTTTTCTCTCCCAATCTCTCCACTTTTGGGAAGATTGAAAATAGGGGTTATAAGAGAAATGAGTTTCTCTCCATTTCTCTCTATTTCTCCCCATTTCTCTCCACTTAAAATAACCAAACAAGGAAGAGAAATACATTTCTCTCTATTTCTTTTCTTTTCTCTCCAAATCACTCAATCAAAACACAGTGACCAAATTTAGGTCGTCTCAATAATAGGCAAATAAAATCTCATCCTCACACCCTAATTTGTCAAATGCATGCTCTCGATCTGTTCTCTCTTCTCTCTGTCTAGGGCTCTCTGTCTAAAACTCTAATGGAGATCTAAGATCTTCAGCTTCAATCGTCTGGGACTTCAATGGAGATCTAAGATCTTCAGCTTCAATCGATCTCATTTTTATGATGGATCTCATCTTCATGATCGATCTCATACTCCAACGCAGATCTGTCCTCTCTCCCTCTTCGTTTCCACACCAGCACCCCTTCTCGCTCAGGTCTCTCTCTCTCTCTCTCTCTCTCTCTCTCTCTCTCTCTCTCTCTCTCTCTCTCTCTCTCTCTCTCTCTCTGTGTAATGTATATATATATATTTATATGGCAGAATTTTTTTAGTGTGCAGGTGTTTGGATCTGTGAACTGGAAGAGAAGATGAATCGGTGCAGGGAGATTAGCGGGGTCTCGATTTTTGCATCTGACTCCATCTTCTTCCGTAAACCTCGATGAATCGGTGTTTGGTTTTATTTGTGTATCTTGAATCCCTCCGTAAACGACCAATTCAGACCTTCGAGATGGCATCTCAAGTATATGATCTAACTTTTTCTGTTTTTTCATTAATATGTTGCATTTTCATTAATTTTACTCTCAATTTCTGTATAAAAAAAAATCTGATTTCGTTGTTTTTATCAAATAAATTCCAGTCATCGACTGAGATTTTCGACTCTAAAGCAAAGATGGAGCTTCTTGACATCATTCTAACCAAGGTATACACTCCTCCTCCATGTGTATTTTCGACTCTAAAGCAAATATAATTTATGTAGTTTGCTTCTTAAATTTAATGTGATTTTCTATTGCTTCAAATTTGCAACTATTCATGATTTCATTAATTTATACATCGCATCAATGCCTTGTTGCTAAACTATTACGTGCAACTTTGCAGCTAGAGACTCATGGCGAACTTTTTGACAAAATTGTAAGGCTTTGATTGCTTCTGATTTAATGCATTGATTCTCAAGAAAATCTTGTTCCATACAATTAGTGACCATGTTGGATTTTGTACGATTTTTTTGAGGCAGTCTAGTAAAGGGAGGTTGAAAGAAGATGAAGCAAGGAAGTATTTTCAGCAGCTCATAAATGCGGTGGATTACTGCCACAGCAGAGGTGTCTTTCATAGGGATCTGAAGGTGAGAAAATCACTTACTTTTGGTTTTAATTTCTGCCAAGGTCCAGCTTTCTTCAACATATAGTCACCAGAGTTGATGACCAAATCAGACTTATACGGATTTGCATTTTCATACTCTATAATTCATAGTTGGAGAACCTGCTGCTGGATGCAAATGGAGTCCTCAAAGTTTCAGATTTTGGATTAAGCGCTCTACCTCAGCAAGTTCGAGTATGTGACAGTTTCCTGTCTAGTACTTCTCATCTGCATCTGCATCCTAGTAGTAAAAATTGTGTCAAAGTTTCAGGGGCAACGCTTCATTTATTTTATCTATACGTACAGTATTGCATTGTTTAAACTCTTGATGATAGTGTGGCAACCATTATACATGTTTAAAACTGAGTTTCTGAACTCTTCATTCAGGAAGATGGGTTACTGCACACAACCTGTGGAACACCAAATTATGTTGCTCCTGAAGTATGGTATAGTGTTTACTGCAATTTAACATATCTATCTCTTCCTAACCACACTTATTATCCTCATCACTTTGGTTGTTTACTTGTCTAGGTGATTAAGAATAAAGGCTACGATGGAGCTAAAGCAGATCTATGGTCGTGCGGTGTAATACTTTTTGTACTATTGGCAGGCTTTATGCCATTTGAAGAGTCCAACCTCATGGAATTATACAAAAAGGTTTTTTCTTTTTCTTCCAAATACCCTATGCCTTTGGGTTTTTTTGTTGTAATTTGTTACCCTGTGAATGGTTTTTCTTTTATTTTTGCTAAATTCGTGAAGTATTTAGCAAATCATATTGCATTCTTTTCATGATATCCCCAAACAACCCCCCCCCCAGATGTCCTGTTCCAGTTTCAGATTGCAGCCTATCTGCTTTTGTTGCATTTTATATTTGAAATTATTTAGAAGAACGTGTTGTGGTGACCAAATATGTTGGTGTCTTGGCCAATTTATCAGAATCCAGATTGGGATTTAAACCCTTACAAACAAAGCTATTTTAGGAACATAGTTGTTAAGGTATGGTACAGATCATGGTTGGTAATGGAGAGTTATGGTGACCAAATGTTATTTGAACTAGTAGGGTATGCTTGAACCCATTAAAAAGAGTGCTTAGGTTATGTTCCACTAGTTTTGTTTACATGGCACATGGTGGGTGTTCACAAGTCCAATTAAGCTTTCGAACCCGGGCCCAAAATTTCCGCAAGTAACCCATCTAACTGCAAGACTGGATCTTAATGGGCCCTGGGTCCAGTCCACTCGTGCTCAAACATTAATTATGCTCAACTGGGTATCTTAGGTGGGATTTGGCAATTGCTTTTTTAGTTGCTCTTTTGGAATCTAAAAAGGTTTATGTGTTTGTTAATTGCTAAAAAGTTTTTGTTTTTGTTTTTGTTTTTTTTTTTTCTTCAATAAGAAAATTGGTGTTTTTAGCTTTTTTAGTTTTTTCCCAGCTGAAAATAAGCAGGCTTGCTTTTTGGTTTATTTGCCAAAAAGCAGCTTATTTAGCTTATTCAGTAAGAAAGGCAAAGCTGCATTGCCTCTCAAGAGTGACAGAGTATGTGTAATCTCATTCCTTATTTCTCTTTCTCTTCAATTGTGGACACATTAGTGATTTAATTTATTGGGTTTTTTTTTTTTTTTTTTTGACATTTATTTTAACTGTGATTGTAAAATTTTTAGTTTCAAGATTCTTATACTTGAGTTGGGGATAGTTTGTGCTAATTAAGATCTACTTTAATTGGTATTTATTTTGTTTTTCTTGGATTGTGGATGTGTGTAGTGAATTACATATTGAATTTTGTTTGATTTCGGTTTATTTTGCAGTTTTAGTTATAGGAAACCAATGTGAGAGATTGAAACCATGTATTGTGGGTGTATTATAGTCATTTATTTACTTGTTTTTTCTTGACTTTTATCTTAATGATGACTTAAGCACTTCAATCCCTTAGAATCCTCCATTGATTATCTACAAACTTTGGCTATGTTGGGGGGTTGTGATTGCAGTAGAGTATTATTTCACACTCAAGTTTTGAGAACACCTTTCTATGTCATAGTTCATGCTTATTTGAGAAGAATGCCTTTTATATAATCTGGCCTCGAATATTAACAATAACTCTGCAATTTTCTCTGAATTCTCAAATTATTCAAAATGATTAAAAGACCTCGTGTTTTAAATTATTATAAATTGTAAATTTTTATAGAACAAGAGTTAGAAGACCTCATGTTAAAAAATTTCTCAACATATATTGCCTTTTTAAATCAGAAATTTGCTTGAGCTGTTACTGATATTCTCCTCACATATGTATTTGCATGATGAAACCGAACTTTTTGAAGCCGTGCATTATTGTATGTTTAGGAGTATGACTTAAAAACATTACATATGTTTAGGAGCTGTGCATTATTGTATTTGCATGATGAAACCGAACTTTTTGGACCAAAGAGATGTGCTTCTTGATAACCATTACATATGTTTTAGGAAATCGTGTGATTTAATGTGTGCATTTTGTGGCTGTTAGAAGTTATAAATTGTTGGGCTATGGACTTCAAGAAGCAAACAACTTAATAACAAAGGAAGCTTCTGAAAAAAATGAAGACCGTCTTCTCAGTGTTACTATATTGTTTTTGTAATTCTTGTTTTATTTGTATTAATATTTTCCGGTGAACAAGGGTCATAATTATTGTCTTTCCTCATGTAACCAGGTTCTATGTTGCAGAAGTTCTTTTGGCACTCGAGTATCTGCACATGTTGGGAGTTGTGTACTGCGACCTTAAACCAGAAAACGTTCTTGTCCGTGACGACGCGACGACAGCCACATATTCTTCAATTAATTTTTTTCCCCTTCAATGTGTTTCTATGAGATGGCACTAACCTTCATCTTTGTTATATTGTTTTTGCTAACCACAGGGTTGAAGTCTGCAAACACTGAATGATATTTTCTAAGTGGTTTGTATTAGATAAGCCCGTTGCACTGAATCCGTGCAGAGTCTTGTAGTTCTTATCGATATTGTTTTCCTCTCTCTGATGACTGCTAGTTAGAGTGCCAACATAAACAGTAGCCGAAGATTCTGAAAGAGATTTTACATACTATAGTTGAGGTAGCTGTCATTTTGTCTAGTAATATTTCAGTAATTTTGTTCGTTTATGTAATCTTGTTTAGTAATATTTCAATAATTTTGTTCGTTTAAATTTTTGTAAAATTTTACTTTTTATGTACTCATTGTAGTTTGGGAATAGAATGTTTGATGTGTGAATGTCAATTTTTTTTTTCTTTTTATTTTTATAATTTTATGGTTGGATGATAAATTTAATTTTTGTGAATTTTTAGCTATCAAATTAAATGGTTATAAAATGTTTTTGAACTGACTTTTAGTGACGAAAATATATGGTAGAGAGTCATTTATCCTTTAGCGACCAAAAATAATTGTTGTTAAAAATGTCACTATTTTGTATTTTGCGACCAAATAGGGACATTTTGTGACGAAGTATTAGCGACGAAATGTTTTAGTTTTGCAAAATCAAACATTTTGTGGCAGTGTAAAATTGGTCGCCAATTGTCATTTTTAGCGACGTTTTTGAAAATAGTCGCTAATTACATTCCTGGACGCACTTTTAGTGACGTTTTTGGTGACTAATAATACTTGTCACAAAAAGTATTTAGAGACTAAAGTAATGGTTTTAGGGACAAAAACAATTGGTCGCTAAAAGTCTTATATGTTGTAGTGTTTATTTGGTATTCAGTAATTTTTTTGGATTGCAAAGCATTGAAAAGTGTATAATAGACCTTGCTGGTGTGCTTTTTGACAGGTTATTCTTTTTCTCTTTTTTTTAATTTATTTATATATACATATATATTTGTTGATGTGGGGCCTATACTTTGGTGTTTGCTTAGAGTTTAAAGTTGGATTCTTTAAGTTTCCATAGCGCTTGGCATTTTCAATGCATAGAAACATATTTATATCGCATTTCCCAAACAGATGAGGGAAATTCACTCAAAGCGACCTATTAAAGAAGATACAATGCAAGTGAAATTCTACTTAACATAGGTTTAATGGTCGGAACTTTTCATGTATTTTTGGTTTCTATGGAATTATCATGATGGAGTAATAGGTTATATACATTTATCAATTAATCATTAGCTTGTATTTAGCTTCTTGTTTTTAATGCAGTTTTTTGTTCATAATTATAGTCTTATTTTCTATGGCTGATGGGAAAAATAAAATAAGGCATTTGCAGTTTCTAGCTAATTGTTTTTATTGAGCTGAAAGCTTTTCAATGGAACTATGCTTATTAGTATTTGTATTCTTAATGATCACAGACATGGCTGGTTTAGCCCCAGAGGTTCTCAATTTGATACTTGTCAATATGATATGCTGAAATGAATGACGTGTAAGTTTCAGTCATTTGATTCCATAAACATTCATTGTTATTTTGCTAGCAAATTTGAATGCTTGGCAAGTAGGTAACTTTGATTCACAATTAACTTCGAATTTTCCCTAAATCTCTTCTTAGGATAAGGTTGACTTTAAATTTTCCCTAAATTTCTTCTTAGGATATGGAGGTAGCTAGAGTTCTTGTATTCTAAAAATGATAATGCTTCTCAGGTTGTGAGAGCTTTTGCATTCAACTATTGTTGGGAATTAGTATACCCAAAGGCAGGTACCAAAATTTTCGACTCTTTAGTTTTTATGTAATTGTTGAATTCATATCAATTTTCTTTCTTTTCTTTTATGTAATTGCCGAAAAGCTCTGGATGAAGTTATTTTCATATATATTTTGAAAGAATTTAGAGAGCACACTGTGTACTTTCTGTGTGGGTTATTTTTCTCGGCCACACTGCCTATCTTAGTGAGTCAGCAGTAGTAGCACAGGCAGAATAGATGGAACAAGCAATAACACAAAGACAAGAAGGATTTACGTGGTTCGGCAATAATTGCCTACGTCCACGGGTGGTGCCGAGGTGTTTCACTATGAGTAATAACAAGAATTACAGTTTTGCTCTCAGTAACTCTCACTTTCTGAGTATATAATTGTAAATGTTACAATTGGCTCGTAGTTGTATATGCTCTGTTCAGAATGAATTCCCTCTCAATCCCCCTCTCCGTCTATATATACAACGGAATGGAGATGGAGAAGCTCACAGCTTTTGAGCTGCCTTGCCAGCCCACCAAAGCACTTTTGGCAGCTTTCTAGGTAAAAGCACATTCTTTCTGCACATGGCCGCCAATGGCCTCGTGGCTATTTCACATGGCCTCAAGGCAGCCTTGTTGATGAGATAATGGCCTCATGGCTTTCTCCACTAGGCTGGACATCCACCTAACCAAGATAATATTTAATAATATAAACCTCGGCTTACTCTTCTGCGGGTAGTTCGGCCTTTGTATGTTAAGCCGAGGTTCGAGGCCTTTAGCCCAGATTGAGATGTCTCCTGAGTTTTACCTCGGCAAATAGTAGAGTTCCTTGGCAAGAATCTTACTGTGACACATAGCACCCCGGATGACACGTCGGCATCCCCTTGCCACGTGTTGAGTCCCAGAAATATATCCCCACAACTGCCCCCTAAGTTCTATTACCTCGGCTAACTGAGGTGATGGAACTTACATTGAACTTCTTTCTCGTACCTCGGCTTCAGAACTTTTAGCCGAGATCATTTACTTCAGGCCGACATGGCTTCGTTAAACTCCAGTCGATTCCCATTCGCGCATGAGCTGTCATGCATCACTTCTCAACCGTTCCGATGACGCGTTTCATTCTCAGTGGCCCGTGTTGCTGACGCGCCCACGAGCCGTCTTTTCACTGCAGCGCCGTCTGACGCCTGCGTTGCCCTAGGCGTCATTATTGCAGTTTTGCCGCCCTTTCAATTTTTAACAAAACAATTCGTTTCTCTCTCCTTCTTTCACTTTTGCATTCGAACCTTTTGTTTTCTCTCTCTTTCTTCAGCCCTTTCTTCTCCAAAGCTCCTTCCTCCTCCGAATCTGCCATTTCTCTTGCTCGAAGCCCTGCAACTGCCTTCGTCTGCCATTTCCGTGAAACTATTGCTGCTGCTGTTTCCGTTACCTGACCTCGGCGAAGCTTATCCCGGCCTCACAATTTCTGGTAAGCCCCTGTTCCCTTCTTTTCCCAGTTTCTACTTGTTTTCTGAAATTCCTTGCATCTACTGTTCTGTTTGCCATTTTTATGAATCGTTCACTTGATTTTGCACATGAACACTCGTACTATTGCACCTCTTGTTCTTGGTCTTCCACCCTCTCCTGATTTTGAGACTTCGTTGTTTGCTTTTCTGTTTTTCAGATTTTCTGCCATTCATACTCATTTATTCGTAGATTTAGGTTTGGGATTTGCTGTAGAACCTTCTTTCCTTAGGAAAAAATTGAAACAATCCGCACCTAGGTTTTAGCCGAGGTTCTTAAAACCTTTTAGCAATACTCTGTTTCTGTAGCCAAACACTTATTTCATCAGGACCATGGGTGTGTGGAGAGACAGAGTGAACACCCCAACCAAACTTCAAAACTTTAGGCAGGAATTTTCCATCCCTGAGGATGTCCACCTCAGACTAGCCGAGGAGGAAAAGGACTCCATTATGCCTGATGGTGATAAGATGCCCTTCCCTGTTGTAGCCTTCGTCCAGTGTGGACTTAGGTTCCCCTTAGATCCCCTTTTCCGCGAAGTTCTTCATTTCTACACCCTCAACCCCATGCAACTTTCCATTAATGCCTTTAGAACCCTTATGGGCATAATAGCTTTAGCTCGGCGGGAGGGCGTTAGAATCACCCTTTCTGATATCCAGTACTGCTACACCATGTGTGGCCTTGACCTGGGGGAAAAGGGTTTTGTTTACTACCTTAAGCCGAGGTCCACAGCTTATAAGATAGTTGCCGACCTTCCAGACTCCAACAAAGGGGCTGGAGATGACTACCTCATTGTTTCTGGCAATTGGGAGTTCGGCCCAGATGAGGAAGTCCACCTTTTCCCCCTCCCACGAACAATAAAGGAGGGCAAGGGTAAGAGCCCATCATTACTGCTTAGTTGTTGTTTTCTTCAATTTTTTCACAAAATTTTGTCTGTTTCTAATGTTGTGTTTCCTTTTGCAGACGTTCGCCAGCTTCCAAAGAACTTCCGCCAATCCTACTTCCTCAGGCCCGACCTGAAAAAGCTCTTAGACCTTCCACTTCAGCAAAGAAAAGCTCCCTTGTTGCTGAACTTCATCCCCACACACACCTCAAAATTGGCCGACGTTCCAAGGCAGAGGAAGAAGAAAGCCTCTCCGCCAACTGCCTCCACAGAACAAGTTGCTTCCGCTTCTGAACCAGCCGACCAGCCATCAACTTCGGCACCAAATTTAGTTCCAGTCCAAGAAAAGAAGCGCCGACGAAGATTGGTTAAGGCAGCCCAGATGGAAAAACCACAGAAAAAGGTGCTGAATCTCCTGGCCGACCTTCCAGATGACATGGAAGAAGATCCTGCCCAAACAACTCCTCAGCCGAAGCCCAAGAGAGTCAAGAAGGCCCAACCCAAGGCCAAGGCGACTGAAACCGATGCCGACGTTGAAGATGCAGTGCCAATTTCTCAACTGGCCAAGAATACGACTTCGGCGCCTTCAAAGAGACCTGCTGAAGCCCAACCACCAAGGTCTGCTGCGGCAAAGAAACAAAAATCATCAACCTCAACCTCGGGGTCCAGGGTTGCCAAAGTTCCCTGAGAACCCAAAGTTACTCTTGAAGACAGGCCGGTGTACACTAATGAAAGTGCAGCCGATCCCGAAATTGGCGTGGCACTTAGCACTGCTGTCCTTCTGGACGGTGATATGGCGAAGAATGAGAAGAAGAGCGGCTATGAGAATTACACTCTCATGATGCAGCATTCGGTCCAAGTAAGTCTTTGAATTTGACAATTTGCCTTTCATACTTGTAAAATTTGGAAATGTTTATAATAACCTTTGCCTTGCATTCTCCCAGGCCATCCAACACGCCCATACCTTCTCCATGCAGGCTTTTGAGTTATCGAAGAAGTTAGGAGACATGGAGAAGGAGTTCGCTCTTCTCCATAAACAAAACAGGGCCAACGAACTAAAAATGAAAAAGCTGGAAGATCAGGCTGCGGAAGCTACAAAGGCCCAATCACTTGCTTTTCAAAAAGCTGAGGCCGCTGTAAACGTAAGAAAAGTTGCCGAGGCCGAGAAAAAGGAAGCCGAGGCTAAGAAGGCTGAAGCCGAGAAAGAGCTTAGAGATGCTCTGGCCACCAAGAAAGCCGAAGTCACTGCTGCCTACAACCAAGGCATGGCCGACGTTGCTGAAGATTATAAGCTTCAGGTCAAGCAAGCATGCAACAAAGGATTCGTCCTAGGTTGGAATGCTTTGGCCAAAAAGCTTGATCTACTAGCCGACTCGCCATGGCGCAAGACCAAGGCTATGCGTCTTCCTTGTCCTCTTCCTCCACCTCCAAGCCAAGCTGAAGAAGATGATTCTGAAGCCGAGGCTGAAGACGAAGATGAAGAAGAAGATGAAGCCCTGGTGAGGAAGGCCAGGTCTCCTTCCAAGGGTGAAGAAGTCTTGGACTTGACTGGAGATGAGGACCTTGAAGCTGCTCCCAAAAAGGCAGACATCGGCACGCTATCCTCTGACCTTCTTTTGGCAGAGAGAAGTGTTGATGAAACCCTTGCTGAGATTGATGCTGAGGTTGCGGCAGACAAGGAGGCCGAGGTTGCAGCAGATAAACAAGCTGAGGTTGCGGCAGAAGAAAACGCAGAGGTTGTGGAGCAACAAGTTACCAAAGAGGTTCTTCCAGAGTCCTCCGAGGTTCCAACCCAACCATCTGTTCAAGTTGAAGGACAGCCCTGATTTCTTTTGTACTTTGTTTTCTTCTTGTTCATGTTTTGTAAACTGTAATCTTTATGGCCGATGTGCCTCTTTTTTGCTTTAAGAACAATTGACCCTTGCTTGGTAATAGTGCCTTCTTTATGTATAACTGTTTGATCTGAATGCTTCAGTCTTTAATTTCTCTTTACTGCTTCTGTGTAGCTTTATACTATAGAATATTTTGCATAATTTTCATACTCCTCCTTCTCTGTGTAATCTTCTCGGGGTAACATACCTCGGGTATAACACCTGCAAAATTTTACTTCGGCAGAAAACTGTCCTGTAATCTTTCATAAATTTCAACAAGTATAAAACGTATAATATTCAATGTTAGCTTTTCTCAGGTTCCAATGAGTGTTCAAACAACAATCTCAGTCTGTCCAACGTGTAAATTGCTACAAATTTCAACAACGGTTAACCAAGTTTTATCAAGTACTAAACAGTAATCTCAACTGTTACCTCAACCTGTAAATTTCAACAGATGGTGATACGTCGGCCTAACTGTAACCTGTAAATTGCTGCAAATCTCAACACGCAAACTTTTCTCAAATTATAATCAAGTGTTTAAATAGTAATCCACTTGTAAATTGCTACAAATTTCAACAAGGTTTAAACAATAATCTCAACTTGTAAATTGTTGCAAATTTCGACAAATGATCATATATAGTTTCAAATTATAGGTGATAACATCGGCTTTCCTTCAACTTGTAAATTGTAACAGATTTCAACAAGCGAAGAGAAACAAATATCTCGGCTTGACTCCAACTTGTAAATTGCTACAAATTTCAACAAGTGAAGTCAAGGAAGCATCTCGGCTAAACTTCAACTTGTAAATTGCAACAAATTTCAACAAGCGAAGCTAAGCTTTGAAATTGGCCTGATCAACTTGTAAACATATGATCTCATGTCGGATTTCAACAAGAATTAATACGACCAATAAACTTTACTCAAGTTATAAACAATGATATGCTTGTAAGTCGACATAAATTTCAACAAGAATTAAACAATATACATGAACCTGTAAATTGATATCGGCTGTACTTGGCGCGAATTTCCACAGATGACAATATATCGGCTTGACTCCAACTTGTAAATTGCAACAAATTTCAACAAGTGAAGCCAAGGAATCTTCTCGGCTTAACCCCAACTTGTAAATTGCTACAAATTTCAACAAGTGGAGTCAAGGAATCTTCTCGGCTTAACCCCAACTTGTAAATTGCTACAAATTTCAACAAGTGAAGTCAAGGAATCTTCTCGGCTCAACTTCAACTTGTAAATTGCTACAAATTTCAACAAGTGAAGCAAAGCTTTGTACCGGCCAGACCAACTTGTAAATTGCTACAAATTTCAACAAGTGGTAGGCTAAAATTGTACCGGCCAGACCAACTTGTAAATTGCTACAAATTTCAACAAGTGGTGGGCTAAAATTGTACCGGCCAGACCAACTTGTAAATTGCTACAAATTTCAACAAGTGGTAGGCTAAAATTGTACCGGCCAGACCAACTTGTAAATTGCTACAAATTTCAACAAGTGGTGGGCTAAAATTGTACCGGCCAGACCAACTTGTAAATTGCTACAAATTTCAACAAGTGGTAGGCTAAAATGTACCGGCCAGACCAACTTGTAAATTGCTACAAATTTCAACAAGTGGTAGGCTAAAATTCTTCTCGGCTCCTTTGCATCTTCTCTGCCCCCAATGTGAACCTGAGTTCCACTTGGGTTCTCATTTTTGAAGTCTTCAAGCATCATTCATATGACATCGGCCAGGAGTAATAATCATTTCAATGGTAGAAAAACTTCAAATTGCAGGTGTTCCAGGGTCTTGGTAATGCTTTGCCATCATTGTCCTCAAGCCGATATGCTCCATTACCTAGCACCGAGGTAATCCTGTAAGGCCCTTCCCAGTTTGGGCCAAGCTTGCCCTCCCTGGGATCTTTCTTGTTGCCGACCACTTTCCTCAAGACCAGGTCGCCGACCTGAAAATCTCTTGGGTTGACCTTCTTGTTGTATGCTCTGGCAAGTTGTTGCTGGTACACTGCAAGCTGAATTGCAGCCTTCTCTCTTCGTTCTTCTAAAAGATCCAGATCTCGGGCTAAGAGTATGTCATTAGTCCCATTTTCAACTCCCTGGGTTCGGATCCCTGGGATGCCGACCTCCAGTGGGATGACTGCTTCCGTGCCATAGGCCATGGCAAAAGGAGATTCCCCAGTTGATCTTCTCGGCGTAGTCCGATATGCCCAAAGCACATTGGGTAATTCATCTACCCACTTCCCTTTTGCTGCTTGCAACCTCTTCTTGATTCCATCCAAAATTACTTTGTTAGAAGCTTCTGCCTGACCATTACTTTGAGGGAAACTCGGTGTTGAGAAGTAGTTCTTGATCTTGAATTTTGCACAGAAGTTTTTGATGAGCTTGCTGTCGAACTGTGTTCCGTTGTCGGCTACAATGGCTCTGGGGATGCCAAATCTCGTGATGATGTTCTTCCATATGAAATTCTTGACATCCACATCCCGGATTTTAGCAAGAGGCTCTGCCTCTATCCACTTTGTGAAGTAATCCGTTGCTACCAACAAGTATTTCCTCTGCCCAGTTGCTTGGGGAAGTTGGCCGACCAAATCCATGCCCCATTGGGCAAACGGCCAAGGGCTGGATACTGGATTCAGGTCGGCTGCAGGCTGATGAATCAAAGGTGCAAACCTCTGACATTGTTCACACTTCTTCACATATGCTTCGGCATCTTTTTGCATATATGGCCACCAATACCCTTGGGTAATGGCCCTATGAGCTAATGATCTGCCCCCAGTGTGGCTTCCACATATCCCTTCATGAATTTCATATAAAAAATCTTCAACTTGAAAAGGGTGTACGCACCTTAAAAGGGGTCCAGTGAAGGACCTTCTGTAGAGATGTCCGTCCGAGGTCAAGCTGAATCTTGCCGACTTTAGTCTGACTTTGTGTGCCTCCTTGCGATCTTCTGGCAGTTTTCCTTCTTTAAGGAATGCAACAATTGCATCCATCCAGCTCGGCCCCATGTCCACGCACATTGCTTCCTGCTTTGCGCTCCGTGGTTCTATGCTTGGACCCGACATGTAGTCGATCATGATTGTTCTTGCCTTTCCAGTCTGCATTGAACTTGCCAGGTTGGCCAACGCGTCGGCGTGGTTGTTATCATCTCGGCTAACTTGAAGAAGTCGGCAGCTCTGAAATAGCTCGGATAATTTGATTACCTCCTTTGCATATGCCGACATCCTTTCGTCCCTGGCTGCAAACTCTCCTGTAGACTGGTTAACAATTAACTGTGAATCACAAAAAACAATTACCTCGTCGGCTTCTGCCGCTGCTGCCAGTTTTAGCCCGGCAATCAATGCTTCGTATTCAGCTTCATTGTTTGAGGCCTTGAACCCCAAACGGATGGACTGCTCTATGATCTCTCCATCTGGGGATATCAGCAGTACTCCTGCCCCCGCTCCTCGTCGGTTTGAACTTCCGTCCACAAAGAGTCTGAATGAGTCGCCGATGTAGATGCTGCACGGTCTGAGCTTTTCCTTTCTTTGGTCTTCTGCTGTCTGCCGGGATGCTTCTTGCTTGTTGGGACCTGGTTCATCTCGGCTTAAGGGAGGCCGATGTTCAACGGACTCCGGCGTGAATTCTGCCACAAAGTCGGCCAGAACTTGTCCCTTGATTGCTGTCCTTGGCCTGAATTCCAGGTCATACTGGCCCAAGGCCACTGCCCATCTTGCAATTCTTCCGGTCAAGTCTCCTTGTTGTAACAAGGACTTCAATGGATGCTCTGTTAGTATCACGATCTTGTGTGCTTGGAAGTAGTGGTTCAACTTTTTTGAGGCCATGACTAAGGCCAACATTAACTTCTCCAGTGGCAGGTACCTTGTTTCAGCGCTGGCCAAGGTCTTACTCACATAGTAGACAGCTTTTTGTTCTCCCTGCTCTTCTCGGATAAGTACTGCACTCACCGCATGTTCTGACACGGCTAAGTACAAAAACAATTCTTCCCCGGGCTCTGGTGTCGAGAGGACTGGAGCCGTGATCATGTACTTTTTCAGATCGGCCAAAGCGGCCTCACATTCTTCGGTCCACAGGAAGTCTACAGTCTTCTTTACCAGGTTGAAGAAGGGTTTACACTTGTCTGAACTTCGGCTAATGAACCTGTTTAGGGCTGCTGCTCTGCCAGTGAGCATTTGAACCTGTTTTGAAGAGGTTGGGCTCTGCAGATCTAGGATGGCTTTGATCTGATCTGGGCTGGCCTCTATTCCCCTTCTGGTTACCAAGTACCCTAAAAATTTACCAGATCCAACACCAAAGGCGCATTTTGATGCATTGAGTCGGAGCCGATATGTTTTCAGTATATTGAATACCTCGGCCAGGTCGGCGAGATGATTTTCTGACTCCTTGGTCTTCACGACCATGTCGTCGATGTAGACTTCCACTGTTCGGCCTATCTGTTGTTTGAACATTTTGGTCACCAACCTTTGGTAAGTTGCTCCTGCATTCTTTAATCCAAAAGGCATCACCCTGTAACAGTATAGGCCCTTCGGGGTAATGAAAGCTGTCTTTTCCTCATCTGGAGGGTACATGGCTATCTGGTGATAACCTCGGTAAGCGTCCAGGAAGCTCATCCTTCCATGTCCCGATGTAGCATCTACCAGCTGGTCAATCTTTGGCAGAGGGAAGCTGTCTTTGGGACAGGCTTTATTTAGGCTTGTAAAATCGACACAAACCCTCCATTTTCCGTTCTTCTTCTTTACCACCACGGTGTTGGACAACCATGTTGGGTAATTGACCTCTCTGATGGCCCTGGCTTCTAGAAGTTTGCCAACTTCTTCCTCCACAGCTTCGACATGCACCAATGTCGGTCTTCTAGCTCGCTGGATCACAGGTTTAGCCGACCTGTGGACGTTTAGTCTGTGGCATGTGTCCTCGGGGTCAATGCCAGGCATTTCATAAGGTGTCCAAGCGAACACTTCTATGTTTGCTCTCAAAAAGGCCTCCAGTTCTCTTTCTTCTTCCTCGGCTAAGCCTGAGCCGAGAAGAAAAAATCTTTCCTCATCGCCCTCCTGGACGAGAATTTTCTTTAGTGATTCCTCGCTCTTCTCGGCTGGCTCCTTGCCGACATCTTCCAATACTTCCATGTCCTCATCTTCAATCTCGGCCTTTGCAGGTTCTCGAACATTGCAGGTAGCTTTCATGGCTGCCATGGAGCAATTCTTCGCCTGCAGTTGATCTCCTCGGATCTCTTCTATCCCGTGCTCCGTTGGGAACCGCAGAAGTTGGTGCAATGTTGAAGGTACTGCCCCCATTGCATGCAACCACGGTCTGCCCATGATGATGTTGTATGGTGAGGGTGTATCAATCACAATGAACTCGGTCGTGATCTTCTTGGTGCCTGCTTGTACTTCTAAGCTTGTTGCACCCAGTGGCCACGTCGGTGTTCCATTGAAGCCGACCATCGGACCAGTTGACTGCTCCAGGTCGTCGGGGTGAAGGCCGAGCTCCTTGTAACATCTAACGTACATGATGTCACAAGAACTTCCTGGATCAATCAGGATGCGTTTTACTTGGCACTCCCCAACCTGGAGGGATACTACCAAGGCATCATTATGTGGGTGCTGGACCATCTCTAGGTCGGCCTCAGTGAAGGTTATCATCTGACCTTGGCAGTCTTCTGGCCGAGGTCTTTTCAGTCCGACCTGGTTCACGTGCTGCAAGTGCTTCACTCTTTGGGTTTCTCCCCGGATGTCGTTTTCATTCACCTTGGAGTGAATCACATTGACGACCCGAGGTCTGTCTGCTCGGGGTTGTGGTGGCGGCGGGGCTGCTTCCGCCTGTGGCAGTCTTGCCTGTTCTTCCCTTGTTCTGGTTTCATCAACAAGGTCTCTCAAGTGGCCTTGTCTCACCAGATCTTCCAAGTGAGCTTTCAGGGCTCTGCAACCCTGTGTTGTATGTCCATTTTCATTGTGGTATGAGCAATGTCTGTCCGAGTTTCTCCCCATAAACTCCCCAGGTTGCCTTGCCGGTGTTCTGAAATAGGGGTGGCCCCTTATTCTTCCTAGCATCTTGTGAATTGGAATTCGGAACACGGTTGTTACTGCTTGTTTAGCCCTCAGCTCTATCTCCGTCTTGCTGAAGCCGTTGCTACCTCGGCTTCGCTTTGGCGAGTCACTCCGTTGCTCCTGTTTGACCTGCTTTAATGCCGATGTATCATCCTCGGCTCTAGCATATTTTTCAATCCTTGCCATGAGTTCTTCCATGTTCTTTGGCAATGTCTTTGCCAAAGATTTCCGTAGTGAACAGTCTTCCTTCAGGCCGTTCTTGAAGGATACAACTGCTACCTCCTGGTTGCATTCGGGTATTCTGTTGAACACCTCGTAGTATCTCTTTGCATAAGCCCTTAGCCCTTCATCCTTGCTGATTTTTAAAGCCATTAATGCGTCCACCCGTAATGGCTGTAGTTTGTTTGTCACGAACCTGGCCACAAACATCTCGGCCAGGCCTTCCCAAGTCTTCACACTTCCCTTTGGTAACTTGTGGAACCAATCCGATGCAATTTCCCCAAAGGACGAAGGGAATACTTTGCAGAGCAAAGGCTCATTTCCACTATATAACGCCATTGAGTTCAGGAATAATCCAACATGGAAGTTAGGGTCTGACTTACCATCATAGATTTGGAACCTCGGCATGCTGAATCTTTTTGGAGCTACAAACTTATCCAGTTCTACCGAGAATGGTGTCCTCGGCTTGACGAGTGAGGTTACCTCGGCTTCGGCGTTCTGTTCCCTTCTCTTGAGATAGTTTCTCAAGTCTTCTTTGCTTCTCCCTGGAGCTCGGCTATCTTTTGATTTGAGCCCCTTCGGCACGCTGCTCTCGGCGTCGTGGTGCGCCCGTTTTGATCTTTCTCCACGGGTTGTGTCAAAGCAAAGAGCCTGCTTTTGTACGTGCCGATGTTCTCTTGGTTCCTCATCCTTGGCATTATGTGTCCTCTGGGACTTGCCGACGTCCTCGGAGGGCGGGTGAGGGTGCCCCTTGCTCCTGGAGCGTTTTGATGCGTCGGGTGTCGTTGTCCTTCCTTCATTCCGAGCTTGAACTGCTGGGATTGGTGTATCTGGCAGTGGGTATGGTGGCTGCATGACCTTGGTTTGCATCATGAAGTTGACTACCGACTGCAGGTCGGCCAACTTGTTTGCGAGGTCCTTGACTTCTTCATCCCTTCGTATGCATCGATCCTTCCATATCTGGAGGTTATCCTCCTTGTAATAGCTATCCTGATCCGTCTTCTTCGAAGTGTCGTCCTCCTGGACGACGTTTTTGCCCCCATGCCCCTGGCCACGGGTTTGGTCGTTGTGGTCGCCTCCTTCGGTATCCAGGTCAATAGGTCTGTCATTTCCAGCCGGAATGTCACCCCCGATCCTCTCGTTCTGTGCGTTGCTAGCCATCTACTCGTCTATCTTTCCCACAGACGGCGCCAAATTGTGTGGGTTATTTTTCTCGGCCACACTGCCTATCTTAGTGAGTCAGCAGTAGTAGCACAGGCAGAATAGATGGAACAAGCAATAACACAAAGACAAGAAGGATTTACGTGGTTCGGCAATAATTGCCTACGTCCACGGGTGGTGCCGAGGTGTTTCACTATGAGTAATAACAAGAATTACAGTTTTGCTCTCAGTAACTCTCACTTTCTGAGTATATAATTGTAAATGTTACAATTGGCTCGTAGTTGTATATGCTCTGTTCAGAATGAATTCCCTCTCAATCCCCCTCTCCGTCTATATATACAACGGAATGGAGATGGAGAAGCTCACAGCTTTTGAGCTGCCTTGCCAGCCCACCAAAGCACTTTTGGCAGCTTTCTAGGTAAAAGCACATTCTTTCTGCACATGGCCGCCAATGGCCTCGTGGCTATTTCACATGGCCTCAAGGCAGCCTTGTTGATGAGATAATGGCCTCATGGCTTTCTCCACTAGGCTGGACATCCACCTAACCAAGATAATATTTAATAATATAAACCTCGGCTTACTCTTCTGCGGGTAGTTCGGCCTTTGTATGTTAAGCCGAGGTTCGAGGCCTTTAGCCCAGATTGAGATGTCTCCTGAGTTTTACCTCGGCAAATAGTAGAGTTCCTTGGCAAGAATCTTACTGTGACACATAGCACCCCGGATGACACGTCGGCATCCCCTTGCCACGTGTTGAGTCCCAGAAATATATCCCCACACTTTCTTTGCGAAAATGACTTCTTTATAGTATTGCAAGTGCATGCATGACAAGATGTTTGAGGTACCTCATTTTACATATATCCTTGAGGCCTTTTTAGGTGTTTGGATTTTTAGGTGTTTGGACAACTAGATCATTAATTTTATCAATTACATTATCTTTTTTCTTGTGGTTGAAATGAAAAACATAGGCTAGATCTCTCGAGCCTTGGCATGATAGTTGCTAGTGGGATATCTATTAATTTTTTATTTTTGTTTTAAATAACAAAAAAATGAGTAAGTTTATTTCTATGCTTCTAGTGGCATCTAAACTAATTTGTGTTATTTTTATTCAGGTTAGATTATTTGGAGAGATGCAAAATGTGGTCAAAGAAGACAGAACATTCAAGAACTTTGAGTTTTTCTTAAGTTTTTTCATTTTTAAATCTGATTTTTATTGTGTAATTATAGTTTTTTTTTTTTTTTAAAAAAAAAACCTTTTATTCTTTAACTTTCATTGTAAATATTTTTCCAACATTTGACTTTCATTTATGAAATAGATGAGGTTATTAGCTATTCATATGTGATCAATGTTGTGATTCAAAGAAAATTTTTCTACAAATAATATTGATTATATTTTAGATATTAGTTTTGTTTAGATTTAAATCGTAGTTTATATGTTGTGATTGATAGTTATATTTTGTGGTTGAGCAATTTTTTTTATCACGCGCACTAACCGTGATGAGAAATGCATATAATTGTGATCTTATCTCATTATTAGTTATGCATTATTTAAGTTCAATCTCAGATTTTATTGTTTATTAATCACACTTAAAATATATGATCTAAATGTTTATTATCACGGTCAAAACATGTGATAAAATTATCTTTTAATGACGGCAAAAAAGTGTGATCGAAAATGACCCTTAACAATCACACTCTCAAATATCACACTTTGACAAAATAAAAAACCTATAATTAAATGATATATATCACACTTAAAATCTATGATCTATTTATAATTTTGTAGTAGTGATAATCTTAACATCGCGGCCAAAGTCTAACCCTTCGCGAGCGTGATCTCACAAACACAACAGGTCGCAGGCACAACCACCTCGCGGTTGTGATCTATCTAATCGTGGCCCCTCGCGGGCAACACACTCTCTTCCAGCCAATAGACCTGAAAGCCACATTTGGTCACGACTTGTTACGGCCCCTCGCGAGCGCCACCAACCCAACAAAGGAAACCTGGGCTGTTGCTCAGGAGCCAACCCCGAGGCACGACAAGGGTCCAAACCTCCCAAAACCATCAAATTCACCCGAGACAACCCCATTTCCCAACCAAAAATAAAATGGGTCAGGTTTTCTAACCTGGGCCACTACAAAATCTGCAAGTCATTTTTCTTAAGTTGTCGGGAAAAAAAAATTGGAAAAATATTTTTAGTTTAAACAAACTGAATCACACATTATTAAACAAATTTTGAGTTTCGACTTCTTTTTATTAAAAAAAAAATTTAAGAAAAAATTCGACTCTTTGACTTATATATGTTCTTTTATTTTAAAATTAAACAATTTATGTATGAATAAATTTATTTTTCAAATTACGTTAAGGCCAAGTTTGGCATACACAAAATAATCCATCTTTTTATCTTTTTATATTTTTTTCCATCACATCACCTCTCTACTTTTCTGTACATCTTTTCGTAAAAAAAACAAAAAGTGCACTTATTTAGGTCATCCCAAACAACCCCTAAATTATATTACCAACCACGTTTTTTGTACTTATTTGTAATTGAGCTTCAATGCCCGTTAGGGTTGTGTAAAATAACGTTCAATTAGTTAAAATCACACTGATTCACACCAATTCCTATCAATCTATCTGCTAATCGCGGATTAAACTTTGAAATTTATAATTTGCATTCGAAATCGCTCTACTCCGCTATAGTTAATATATACATTTTTTTAACTTCTAATTAAATATCAAAATAAAAATAAGTGTGAGAAAGATTTAAGATTTTAAATTTGTTTAAAATTAGTAGTTATATACATGAAAAATATTATATAAAATTAGTTTGCTATATATATACGAAAAATATTGTGCAAATTAGTATTATATATTATACAAATGCTTGATAATTGTTTAAAAAAATTCTTCAATTAATTAGCAAACAGCCCCTAACTGCCTAAATCACGGTTTGGTTATTTGTCAATCCTTCATTCACAATTTGATTTATAATTTTACTCTCAAACTGCTTGAACGGCACTGTGTACACCCTTAACGGCAACAATGGTGGTGGGGACAATATAGCGACTCTGGTTTAGATCCGACATGTTGATGTTTTGGATCCGGATTTCATTATCTTATATAGTTGTTCATGTCTTGTTTCCACTTATTCCTCATTGAGTTTGGTTATTATAGTGTGTTGGTTGCATTTGGAGCAAGTTGGTTGCTTTTTTTTTTTTTTAAACTGTTGTTGCCCTAAATTTTGTCTCTACGCTCGAGCGAAACTTCTTGCACTCGAGCGGTGTTTGAAAACTCTCAGTACTTTTGCAAGTCTACAAAACTACTAGGAGGGTGCATTCTTCACTCGAACGATGATTCCTACACTCGAGCGGTCACACCTTGTTGTGTTTGGACGCTCGAACAGTCTGTCCGAATTTAGCAACTATAAAAGTCACTTTTGGTCACATTTGGATCACTCTTCTCTCTCTCTTCTCTCTTCTTCCGCCATTAATTGTTGAGCTTTCAAGCTCTTTCTACCTGGTTTTCATCTACTTTTATACATCTTTGACCCCTAGTTGAAGTTGGATTTTGGGCTTTCTTCTCTTTATTGCTTGAGATAGGGATTCTTTTGACCCTTTTCAATACTTCGTCTATAGATAGACATGTGATAGATTTTATTGCATAAAAATCACATCTATTATGGATCTTTCGAAAATCATGAAAGGGGATCTAGGGTTTGATCATTGGGAGTCAAATTGATTAAATTGGTTGTTGTTTGATTAGTTGGGGAGTGATTTAAGGTGTTTATGTTAAGAGAAAGAGAAAGCCCTTATTTGTTAAATTGACCTAACGAATTAAAAAATGAATAAAATTGAATAAAGATTGTGTCCTGATAAATGGAGTTGTGTTATTGTGTTGGTAGCATAAAGGGGTGAATTAATTTTGGTATCGGAATTTGTTTGGGTGATCATGCTAAGTTCAGTTAGGTTATGGCTTGGAATTTATGAATGAGGTTTTCTGGAAATGTGGAAATTGATTTTTGGAAAGAAAATGATTTGGACATGTAAATTTGGAAAACAAAAGAGTTGGTTTATAAAGAGAAGAAAACAAAAGAAAGAAACTATGACGTATTATGAATTCACATATAAACTTGAGGTTGGGTTTTGAAACTGTTGAATATTGTTATTATTATCATCGTTGTTGGACTTAAGGTCAAGTAAGCATCGGATTATCGTATTACGTGTGTTTATATATTTTGCTTAGAGGTCTTGTCTTTGGTCATCGGTAGAAGATGATATTGTGATGCTGAATAGATTTTGTGTATGTAGTACACTCAGGTTATTTATATTTGTGAGTTATGTGGTGGTTGGAAATGTGCTTGAGCTGAGAATAAGGGGTACCATTACCTTCTAGCTAGCGCTTAGAGAATTGGTTGCGCTGAGAATGTGGGGTAGCAATACCTTCTAGTTAGCGCTTGGAGAACTTGGCAAATGTACCATTACCTTCCAGCGGGTGTCTGATAAATTGGCGTGAGTATTGGAAAGGTGTATCATTGGCTTACCGTGCTTGAGGTTGGTAAAGCGTTATTGGGTTTCTCGTTATTATCTCAGTTCGCTTTATGTGTTTCACGCATAGTGATGATAACCCAGGGGTGAGTGGCATTGTGGTTATGGCTTGGGGTTTAAGCCCCAAGGTCACAAGTTCAATTCCCTCCCCCCCCCTGGGCCAATCTCCTGAGCGAAGCACAGTTGGTTAGGAAGTTGGACCTCAAGTTGTCTAATCAGCACTTGGTGTGGGTTCAATACTCTCCCGCTGTGCGAGTCCTGACTTAAGCGGAGCTTGTCTTGGGAGGTCGGGGTAAGTTCCCAGGTTATAGTCTCCTCGCTCGGAACAGTTAACAGGACACCCTGGTGATCTCTGCAAGGGGCGCTGCCTTGGACTTGCGGGAGGGTAGAGAGGATTTTCCTGTAACAAAAAAAAAAAAAGCATAGTGATGATTATTTTGTGGAGAATATCACTTGTCTTATATGGTTATGTGAGGAGTATTTTTTATGTATCATCTTCATGTTCATTTGGGATACTTCTACTCGGAAATTGTAATTTGGAATTAGGTGTGAGTTTAGTAATTGGGAAAAGTAATTGGATCTCGTGGGTTTGTTTTCAAATACCTATTATTGTTTGGAAAGTGTAAAATAAAGAGGTAATAAGAAGAAAGAAAAGTGAGCGGTTTGTGATTGTTGGATAAACTGAATGATTTTGAGAAAAGTACCTATGTAAGTAATCTTTATGTATAAACCGGCACTTATGTATATGGTATGACTTAAAGCATTCATGATTACAGCTATCTATATGTTGTTATTATTTAGGATCATATTGGGATCCCTGCTGGACTTTATATTCATCTCACGTTACTAATCTTTTTTTAGGTGAATATCGAGAAGTGGTTCAAAATCGAGGATCTTCTTTTTTTGTTGGCCACGGGGCCTTTTAATTGCTGGCTAAATGTCGTTGTTGCAAAAAGGGTTGAACCCTTTCTCTTTTATGTAATGATATATGCTTGCAGGCAATTTATTGTAATCATGTCACATGTTGCACTATTTAGTATGCGATTAAGAGAATCTTTATTTGCCTGTATTTGCCAAGATATTGGACTTCTGTCTGCTATCTCTGAAATTATTTATAATAAGGATTTGGTAATAGAATTCGAGTAATTAAAAAGAGAGGTGTGACAGGCAATATGGTAGTGGAAATGGTGATAATAGAAGAGAATGGTAGTAGTAGTCAATGACGGAGCTATAAAGGGAACCAGGGGCACGTGCCCCCTCATTTTTGAATTTTTTATTTTTTATTTTTTTGCATATAAGGAAAATAATTAACAAATAGAAAATTTATATAAAAATAATATTTAGAATGATTTCCTAATGACATTTTTCAAATTACGAAAATAAAGATGGTTGGTTTTCATAGAAAATAAAATTGTTTTTGATAGAAAATGAAGAAACTACAATAAGCCATATTATTATGTACGAAAATTTTATAAAAAAATAATAATAATAATTTAGTGCAATAGTGATACTAAATCATCACTTACATGTAAACATAGTTAACCCCACTATGAAAATGTGAAATTATTGAATTGTAAATTGTATTTGACAAGTGGGATTAACCTTCCATGCGTTATTTTACTATTAGTTAGTGATACTATATATCGATGATTGATGTGGTATCATTATTATTTATATATTATTATATAATCTATTATTAGGCATACAAAACTCTTGCATTGCCCATAATATACTAGTTACAACACCATATTTCCAACTTGGATTTTTCACAGTCAATTGTAGAAGCAAAAATTTTAAAACTTTTATTTAAATATTTAAAATTTTGTGCTTAATATTAATTTAAAAAATTATTATCTATTGTTATTGATTATAACCAAAAATAAATTGAAATTTTAATTAACAAGTGCTCCCTCTTAATTATTTTTCTGATTCTGCCACTGGTAGCTAAATGATAATATTTGTTTTAAGTACGAAAATATATATATATATTATGGTGATTCCATAATAAAATGGAATAACAATTCCTTCAGTGGAAGAAAAAAAATAGGCATTCTCATATTTTATTAGAATAGCCATTCCAATAGAATGACTATTTCCATTGAGAAAGGCGTACTAGGGGATTCAACTTGAACTGGTTCAACCCGAGTAACCCGAGCCCCTCCCGAATTTTTTTAAGACTTTAACAAAATATTTTTGAATTCGGAATGGGATTGGACAAAAATTCGAAAGGCTAAATTAAAACTGTGGGAGGCCATGAACATAGACATCAAACAAACCAACAATCTGAACCTAAATTATATATACATATATATAAATTATTAGATGTTGGATGATATTAAAGTAATTTAAATCGTTAGATCATTTATATATACAACTAATATAACACAGAATTTTAATTTTTTTTCTCAATCATAAATTGTAAAGACCATTACAATGACATCTCTCTTACATTATATATAAATTATTTCCTTTAATGTTATTAATAATTTCATAAAAAAGGTATATAAATTGAGTTTAATTTAACAAATTAATTAACTTAGTTGCACTACAACAAGAAAAAACAATTGAAATTCATGTACAATTTGAAAAACTCAAGCAATTCAGATTTAATTAGTCGGACTTGAATAGACAATTTCGGATTACAATTTGAACTTAAGCGAGTCTGAATAACTCTCAGCACAACTTGTACTAAGTTTAGACAACCTCTCAACTTGCCCAAATTTCACTCCTAATTCATACCAAACAAGAAAAAATTAATGCAAAACTAAAATGAACATATTCCATTTCAGCCTATTTTATCGTACTAAATATGTTCTCAAAATAACATTTCCAATTCAAACAAATGATCTTAGAATGATATTTCCAATTCAAACAAACAGATTCCTAGACCATGAAACAAATTTTGAGTTCGACTTCTTTTTAATACATTATTAAGAAAAGATGGAAAAAAATTAGTAGTTGAGTTGCATGTGTTTTTTTCTTATTGTGAAATTAAATAAAGTATACAAATAAATTTATTTTCCAAACTATTTTAAACCATAATTACTAACCAATTTCGAATTACAATTTGAACTTAAGCGAGTCTAAATTACTCTCAGCACAACTTGTACTAAGTTTAGACAACCTCTTAATTTGTCTGAACCCGTCCAAATTTCACTCCTAATTCATACCAAACAAAAAAAAATTAATGCAAAACTAAAATGGACATATTCCATTTCAGCCTATTCTATTTTACTAAACATTTTCTTAAAATAATATTTCCAATTCTATAATATTTCCAATTCAAACAAACAAAACATGTTCTTAAAATAATATTCCCAATTCTATAATATTTCCAATTCAAACAAACAGAAGCCTAGACCATGAAACAAATTTTTGAGTTCGACTTCTTTTTAATATATTATTAAGAAAAGGTGGAAAAAAAATTAGTAGTTGAGTTGCATGTGTTTTTTTTCTTATCGTGAAATTAAATAAAGTATACAAAGAAGTTTATTTTCCAAACTATTTTAAACCATAATTAATAACCAATTTTGAATTACAATTTGAACTTAAACGGGTCTGAATAACTCTCAGCACAACTTATACTAAGTTTAGACAACCTCTCAATTTATTCAAACCGGCCCAAATTTCACTCCTAATTCATACCAAACCAGAAAAAATTAATGCAAAACTAAAATGGAAATATTACATTTCAGCCTCTTCTATTGTACTAAACATTTTCTTAAAATAATATTTCCAATTCTATAATATTTCCAATTCTTTTTTTTGAACCAGTATAATATTTCCAATTCAAACAAACAAAAACATGTTCTTAAAAAAACATTCCCAATTCTATAATATTTCCAATTCCAACAAACAGAAGCCTAGACCATGAAACAAATTTTTGAGTTCGACTTCTTTTTAATATATTATTAAGAAAAGATGGAAAAAATTAGTAATTGAGTTGCATGTGTTTTTTTCTTATTGTGAAATTAAATTAAGTGTACAAATAAATTTATTTTCCAAACCATTTATTCTTCCTCAAAAAATATATTAAATAAAATAAAATAAACGTTTTTTTATTTAACATCACATTAAACTACAAATTTTCTCCAAATCTTTACACTTAAGTAAAAAAGAATATACTATTAGTAATAACATTTTTTTTAATAAAATTGCTAATCGCAATAGTTTGGAAAAAAATAAATTAATCTATACACTAGTTATTTAATTTTGAATAAAAAAGGAACCCAAAAAAAAAAATTTACAATAAAAACTCGTGCAAAGCTTAATGAGCGATTAAACTTGTGTGATCAATGAACAAAAATAATAATAATAATAATAATAATAATAATAATAATAATAATAATAATAATGCAGAATATCAAAGCAATTCAAGCCCTAAATTAACAAACTCAAATATTGGTACACCAAAAATTACTTCTGAAATAATTTCCAAAAACAATGCAGTAGATGGTTCAGAGACTGAAAAACTCAAACCCTAAACCTAACCATTAAACCCATGTTTCCACTTCACCCCAGAGATTTTGACAACACCACCATGCCTATGCACCATACCCACCCGGGGAGAGAATGAAAACACGGGTCATCACATCATCATCATCAATATACTCCACATGAGTGCATATTAGCCTCCTCCTCCATACACCTACTATTTTAACCTACCCTACACTACATTCATCCAATTATACTACTACTAATCATATCATGTACAACATCCAACCAACAACCCCATCTCAGACACACATCCCCATACATAGGGAGAGAGAGAGAGAGGGACGAAGAGGCGACGGGGTGGTTCAGTTCTTCAAGGGCCTTCTATTGACTGTTTCCAAACATCTCCCAATGGTAGTCGGCGAAGTCAAGGAGGCCATACCATCACGAGGCGGCGATAGAACTACCGGCAAATACTCCAAGTTTGAGCAAACGAAATTCGAGTTTCTAAAATGTTTCACCAGATCCACTTTTCCCTACATTTCCAATAATAACCACAATAAACATACATACATACATACATGTGCATAAACATATGTACTAAAAATGTTGAGCAGAATATTGTAAGATTTACTTGAATTCGGGCCCAACTGATTTCACAGATTTTATTAGATTGTCGAACAACGCCGAAGCTATCTTCAAAGATAGCCCACTTATGGTTTTGGAGCAACCCTTGAACTTTTGTTGCAGCCATGGCAGTTGTGAAGTTCACAAATGCATATCCCAAATTGTCTCCCCTCCTGCCCATATTTCAAAACCCACCTCAATTTTTTAACTTAACATGCATTTTAACATACATAACATCAATCCGTATGTTTAGTGGTGAAAAGAAGATGAGATATACCAGAAATCCATTGGCAGGTACACAAAATCATACTCAAAGCGAACCGACTCAAACTCCGACTCCGACTTGGCCTTGTCGTTCTGCTCCTGGCAAAGATTGTCAAGGAAAGCCAGCAACATATTCCTTCTGCAAATGATGTTCACAAAGTTCAAATGAGGAAACAATACCACTAATGTCATTTTACCAATGAATATGTATGCCAAAAACATAAAAACCTAAAGAGTATTTGTGTATGTTGACTACTTTGTCACTCATAAATGATAGTAGTAGATAGTAGTTATGAAACATACTAGCATGCATGAATGAATGGATGGTGTAAAAGCATGTTTGTGGGGGAGATAAAGACTTTAGATTTCAACTTTTTTGACAGATATCTGCTTACCAGAGATAGGGACAGAAAGGAGAGAGAGGGGCGAACAGAACATAAACTTCCACTTTCAATCTTTTTCCACGACTATGGTCAGAGGTAGACTCGGATTTTTAGGACCATCCTAACACATAAACAGTGAGAGAGAGAGAGAGAGAGAGAGAGAGAGAGCGTGTCAAAGAACCCTAATCAACACAAAATGGAGTGGGAGGAGTAAATGTTGTGGAGTCGGAACAAATGAAATTGAAGCCCTAAGTTTAAAAAAATGGGAGCAAGCTCCCATCGAACAAATATCGCAAACGAAAACAGTCCAGAGGCACTTTCCAATTCTCAAATGAATGTGAAATATTTTGTAAAATACTAATCGAATTACAAATTCGTAAAAAGGGTACCAAAAACCATTCCCAATATCAACCGATAAAAGATTCTCCTCTCCCTCTCTCTACACACACACCAGAGATAGAGAGCGAACCTGTACTGGTAAGGTATGTTCTTAATCATGATGGTCGTCCTCCCAGAGAGTGAAACGTCATCTGAAGATGATGGTGGTGGTGGTGGTGGTGGTGGTGGACGACGACGATGAGGAGACGAATAGACACAAGCATCAACATCCTTACCTGACTTGCTCTCTTTAGGCATCCAAACAGGACGACTAGTACCATATCTACAAACCCTGCCTCTATAGCTCAAACTAGGACGCCCTCTGTCAAGCCTCTTCTTTTCCCGCATGAATTTGCCCCCGGTTTCCCCAAAACCGCATGAGTCGGTGGCGGTGGGAGGAGAGGCCGGTGGTGGCTGAGCGGAAAAGGGTTGTGGCTGAGACCGTAGATTGTACCAACTTATTGGGTGATGGTAGGTCGGCAAGAAGTTGAAATACATGTAGTGCGATGGTGGGGGAAGCCAGTGTGCCGGCGGGGGTAATAGCTCCGGCGGTGGTTTCTGAAAGACATGGCGCGCAAGGTAAAGGGGATTGGGATACCAAGATTGGGCTTTCGGGTTCAAGGGCTTAGATAAAACCATGGCCATGATGATCAATCAACCAAATCAACAACAAAAAACAAGAACAAGAAGACGAAAACGAAGCGACGCACCCACGGAAAAAGACGCCCAAGCAAGGAGACTAGCCTTTCTCATAAAGAGATGAGGAATCCTGTACATAATTTTTTTTTTTTTTTTTTTTTTTAAAGATATAAAATTATACGGTTTAAAGAGATGTCAAAATAAATGAAAAGGAGAAAAATACGGAATTGGATTTTCTAAAGTAAAAGGATTTCAATACAACAATATTACCTAGATAAATTATCTATAAAATTGATGAAAAAATAAATTAAGAGCATCCGCACCGAAATTTTCAAAGTTCTAATCAAATTAAAGTTGTTTTATTATTTTAGTTTAAGAAAATAGTTAAAAAAGGCTTGTTAGATATTTTAGTCAATATAATTTTAATTTTGGACTCCTATAAGCTGGTTATTAAGTTAACTATTTTACTATCCGACATTTTTCCTAATCACAATTAAAGAGTCCCATAGGCCCCGTTTGGTGTAGCTGTTAAAACAGCTTATAGATTATAACTTAACAGATTATAGATTATGACTTTAATCAGAAGTTGTTAATCTGTTTGGTATAGCTGTTGGATTATAAATTTAAGTTGCTGAGTAATGTTTGTTAAATAAGCTGTGAAATAGCTTTTTCAATTAATTTTTATTTTTTGTTTGTCTACATTTCTCATAAAAAATAATAATAATTTATAGTCCATTTGAGTCTTTTTCTATTTTTAAAAAAATAAAAAATAAAAAAATTTAAGAGTATAACAATAAATTAATATGTCCACAGCAGAAGCTGATAATCAGAAGCAAGGGGTGAGCAGCTTCTCAGAATCAGCTTTTTTGAGTTAAAATAAGCTGTTAGAATCAGAAGCTGTTTGAAATAAGCTTAACCAAACAGTCCAAAATAACTTTTTCAAAGCTAAAAGCCATAAGTTGGCTCTGAAAAGCTGAAACAAACACCCCCATAGATTCTCCAAACAAATATGTATGTATATGTTTTGAATTTTTGTTTATTTATGTCTTAGATTTGGGATTGTATATATTTTATATTAATATATGTGTATGTAGTAATTTTATATGTTCTTTCAATTCTGTTTGTTGAATTACGAAATAACTTATTTTGTACTTTTTATTTTTTTTCTTCTCATTCTACAGATTTTGTATGCTTGTATGGGCAAATTTATTATTACTACAAATTTACATTAGTAAAATATCAACAATTAGCATTTTTTGTTTTAAAAATTAATTAAGTTAGTTTGAATGATTAGCTAAAATAAAGAGTGTGGTTGGAGAACACAATAACTAAAGTAATTAGGTAAAATAAGGATTGGTTTGGGATGTCCTAAAAAAGTGCACTTTTTGACTTATTGGTGGGTTTGGGTTGGGTTTAATGTGATGTGTTAGAGAGGTGATGTGATTTAAATAAGATGATGTGACTTAAATAAGATAGTGACTTTTTGACTTTTTGGTTTATTTAGTACATGCCAAACTAGCCCTAAATAGTGTACTTTTTTCATATTTTGGCTAGTGAAAAGTAGAGAGTGTGGTTGGTAGCACCTACTGCATCAAACTCTTTATTTTAACTTATTCTAATTAAATATTATTTTCTTATTGTGTTTGTTAGTCTTTCTTTTTTTATTAAATCGATAAGTTACCAGCCAAATAATTCTTTAAAAAAAAAAAAAATTGCCCTTGACCGGTTGACCGGCCAGACATCCGATAACACACAAGTAACAATAAACAGTGTCTCGCTTGTTGTAACGAATGTTAGGTATACCTCCTTATTGGAGTGTCACGCCCCAAACCCGCCCCTAAAAGTTTGGTGACGAGACCGGCCAGTAATCCGTGGATTACCACAGGCCTTTTAATACATAACATAAATAAAATGGGGCTCGCGGAAGCACATGCAGAAACTATAGTCCAAGAGCTGTGCATTTATATGAAAAAGTATATATACATGCCCAAAAATGATAGTTACCCATTATGTTGCATAACATGATCTATAACATCACATAATTACATGCCACAAAACAAAAGACAAAACCCTCTCACGGCCTTCCAGGCCTAGCCCCAGCTCGGAGGCCCTCAAAACTCCAGGTTAGGCTTCAAAACGGCGGCTCGGCTCGAGACTCCGCCTAGGCTTGGCTACCTGAATGCTCACCTATAATACATAAATACACGTAATGAGCTAAAGCTCAGCAAGTAACATTTAAGTAAAAGGGTTAGTGAACGAATTCCAACATTTCATATATACAGTCATAAACAGTCAACATTCATAATGGCATAATCCACAGAACCTTTCATAACCTTCATAACTTTCAATCAGTCTAACATTAACAGTCTAGTCTACGAGATCTCGTGACTGGCCATGAGTGTAATAACCCTCACACTGTCTTAGCCATACTCATGCATTTATATGATTTTGCTTTGTTAAGCTTGCATGTTCAATTTTGACCTGCCTTGCATTCTTGACTGTTATGTTCAATCTTGAGTGTTATGTTCCTTACTGTTGTGAGTGTGTAGCCGAGGTCACCTCGGGATTTGTTCACCTTTGAACCCTTGTGCTTAGAATCATGTTAGAACCACTTGATTGACCTTCACCTTCACCCCGGCATTCTAGCCGAGATGTTTCTATTTAGCCGAGGTATGTTTTACTAGTGACCTTGTTCCCGGGATGGTATGACATAGGCCGAGCTGTGGCACACCCTGGCCAAGGTGTGGCACAGCTTAGTCAAGTGTCGTCCTCCCTAGCCGATGTCCTTGTTACCCTGTAGCCGATGTCCTTGTTACCCTGTAGCCGAAGTCCTACCTTTGGCCGATGTTATTGCTTGCCGGAGTCTTGTTGATAGCCGATGTCATTACCCGCCGGAGTGTTTCACTGGGAAACTTGTTAGATACGCCTTGTCAGAGTCTTGTCCCTTCAATCAGTCACCTTTTTGAATAGAGCCAACCACCTGCTGCCACGTGTCCGAGCTGTAGGTTAAAGCAGCCGACAGCCTTAGAACACATCATTTGGTCTCAAATCTTTGTCTTGGAGAGAGAAGCTCTAGGAAAGGGAGTTTAGAGAGAGAAGTGGAGTTCGAGCTTGATCCTTGAAGATCAAACCGTTGGATTTGAGTGTTGAGGTTAGATTCTTGCTCTCCTTTGATTACTCTTATTGTTTGTCCAGCTGCATTGCATGATTGAGTTTGTTTTGTGTGCCATGCATAGATTTACAGTTGGTTTTAGAAAGAAAATAAGACATTTATGTGTTCTTGAGGAAATGCCTTGATTTGATCCGAAAGCTTGCATTGAAATCCATGCTTTTGTGTTTGTTTTACCAAGGTCTTCTAGTATGGGTACCCAGGTCCATGTTTTCAAACTCATGGCACGAAATCTCAGACTTTATAAATGTAAGTTATGATCTTTGCATTCATCTTGTTCATGTTCTTGAGCAGAGGGAAACCCAGGTTTTCCCCGGCTTCCTTTATCCTTAAATGTGGCCCTCGGGACCACACCTCGGCGAGAGAGTGTGGAACCTCGGCCAAGACCTGGATGGTGCCCAGCATGTTTTCCCAAAGTAAGAAGCAGTGTTTGATATGATTTGACTTAGTTTGAGCGACTGCCGAGGTCATTTGCATGCATATGAAGCTTATTTGAAAGTGCATTCAATAGACTCGTTATGTGTTTGTAGGACTTGGACTTGCTTTGACCCCGACGTCTGAAGAACTATGTGAGTGGCATTCTTAATAAAGCTATGTTGCAATGTTTTGATAAAAGTCTTGTTTTGCCTTGCTTTGAAAAGTATTTGTAAGCATGAATGATTACCCATGTTTTGTACGTCAAGTATCATATCTTGTTTTGATGACAACCTTGGAAAGTCCTTACGTGCTGGAGGACTCTAAGCATTTGCAGCACACTCTTGAAAGTCCGTACGTGCTAGGGGACTATAAGCATTTGTAGCACAACTCTTGAAAGTCCGTACGTGCTAGGGGACTATAAGCATTTGTAGCACAACTCTTGAAAGTCCGTACGTGCTAGGGGACTATAAGCATTTGTAGCACAACTCTTGAAAGTCCGTACGTGCTAGGGGACTATAAGCATTTGTAGCACAGCTCTTGATGTCATCCCTTGGAACTTGAAAGACTTGATTGATGAAGCTTGAAAGATTTGATATAAGAACTTGATTTATGCCTTGCACTGTTTTGTTAAAAGATCTCGGATGTCATTCATGTAAACCCTTTATTGCTTATGCCATTCACTGAGTATCCAAGCTCACCCTCTCTATATATATGTAGGTGATGAGCAGGGCGGCGACGCCTAGATGTGTTTGCCGAGGTGTTTTGCCGACGTGTTTTGATTCGCATTTTTGTGAACATCTTGAAGAACATGCTTCTTAGTTCTTTCATTGTATTTTGTATTTGAAGGCCGAGAAGCCTTTTTGTCAAGATGTAATTTTTGTACTCTATTTTGTTATATTGGAACCATCAAAGATGTATGTCATTTCATTCGACTTAAGCACTGCTCTTATGGACTGCTTGTATGTTAATTTATCTCTTCCGCATTCGTAAGCCCCACATGTTTACTCTGATTTGTGTGTGAACTCTTGTAAGAGGCCTTTGGTAATCTCAGATTACTGGCCATCTCGGCGCCGACCTTCTGGGGGCAGGTTGGGATCGTGACAATGAGCCTTCATCTTCATGCCCTGACCCATGACTGATCAGGTCGTGGGCCCGCATGTTCATGTCGCACTCACGCCTTCGCTATCTATGGATGCCATACTAGATTTGCAAATAGGCCATTCGTTCACAGAAAACATTATCATTTCAAAAACATATCATACATATCACTTTTGAACATACTTTCATACGAACATATCATTTACAGAAATGTTACTTACAGCGCGTTTCCAATACCGGTTGCACGGTCTTCGAAATTTGTCCTGCAATTCACATTATAAAACATTTCTTAACAGTTATCATCATTATACATTAAATCATTCATGCCTCTCTTTCTTTCCTTTACTTAATTCATGTCATTTCATTCATTCTTTACTTCATTTCATGCTCATTTTATGCTCATGAGATGCTAAATGATGTAATTAACATGAGAGAATCATAAAGAACAACTCCCCAAACTTTTCCTGAAAAATACCTTCCCGCTCGAGCGCCCACATGCCCGCTCGAGCGGATAGTTCAATTTGCCAAAACTTCTGGGAGGGTGATTTCTGCGCTCGAGCGGCTTCCCCTCCGCTCGAGCGGACAGAGCAAAACTCCGAAACCCTGGTTCTTCTTCCCTCTTTCAAACTCCAATCCCTTCCTTACAAAACCAACTTCTAATACATGAAATACAACCTCTCAAGCATATGATCAACACTTTAATTAACTCAATACATCTTCAATCAAAACTCAAATGCATTAAATAGAAGATCAAACCCATGAACATGCATGTACAAAGCTTCATTTCTTACTTTCATGGAGGTTCTACCTCAATTAAGCCAAATAATCATAAATCATGCCATGGATACTCAATTTAACCATGATTCCCCTTTCATTCTACTTATTAGCCATGAAAACATGATGATTCAACTCTATTTCAAGAACTTAGAAGCAATCCTTACCTTGATTCTTGAATTTGAGAAGATTGAGCTCAATCCCTTTTTCCTCTTCTTCCTCCTTGGTCTCTTTCTCTCCCCGAATTCTCTCTTCTCTCTCTTTCTCTAGATATTTTCTTTCCTTTTTGCTTTTGAGTCAACAATCCATATCTCTTAATAATATATATACCACTTAAATCACTTTGTCAAAAAAATAGGTAAGCCAAACATAGCCCTTACATTTACATCTCATATATAAACCCTTGTGCCAATTTTGCAAACCGAACGAGACTTAACGAATCAGATAATTTCAGTCTTCAATTTATTTCATCGAATGGTTCTAAAAATTCCCGGTATCACATAGGCGTATTCAATTTCATTTTCTGAACCCATTACAGTCTTCGATTTCAGTCCCGAAGTCGTGGTCTCAACAGATAATTTTCTAAATCAAACAGATAATCTTCAATTAAATTATACTAGCACATCATTAATTACCGATAATTACCTTATACAGTTCCGGGTCATTACACTCTCCCCAACTTAAAAAGTTTGGTCCTCCAAACTTAACTCCAGTCCAGAAATCTCAAGTACACATCAACAATCTTTTTACATAGATGTTCAATTCAAAGCATAGATGTAACCATTCCGTAATCAAATAATAGCAAAGGGAATAGCATAGATCAATTCGTTCCGTCATAGTCATATATTCTATGTTTCCATCGCATAGGTCACATGGTTAATGTCATAATAGATAACAGAAGTCATACTTGTCTTTGCCTTTCCAGTGTTCTGTGTCTTGTCTGCTACTAAAGTAAAAACTCTGGCTTGTCTTAACGTGTTCCCCTCAGGTGTAGCTGTTGCAGTTGTCATCGGTGTCATTGTTGGATTATTTCCACTGGTAATGGGTCTTTCATTCTTTGGATAACCTTGTGGGCAAGTCCTGGCCATATGTCCTTTCTGTCCACATTTGAAACAAATTCCGGTTCCTAAACGGCAAATGCCCCAGTGTCGCTTCCCACATTCCCTACACGTTGGTTTACCTGCACCACTAGTCCAGTTTGTTGTAGGATCACCAATACTTGAATTCGGATTTCTATTCACGGAGGCCACTGAATCACTGACAGTTTCCACTTTTTGTTTCTTAAGTCTCTTACTTTCTACTTCAATCATTGGTGTGGTTTTGGCCATTTTCAAACTAACAATATTCGATTCAGACATCAAAGCTCTATCAAGTACATCAACATATTTTTCCAATTTCAACACGTTCACCCGATCTAGCACTTCAACTTGTAATCCACCTTCAAACTTCCGTGCCTTTTTGTATTCTGTATCAACCATGTGAGGAGCATACCGAGCTAATTCAGTAAATTTACTCTCATATTCTGCTACTGTCATCGTGCCTTGCTTCAATTGTTCAAACTCAGAGATTTTCCTATCTCGCATGCACTGTGGAAAATATTTTTCATAGAACATCTCTTTGAATCGATCCCAAGTCAAATCTCTATTTCCTTCCCGAACCAGCATCCACCATCTTCTCGCTTCTTCTTTCAGAGTAAATGTTGCCAGTAAAACTTTATAAGCATCAGTACATGGAAACACCTCAAAAATTTTCTCTGTTTCAAGTACCCACGCCTCTGCCTTTAACGGTTCAATTCCGCCTTCAAATTCTGGTGGTTTCGGTTTCTTGTATTTCTGGGTAAGAGTGATAATGTCATCATTAGGGTTCAGTTCCATTTGCACAGGTGGTGGAGGAGGAGGTGGAAAGGGTTGTCTCGGTTGTGGCTGTTGGTTTTGTTCTAATTGTTGTCTAACCAACCCAGTTAAAACTTCTACCATTCTCTCTAAGCGGTTCATTCTTGCATCTGAAGATTCTGTTTCATCTACATTTCTTGCATTTGCATCTTCCATTGGTCTATAGGATCATATCAAATACAACATTTCATTCTCACCATATTCATTTCTCTGTTGTCTCATCATCACAGTTCTTGTTCTCCATATTCAGAAACACACACACACATGCACATATGCTCATACCATGCTCTATTTCTTTTCTAATGCACCCTGTAGCTCTTATGGACACGTGTGTGAGTAAATTAACTCGTGCGCTCTGATACCACTCTGTCACGCCCCAAACCCGCCCCTAAAAGTTTGGTGACGAGACCGGCCAGTAATCCGTGGATTACCACAGGCCTTTTAATACATAACATAAATAAAATGGGGCTCGCGGAAGCACATGCAGAAACTATAGTCCAAGAGCTGTGCATTTATATGAAAAAGTATATATACATGCCCAAAAATGATAGTTACCCATTATGTTGCATAACATGATCTATAACATCACATAATTACATGCCACAAAACAAAAGACAAAACCCTCTCACGGCCTTCCAGGCCTAGCCCCAGCTCAGAGGCCCTCAAAACTCCAGGTTAGGCTTCAAAACGGCGGCTCGGCTCGAGACTCCGCCTAGGCTTGGCTACCTGAATGCTCACCTATAATACATAAATACACGTAATGAGCTAAAGCTCAGCAAGTAACATTTAAGTAAAAGGGTTAGTGAACGAATTCCAACATTTCATATATACAGTCATAAACAGTCAACATTCATAATGGCATAATGCACAGAACCTTTCATAACCTTCATAACTTTCAATCAGTCTAACATTAACAGTCTAGTCTACGAGATCTCGTGACTGGCCATGAGCCTTCATCTTCATGCCCTGACCCATGACTGATCAGGTCGTGGGCCCGCATGTTCATGTCGCACTCACGCCTTCGCTATCTATGGATGCCATACTAGATTTGCAAATAGGCCATTCGTTCACAGAAAACATTATCATTTCAAAAACATATCATATATATCACTTTTGAACATACTTTTATACGAACATATCATTTATAGAAATGTTACTTACAGTGCGTTTCCAATACCGGTTGCACGGTCTTCGAAATTTGTCCTGCAATTCACATTATAAAACATTTCTTAACAGTTATCATCATTATACATTAAATCATTCATGCCTCTCTTTCTTTCCTTTACTTAATTCATGTCATTTCATTCATTCTTTACTTCATTTCATGCTCATTTTATGCTCATGAGATGCTAAATGATGTAATTAACATGAGAGAATCATAAAGAACAACTCCCCAAACTTTTCCTGAAAAATACCTTCCCGCTCGAGCGCCCACATGCCCGCTCGAGCGGATAGTTCAATTTGCCAAAACTTCTGGGAGGGTGATTTCTGCGCTCGAGCGGCTTCCCCTCCGCTCGAGCGGACAGAGCAAAACTCCGAAACCCTGGTTCTTCTTCCCTCTTTCAAACTCCAATCCCTTCCTTACAAAACCAACTTCTAATACATGAAATACAACCTCTCAAGCATATGATCAACACTTTAATTAACTCAATACATCTTCAATCAAAACTCAAATGCATTAAATAGAAGATCAAACCCATGAACATGCATGTACAAAGCTTCATTTCTTACTTTCATGGAGGTTCTACCTCAATTAAGCCAAATAATCATAAATCATGCCATGGATACTCAATTTAACCATGATTCCCCTTTCATTCTACTTATTAGCCATGAAAACATGATGATTCAACTCTATTTCAAGAACTTAGAAACAATCCTTACCTTGATTCTTGAATTTGAGAAGATTGAGCTCAATCCCTTTTTCCTCTTCTTCCTCCTTGGTCTCTCTCTCTCCCCGAATTCTCTCTTCTCTCTCTTTCTCTAGATATTTTCTTTCCTTTTTGCTTTTGAGTCAACAATCCATATCTCTTAATAATATATATACCACTTAAATCACTTTGTCAAAAAAATAGGTAAGCCAAACATAGCCCTTACATTTACATCTCATATATAAACCCTTGTGCCAATTTTGCAAACCAAACGAGACTTAGCGAATCAGATAATTTCAGTCTTCAATTTATTTCATCGAATGGTTCTAAAAATTCCCGGTATCACATAGGCGTATTCAATTTCATTTTCTGAACCCATTACAGTCTTCGATTTCAGTCCCGAAGTCGTGGTCTCAACAGATAATTTTCTAAATCAAACAGATAATCTTCAATTAAATTATACTAGCACATCATTAATTACCGATAATTACCTTATACAGTTCCGGGTCATTACATGGAGTGTGGGGCCCAATTGGTTTATTATAAGAGTTTAATTTGGTTTGGTATTAGTTATAATATTTTTTTTATATATTATATCTAATTTTGTGGAGACCCAATTTAATTTGGAAACAACTAAGATTTGATAATAAACCCTAGATTCACAATATTTTAGGGTTTGTTTTTGCTCATCCCGAGGTGAAGAGAACGGCTGGTACACATACTCCACTTTGGTGAAATCAATTATTTGGGTGTGTGAACAGTGGAATTAATTTGGGTGGTTCTTTGCTTCGTTTTCGATGTTGATTTGGTTCGTTATTTTGGATCTTCTACAACTCTGGTTCTGAAGATTTTTGTTCATCTATTTGGTGAGGTCTTTCCTCTTGTTTATTTGTGATTATTTGGAATTCACCTAAGGGTGGTTTTGTGAGACCATTAGTGTCTCGCTTGTAATCGTTTGAAAACTATTTGGTTGATAGTGGAATCGGATTTCGATCCCGTAGACGTACCTCACATTGAGGGAACCACGTAAAATTCTTATGTTACCTTTGATTTAATTTTTCCGCATTAGTTTTTATTCCCATTGATTGATTTACTCGTGGGGAATCACATATTTTTCCTAACAACGAATTGCTGTAACCATCGTAAATTTTGACAAGCTGCAAGTGAGTTTGATAGAGTTGATTTTTTGAAGTTTTTAACTAAAAGATGATTTTGAAGAGCTTGATGAAGATACTCTAATAGACTATATTTATTTTCAATATAACTTACAATCTATTAAATTTAAATTGAATTATGTTAATTTGTGTCATTATAATATATATTAAGAAATTAAAAATATTAGGAGTATAAAATTTTACATTAAAAAATAATTTAATAAAAATATATAATTTTTTAAAACATATTAGGTAAAGTACACTAACCTCCCCTGAGATTTCTGACAAATACAGGGATCTCCTTCGTGTTTTGAATAATTACATAAATTTTCCTTACTTTAACTAACATTATCAAGATTCCCTCATTTTGTAACTTCTGTTAGCACAGGTAACAAAACCTGCTGATATCATCAAAGATAATCCCAATAATGCCCTCAGGGTTCTTGAACTCGGCTATATATACCCAAGGCAATTGATTCATCTTCAGAACCAAGCACAACACAAAACTAAAAGTAAAGAAGCACAACACAAAGCTCCACAACCAAGCACAACACAGGTATGTTACCACCATTCACATTCACATGTATTTATAAAATTTTAAAAAAAAAATTTTAAAAATTGACATTAAGTACAACCAACCATTCCCATAAATAAAATAAAATAAAAATCAAGTCCAACACATGTATTTTGAAAAAAATAAAGCATAGTCACAAATTAAGTCCACAGTCCAACACAAGTCACAAATAAAGCACAGACAAGCATAATAATGCAATATATATATGTTCTGAAAATGCATTATAACTCTCACATTCCATAAAATGTATGATCATATGGATATGTCATCATCAAGGAATGGAGAGTGGGTGATCAAGTATAGGAGTAAGATCTGCTATTGTGAGAGCAAAGCTGCAATTAAAGTCACTAAATCAGAGAAAAATATATGCAAATTGTATTATTTTTGCCCACATAGGAAATGCTCTTTTGGGGACTGGTGCAAACCAGTAAACTCATCTGTTGGAGGACAAATGATGATGGAAGACACTGAAACTACTGTTAATAAACACACTCTACCCTATAAAGAAGATACTACTACTATGAATTTAATTGACCAAATATGGGCTATGCAAACAAGGATGCAAGTACTTGAAGCAAACATGGGGTTTATGAAGATAGTAATGATTATAAATGTTGTATTATGCTTGATTTCCTTGATGGCTGCTGTGAAAATGTAATAGGAATTGCTAAGACTTTAAAGCTTTTGTAATGTTTTGTAAGAATGTTTTGTAATAGACCTTATGTGATCATTAATATATAAATATCATGCAGTTATTTGACTATTACACTATTACATTACATTCCCAAAATATAAATGTAAACACCAAGTAAATATACTTCATACCTAGTACAAAAAAACAAAAGTTAGTACATCATCATACTGTTATGTTGCTATGCTTGCTTTTTGATGTCCACTACAAAAATACAAAAAGTGGAACATATGCTCTGTTGCTATGCTTACTATTTCATGTCCACTACAAAAATACAAAAAAGTTGAACATGATCTTTACTAACTGTGTACTAAAGCAATATGTATTATATACCTTAAAGTTATGATAAGTACTTGTACCAAAAACATCATCATCTTAGCTAATTCATCTGCAAGAAACAATGAAACAAACAAAAAGAACTACTATTGGATTCATGCAATGTAAATAAATAAATAAATAAATAACCATATATGTGCATGCTAAAGTAATGTAATAAGAAGACCAAACAAATAAGAAAAACTTACATGTACATGTTTGGGATTGGCCTTGCCCCTACCTCTTCTAGTTGAACTTCATCTCCCACTTGTTGAAGTGTTTCCTCTACTTGTTTGTCCTCACACAGATGAAGTGCCTCTCCCAATTGATTTTTCCCTCCCAGTTGAAGTGTCCCTCCTAAATGAAGTGCCTCTTCCAATTAAACTGCCCCTTCCAACTGAATTGCATGTAACAGAACCTCTGTCCCTATCAACAATTGTGCCATACCCCCTAGGGGTAGTTGTTTCATTGCCTCTACCACCACTTGTGACACTGCCACTAGCTCCACCCCTTATTGGACCTCTTTGGCAGGTTCACTTATTGTTGGAAAATGGCTTTGATGTTTTGGAAAAAAAAGAAAAAAAAAAAAAAAAAACCTTATTTTTTGCTAAACTTTGAACATTAATTAAGATGGGATCCAAGTATTATTTTTGACGTTACTAATTGGACTCATGTTTAATGTCACGTAGTGAATAAAATTGTGTATTTGGTTACTCAAAACCATTTTCGGATGAATGAGAATTCAACGGGTGTTTTCAGGTTCGTGGAAATGGCTTTAGGTGGGTTTTTTACACATTTGTGAAGTGTGCTTGTCCCCACATTAGAAAGGCTTATGGATTTGTATGGATTTATATACTCTAGCTTGGGATACTTGGGATGGGCCCCAAGGGGTGCCTAAGTTTGTAGAAATGTGAGGTTATGGATAAAGTGGGCTAGACCTAGCGGACCTAAAACAAAAACCACACACGCGTGCCGCCATCCGCCCGGTCGGGCGAACGGGCTAGGTTGGGCCTGGGCTTGGGCTTGGGCTTGGGCTTGGGCCTGGGTGCGTGGTGTGAGGCTAGGTTGGGCTTGTCCGACCCAATACTTATCTTTTTGGGCTAAAAACATTTGAATCGTTTTATTTATTTTTAATTTTGGATTCAAAATTCAAAATAAATTGGTCTAATTTTTTTTTTCTTTCACCCAAACAAATCCCTAATGGATTCATACCCACCCGAACAGGTTCAAAGGGTTCAAACTAGGTTCATACCTGTTGAATTCAAACTGAATCTGTCCAAACAGTATTGAATCTGTCCGAACAGTTTCCATCTGTTTGGCACCTGTTCGGTATAAACCACCATTCCTCCTATAAATAGTCAGCCATCCAGTATTCATTTCCATCAAAAATTTTCCAAAACTCTTCCCTTTCTTCTTATGTTCGTCTTCTTGTTGCTCCTGCATCTGTTTACATTTAAAAGAAAGAGTTACAGCATAGTTTGGTTCGCAAGACTTGATTTTGTAGTGCTGCAAATCAAGTAGTAGTCGTTGCATCCTGGGAAGTAAATGCCGTTAAAACTCGAAGCATCGGAGCGAAGGTGAAATCTATTTTAAGGAGTTTGTATCCAACACAAGCCTCGACATTTAAAGTTTCTATAAGCAATTAATTCAGAATTTAATTTATAAAATTATTTTTTGAGTTATATAATTTTGTTATTTTTTTTAATTTTACATTTAATTTACACATACACACCACTGTAGGAATAACAATCTTAAAGTAGATTTTGTTTTTATTTATTTCTGTGTTGGACAGACAAATATTTTGTTTCGGGAAATTAAATAGTAGTCATATACTGTTTAATTTCTTAAATAGTAATAATATACTGTTTAATAATTTCTTTGATAGTATAGTAGTCATATATTGTTTATCATTGAAATTTTGTTACAAAATATTATTTTATATATTTTGTAAAAAAAATTTCCGTATAAATTTGTAATTTGTGTTTTAATTATTTCGTCAAAAATATGACAACTGAAATAAACAGTACTAAGACTGTTATTACTCCGACCCCTACACCTATTGTGCTAGTGATGACTCTGGTAGTACCGGTAAATCATAGGGAGATATTAGAAAAAATTCAATGGAAATGATTTTAAAAGATGGCGACAAAAAATGATATTTTATCATACGACATTGAATTTAGTTCACTTCACTCATGAAAAAACTCTAGCACTAAACGAGGGAGAAACTAACCGGTAAATGGTTGCTGCAGTCGATGCATGGAAATGTGGTGATTTTCAATGTCAGAATTATTCTTTAATGGGTTGAACAATTTACTGTACAATGTGTATAGTGTCAAAAGCACTGCTAAAGAACTGTGGGAATCTCTAGATCATGAATATAAGACAGAGGATACCAGTACAAATAAATTTATTGTTGGTCATTTTCTGGATTTTAAAATGATGGATTCCAAGACAGTTATTAGCCAGGTTCAAGATCTCCAATTAATTCTCCATGACATACATGCAGAAGGGATAGTTCTCAGTATATCTTTCTAAGCAGCAGCAATCATCGAAAAATTGCCACCATCCTAGAAAGAATTCAATAATTATCTAAAACATAAGCACAATGAGATGAAATTGGAGGAACTGATAGTGCGACTTAGAATTGAGAAGGACAACCGTGGTTTCAACAAAAAGTCAGGAAACCATATCATGCAAGCTAAAGCAAATGTTGTGGAACATAGACACGGGTCAAAGTTCAACAACAAGAAGTGGAAGCATGATAGCAATGGCCCTAAACAAGGATCCACAAGTAAGATCAACAACGGGTTCAACAAGAGGTTCAAAGGCAAATCTTTTGTGTGCGGCAAAGATGGGCATCGCACTAAGGATTGTTACGTTCGCAAGGACAGAGGGAGTTCGAGCAAAAAAACCAACACAAGCCAACATAGCCAAGACTTTTTCTCTTTCCGATGAAGTGACAGACATTAATCTTGCTGTAGTAGTCTCTGAAGCAAATTTGGTGGGCAATCCCAAGGAGTGGTGGGTGGATAATGGAGTAACCTGCCATATCTGTACAGATAAGAAGATGTTCACAACCTACAAAATGGTGAAAAGTGGGGAACACCTTTTTATAGGAAACTCCTCTACTTCAACTGTAGAAGGACAAGGAAAGATCGTGCTGAAAATAACCTCGGGAAAAGAACTTACGCTCAACAATGTACTCCATGTGTTAGAGATTCGGAAAAATTTGATTTCTGGATCATTGTTGATCAAGAATGGGTTTAAATTAGTCTTTAAATCTGACAATGTTGTACTTTCCAAGAGTGGAATGTATGTGGGGCGAGGTTATATGAGTGATGGGCTTTTTAAGCTCAATGTACTAACTATTGTACCAAAATTTGGCTATTAATAATAAGAATACATCTTCTGCTTATATTGTTGAGTCTTTTTTTTTTTATGACATGGTGGATTATGACATGTTAATTTTAATTCTTTGCGTAGACTTGTTTCTTTAGAATATTTGTCAAACCTAGAGTTTGATCCTAATCATAAATGTAAGATTTGTGTTAAGGCAAAACTCACTAAGGCATCATTTAATAAAGTAGAACATATATTTGTGATTTAAAATTTGTTCAAACTAAAGGAGGTAAGAAGTACTTTATTTCTTTTATTGATGATTGCACTCGATATTACTATGTTTACTTATTAAGAAGTAAAGATGAAACCTTAGAAGCTTTTAAGCAATATAAACTTGAGGTTGAAAATCAACTTAGCAAAACTGTTAAGATAGTGATGAGTGATAGAGGTGGTGAGTATGATGCATCATTTGAGGAATTTTGTTCTGAACATGGTATTCACCAAACCATTGCACCCTATTTTCCTCATTCAAATGGAGTTGCTAAGAGAAATAATCGAACTCTTAAACATATGATAAATGCCATGTTGATTAGTTCAGGGTTAGCTCAGAACTTGTGGGAGGAAGTAATTTTGTTTGCTAATATTATCCTTAACAGGGTACCCCATAAGAAAATTAATCAAACACCTTATGAATTATGGAAAGGTCGACAACTTGCCTACAATTACCTCAAAGTGTAGGAGTGTTTGGCCAAGGTAACAGTCCCTAGTCCCAAAATGACTAAGATCGGACAAAAAACCGTTGATTTTGTATTCATTGGTTATGCAAATAATAGTAGTGCATATAGATTTTTAGTTCATAGATTTGAATATCCTGATATGTATGTAAACACTATTATTGAGTTAAGGAATGCATCGCTTTTTGAACTCATTTTTCCTTGCAAGGAAATTGAAGAGACAAGTTTAAATAAAAGAACTTTTGATACTACTATGGGTGGCAGTGAAGACCAAAATGACAATGAAGCAAATGAATCTAGACGTAGCAGGAGGGCTAGAATCTCTAAATCATTTGGTGCAAATTTTCTGAAAATGAGCCTCAAAACTTCAAGGAAGCAATGTCAAGTCTTAAAGCTCCATTGTGAAAAAAGGCTGTGAATAGTGAAATTGAATCAATACTGCAAAATCATACTTAGAAACTAGTGGATCTTCCACCAAGATGTAAATCTCTTGGATATAAGTGGATATTTAACAGAAAAATAAAAGCAGACTGTTCAATTGATAAATACAAGGCTAGGTTTGTTATTAAGGGATACAGGTAGAAGGAAGGCCTTAATTATTTTAACACCAATTCACCAGTGACAAGAATAACATCTATTCACATGCTAATTGCGATTGCAGCTTTGTATAATCTGAAGATACATCAAATGGATGTTGAAACAACCTTTTTGAATGGCGAGTTAGATGAAGAGATCTATATGGAACAACCGAAAGAGTTGCACATTTCTGGCCAAGAGGAAAAGGTTTGTAAACTTATCAAATTCCTTTATGGTTTAAAACAAGCTCTGAAACAATGGTATGAAAAATTTGATCACACTATGCTTTCGGATGGTTTTAAGATAAGCGAATGTGACAAATGCATCTATGTTAAAAGTATAGATAAAGGCTATGTCATAGTTTGTCTTTATATAGATGGCATGCTCATTATTGGAAGCAAAAATGACATGATTAAATCCACAAAGAAAATGTTGAACAAAAAATTTGACATGACAAATCTAAGAGTAGCAGATGTAATTCAAGAAATAAAAATTACTAGAACATCTGAATGATATACTTTATCTCAATCTCACTATGTTGAGAAGATTCTGGAAAAATTTGAAAAACATAATGTCCGTCCTGCTAAAACACCTGTTGACATTAGTCTTCATTTGACAAAAAATACAGGTACAAGCATATCATAATTAGAGTACTCTCGAATAATCGGAAGCTTGATGTACTTAAGGAATTGCACTAGGCCAGATATAGCCTATGCTGTAAGCAAATTGAGTAAGTAGACAAGTAATCCAGGGTCCGATCATTGGAAAACGATAATTAGAGTACTTAAGTATCTAAGACATACCCAGAATTATGGCTTACATTATATCAAATATTCTGCAGTACTCGAGAGGTATAGCGATGCAAATTGGATATTGGATACTAAAGACTCAAAATCCACTAGTGGATACGTCTTTACCCTGGGAGGTACTGCAGTCTCTTGGAAATCCTCCAAGCAGACATGCATAATAAGGTCGACAATGGAATCTGAGTTTATCGCATTAGATAAAAACAGGAGAAAAAGCAGAATAGCTTCGTAATTTCTTAGAAGACATTCCAATGTGGCCTAAACTTGTGCGAACTATATGCATTCATTATGATAGTGAAGCAGCAATAGGACGGGCACAGAATCATATATATAATGGTAAGTCTTGACACATTCGTCGAAGACATAATACCATTAGGCATTTGCTCTCACATGGAATAATTTCTATAGAATATGTAAAGTCAAGAGAGAATATTGCAGATCCATTGACTAAAGGGCTAATCAGAGAGCAAGTGTACCATTTATTGAGGGGAATGAGATTGAAGCCTATTACTTAAAAGTCACCATAATGGCAACCCAACCTAATTAACTGGAGATCCCAAGATCTAGGTTCAAAGGGACAACCGAATTATGAATAACTTCACGTATCACTAAGGAGGTTTTCTCCTATCCATTTCTATGATAAGAAGAGTGATACCTATAATGTTAATAGGATAAGTTGTGCTTTTAATGATTCTTATAACTTGGATATCCAAGTGGGGTATAACAGGATACTCTTAATAAGAAGTCACCTATATGAGTGTGAACTAGTTCGGTTCTATGAGAATTGAGACGACTAAATTCCCTAGAGCACTCATGAATTACAAGGCGTTGTTTAGGGTCAAAATAAACACAACTGTAAGAACCAAACTATGTCTATGGATACACTATGTATAGTCTATTGTCTTGGCTTACACAAATAGCTGAACAGTTCAAGGCATCGTGTTTACTGGTTAGCCAGTAAGTCCGATAGGCTTTTACTAAAGAAGGTTCAAAGCCAAAAGCTCCTTATTTCGATGTGGTGTATCTTCTTAATGTACTCTTTATTTGTTTACATCTTATTGCATGTCCGTTATTATGAACTCCATTCATGTAGGGGATTGTTGGAAAATGGCTTTGATGTTTTGGAGAAAAAAAAATCTTATTTTTTGCTAACTTTGAGCATTAATTAAGGTAGGACTCAAGCGTTATTTTTAACATTACTAATTGGGTTCATGTTTAATGCTATGTATTAAATAAAATCGTGTATTTGGTTGCTCAAAACCATTTCCGGATGAATGAGAATTCAATGCACGTTTTCGGGTTCGTGAAAATGGCTTTAGGTTGGTTTCTTACACATTTGTGAAATGTGTTTGTCCCACATTGTAAAGGCTTATAGATTTGTGTGGGTTTATATACTCTAGCTTAGGATACTTGGGATGGGCCCCGAGGGATACCCAAGTTTGTGGAAGGGTGAGGTTATGAGTAAAGTGGGCTAGACCCATTGGACCCAAAACAAAAACCACAAGCGTGTGCCGCCGCTACCATCTATCCTGTCAGTCGGGCGGGTTGGGCTGGTGTCACGACCCAAACCCACCCCTATGGGTTTAGCATCGTAACCGGTCAGTAATCCTTGGATTACCAAAGGCCTCTTAACATAATAACATATAGTTAAGGGCTGCGGAAGCAAATGCATACCATACGAAGTCCATTGAGCTGTGAAGACATACATGGAACTGAAAATCTTAAACTTTTTATACATATGAATGACGTCATAGGTACAGTATTTACACGTCACTTTTAAGTACATACAAAAGGCGAACTTGTTCATAAAAGAAAAGAAATAGTCTTATACATTCACATTAACACAGCCACAATACATGACTTGATCTGGAACCTCCTTGTGAGGCGCAAAGAGGTGGTTGACTAACACAAAATACCCCAGGCATCATCTTAAGCCTGATCACGAGCCTGCTCACCTACATACATAATAAATAACTAGTGAGCAGAGGCCCAGTGAATAATAACGAAGTAAAGGGGTAAATGAATAATGTCCCATAACTGTGGCTGAAACTGAAATTCGCATACGTATTCTCATTCTGAGCATATATAGAATTCAAAGTTCATGCTTAGTCTTACTTAGTACATCCATTAGCACTGACAAAACACATACAGAATGTCTTAAATCATACTTTTCAGTTCTATATAAGAACCTCTGGCCGGGTAAAAATAATTTGTCAGTCCCTAAAGGAACCTCCGGACTGGGAACTTGTAAACTTGTCAGTTCCACTTAGGAACCTCCAGCCGGGTATAGATAGCTTGCCAGTCCCATAAGGAACCTCCAGTACCGGGAACTTGCATATACTTGAATCATAGCATAATGTCATAAGTGCTTGTTAGACTTGGACAATCATTCATTGCATAAACACATGACATTTCATAGAACAGTTCTTAATCCGTGAGTAGAAAATAATTTACTTGAACATAACTTTACTAAGTTATTACTCACAGATAACTGGTAGCTCCAAATTGGCAGCAAAGTAGGCAATTCATATATCCTGAGGCGCGTGACCTACACAACATGGCGGATTCATACATTGAATACACATGCTCGGATATTTCATTTGTTTTTAGTGTGTTTCTAGCCTTTAACCTCATTATGGAGTCTTAATCATGGCCTAGGAATACTTAGGATGGAATGAGAATGCAAAAATGCATTTGAAAACATTTTTCAAAACTTGCTGAAAATAGGGTCCACGCTCGAGCGTGGATTTCCTCGCTCGAGCGTTCATGCAGAAGGTGAGGGTTCGCTCGAGCGTGACTTACTTCGCTCGAGCGGATTGTAATATTTGAAAAAGTACTAGTTATTTGTTTTTCACGCTCGACGGACGCTCGATCTCCACTCGAGCGTGAGACTCAAATCCTCGCTCGAGCGTGACTCATGTCGCTCGAGCGTGCTAAAAAACACATGAACTTCTGGGTACATGCATTTCACGCTCGAGTGTGCCTCAAGTCGCTCGAACGGAAGTGCATGCACTCAGAGTGCTCGCTCGAGCGCGAACTCCTACGCTCGAGAGTGAATTCAAATTCTAGAATTTCCAGATTTGATCTCCAAGCTTCAAACTCAAGCTAAACACTTCAAAACTCAACCCTTTTGGGCCAAAATTCTGGGAAACATTAAGGAATTCATAAAACATCAAGATTTAAAGATTATTTCATGAAATCAAGGCCCAAAAAGATGGCAATTGGTCACAAATCCAACTTAAGTTTCATGAATGCTCTAAAACATGACATGGATGCATTTCCTTGAACTCAGTCATCCCTAAAACATGATTAGTTTAGACATATTGGTAGAAAACATGATGAGTTCTTAATATATGATTAAAATGAACACATACATGAAAGAATTCTTTGAAATCATGCTTAATTTATGAAGAAATGGACATGCATGCATGGTACAACTTAATTTTCCTTAATCCTAGCTCAATTCTTGCATCAATCAACATAATTCTCTTGAATTCTTGTAGGAGTGAGTTGAATGAAAGTTTAAGGGATGTAAGACCTACCTAAAGTTCTCAATTCTTGAACTCTTGGTGAATCCTAGCTCAAATCTTTATTTTCCCCTTATTTGCCTAGCAATTCTTCCTTTTCTTTCTTGAGATCAACTCTCACTCTCTAATTCTCTCTCTCTCATGTTTTTATCTCTTGGAGGCTCAAAGATGATATGAAAGCAAAAGGCTCAAAATGAGGTGTATAAGCCTTATATAGGCTTAAGTAGAAGTGTAATTAAATAAGGCCAAATAAATGGGCATTAAATTAATCTAATTTAATCGTTCCAAATCGAATTTCAATTAAACCTATCATAAAATTCTAAAAATCCGAATTAACACATAAATCAAGTTAATTTCTGAGTCGGATATCAATAAGGCCTTCAATTCACAAACTGAAAGAAAAAACATGAACAGATCTTTCTACATTAAACAGATATAAACACTATAATGCAACGCACACATGCAATTTACTCCAGAATTTCACCTTAATTACTAATTAGGCATAATTAATCATGGATTAACGTTGATCAGGGATCGGGGTTGTTACAACTGGGTTGGGCCTAGGCCTAGGCTTGGGCTTGAGTGCGAGTGCAAGTGCGGGTGCGTAGTGTGAGATTGGGTTTGGCTTGTCTTGCCCAATGCTTATCTTTTTGGGCCAAAAACATTTGAATCTTTTTATTTATTTTTAATTTTGGATTCAAAATTGAAAATAAATTTGTCTAGTTTTTTTTTTTCCTTTCACCCAACGGGTTCATACCCACTCGAACAGGTTCAAAGGGTTCAAAACAGGTTCATACCTATTAAATTCAAACTGAATCTATCCAAACAGTATTGAATATGTCTGAACAGGTTCCATCTGTTTGGCACCTGTTCGGTAAAAGCCATCATTCCTCCTATAAATAGTCAGTCATCCGGCATTTATTTCCATCGAAAATTTTCCAAAACTCTTCCATTTCGTCTTCTGTTCGTCTTCCTGTTGCTTCTACATATGTTTACATTTAGTTTGTAGGAAAAGAAAGATAAAGAGTTACAACATAATTTGGTTCGCAAGACTTGATTTTGTAGTGTTGTAAATCAAGTAACAGTCATTGCATCTTGTGAGGTAGACGCCGTTAAAACTCAAAGCACTGGAGCGAGGGAAAAATCTACTTTAAGGAGATTGTGTCCAACACAAGCCTCGACGTTTAAAGTTTCTGTAAGCAATTAATTCGAAATTTAATTTATATAACTATTTCTGAGTTATGTTATTTTGTTGTTGCTTTTTTTTTAATTATACATTTAATTTACACACACACATTACTGTGGGAATAACACTTAGTATGTCCAAATTGCACGCACCATTTGCATCTCAAGGTACTAGATCTCTTACTTTGACTTGTTCCAGCTGGAGGCTCATGAGCAAGCCCTCTTCCTAGTATTCCTTGGCCTTCCTGGTAATCTTTTTAGAGGTGGGGGTTGTAAAGGGTCCCCAGGTATAAATGTCCACATAATATGGTCTAAGATGGAATGTATTATCCTACCATTAGCTCTCAAGTAAGTTTGCTTAGAGTAGTATGGGTGGACAAAATCTTCTAAGGTCAATCTACTACGACAAATTATAGCCACAACATGTTTGCATGGGATCCCAGAAATTTCCCACTCTATACATACACAAGTCATCATGCCAAGATGGACAACGTGATTCACGCCATCATTATCCTTCACTTCATACTCATGACCTCCTGCATACTCTACTCTACAATATCTTGACCATTTTAATGTGACCTCAAGTTGTTTCTTAATGTTCAAAGTCACATTAGACTTCCATTGTAGAGCCTTCTGATATCTCATGTGCAACTTACCTATCAACTTGCACCTTATGCTCTCCAACATAGTTAAAATACGCTAACATCTCATATTTCCTAACCAATTGTTGAAGGACTCTGTCATGTTATTTGTGATGTGATCGGTCTTTATTCTACCATCAAATGCATACCTAGACCTTCCTTCAACTAGAAATTTTTGCAACTATATGAAGTATCATTTGATATATCCTTAATGGCTTGCATAGCCTGATCATACTCCCTTTGATTATATGCTCTTGTTGCCTTTCAAAATTGCTTCCTCAATATCAATCCAGGAAATTTTGCTCTAAAATTGTTGAGTAAGTGTAGGCAACATCTTCTATGAGTAGCCTCTTGTATAATCTCACTCATAATCTTATCAAGGCCCTATACACACAAACAGTGAAACATTAGTAAGCATTACAAGTTTCAAATTAGAGGATAATGCATTGTGTAAGTGAATTAGTTGTTCAATAAGTAAGTAAATTACTTTTTGTTGATCAAACATGATGGTCCATGGCCTATAAGGCAGTACATCTTCTATTATTGTTCTCAAGTTTCTTCATTGTTTCTTCACATCGATCAGTCTTCTTCAAAGATTTCGTCTATAGCGGTCCCGGTATTCCCTTTACTGTACAGTTGTATTCCGGACTCGGTTCCGTGGAGTTGGTAGTTGTGTCTACCTTGTTGTCATCCTTTAATGCCATTTGTTTGAATTTTAGGATGTGTTGGACTTGTCTCGAGTGGGTGGTTTGAGTCTTGGTTTAATTCCCTCTGTTTTGGTATTTTGGCCTTTACGCTCGAGCGGACCTTTGAGCGCTCGAGCGGAGATTGCATACTTCCAGTATCTCGTGCCCTGCAAAACTTCTGCAAGTGTGATTCCTGCACTCGAGCGGGTTTTATGCGCTCGAGCGGGTAGCGCTCGAGCGGGATTGTTAGCGCTCGAGCGGGCAGTACATTTCTGGTGAATGTTCTAGGAGGGGGAGATTCACGCTCGAGCGGACTGGATTTCACGCTCGAGCGGGCGAACTTTATTTCTGTGTCTTAGCGCTCGAGCGGGACTCTTTGCGCTCGAGCGGGCCTTGTTTCCTGTGTCTTTACGCTCGAGCGGTGTGTTCTGCGCTCGAGCGGACATGTCATATAACTGAGAGTGGCTAGGCTTTTTAAATCACTTTTGCATCTTCTTTTCTCTCTCCTACTTTTCCAAAAACACCATTTGAGAGCCTCTCTCTCTAGAACCTTAACTTCTCTCTTAGATTTGATCTAGTAGGAGTTGTTTCCTCACTTTTGGCCTTTACAAAAGTTGTGTTGATTGTTGAGGGCTACACTTTAATCTGAAAATTTCGGGATTTGGAGTATTTTGATTTTGGTCTTCATCTCCGTTGGAGCTCATCTTTTGAGGTAGGGATATCCTACTCCTCTTTATGGATTTTGTCTTTAAATTTTAGCATTTTGAGATGTTGGGTGTTGTTGGGTAATTTTGAGAAACTTTGGGTCTTGTGTGTAATTTTATAAAAGTGGGGTTTTATTTATAATAAACCTAGAGGCATGTTTGGTATAGAAACATTGGATTAATGTTGAAATAGTGATAGAAAATGGAACCTAAGGGTTGCAATGTTAATTATGGAAATTGCCCTAATTACATTGATTGATTAATTGGGATAATTAATGGTAAGAAATGAGGAATTGAAGTGTATGGGATTAAAGGGTGTAGTTGAATTACTTATCACTCACCGAATGGAAATGTTGATTTTATATCCATTTGTTGCATTTATTTTCCGTATAGAAATAACTACTTTGGGCTATCAGTGGAGGATAGTCTTGATTGTTGTAGACAATGCATGATGATTAGGCAAACTAAAACTAATCTTTTAAAATGTGTCATTGAGTGTGACGATTGAAGGAATACATTAAATTTATGTATTGATTGATGTGTATAATAATTGTTTATATGCATTGTGTGTTGTGTTGGAGGAGATAGGGGATGTACTCCACGGTTTAGGAGATGATAGGGGATGGACCTCTAAACCGGATGTTGTTTGGGAGAAGATAGGGGATGGACTCCAGAGATATAGCTCATACGCTTATCTAGTGATGTGTTGACACAGCTCTTATGCTTGTCTTTGGAAGTGTGATATTGCTCTTATGCATGTTTTTTTTGGAAGTGTTGATATAGCTAGTATGCTTGTCTTTTGTGAAATGGGAAATTGTTGGACATGAGTTACTGTCCCACATGAGTTGTTGGCCAGGTTCTGAGCCATGATTATAAATTGAGAACTTGTAAGAAAATGGGGAACGAAAATGTAAAGTGTTGGCCACCTATCAACTGCTAATCTTTTAGTCATTATTCATAACTAGTTTAGTGTATTTTTATTGGGCTGTGGCTCACCCTTTATGGGAATATCATTTTCAGGTACAGGTAGCATGCCACCTCCAAGGACATAGCTTGGGAGGTTAGGGGCGAGCAGACTTTTTGTAGTCTTCTTTTATGTATTACATGTAAATTCAAGCCAAGGGCTTAATGTGTAAATGAGTTAGTACTCTACTTTTTGTAACCAAGTATTAACTTGGAAAGCTGTAAGCCCTTAGGGCATTTGCTTTTGTTGTTAACATGTAATACTCTTGTAATGAAATTCTGTAAATGGGAGAATGTGGATCTTTTATATATCAATGCATGTCTATATTGTTGGGTTTCATGTTATTATTCTGAGGGCGTTACATCGTCTTTCTCTCTCTCTCCCTCTCTCTCTCTCTTTCTCTCTTAAAAAAATCAACTGTTTTTCAAAATAGAGAGTGAATTAGGGATTTAGGCTAGAAAGGGTATCATCGTCTTTTCGTCCTCAAAAGCAAAGGTAATAAGGTCATTTAATATATGCAACTAACGTCGTTTGTGCCAATTTGACAGGATAGGAAAATCTTGACAATGTCAATTAAAGTATGAGAGGTTTATGTAATTATTCAAACCATAGAAAAAAGGTCCCTGTATTTGTCAGAAACCTCAAGGGAGGTGAGCATAATTTACCCAAACATATTTAACACTTACTTTTGTGGTACACTTTTTTAAATTTAAGGCTACTTAAAATGATTTAAATAAGTATATTTTTTAACTTTTTAAAAAAAAGATATGTAATGTAATAGAAAGGTGTGACCTAAATAAATGGTAATATAATCTACATAAAATTTTTAAAAAAAAAAAAAAAAAAGAAGCTAAAATAACACATGCCAAACAATCCTTCGCACTATGCACAGCCCTTTAGAGTAAAACTTAAAATAAAATTTCAATCAGTGTGTTTGGTTTTAATTTTTAAAAAAATGAGTTTGTTATTTTTTGTGTTTTTTGTTTTTAGTGAATATTTTTAAAATTTTAAGTAATTTTTTTATTTTTTTAGATATACTTTACTTAAATGTATCTAAATAGTAAAATATCTGTAAAAAAATATTTTTAAAAAATTCATAAATACACAAAAATATAAAAAAAAATGTACTAAATTTTCATATTTTTTGTATTTTTTATATTTAGTGATTTTTTTTTATATAGATTTTTTCACAAATATTATGCTTTTTAAGTGTATTTATGTAAGGTGTGTCAAAAAATTGAAAACAAAATTACTTAAAATATTAAAAAATTTAGTGAAAACAAAAAAATATGAAAAATAAAAAATAAATTTTAACAAAAAATGAATTTTGAAAATTAAAATCAACCAGGGTGAATGGTACATGGAGATTGTTTAATATAATTTATTTGAATTTTTTTTATAATTTTATAATACTAAAAATATGTGTGAAATCTATATATTATATAAGGAAAACGGGATTTCTAATCTACAAGTTTTGTGGGAGTTTCAATATCTTAATCTTAATTTTTTAATTTTTTGATTTAAAAAAAAAACTCAGCATTTATTGATTTCTCCCAACCCACAAACCTTTTTCACTTTTCTCATAATTACTGCAGCATCTTTTTTAATTTCTCTCATACACTATGATTACACACAAAAATAAAAAAAATAAGAATTTAATTATAGATCTTAAAAAGATATAACATCTAAATTTGAATTATGAATTAGTAATATAATTATCTATTTTTTAAATGTATATCTATCAAAATTTTAAATCACTTAATGTGACAAATTAATCAATTTTCTAAAATTATTGCTTTTTAATTTTATAAAATAGATTAAAAAACTATTGATTGATTTATTTATTTAATAACAAAAATATTTCATAATCTCTCCATCCTAATCTCTCTCACCGATTTCAAAAATATATATATATATTAAAACTTGGTTTCCTTATTTCTTTTCCAAAAAATTAGATAATATTTTTTATGAAAGTTGTAGATATCTATCTATATCTTATATATTATATTATAACATAACAAAAAAAAAAAAAAAAAAACTAAAAATCAGATATACAAACAAATAAAATTAATAAATTTGATTTTTATTTATTCAATTAAAATCTTTATTTTGCATCTCAATATCAAATTTTAAATTTTAAAGTTTATCTAAACAAATCTAATTTTTGATTTTAAAAAAAAAAAACTCAGCATTTCTTGACTTCTTTCAACTCACAAACCCTTTTTACTTCTCTCATAATTACTGCAGCTCCCTTTTTAATTTCTCTCATACACTATGTTTCCACACAAAAATAAAGAAAATAAGAATTTAGTTATGGATTTCAAAAAGATATAACATCTAAATTTGAATTATGATTTAGCAATATAATTATCTATTTTTTTAATGTATATCTACAAAATTTTAAATTACTTAATGAGACAAATTAATCATTTTTCTAAAATTATTGCTTTTTTAATCTATAAAATAGATTAAAAAACTATTGATTGATTTATTTATTTAATAACAAACATATTTCATAATCTTTCCATTCTAATCTCTCTTCCCGATTTTTAAAAAAAATATATTAAAATTTGCCTTCCATATTTCTTTCCCAAACAATTAGAGAATATTTTTCATAAAAGTTGTATATCTATATCTTATATTATAACATAACCAAAAAAAAAAAAAAAAAAACTAAAAATCAGATATACAAACAGATCAAATTAATAAATTTAATTTTTATTTATTCAGTTAAAACCTTTTTTTTTTAGCATCTCAATATCCAATTTTAAATTTTAAAATTTTTTAAAGTTTATCTAAACAAATCTAATTTTAAAATATCTCCCACCATTATATTTTAATTCAGTAAAACTCACATGTTTATCACAAATCTAACTCACATCATAATTTATTTAAATAATAATAATTAAAAATAAATAGAAACCATAAATAAATTAAAATTTTAAAAAATAGATACCCACAGCTCCATCTAAAATAAATTAAAAAAAAAAACGAATAGAAATCACACAAAAATAAAAAATATAAGAATTTAGATATAGATCTTAAAAAATACGGCAATATCTAAATTTAAATTATGATTTAGTAATATAATTATCTATTTTTATGATGTATATATATATCAAAAATTTAAATCACTTAATGAGACAAATTAATCAATTTTCAAATCTTATTTAAAGAATAATCTGATTAGTCATCCTAACTTCTAAATTTTGCAGGCACTGTTAGAGGGGCTAACAGATTGGGTTAGATGAGATTTAAGTTGTTTGAAGTAATATTCTCTAACTCTATAAATTTATTTAATTTTTAATTTTATTTTTTTCTTGTGTGATTCTCTTTCTCTACTATTGGTGTGCTTTTGGTTTCGGTTTCAATGAGATTTATGTGTTTGTTTACAGGTTTGCATGGTAGAGAAGAATTATTAGTGATTATGATTGCAATCAAAATATCTATGTCCATTCTATGCCATGGATTTTGATCGAATTTTGTTTTCTTCAGTGAAGATCATAAAATTGAAGTAAAAAAAATGGATATCAAATTTTTTATGTTTTTTGTCATTTTATTTTATAAAAAATGTGAAAATTTATTGAGAATTCAAGATTTTACTATGACATTATATTTTTGTATAACTAGGTAATTTAAAACTTTTAAATATCATTGTTCTTTATTTTTATTCTCTTTCTATCTCATTAGACGATTACTGCTATTTGTTAGTTTATTAAATATAATTCAATTAATTGAAAATAAAAGTTAAACATAACTTTTCATATATATTATAGTTAATTTGTTACGACTATAGGTTTAACATAATATATAAGGATGATCTCTAAATATAATTTCTATTTTTTTATGTGATTAATAGTCCATCTTAATAGTATATAGAAGAGTTAGATGGTTTTTTTATCTCTAAAAAAATCGAATCTATTTTTTTTTAAAACTTTTTAATTTTTTAAATTGAAATAATTCATGTTAATAGTATATAGAAGAGTTAGATAGTTTCTTTTATCTCTGAAAAATTCAATCTATTTTTTTTTTACTTTTTAATTTTTTTAAATTGAAATATCAATTGTTTATGTCCATAAAACAAAACTGATAAACACATATAAAAAAGATACACATTTTTTTCTTTTTCTTTTTTTCCCATTTTTTAATATGTAGGATATTTATAAATAGAAAATGTTTGACACCTCGAATTTTTTTCAATAATCTAACTTACAATGATGTAATCATAAGTGTCAATTTTTATACAAATATGATAAGAGAATTAATTAAATTATACATTTCAACTAACTACATACTCAAACTTTGACTATTTCAAGATGTTATTTCACTATAATTCCAATTAAGAAAATCTTCAACACTGAATATTTTTTTTTATCAAATTATAATTTGATAAAAATTTTAAAAAATGAAACGTTGAAAATTATTATTTTTCATCAAAATTGGTGAAAAGAAAAAAAAAATGGGATAAGAATGAAAGTTCTTTTAAAAATTAATAAAAATTTAATGAGAAAGTTAAAGTAATTCATATCAAATCGAAATTTTTATTCAAATTTAAAATCAAATTAGATAAAATAAATTAAAAGAAAAATGATGAAAGTTTGAAAATATTTTGAAACTTTCTTATTCATAAAAATTAGAAATCCATGTGTATATTATATTCGTGTTGTATTTTTAGTTATGAAATTGAAATCAAAAGAAATGTAAATTAAATTATTGGATTAATAATAGAAATATCATATTAATTATTGTTAAATATCACTTCACTTCATATTTAATAATAAAATTATATATTTGATTTAATCATAACTTGTAAATTTGTATATTTTCATAACAAGAAGAGATATATCCTCAGTTAATCTCATTTAATCAAATTTAACTTTTTTTAAATACAAATTGTCAAAATTGTACTAAATATATTTATGTAAGTATATATATATATTTTAACTTTTTTGAACTAATAATTTAAAAAATTATAAATATAAAAGTTAACTTATAACTTTCTTATATACTGAAAGATAAAATATTAAATTACTTTAAAATAATTATAATATATATTTTTTAATTTATAAAGTTCTGTGCATAGCACAGGTTATTACTAGTTATTTAAAAAGATAAATTACAAATACATTCTCTGAGATTCACTTAAATTATAAATTATTTTTGTGGTTGTAAAAATTATATTATGTCCTATAAGATTTCTAATTTCATAATAAAGAGGTCATTTCATTTCATCAAGTTAATTAATATTTTTTAATAATGTTAAAATTTTATTTTAATTAATAATTTAGATAATTTTATTATTGTATAAATGAATAATTATAAATTTTACTTTTTTTTAATTAATTTTATTAAATAAAAAATTTTGATAAAGAAATATTTATAATTTTTTAAATTATGAGAAATAATTCGTATTTTAAGTAAATTTTAAAGTATATTTATAATTTATTCGATTTAAAATGTTATTTCTATTTCCAACTTTCAAAGGTGTGTAAATGAAATGAAAGGAATCGGACGGTGGAGATGGGACGGAAGGATAAAGTAGTAGGCATGCATCCTACTAAAGTAGATAGAGAGGTAGGCTTTTGGGATACGATGGGTTTTCAAAGTTTTGTATGAAAATATCTCCAGAATGATGGAAATTGGATTGGAGGAGTCGTGAGATACGTATATCCTCTCATTTAATGCCTCTATTTCGCTCATCATGATAAAAGACAAATCCAAGGAAAAATGGCTAAGACCCCCAGTGGGGGTCACTGGGGTCGCCCCTGATTGGTCAGAAAATAATTTTTTTTTTTTTTTTTTTTTTTTTTTTTTTTTTTTTGAGATTCCAGCAATGGCAGTGTGCCACTTGTCACTGCGGGTCACTGGGGTGCCCCAGCTGGGGGTCTGTAGCACAGCTGCAAATCCAAGGCTGCGTTTGGCGGCGGATGTGAGGGGACAATCTCTGCTCCCACAGGGAAACAACAGCCGATGTGCTACTGGATTTATAGCTAAAATTTCGTACATAAACTAAACTGTCGGGTTTAGACCATTTCCAACTATTTATTAAATTTGACATTAAATTTAAAATTTGATAAAAAAAGAAATTTTTTGAAATTTTAATGGTTTCATCAAACTGGTATCAAATTAAGAATTGAACAAAAAATCATCAAACTGAGAACATGATATAGATTTCAGTAAATTACTATTCGTGACCGTTGGATGAGAGAAACCGGTCAATCAACCGGTTGCCCAGCCGGTTGACCAACCGGTCGACCACTAAAAGTTTCAAATAGTTCAAATGGATAGGTTTAAACAATTCAAAAAAAAAATATTTTTGCCTTACAAGTCGACCAGCCGGTCGACCGGCCAATCGACCACTAAAAGGTTCAACAGTTCAAATAAGTAGGTTCAAACAATTCAAAAAAAAAAAAAAAAAAAAAAATTTTGCCTTATCGGTCGACCAACTTGTTGTCCCTGGAGCAGATTTGATGAAAATCAACCATTTGAACATTCTGTATCAGATTAAGAAAATTGTCATTTTTTTTCTCAAATTTAGTGAAAAATTAGGTGAACCGTTGGAGATGCTCTTAGAATTGAAAAAAAATTGGGAGCTTCAAGTCGATAGCTTTAATAGTGTTAATTGATATATCAATCTCATATTTTGATCTTAATTTTTTTTTATTTAATTTTTCATATTATTAGTGGTCTTTTAAAAATTTCAAATTAAAGGGATATATCATTTCAATTTAGAATTATAAGAAAAATTACAGAAAAATAAAACAATTTAAAATAATTATTAAAAATTATGAATATTCAATAATTACATGATAAACGGAGTTTAAAAAATCAATACTTGAGAACATTCACATAGCGCTCATTTGGGAAGATAGGTTTGGAATTTTTATGGTTAAAATAGTCATAAAAAAATAAAATAAATTTTTTAATCTAATAAAACAAAATATCATATTCAGTCCATAATCATTATATTTTTTCTTTCACAAAAGTCAAAAAAATCAAAAATCTATCCCAAACGAGATTTTTTAATTCCAGGCCAAAATAACTAAAAAGTTAAAAAACCAATCAACTTTCCAAACAATTTAAAAAAAAATTAATTTTCTATTTCAGTTATTTTTTTTTATGTACACATTACATCAAACTCTTTATTTTAAAATTAAATTTTATAAAATATTCATTTTGTATTATTAAAAAGCAGCCAAACTAAAGAAGTTTAATTTTGTATTATTATATATATGCAGCTTCATATTCCAAAAACAAAAAAAAAAATGCCCGTAGCAATTGTCCAACTAGACAACCAACGTGTGTATAAGATATATTCCATTGTTTAATATTCCTTAAAAAAAAATAATTGTGCAGCAGCTGATCGTCCGATAAGATGTTCGGTTACTCTTAAGAATAAATAATAAAATTTCATATAATATGTGAACAGGTTATTACTACATGCAGCAATGTACTATAACAAAGTTATCTAAAAGCGAGCTTAGAAATAATTTGTTAAAATTGATGGAGTAAGAATTTTATGATTTATTAATTATATTTAACCAAAATCTATATTTGTTGAAGCTAATGTAAATGCTCTACATGTAGCAAAATTACACTTTTACCCCTTATATTCTCTACTTTTTTACTCTCCTCTTTTTTTCTCTCATTCCTCCACCGTTCATAGTTCATATTCAAAAAACAAAAAAAAATATGCCCAGTAGCGGTTGTCCAGTTGAGCATCCAAAGTGTGTATAGGACATATTCCAATTTTTCATATTCCTAAAACAAAAAATAAAATAAAATAAAATAAAAATGTGCAGCAGCTGATCATCCGGTAGGATGTTCGGTCACTCTTAAGAATAAATAATAAAATATTATATAACATGTGAACAGTTTATCGCTACATGAAGCAATGTACTATAGCAAAGTTAACTAAAAACTAGTTTAGAAATAAGTTGTGGAGATTGATAAAGTAAGAATTTTATGATTTATTAGCTATATTTAACCAAAATCTATATTTGTTAAAACTAATGTGAATGCTCTAAGTGTAGCAAAATTACACTTGTACCCCTTACAATTTTTTTTTTACTCTCTTTTTTTTTTTCTTTATTTTTCCCCCCTCATTCCTCTACCATTTGTAGTTCATATTCAAAAAACAAAAAAAAAAAACATAAAATATGCCCAGTAACAGTTGTCCAGCTGGACATCCAAAATGTATATAGGATATATTCCAATGTTTCATATTCTTAAAAATTAAAAAAATAAAAAAAAAACCAAAAAAATATGCAGCAGCTAGTCGTCCGGTAGGATGTTCGGTCACTTTTAAGAATAAATAATAAAATGTTATATAACATGTGAACAGTTTATCGCTACATGCAGCAATGTACTATAACAAAGTTAACTAAAAGCTAGTTTAGAAATAATTTGTTGAGATTGATGGAGTAAGAATTTTATGATTTATTAGCTATATTTAACCAAAATCTATATTTGTTGAAGCTAATGTGAATGCTCTAAATGTAGCAAAATAACACTTTTACCCCTTATACTCTATTTTTTTACTCTCCTCTTTTTTTTTTTCTTTTTTTTTTCTTCCCTCATCCCTCAACCATTTGTAGTTGCTAGTCACTCTTTTGCTTACATTTCTAGCCACTATCCACTCATCTTCCACCTCTTCTAAGCCACTACTAGCTCCATCTTCCTTTAAACCTCTTAGAATAACTTTAACACCCTTCTTTACGATGCAATTGCTGACATCCCATTCCCAACCCTCTGACATCCTCATCGCTTCTTTCACTTATCTTTCCCCGCAAACTTTTCTCATGTGAGGTCCCTAACTTTTGTAAACCCTATTAAATCCTTGGCTCTTGAGTTATTATAATAAAGCCCTTAGTTCCTCGTTTATTCGCAAATTTAACCCTAGAATCGGAGGCGCATTGCGAATGAACCTGTACAAACCCTAATCGACCCCGATAGCTTAGTATTCGTTTCTACACTCTAATATTAATTATTTAACCATGAGAACCCTGACCTTTGTAATTTTATTTAGACCCTTACTTTTGAATTATTTCAATAAAGACTCTCGATTTCTTATTTTAGCTATAGAGTCGAAAACGCGCGCCAATCGAAATCTTGCATACCCTAATTGAACCCGAAAACTCAAGGATCATTTCCAAAGCCCTAATAATAATTAAATTAATTCCCCAATTATGTTTTCCTCTCAAAACCCTAGGTTTTCAGTTCTCATTACGAATTGTCGTTTAATTTGAAACGAAAAAACTTTAACCGAATTAAATTCTCAAATCCTAATTTAACTAAATATTACACTTAAATGAATGTTCCAATTCGTAAATTAAGACCTTAGCCCTCACATTTTACTTAAATTATAACCCAAATTAGTACCTTTATATATATATATGTTATGCCCTAATTCAATCTTTGTTTGTATACAAAATCTATAAAATTTACATCAATTGTATACATAATCTTCCCAAATCCAAGCACATGCCCGGCCACCCCCCCTAGGCTATAATTATTGGCACCTTGAGAACAAAATCTCTAAGATCATGAAAAATAAATCACGACTTTGGTACCAAAAGATTTTCAATGAATAAATTGATTTATATATTTAATGTATTTGTAACTAGAATGGATTAAATTAATCCTAAGCCTAACTAGATCATAATTAAGTACATAATTAAGGTGTGGGATGCCTTCAGGGTTACTAAGCATGCCCAACAGTTCAAACTCTCAATCTCCGATCAAATATCACTAGTGTAATGTGAAACAAAAAACGAGAGTTCAGATCCAACAACTTTTTTAGAAAATTTATTTTTATTGCAAAACATTTGCTAGAAATGGACATGTCACGACCCAAACCCGCTCCTATAGGTTTAGCATTGTAACCGGCCAGTAATCATGGGGTTACCGAAGGCCTCTTGTCAAAGATCAAATAAGAAGGGGCTAACAGAAGCACGTATACAAATTTCACATCCATAGAGCTGTGCAAACATACATGGGACATAAAATTTTAAACTTAATTTACAAGATTGTGACATCATCCTTGTGTCACTCCATATACAGATACACAAAAGATATGTTCAGCTAGTAACAAAAGAAATACAAAAATAAGTCTTAGACGTTATTTACAAAAACTGGACCACTTCTCAAATAGGAACCTCCTCGGGAGGCACAATGGCTGGCTAACAGAACGGAACTCCAGGCAATCATCTCTGTGCCTAGCCACGTGCCTGGCCACCTACATACATAAACAATATAGTGAGATGGAGCTTAGTGAATAACGACAAAGTAAAGGATTTATTAATGTTGTCCAAAACTGATTTAGGCCTCGTTTGGCAACTGCCCTTTTTAGCCAAAAAGTCAAAAAGTTACTAAAAAAATCAAAAAGCCAACAACCCATTCCAAAAAGTCAAAGATTTCATTTTCTCTCTACTTTTTGCACATCTTTTCGTAAAAAATCAAAAAGTCATTCCAAACATATTAGTTTTTTTTACATCACATTTTACCCAAAAAGTTACTAAAAAAGCCTGTTCCCAAATGAGGCCTTAGAAATCAAAGTTCAAATCAGAAAATAGATTCAGATTCACATACTTATTTAGAAGTCATAAGCATTTATATGCGGTACATCCATTAGTTATTAGATCAATTGATCACCCACATGTATAGTCGGTACCGACGACCATAAAGGTTAATATCTTTTGCACAAGTAGCCATGGCATTGTATCCCCTAGGCGAGGGCCACTTGAACAGAGACTACGATATTGTTTCCCCCGAGTAAGGGCCATATGATCATAAGCCACAGTATTTTCCCCCGGGCAAGGGCTACGTGAACTAAGGATGCCACAAATATATTTTAAAAGATTGGACATTCATTCATGTTTCACAAAATAGCATTTCATAAACCATATCATATCTTATTATTCTGAAATTACTTATAATCAAACATAGCTTTACAAAGTTATTACTCATAAATAGCTCCGGTAGCAGAATAGTCAAAATAGATGGATCAGACAGTTTATAGCGCTTGACATACATAAACACATAGTGGATACACATTGAAACACACACTCGGAAAGCACCTAACTCATTCTAGGTGTGTTTCTAATCTTTATCCTCATTATTATGTCTTAATAAAGGCTTAGGAATGCTTGAAATGTAATGAGGATGCCAAAATATAAGTTGAAACACTTAGTCAAATTTTCAAAAACAGGGCAATTCGCTCGAGCTTAACTTTGGTCGCTCAAGCAAATCCCTTGGTCTACAAAACTTTTGAGAGCTCTCATTTTACGCTTGAGTGAAGGGCTTGGTCGTTCGAGCCAATAAAGAAAACAAAGGGTGGCCGTTCGACCGCAAGTTCTGTCGATCGAGCCTAGGCCCATGTCTACAAAAGTACTAGGAGCTCGCATTCTTCACTCGAGCGCAGACTCTACCGCTCGAGCAAAGAGTGCGAATTCTAGAATTTCTAGATTGCTTTCTAAGCTCCAAAACTCAAATTCAAAGCTTCAAAATGCATCCCTTGGGCCCAAAACTTGAGAAAACATGTCTAAACTTATAAAACAACATGAATTAAAGATCATTTCACAAAATCAAGGCCTAAAAGCATGCCAATTATTCAAGGTCAAACTTGAATTGTGAAAACATAACATGCATGTAATGGTATGAACTCCAAGTTTCCAAAACATGATCAAATAAGGTAAAATGGCATAGAATGTGATGAATTCTCAAAACCAAACTAGAATTACCTCATACATGAAAGAATTCTTTTGAAAACAACTTCAAAATTACATGAAATGCACATGCATTCTTTTTGCTTAATTCCCATGCTAATTCACCTATTTCACTTGATTTCATGTACTTAACAACTCAATTACATAACTGAAGCGTTGGAGTCTTACCTTTAAGGCTTAATTTGCAAGAATTCCAAGTTGTTCTTCCCAAATTTCAAGTCTCACTACAACAAAATTGGCCTATAACCACGTTTTTTAGACAACGTTTTTCTGAAAAACACTGTGCAAGAGCTAAAGTGAAATTAAAGACACGCGTGTTTCACTTTATAACGGTGCTCCGTCTCCCTCTGCCCCCATTTCTCTTTCCGTCATTTTGTTTTCTCTCTCCATTTTCTCTATCGTTTTCTATCTCCATCCTAGATCTAGGGTTTTCTCTATCTGCTCATGCTCCTTGAGAGATTCACCAGGGTTCAGATCTAGTTCTAAATCCATCGATTCTTGCATCGATTTTGTTGAAATTTCTTGATGGTTTTTTGGTTTTCTTGATTCTGATTCTGATGATTTTGTAGAGGAAGATGGTTCGGTTGAGTAGCACAAATCGGCGGGGTTACGAGACCGAGGAATGAAGAAGGATCAAGATCATCGTGATCGAGACCGATCCAGTCGGAGCAAGAGGAAACCAACCGATGAAATGATAGGCTTTTCTGTTCCAAGAAAAGCTCAAGCGTGATGGCATTGGATGCGCTCTACCAGTTGAAGCTCCTCCTCAGGTCTAGTCCTCCCGCCGCTACCATCCCTCCAGTCCTCTCTCTCTTTATTGCTCCATCAGATCTTCGATCTAGCCTCTCTTCATTCGAATTTCACTCTTTTTAATCTTTTCACTTGCTATTTTTGGTCTGCTCTCTTTTCAATAGAATCTCATTCACTTTGATCTTTTTGTTTTTCAATCTAACTATTTTCAATTTTTTCAATCTATTTTTGGTCTTTTGTTAGATTGGTTTGTCTCTGTATTTGGCTTTCATTATATTTTTGTATCTCCCGTATTTGTTTGTGTTTGTCAGAAGGTTATTATCCTACATTTTCAGGTTGGCAAGGGGAATGCAGAAGTGGCTCTGTCTCTAGTTGGATACGATCAGGAACTGAAGATATAATTCAATTGTGTGTGCTGGAATGTTTCTTAATGTTATATCATTGTAAGTTATTTTCATCAGCAATTGATGGGCCAAAATCTTATTCACATTCATGCAATTTTGTTTTTGGTTGGATAAAAGAACTTTGCTTGGGTTAGTTATATTTTGTTTTTAGAGAGAGTTTATATGTGTTGCAGAGTGCTATGGAATGTGTATTTGGTTCAACATTTCACTACAACAAAAAGCACCAATGGCGACTAAAAAAAGGATTTTCGTCGCTGAAAGTTGCACAAATGGCGACTAAAATGGATTTAGTTGCCAAAATTGATGCCTTTTGCCGACTAAAGGTGTTTAGTCGCCGAATAGATGGGTTTTAGCGACTAAAAGTCGGTTTAGTCGCCGAATATAGGAGTTTTCGCGACTACAAAAATTTTAGTAGCTAAAAGGCATTGTTTTTGGCAACTAAAAGCATTTAGTAGCCAAAACTATAGGTTTTGGCGACTAAAAAATACTTTAGTCGCCGAATATAGGTGTTTTACCGACAAACAAATTTTTTGTAGCTAAAAGTGGACAATTTGGCGACTAAAACTGAGTTTAGTCGGCAAAAGTGGATGTTTTGGCGACGGAAAATAAGTTTAGTCGCCGGAAGTACTTTTTTTGGGCGGAAAGTAAGGTTTTTAGCGACAAAGCAGCATTTAGTAGCCAAAAAGCATAAAATTGGCGACTAAAATTCAGATTTAGTCGCCAAAAGTGCTCTCATATTTTTTTTTAGTAAATACTTTATTTTTTACATTAAATACATTAAATAAAAATAATTATTTATATATAGAGTTTGTACTAATACCGGCAAATTTAGTATATAAATAATATATGTTGCATTAATATTCGTGTGAGGTTGTAGTGGCATAGTGGGGAAAGAGTGTTGGTAAAGGTTGACAAAGTTGGGAAGTTGGTGGTCATGGGTTCGAAACTTGGTAGCAACGCAGAGGCAAAAATTTTTTTTTTCTGAAAATACTTTCAGCGACTAAAGTCAGTGGTCGCCAAAGGTATAAATAATAAAATAAAAAATTAACTATTGGCGACTAATAGTTTAGTCGGCAAAGGTATAATTTCCAAAAAAGAAATTGACTATTGGCGACAAAATCTTTAGTCGCTGAAGACCTGTCTATTGGCGACTAACAGTGTTTTAGTCGCCAAAGGCATCCGCGACCATGTATTGGCGACAAGACGGGCGACTAAAATTTTTAGTCGGGAAAAGTGAAATTTCGACATTTGGCGACTAAAATAGGACCTTTGGCGACTAAAAATTTAGTCACCAAAGGTGTTTTTTCTTGTAGTGTTTGTTTGCAAAACTATTGATGCAGCGAGGGAGGTAAGTCTTTTTCAGTAATCCTTTTCCCTCGGGTGCCTTTGTAGATGATTCTAATATATATTTTTCATTTGAAGATGACATGTTTTCTTTTGTTGCTTTGCTGCTATGTTTGTGGTCATGTTATATTTGAGTGCAACCGTTGATTCTACATCTTGATTTAAATGTACTGTAGTTCACTAAGAACACTGCAGAAAAGGATCAGAGAGCATGTGGTGCTGGATTTGTTTTCTCAGAAGTTAGAATTGATGAATGAATTTATTTTTGACAAACATTTTAGAAACATATGCACTATGGTTTAAGGTTATGCTATTGATCTGTAAAAGTGTGAACTTAGCTAAACCTTATTTTTGGCGTTGGGCCAAATTAAAATAATGTAAACCAGTTTATTTACTTTTGAATTTATATATAAAATAAATTGAGGAGATAAAGTAAAAAAAGGATAAATGATGAGAGAATAGGCTGAATTGATGCCAGTGAGGGATAAATGATGGACAATGGACATCAATCCTGCAATGAATAATATGGCATTTATTTTTCCTTACAACATATGTGATTTTTGTACAACAGCTCCACAAAAAAAGAAAAAAAAAAGGGTTATCTTTATTCACCTAGTCAATTTAAGATCAGCCTAAAAGTAGTGTAAATTGTGCTGTGGACTAACTTTGTCCTGGGTGCTCACTTGGGAATAAATTGAATGGAGATGCTTGATATATTCCTTCCTAATCATCCAAATTTCTTGAAATTTTTGTCTTGAGTGTTCAGCAAACGTTATGGTTGTGAGTATTTGTTTGCCCCCATTTGTGTGGCATGAAGTTGTATTAGGAGGAACCATGTTGTTTGGGACAAGATACTCTGCATTCTGGAAACATGATACCAAGATCCCGAAATAACCAAATCAAACCAAACTAAGCCTTGACAGAGGCCCAGAATTATCCAGATTAAATTCAAGAGAAATTTTAAGTTTTATGCATAGTCAAAGCACGACAAGCATGCAATGAACAATTTTTTTATTTTGTTTTATAAAATAGAAAAGAATGCAGCTGTAAGCAAAAAATCTGTAATAATGGAAAGAGTAGTAACCCATTGATTTAAAGTGATATAGGTTGAGTTTTCTGCTTTTCTTTCTATCCTTTTTTTTTTTTTTTTGGTGCAAATTTTGTTTTAGAAATTTGATCAAATCAACAAAAATTATAGATTTGTCTATATGAAATACATATACATTTAAAAAAATGTCCTAAATTCTGCACTCTCTTCCTGTGCCCAAGTCTTACTTTATTAGAATTTGCTATTTCAGTATGTCCGTGTCATTTTGATGTGTTTTATGTTGCTATTGTAACATGGATTCACATCATGCACCTGTCATTCTTTCTTTATTTTTCATCTTTTGCAGCTTTACCAACCTTTACTTTCTAGTGAAATTGATTTGTCTTCTTGGGAGGTTGTATTTTGGCTTTTATCTTTAATCTAGCAGCTTGTTTACATTGTTTATCGTCTTATTATTTATTTTCTAGTAATGTTATGCTTTCTTGATCCATGCAAAAGACTTTCTCATTTGTAGTGAGAGATTCACTGATTAATGTTGGTCCTATAAAGGACTTCTTTTATGGTTTAAGGATTAATGCTGATCCAAATGCGGTGGGAATTGCTAAGCAAAGTAATTATGAACTGGTTGGTTTCTATTTCTTCAAACTTGATGCTAATAATAAGGTTTAGGGCATTAATTTGATCATGCTTCTGCTGTCTGGTTATACATGTTATTGAGTACAGTTGTTGTTAAATGCTATTATTTGAAACTCTTTTCTTAAATTATTATTTTTTGCTTCTTATTAATCCATACTGGACTGACATTCCTAAAGCAACAAATCATACAATTCTAATGGTTTATTGCTTTGTACATTTGTAATATGGTAACCTTTCTTACTTATCAAGAAAAAAAAAATGGTAGCCTTTGTTGTTTTCATTTGGGTGTACTTTTCAGGTGTGCTGTTCTGCTCATGGTAAGAATGGTGCTCTCTGCGTGCTTCAACAGTCAATTCGGCCAGAAATGATGACTCAGGTATGTCCTGATACTATAGTTTGATGTACTTGATGAATACTTTGTCTCCTATTTTGGTGTTTTGGTCCTTTTTCACCCCTCGTATATACTTTTAATAACAGCTAAGGTGGATTGTTTCTAGATATTTACCTTTGTTTAACCAGTTTATTTACTTTTGAATAGTCTCCTCAATTTTAGATAAAGTAATGTGCCTATGGCAAAAATAATTATATATAAAATAATTTTAGATTTGTTTAATCAGTTTATTTACTTTTGAATTTATATATAAAATAATGTGCCTATGGCAAGATTTATTATTTTAAATCGTTTATTAAAATGACATTTAATTACATAACTATAAATGTTACATAATTCTGATAAAAATTTCGTAAGAATTAAAAATTTCGTTTATTAAAATGACATGTATAATTGCAATATTATATGCAGTAGCAGATCAGGTAATTTACAGAAGTGTCTCTTTGGTTTTGTGTTTATTTCCATGAAAGACTTAATATATTATATTTCTAATCCTAGATTTTTCAACTGCAAAATAGTTATCTAAGTTTGGATAGAAACTTCTTACTTTGTTTGCAATTTGAATACACCTTATGTCTTTGGGTGAGTGACATCATGGAATTTATTGGCACATTGTCTGCGAGAAAATGTAACATTAATGACACAGGACAGAGTGTAGAAATTTCTTTCTATGACTATAGTGGTGGAGCTTGTTCGAGATACTAGTGCACTGAATACCTTGTACTATGTTCCTAAAGAGGAGATATCATGCTAGGAGCATTGGATTAGAACTGAGATCTGAGTTTGGGTTGTTAATTCTCTCTCTCTCTCTCTCTCTCTAAGTTAAAAGGGTTCATGGTCAACTATCTAGTCTGCACTTAGAATTGCTTTACCAAATGTCTGTTTGGTTATTTGACATCACCTTTACTCTGAATGTTGAATGATTCTTCTTTGACTTGGCATTAACTTCTGTATGAAAACAGGAAGGAGCAACAAATGAAGACATTGAACGACTACCCAAATACAAATTCCGGAGGATTGGTGACTTTGAGAAACAAAATGGGGAGATTCAAGAATCTTTTGGAGGAATAATTACAGAATGTGATACTGATTCACCAATTGAACATGTTCTTTCCCCAGAAAATGCTGTAAGTTTCCTAATTCAATCAAGACATTCTTTCATGAACTCTGAAATGAAAATTAAGAAAGTTCTGAAAATACAAGCTTAAGAACTTGCCACATTCCCTTTTACAACTACATCATTTTCATGAAGGTTATGACTTGCATTCAATCCTCAGACATGAAGATTGATTCTGCACTAATTTGATAGTCACTACAACATTTTCTTAGTTTAGTGACATTTGAAAGTGCCACAAAACTATTCTTCTAATGACATTTTTTGGTCTTGTGGCATTTTGAACAAGTGCCACTTCTATCGGTGCCACGGTAGATACGAGTGCCACAGTAGATACTTGCAAGTGCCACTGCACCATCATGGCTAAAAACTTTCAATGACATTTTAATGTCATGGTAGATATTATTTGTGGCACTATCAAGCGCCATTAAGAAAAGAGTTAGTGACACTTATAAGTGTCATTACACCATCAAGACTAAAACCTTTCAGTGACACTTTAATGTCATGGTAGGCACTATTCGTAACGCTATCAAGTGCCATTCGTGACGATAATTCGTTGTAGAACAATTTGATCTGCTCTTGCAGAGACTCGAACCGCCAACCTCCCGCACCATAAACCTTATATCATTATGGGAATTTTTTTTTTTTTTTTTTTTTTGGTTGGCTCTTTTATTGCTTCTGAAAAAGAAAAAGAAAAAAAGAGGCGCAAATTATCATTGTAAAATTGTGTTGTTCCTTGGTATCTTCAATCACACTGAAAATAAATAATAAACATTTCTAAATTTGGGACCTGTTTATTATCGGGTCATTAATATTTCATTTGCATGCTATGTATAAAAAGAAGTTGTTTGTTAACATGTGTCTTTATGGCACGTGTTAAGATGGCTTAAAAGTATTGTACATTTTTTATTAGACGCACACTTTTATGCAGAATATACAATCTTTTTAAGCTTTTTAATAAGTGCCCCAACATGTTTACAAAACCCATAAAAAAAAGCTCGTTAATAGGTGTGTTCAATTACTTAATGCTAGATTTCTTTATAGCTTATAGCTTTCCATGAACTAAGTCAACGGTTAACCTTTGACATGACTCATGAATCACAGGAATGTTGCATTTGCCTTTGTTCCTATGAAGACGGAAGACAGAACTGAACTGCACGAATTCCCTTGACACCATCATTTTCACTGCTCCTGCACAGACAAGTGGTTGTACATCAATGCTACATGTCCTCTCTGCAAGTTCAATATACTGAAGAACGGCAATCAAAGTCGTAGCGAGGAAGTGTAGGAAAAAAGCTAGTTCTTCAATGGATTGATAACTTTGGATCTTGTTATGTGTATTTCGTGATTCTGCCAATACGGTAACCTTTTTCTTCTCAAGATCTGCTCTGGCTGAAGTGTTGTTTACGAGTACATCGTGTTGTTTTCCCTTGTTTATGTTTGTTTAATGTATATGGGGTTTTTTTTTTTGTTTTTTTAACAGACCACTGTTGTGTTAGCTGTTGATGTAGCTTTTGTTTATTGTGCAATCTATAATCTCTGGAATTCAAATGTTACAACATAAAAAGTGTTTTGAAAAATTGTAATTACTCTCATAATTCTGATTGTAATGGATCCATGACTTAAAACTCAACTAGAGAGAATATCATAAATATGCATCTAATTTTAATTTTTAATCTTTTTTCTCGCTAGCTCACACAGTGGTTAGGTACTAAAGAGAATATCATAAATATCATTAATTTTGATTTTTTTTTTTTAAAAAAAAAAAGGGAAAGGAGACGTTTCTTAGAAAAACGTCACAAAATGTCGTCATGATTACATCATAGTTAACTACTCTGACGGAAATAGTTAAGAATTAGTGACGTTTTAAAAAACGTCGTATAAGCTCTATAGTGGCGTTTTTAAAATGCCATAAAGATACGACGGCGTCCGTATCAGCGACGAATTTTTTAAACGTCGCTTTATCATTTTGTGGCGTTTTCCTGGCCTTTTGCGGCATTTTAAAAACGCCGCTGATTCGCGATTTTCCTGTAGTGTCTCTAGCTTAAGTTCAAGCTAATTCTTCAATCTTCCTCTTTTTGGTCTTAATCTCTAGCTCTCCCTCTCTCTCACGTTTTAGTGTTCAAAGAAATGAAGGTGAGATGATTCTAAAGTGTACACATAAGCCTCATATAGGTCAATTAGTGAAGTTTAATTAAACTAGGCTCAAGACTAATTTATAGGCATTATTATATTCTAATAGTTTGATTATGAATCAAATTTTAATTAAACCTACCATAAAATTCTAAAAATTCTAAATGACACATAAATGGAGTCAAATTCGCGTTCAGACACCGATAAAGCTTTCAATTTGCATACCGAAACAAAAGCACAGACAAATATTCCTACCATGAATAGATATATACACATGCAATTAACTCGAAATTTTTTTCTTAATTACTGATTAAGCATTCTAAAATAAGGTTTAGTAACTAATCACAGGTCGAGGTTGTTACAGGACTACATTACCATATTTTAGAGTCGCCACCTAATCTTTTGGGAAAATTAGGAAACCTCTGACTCGTGCCAAAGGCTACTGTCGGTCATAACCAAAGTGTTTCAGCTCAAGAACTAAGGTATAAGGGGAGAAGGTCATTATTTGAGCATCCCCGCTCACCTGATCAAAAAGATCGGCCTCTACGAAGTCATGATATGGTTTTTATGATCAACATATATTCATGTTCCAATTATTATTAATACTAACATTATTATTTAAGGCAATCAAATATAGATTGTGTCACTGATTTTGGTTATTCTTTGATTTCATACATTTTTTGAAAAGCCCTTTTAAACAAACTCAGAAGCATAAGAATATATGACATTCCAATACAAGTAACACAACCTCCATCCATTGGCATTCAGTTATTTCAATTAAGTACTTGGTCGCATGGTATAGTAATGGGTACAGTAAGTAACACATACATGCAATATGGTAAAGCAAATAATTGCTCACCTAGTACTCTAGATTGAGCCAAAGAAATGTTTTGATATATATGCATGGTCCTATATGCAATCAACTAATGCAATACATACATGACATGCATCTAGGAGTCCGGATACTAGGATGTGACATGGATATCATTTCAAGACATAGGATAGCACATGTATTCAAATTGAAAATAATAAAATCCACAGATACAGATGAACCGGACTTGAATGCGTGAAAAGTGGATACGATATACAGGTATGATAAATAAAATATGATGAAATACGGAAAGCATATAAATAAAAGGGTTACAAAAACGTAGGGTTAGGGAGATTATTTCAACAACTCGAATAAGAAAATGAGAGAAGAGAGAGATTATTATAACAATTTGAATAAATAATTAAAAATAAAGGGATTGAAGAATTATTACAATAATGAATGGATTCGACCAAATTAATACTAAAACTAACAAATCAGGTTAAATAAAAAAAATAAATTAACCAGTAGCTACAGAACCACCCAGGAGACCACTCCTTCGAAGTTGTCTGCTCTGTTCTTGGGAAATTTAGCCAGCTATGGACCATAATGATTGGCCAAACAGAAAAGGGGACGATCGAATCTATCTTTCGGACAGAATCTGGACTTATGCAGGGATTTCAGAATAGAAGCCATGCACACTTTCAATGGAGTGTTCATCACTTCTGCCTCTTACACTCACAGAAACCACTTTAGAAAGATGTAGATGGGCTACAACCCTCAATAATGATATAACAGATATATACAACAGATATTTTGCTAAAAAAAAAATCAAATGGATCAAAACAAGAACAAATTCAAGCCCAAGAAATGAATAGGAACCTGCATCTTCTCTTTGCGAATAAGGACAAATTAATACCCAAATCCATGATATTAAGTGAAGAGTGTAAATTAATGCAAATCATTTCTTGGTGGAAGCTTGGCTTTTAAAACAAGAAATTCATCAAAGCCATTGCAAACTTCTCATCTATTCGTAGAACAAGGATGTTTCCACCCTTTTCTATATTCACAAATGATTGAGAAGGGAGGTTTTTGTCACGACCCAAACCCGCCCCTATGGGTTTAGCATCGTAACCGGCCAGTAATCCATGATTACCGAAGGCCTGCTTAACAGTAATAACAGTAATACAAAGTACAGGGGCTGGCAAAAGCCAAAACAGTAAATGAAAGATGTCCAATGAGCTGTGACAGTCTATATGCAAAAAGACTTTTCATAACACATTCACATTCGGAACAAAAGCAGTATGTACATACATCATATACAGGCATTCAGGTTAGGGACCAAATCCTTACCATAACAGTACAGTACAAGTCTATATAGTATTACAAAATAGAGACAGAAGGGTGAACTGAGACACCCCAAACGAGCCTAAGCTTGAACACACTTGGAACCTCGCAGTGAGGCACGTTGGTTGGCTTAACAAAAAGGGAGTTTAACCCAACGCTCCTAGCTCCGATCCGGTGCCTGGACACCTACATATATATATAAACAGTGAGCTAAAGCCCAGTGAATAACATCTGTGTAAAGAGGTTAAGAATGAATGTCCTTTCAATATTTAAAACAGTCATTTGAACAGTATATCAGTTATTCGATCATAGCAGTCATAAGTGGTACATCCAATAGCAAACAGTACAGTAGGTCTCAACAGACCGAATAGTCAGTTGATGGCCATCATATCAGTAAACAATAGTGGTTCCAAACATGGGAACCGACAGAGATCACTATGACCGTAGCAGTACAGTACAGTAACAGTAAATTGCTATGGATGCCACGAATACAGTTCGCAAATAAGACAAGCATTCATTCAGTAAGAAATATCATTTCAGAAAGCAGTACAGTTGATCATTCAGAAAATATTCATGATTGAATATATCTTTACAACATTGTTACTCATAGAGCACTGGGCTATAAGTAGCTAATGAGCGTCCTCGGATGCCAACCCTACACAGTTACAGAATGAACACACACTAAGTTACACACTAGGGAATTAACAACTTAGTCCCTATCTTGACTCGGTGTGGTTCTACATCAATATCCTCATTAAGATGCCTTAAACTAGGCCTAGGAATGCCTAGAATGAAATGAGGATGCAAAGATGCACTTTAAAACACTTTTCAAAATTTTCAGAAAACAGGGGTCTCGCTCGAGCGTGGCTTTCTACGCTCGAGTGGACATGCAGATAAAGGATCTCCGCTCGAGCGTGACTTCCTTCGCTCAAGCGGACTGTAAACTCAAGTAAAAGTACTGGATGCATGCAATTCACGCTCGATGGGCGCTCGACCTCCGCTCGAGCGTGAGACACAAGTCTCGCTCGAGCGTGCATTCCCTCGCTCGAGCGAACTGTAAACATATGAAAAGTACTGGATACACGCATTTCACACTCGAGCGTTACTTTTTCCGCTCGAGCGAGATGCATGTACTCAGAGTGTACGCTCGAGCGTGGGTCCAAAATCTGGAATTTCCAGATTGAACCTCCAAGCTCAAATTCAACATTTAAAACATCAAATTCGATTCTTTTAGGCCAATTTTTTGGAAAAGACTTTAAAACTCATAATATGACATGTTTCAAAGATCAATTTGCAAAATCAAAACCCAAGGGTAGATCAATTAAACACAAATTTCAACTCAAATTTCAAGAACATGAAGAACAATGCAAATTCAACACATGCATGGGTTCCTAGGAACTCCAATGTTCTAAATCAAGATCAAATGCAAGATTTAACTTCAAAACATGGTGAGTTCATGGATCAAGACCCAAAATATGAACATGCAAGTAGAAATTCTCATGAAACAACTTCAAAACTTCAATATAAGGACATGCATGCATGATCTAGCTCTCAATTCAACATTTTAGACCAATTCTTGACTTTAACTACCAATTTTCCATGAACCATGCATGGTACAACTAGAATTCACAAATGAGAGGATGAAATCTCTACCTTAGGTCTTCAATTCCAAGTATAGGGGCTCAATTATGCAATTCTTCTACAATTCTTCCAATTTCCAAGCAAACTCTTGTTGAAACTAAGTTTTCTCCTACTCTCTTACTCTCTCTCCCACGGCTATGGCCAAGAAAATGGAGAATGATGCAACAAAATGATACAAATTCAAGTCTCAAGAGGTCTTATGAAGTGGCCCACTAATGTGGCAAAAAGGTAAATAACACAACTAATGTAATTTAACATTATTTAATCCAATTTAATCAAACCAAATCACATTTCAATTAAATCTACCATAAAATCACATAAATTCTAATTAGCATAAAACATTAATCGATTTCAGATTCGGCCGCCGATAAGGCCTTCAATTTACAGTTCAAACTTAAAACATAAACAGATCAATTAACGGTTAAACAGATAGAAATGCGTTTAAACTAATACACTCAATCAATCAGTTCAGAATGTCAGTCAAATCAGTTACTTAATCATGTTCAGTCACAGTTTAGTAGTAATCAGTGGTATTATCAGTAAACACTGGTGAGGGTTGTCATAGTTTCAATATCCTTTGACCCAAAATCTCTTGTTTTACTTCCAAAAACAACCCATAAGAAGGAAAAACACAAACCTTTCAACATTAAATCCCAAGAATTCCCCTAAGTAATCTCATGAGTCAACCCTTCTACTCATTATCATTGATCATAAGTTGAAATACATAGATTAATATTCTTAAGTGAAAGGATAGGTAAAGAATAAGGGTGTAACAACACAAAGAAAACTATTCTATATATTGAACTTGTGAATTGATGGCTAAATGCTACGACCAAACACATCCGCAAGGATCCAAAACATATAACAACAATGAAATTTAACTAAAGAAAACAAGAAAAGAAAGAAAAAGCTATTAACTCGATGGATAAGTAGCTAAATCTATTCCATCCACATCCATGAGGACTTGTTACATCTTTATAGCAGCTGCATGATGAAAATAAAGCTTGAATCAAAGAAAGAAAAGGGAGAAAGATTAATTAAAGGGTAAACTACAAATAAATCCTAATAGTTGGACTTAATTCCCATTAAAGCCTATTCAAAATAAGTCCTATTACAATCGTTGCTAAAAATAATTTTTTTGTGACAATTTCTAACATATGTCGCTAAACATTGACAATTAATGACTTTTTTTTTTGTCACGATTTTAATAAATTGTCGCTAAAACTTACAATTAGTGACGTTTTTTTGTGACGAATTTTTCAAACTGTCGTTGAAAGTTGAAAATTAGTGATCTTTTTTATGACAAGTTTTTTAAACTGTTTCTAAAACTTCTAATGAATGACATTTTTTGTGACAAAATATTCGAACTGTAGTTGAAAATTAACAATTAGTGGCACTTTTTTAATATTGTATGATAAAAAATGCCATTAATTATCATAGGACCCATTGGATAATAAGTCTATTTAGTAGGACCTACACATAAGTCCCTCATTATTAAATGTGTGAGAATATCACCTTGTAAAGAGGATAATTCTCTTGATTTACAAACTCTCTTTTTAATTCCCTCAAGTCACTTTAGATGTGTTGCTTAATGTCCAAGAGTCCTAACCTGCAACCCAGGATCAAGCTTCAATGGAGCTTTACTATTCAAAGCCAATAGGTGGTAGGTAAGAGGTGAAGGAAAGAGAGATAGGTCAAGAGGCTCTTATGAGTCTTGGGCAAAATTTTCAACCCTTTGGAATGAGCTTCCGAGCCCTATTTATAGAGCCTAAGGTGTAAATATCTAAGATATTTGTAGAAAGTGTGCTAGACAAGCTGAAATTTCTGAAAATACTGTATACAAGGAACATTCAGCTGGCCATTCCCTCTGATGTTCAACCGAATGCATTTTTGACCAGCCATCATATGTTGTCCAACTAGTCAAAGAATACACCATCGGATTAACAAGGAAAGGTTAGCCTAAATTGAGAGGAGAAAGAGGTATTTAAGAGGATCTCACCCCTTTCATTCATTCCCACTATATCCTTTGCTCCACTTTGTTTGGAAGAATACAACATTTTGATTTTGAAAATATGAGCCTTAGAACATTGTGGTAACATCTGGAATTGCACCACTAAACTCATTTCGAAAAGAGGTTTCCATTTTGGTTGAAAAATATTTTGTCCAAAATAGGCATTTGGATGGTTTAAAGCTTGACCCTTAGGCTTCTTGCTGTAGAACTTGTAAGATTAACACATCTTGTTTTCATCACTGGGAACTCAAAAATGAGCACCCAAGTCTTAAGACTGGTTAAAAATGGGGTGTATACACTAATCATCCCTCATTCCATTACATTCAAACTAATCAAAGAATTATTCAATTCATTTGAAACCAATGGGCATTTTAGACTTTTCAAACCAAATTCTTTATAAATACACCACTCCCCTCATCATTTGCAAGCAGAAACACACCCACACACTCCTACATTCTGCTAAGAGAGAAGAAAGGAAGAAAGAAAGAGAGCTTTGGTGGTGGAGGAGAGGAAAAATGGAAGAAATTGAACTTCACTGGGCATTTAAGTAAGCCACAACACAACCCCCTCTTTTATTTTCCTCTTTCAAATACATGTTCTTAGAGATTCTAAACATTATTTTCAAATGTTTTTAATGTTCTTCTTGTGTTAAAAATAAAAAGAGTTGAGCCTTGTTTGTGTTTTCTCTTAATAAGCACAAAACCATCTTTTTCTACACCTATCTCACATAATTTCCAAAGGCACACCTTCAATCCAAATTTCTAAGTTTAATATATATTATTTAGCATGTTTTCATCACAATAGAAGTGAAAAATTATCTATGGTTACCCTCTTTTCTTACTTTTTCCCTTATTTCAAGCTTTGTGCTCAAAGAACCGATACTTACAACCTACTTGCAAAAATTCTAGAAAAAAGTAAAATCTGCTTAAATTAGTTTTTATTTTAAAACCTTCCTTTAAATGCTATCTTTCATGGGAAAAAAAAAGGTTTTATCAGTGGTTTGAGAGAAAACCCAATTTTTATAACAGTCGACGAATGTGGACAACACTGAACTATTTCTTAAATAAATAAGGGGTGGTTTGGGATGTTTTAAATAAGTGTACTTTTTGACTTTTTATTTTTAAAAAAATGTGTAGAAAAATAGAGAAAGTGGTTAGAAAAGTAAAGAAGAGATGTTGATAGATGTTTATTGATATGACACAAATAAGTGTATGTAGGTAAAAAAAAAAGTGCACTCTTTTAGTTTACTTCAAACACCTACTAAAAATTTAGGAAAGTTATACACTTCTGAAAAATGTTCTAAAAACTAAATAAAATTCTATACAAACCATAGAAAGGCCAAGTTTAGGAAAGATCTAAAAATGTCTCTTCAATTGCAATCTTTAATGTGCACCAAATCTGAAAATTTACCTTTGTTGATGAACTTATGTTCTTAATTTCATGGATGTGCTTATTATCACGTGTTCATGACTTGGTATGATATTTTCATGTGTTATGGTTATGTTCCTTACCATAGTTCTTTGATGATGCTCATGTTTATGTAAAAATTACTGTCTTGATTAGTTTGTTCTAACTTTAACTTAAGATATCTAACTCAACAGAAAACTTAGGGGTTGTTTGGGAAGTATTAGATTAGTATACTTTTTGACTTTTTACGAAAAAACGTGAAATATGGGTTGAGTTTAAAGTAATGTAGTAAAGAGGTGATGTGATTTAAATAAGATGATTGTAACATAAATAGGATAATGTGCTAAAATTGTATGTGTTATTTTAGCACATGCCAAACAACTACGTAATTGGGGTGGTAATTGGGTTTCGATCATTTGAATAATGTTATAAGAAATGTTATATTTGAGTTGAATTGGTTGGCGAGACATGTTCCCTATTTGAAGTAAACTCTTGCGCAAGTGTGTTTTAGAACTCTAACGTGGCACGGGAGGTATTATGACTGCTTAACAGAATTGGGAGGTATAAGGATGACAGTGAAGGTCTCACACAGGGAGAGTATCCTTGGAAGTCCATTCCTTTAGAGTAGACCGTGATATCACTACTAGGGTATGTAATGTAAGTGCGTGGGCATCATTGGTAATTATGCGATAAGTGACGCATCGGTATTTGTTTAACCAAGGGGGAAGTCAGAATTGCCCGTTGCCAGTGTTAATGGTTGGGTATGAATGATATTCCACAGGAAGTTGCCTAGAACTAACTTGATTGACCGTTATTCTTGAGAACTGAAATTTATTATAAGCTCTGCTTGATTGTTACTTCTACCATATGTTATGATCATGTCATTATTGTGTATTGGATTGGGAAAAAGGAATGGTGTGTGTGCGCATTTACTGGGCATTGCTCATAGCGTTTCATACCAGGTATTGAAGACTATTACATCGGTCGAAGGCAAAGCTGAAGCATTTGAGGACGTATGGTTTTCCTAGAAGAATTAGAAACTAGTTTTATAAATGTGTTTTGAGATTGTAAGTGTTAAATCTCCTGTTGTATTTAAGACATGATTTTGTAATTATTATATATCTAAACATATCTTTTGTATTACTTATACCTTAATTTATCATCGACTCATGCAGATCTTGTATTAATACGTTGTTAAGATTTGTCAAAAAGGTAGTTTTGCTATCTAAGGTGGTTGGACTTTGAAGGGATGCTATATTAACTCCTTTGACCTTCCTAGAATCTTACTTGGTTATTAACCAAATGACTCATTAGGGACGTTTTCTACTCTTGTAACCTTAGATAAAACATGTATTTATTTGTTAATATATTCCTTGATTTTCCTGATTTTTGGGCGTCATACATCATCTCCATATCGAGATCTCACAATCTTAAATGTTGCACACCCTAATACTTGTGATAAGAGTACAACTCAATTAGAGCATAAACAAGAGCATAAGTCATAGAATTAGCAAGAAAGTTGTCCACCTCAACAACAACTACATGCACATGCTTCTGTAGAGAGTTGTATTCCCTCTAACTGAATTAGTTAAAGATATATATATAGGTTCTATAGGAGTTAGCAGTTTGTTAGATTGTATTCAACTAGTATAAATACAAGTGTAATATCTCATATTAAATAAGAATGGAAATATCTCATATTTGTTTCATGGTATTAGAGCTCAAACAAGTTGTGATCATTCTTCTGTTCTTAAAGCTTCTCTAATGGCGACTTCATCTTCCTCTTCTCATCCCTTTAATCTTACACTTCTAATCTCTAATCTCAATTCTTTTATTAGTGTCAAACTTGATGCTACAAACTACATAGTATAGAAGACTCAGCTTCAGCATATCCTTCGAGCAACCAATCTCCTATGCTATGTTGATGGTATTTTGCCATGTCCTTCTGTAACAATCAAGTATTCAAATGGAAAAAATGAAATCAATCCTGAATTTCTATACTTTGATAAAGTGATGAAATGTCAAAGAGAATATCTAAATTAGGAGGCAGGCCTAGTTTAATAGAAATATGAGAAGAGCAAGATTTACAATCTAACATGCTAGCCTTATTAAGAATCTCCTAAGCATACTTCTTCAGAGAAAGAACATGACTAGAACTAGAGACCTCAACTGAAATGCCAAGAAAGTAGGATATTGTAGACACTCCATTTTGACTGCCCCTAAGACTTGGGTGATTCATTCCGAACACCCGATGATGAAAGTTACACTGTGCAATCTTTTGAAACTATTAGCAAAGAAGTTCGAATTCAAGCTCTAAACCCTAGCGGGAATCCGCCAGCTGGCTTTTTTTTGAAGATATTTACGACCAAAATGTCTCAAATTCTATAAATAGAGCCTCTCCCTTTAGAATTGAGGGTTAGAAAATTTTCCTAAAGGCTTTGATGGATATTGAGAGTTAAAACCATCTCCCTTGCTTCCTTGATCTTCAAACCTTCTTAAACTATACATACACAATACATACACCATTAAAGCTTGTTCTTGAAGCTTTTTGTTGAAATTTCAAACCATATTTTAGAAACTTGAGGGTGTTTAGAATCAAGTTTGTTAACTAAGAACTTACTTCTCTTTTCAAGAGGTATAATTTTGCATCTTCTTCCTTACTTCTCCTTCAATTTCTCTCTCTTTTTCTTGTTTTATATATTGTTTTGAACTATTTTGGGAGGCTGAAATATGCGATTAAAAGCTACAAAAATTGGAAGGGTTAGCCATCCCTCCTTAGGCATAATCATAATAACTTGTTCTTTACTTTCTTCCTTGCTTTCTATTAGTTTTGCCACTATTTTTTTTTTTTTTTTGTATTTGTGGTATGTTTAATGCTTTAGTTTATGCTTTGTAAGTCCTCAAGGATTGGGTGTGCTTAGGACGTAGCAACCTATTCATTTGAGTTGATAGTATTTCTTTTATTTTTATAGCTTTCCTTAAAGTATATTGGAACCTTGTGACCATGGAGGGTTTAAAGCTTAGCCACTCCACCACAAGTTTGATACTAGCTGTAAACTTTTCTCTTTAATATCATTGTTGTTTACCTCAAAGCTAGGTGATAGCTTCCGTGCCAAAGTATTGAAAAACTCTTTTTTCGATCATTTTCAAAACATGGAAACGGGTGTCTCATCCTTATTCCATGAGCAAAAGAGGAGTTGTTAACAACTTTGAGGAGTTGTTAACAACTTTGACGAGTTGTGTGTTTAAGCTTTGATAGATAGCTTGCTTTTTAATTTTCTCTCTTATTCCTATTGTTGCTCATATAGAGCTCTTTTTTGAAAAGTGTTGAAAACTCTCTTCTAGTTCCACTTTGAAGCATGGAAATGGATGTTTCATCCTTATTCCATGAGTAAGAAGAAGAGTTTACAACAATTTTTGAGTTGTTGTAGTTTTCTTAGTCTTAGTCGCTTCTATAATCATCACATACTATCTTATAATGCTTCATGGTTTATAAAGCACGTCCATCTCTTCCTTGAAGTAATTTCATGATAGGAAGGAGGTGAGTAAAAGAGTCTTGTTTTTTATTGTGCTTAGTAAAGCCCTTTTCCTATCGCCTCTAAGATCATCATGCAATAACCTTGCGATGGTTGATGATTTGAGAAGCAAATCTACTCCTCCCTTGAGTATCTTCATGATAAAGAAGGGCAAAAAGGATAAATATCTCCTAAAAATGCTTTGTCTCCACTGTTTTTACCTCAGTGCACAAAACATGTTCTTTTACCAAAAAATGGGCCACGTCTATTTTTGAATAGACCTGATTGGGCTTCAAAGTAATGTAAACAGAGTGTAGTTGCTGAAACACAGAGCAGTGGCTAAGGTTAAAACAGGGCAGTTTTCCCGAAAGCAGACAGAGCAGTTTCTGAGGGATGTTCTCATTCGCACACATGTGGTTCATGTTCATTTTTAATATTTATTGTTATAATATTTGTAAATGTAATAAATTAGACGATTGTTCATTCGATGATGTAATAATTAGTTAATTAGGTCATTCGAACCCTCTTGTAAGAGGGCAAATTTGTAACACTTGATATATGTCTTCCAACCCCCATTTTTTTCTCACTTTTGTTTAAATGCTTATTATCATTGTTTATAGCATCATATTTTTGTTTCCATCATTCCCATGCCTTGCATCCATTTTAGCACGCATTAAAGTTTGGCTCATCATACATAGTGCTCTTATCAATTCCTAAATGATTATGTGTGCTACCTCGTGCTTTGAGTTGCTTCATATGTCATATTAGTAGCCGAATTTATTAGTTGCATTGTTCTTTGTGTTGCATTATCCATTTTACATATTAGGATCATGTATTTTTTCTTTCTCTAATTATTTCTTTTTTCTTCGGCTTGACGCGGATAAGTACTAGGTGAGCATTTTTGCTTTAGCATATCATTCGTGTGCGTATTATCATATCTAGCATACTACCATTAGGCTACTTGCTTACTTGAAATATCTCTCCGAATGCCGGTAGATGGAGGCTATTTTACTTAAATTGGAATGGCTTTGATTATTGTACATATGAGCTCAATTTTCTTTTGAGTTGTACATATTCAAAAACTCTTTTCAAGAAAGCATAAAATCAAAGTGTTCCAAAGTAAATGATGTGGTTTATACGTGTTTGCTTCACATAGTAATGTTAGTATATTAATAATCAAAACATGAGCATATGATGTCCATAAAATTCACATCATGACTTAGTAGAGGCCGATCTTTGATCAGGTGAGTGGGGTGCTTAATTCATGATTTTCCTCTCTCATACCTAAGTTCCCGAACCAAGACAACTTTGGTTATGATGGACAAGTGGCCTTTGGCATGAGTCACGGGTTTTCTAATTTTTTCAAAAATATTAGGTGACGACATTTTTGGCATCACTTATGGTTAATGGATTTTCTAAAGATTTGCCAAATCTGAACTCTCATTCGTTTTTTCTGTTTCGCATTATACTTGTGAAATCAAATTCAGAACCATGGGAGTCTGAACTATAGGGAATCGCATCCAAGGAGACTAAACCCCTCCAAAGAGTACGAAAAACTAGCTACAGATATATTGCCTAGTTCTTTCATGGAAAAGGCTTGATGCATTTGAGTAACAAGAGCCTGAATGTGAGTGGCATTATTACCAATGACCAAAATGTCATCAACATAAACCAGTAGAGCAATAAAAGTAGAACTTGTCCTTTGAATGAAAAGAGAAGAATCACACTTGCTATTCTTGAATCCATGTGAGAGTAAAAAGGATGAACATGTGGAGTACCAAGCTCTTAGAACTTGCTTAAGTCCACACAAAGCCTTGTGAAGTTTACAAACATGACCTGGTTGAGAAGAATGTTCAAACCCTGGTGGTTGCAACATGTAGACTTCTTTTTCCAGCACACCATGAAGGAAAGCATTGGAGATGTCCAATTGCTTGATAGGCCAATTGTGATGTAAGGCAAGACATAGAAGGATTCAAATGGTAGGCAACTTAGTAACTAGACTAAATGTTTCTCGGAAATCAATTCTTTCCTGTTGGAGATAGCCTTTAATCACCAATCTAGCCTTATGTCAAGCAATAGCCCCATCAAAATTTTTCTTAACCTTGAACACCCATTACAACCTATGGCATTCTTACCAGGGATAAGAGAAACAAGGGACCAAATCTTTTGTTTGTGAAGAGCTTGAAATTCCTCCAACATAGCTTGTTTCCAGATGGATGTAAGCAAAGCTTCCTTGTGAGAAGGAGGCTCGGTATCATGATAAGAGAATGACGAAGCAGCCTTAACAGTAAACAGAGCAGCTTTAGACCTAGTAACCATAAGATGACAATTTGATGTAGATGGAATAGGAGGTACTGAGACAGAAGGGACAAAAAGAGGTAATTGAATGGAAAGAGATTGAATAGGAATAAAAGGCTGAGTTAGAGGAGAAACAAGAGCTAATGAGGCAGTATTTCTAAAAGAAGAAGGTGCAGACTCTATTGGAGGAGAAGATGATGGTACTGAAGAGGAAAAAGAAGATGAAACTAAAGATGGAGGAGTGGTACTAGGAACAGAAGGACAAGACCAAAAGAAGGACTAAAGAAGAGGTAATTGAGAAGAAGAAAAAGATTGAGAAGACGGATAAAAAGAAAAGGGAAACATTTGTTTATTGAAGATCACATATCGGAGAGGTAAATTGTACTAGTTTTGGGATCAAGACATCTATAACATTTGGCAAAAGAATGATACCCCAAAAACACACACTCAATAGACTTAGGTTGCAATTTTGTAGAGATATAAGGCTTGATCCAAGAAAAACATTGACAGCCAAATACCCTGAGGACAAAAAATGTGGTGTTTGATGGAATGAAATTTCAAAAGGGGTTTTGGGAGCCAATGTAGAATAAGGCAACCTATTTATCAGATAAGTAGCATAAGCAATGGCATCAAACCAGTAGTGAAGGGGAATAAAAGAATGATATAATAAAGCAATGGCAACTTTAGTGAGATGTCTATATTTTCTTTCAGCCACACCATTTTGAAATGGTGAATAGGAATATGAATATTGATGTACAATACCCTGAGCTAAAGTAAAGGCCTTCATTTTATTATTAAAGAATTCAATTCCACCATCTATTCTAAGAATTTTAAGTGATGTGCAGAATTGTTTCTCTGCATAGGATTTGAACTCAAGAAATTTATCATACACTTTTTGTAAGTCAATGAATATAACCGGGTAAATTTGCTAAAATCATCCACAAAAAGAAAATAATATTTGTAACAAGAAGTAGATTCAAACAGGCCCCAAACATCACTATGTATTAAGGAAAGAGGCTTATTAGCAGTTGAATTAGACAATTGAAAGGCAATGTATGACTCTTTGTAACACAACAATCAACACAATTCAATGAATTGATTAAGTTAGATGACTTGAGGTCTAAATGTGACCTAAGATGCTAAAATTTCAAAGCACTAAGATGTCCTAGCCTATTATGCCATACAGTACTAGAAATAGAAGATGAATGACTAGGATGCACTTGAGTAGCAAAGCTGGTGTGAGCAGCAGATAAAGTAGGAACAACAGATATAGCGTGATCAACATGTGATGATGTGGATGGAAGAAAATTATATAAGCCATGCAGATTAGAGCCTTTGTGAAGAAGTTTCTTCGTAAGCTTGTCTTGAATCACAAATTGAGTGTCATCAAACTGATAATACAATTGTTATCTTAAGCCAATTTTTTCACAGAGACAAAATTAGAAGATATTGAATCTGAAGCACATTGTTAAGTTTGAAGGTATAATGAGGAGTATGAAGGAGACCTTTACTAGTATTTTGGATTAGAATGGAGTTTCCATCACCCATAGTAATCTGATCTGAGCCTTGATAAGGCTAATAGAAACTAAGATGACTAAGATCATTAGTCATGTGGTCTATTGCTGTAGAATCCAAATACTAAGGACTTGGAGTTGTAAAAGAACCTAAAGAATAAGGAACCATGGAAACTGATGAAGAAGTAACAAAAGCTCTTCGTTATTGTTATGGATTGTGATTTTGAGACTGATATGAAGAAGAGCTAGGTTGATTTTGAGATTGAAACTGTGGATCCATGCGATGCCAACACTCCAGTGCTGAATGATTCAAACCTCCAGAAGTTTGATAGATTTGATTAGAGAACCTTCATCTGCCTCGAGATGAACCAAATTGACCGTGGCCTCTACAAGATCCTGAATTTTTCCCTCCTCTTCTACCTCTAGAATAAAATAGACCTTAAGATTGACCAAAATTCTGAGCTCTTGAAGAAGTATTGAACGAATTTGCAGATAAAGGATATGGAGTTTATCTGTCAACATAACCAAGAAGGTTTGTTGCTCTGAGAATGTTAGAGAGTTGAGTCTTTCAAATGATGAAATTTAATCCATCAAGCTTAACTGTCACAAATGATAAAAGATTAGAGATTAAAAGAGTTAAATTCAAAGGAAGTGAAGAAGATAGAGATGGTGAAGATGCCATAGATCAATTGCTCGTTAGAGTTGTTGCTCTGATACCATATGGAAAAACTGTGATTAAATCATCTTTCATGTTATTGAAAGTATTACATTTTCTATATTTATACACAAAGATATAACAAACTAATAACAAACTATCTAACCATCTTAACAAACTTGTAACCTCCTAACTAACTACGAGCTATGGACTGATATGGATTGCAGAGCAACTAAGCTGCGTTGGAGCTGCAGCTTAGGATGCGACCTGAGCTAATCTAGGTTGTGGTCTAATGTGGCCTGAGCTCTTGAGCTATGATCCTCAACAAACCCAAAAGGTTAGCCAAACAGTAAAAATTTGATGATAAGATTAAGATCTTAAGTTCGAATAACAGTTTGGCCGGTCATTTTCTTTAGAGTCCTGAATTAATTGAGTTGTGCACAAAATGATCTGGACAACTAACTATAAAATAAATAAAATAAGTTGACATACGGAGAATTTGATAGAAATTCAAGTAATTTTACCCTTCATTATTGAGTGTGCTAAAAACTATTGAATTCACAATCCTAGGTTAAATTGGAGTGTTTGAACCAGATAGTAACTACATGACCACCATTTTAAGTGGTACTATTCACGAAAAGAAATTTTTGAAGATTTTTCATTTTCTAACAAGAGTGTGACAAAATTTAATTGTCATTTATTTATTTTTACTACATTTAGCAAAAATATGCGGAATTTTTACTTATTTATTTATTTTTATCATAGATACAAAAATCTTACGTGAGTACTCACTTTGGACATGTTTAAAAGTTAAAAGTTTCTAATTAGAAAATAAAATTTAAAATCACTCATTTTCAAATAATTAACCTTTTAAACTTAACTTAAATTATTTATACTGAATAATAAATTATAGGGAAAATTAGTCTAAGGTTCCTCTCCTATTTTTAGTAATGGAAGAGATCCACAATATTATTTTGTGATGTCTAAAGTCTCTTAACCCCCGACACTCATATATCACAGAGAAATTTGATCTCCTCAAATCAAACTGCCTCTCCCCCTTTTCCTCTCTCTCTATGCTCTTCTCTCTCCGACGAACTCCACCTCTATCGTCGGAGTTCATCGTTGGAGTCATCATCTTCTCCAACTCTCTTTCCTCCATCAAGTGAAGCTCACTGATATTGGACTCGAAGCGTACCGCGACGAGAAGACAATCCAATAGTGGAAGTGAAAAACGATATCATCACCATCAAGGCCGATGATGGAAGTGATACTGTCACTTTCGTGTTTGAAAGCCCTAGTAAGCTTCTCTTAGTTCTTTCTCCTCCGGCTCCGTCCTCTATTGGTCCTGGAACAAAGTCTCTCTATTTCTCTCTCTCAACTCATACACATACAAACATCTATATATATAGTATGAAGTTAAACTGTTTGACAAAATACTTCTTAAAACTCCAAAACACATAACTGTGAGATTTGATTTGACAAAACTCTTTTTAGAACTGTAAAACATATAGTTGTGAGCTTTGAAACTAACCTGTTTGATAAAATGCTTCTTAGAAAAACAATCACAGATAAAAACAATCACAATTTTCTCTGGTTTGTTCAAAACATAGAGAAAATTGTGATTTTTTTTTTTGTTTCTAAGTAGCCCAATTTTCTCTGGTTTGTTCAAAACACAGAGAAAATTGTGATTGTTTTTTGGTTTCTTAGTAGCCCAATTTTCTTTGGTTTGTTCAAAGCACAAAGAAAATTGTTTTTTTTTTTTTTTTTTTTTGTTTCTAAGTAGGCCAATTTTCTTTGGTTTGTTCAAAACAGTCACATGTTATTGTTTTTGGTTTCTAAGTAGTCCAATTTTATCTGGTTTGTTCAAAACACAGAAAAAATTGTGATTTTTTTTTTTTGTTTCCAAGTAGCCAAATTTTCTTTGGTTTGGAGAGAATTTCTCTGGGAAGTCCAAAGAAAACTACAGAAATTTGTAAACTGAAGAAATTTGTGCAAATTAAATAAATTTGAAGAAAAATTCTCTGGATTGAAATTTCTCTAGATCGATGTGTGAGGGACTTTAGACATTATAAAAATATTAGATGTTCTTTATGTTATAAAATTTTAATACCAGGGACCCTAAAAAAACCCCCTAAATTATGTCATATAATTTGACATAAAATAAGTTATAAGCAGCATTTTCAGGTAATTTAGGCCTCTTTTGAAAAGTGACTTATAAGTCAATTTATTGATTTTTTGACTTATTAAGATCATTTTATCTCTCTATTTTTTACATATCTTTTCATAACTGGTAAGAAAGAGTAATGGTAGAGGTCCCAAAAGTTCTATCAAAATTTTTACTAAATATCTCACATAAGTGTGAGATTCACATCATGTGGGTCTCATGCGAGTCTCACATGCATGTAAGATATTTGATAAAAATTTTGATAAAATTTTTAGAATCTCTAATATTTTTTGGATAAGAAAATCAACTTATTTAACATTTTTTAAAGGGCTCTTTTTTGATAAGTCCCATTTATAACTGTTTAGTTCCATAAAACCCAAACTATTTCTGAATATTCCATTAGGTCCATTACGTGTAAAAGGATGAAACAACCCTCTCCGTCTCTCCCGCGTGTAACCGATTCTTCAAAACCCATTCCTATTCGAACTATCCAATCCACAAAATTTTCAAAACGAAAACTCAATCCACGAAACGATACTCACATCGCCTCCAAAAACCCTAGATTCACATCGCCTCACCAACGTCCTCGTCGTCCATCGTCGACCATCGACCCCAGATTCCTCTTCATCTCACCACTGCGAAGGTTCACATCAGAAGGAGCGTGCTTCGTCGTTCGGAATTCCTGTCGTCCCACTGAGTTTATTTCATCCACTCAGTGTGATCCATACCCACCAACAATGACGAACAAAAGTAAGTACTAACATTCCACCTTCTGCTTTTCAATCATAATGTCATCACCGATGTATACATCAACCTTTCTGGTTTTCCGTATTTGAATTCGTAAACATAGATGTTTTCGCAAATGATTTTGTAAAAATAGATGATGTCAACATTCACATAAGCGTTGATTACTGGGTAAACTTACAGTAGTATACACTGCTGTGAATATTCAGAGCAGTGTATAATGATGTGAACATTCACATCACTGTATAATGACGTGAATGTTCACATTACTGTCAATGTTGATATTGCTCATTGTTGATGTCCACAGAATCCCCAAACTTCAGTCAACAATGTGATTGAATGTGATGTAAATATTCACATTGTGACATCAATGTTGGACTTGTTTGTGTCCTTGGGTATAGTTTGGTGCTGTTGGTTCCCCCCTTTGATTTTTAGCAAATTATAACATAATGTGATTAACCATGTAAACATTCACATTGCCTTGTAACTATTGTACTTTTCAGAATTTATTTGGCACACATGGATGATGTGAACTTGCACATTAGTGTTCCTTACTGGGTAAACTTACAGTAGTAGACACTGATATGAACATGGACATCATGTGAATGGTCACATTAATGTCAGAACCCCCAAACTTCACGCAACACTGTGATGCATTATGATGTAATAAGAATATTCACATTGCGCCGTCAATGTCCAAGTTCTTTGTGTCATTGGGTGTAGTTTGCTGCTGTTGGTTCCCACCTTTGATTTCGCTCACATTGGCTAGTAACTGTTCTCATTTTCTAAAATTATTTTGCAAACATGGATGATGTGAACATTCACATTAATGTAAATACTCACATTGTGACATCAATCTCCTAGTTGTTTGTGTTATTGGGTGTTGTTTGGCGCTGTTGCTTACCACTTTGATCTTTCGCAAATTATAACGTAATGTGGTCACCCATGTCAATATTTACATTGCCTTGTAACTGTTGTCGTTTTCGGTATTTATTTTGCAAACATGGATGATGTGAACATTCACATTAGTGTTGATTACTGGGTAAACTTACAGCAGTAGACACTGATGTGAACATTCACATCATGTGAATGTTCACATTAATGTCAGAACCCCCAAACTTCACCCAAACTTACAGCAGTAGACACTGATGTGAACATTCACATCAGTCTACAATGATGTGAATGTTCACATTACTGTCAATGCTGGTTGCTGAATGTTGTTTGGTGCTTCTGGTTCCTTGTTCTATGTTGCAGCCAATTAAATGTGCTTATTTGAACACACAGGTCTTCCCCACAAAGTTAATGGCAAGCAAAAGCGAGGGGAATCCCGTGCCAAAACCAAGCCTGATCAAATAGCTGTTCCTGAAGAAGTGAACATGAAAAAAGTTAACTACCGGTCAAACCTAACAGGATTGGTCAAAGTCTTAAAGGATACGAAATTCACACGTGGCCAACTGAAGTGCCTCAGGAAAACACCGTTCTGGCCACTATTTGATTGCTTGATCAGTAACGAAATCGACCTCAACCACTGCATGAAATATGATGATGTCATTGTACGTATAGTACAGACATTCAAGCAATCTAGTGGGAGGTTTTACATTGGGGATAAGAACATCCAGATTTTTAGAAGCGACGTGTCACTAATTTTCGGGGTGGACTGCGGCACCAAGTCGATGGACCTCTCTTATGGTGCAAAACCAACAACTGGCATCATACACCGAATGTGCAAGGATGTTAGTCGGTTAACTGCTGCCAAAATACGAGAAATTCTGAGCGAAGCATTGAAGGGCACAAAAAAACATGACAATGAGGAGGTCGCAAGATTAGTTTGCATGTACGCATGCGTCAAGCTATTCTTCTCTACATCCGGAGAAACAATTGGATGGGCTTTCTACTCATACATGGACCCATTAGAGAAGATGATTGAGTATGATTGGGCTGAGAGCATCCGGGCAAACTTGATGGGTTCATTGGGCCAAAACTGTGGAAAACCAGGCCGAGTCACCGGATGTGTGATGTTGTTAATGGTAAATCTCATAAAACTTATTCTATGTTTAATATGAACATTTACGGGCTCTGGACACTCTGATGTGGATGTTAACATTTCTCAACACTGGTGTGGAAGGTGACAACAGTGATGGAAACATTCACATTACTGTTTCAGTAATGTATAAACACACATTAGCAGATGCTGGTGTAAACATTGACATTAACAGATGTGCACATTCACAGCAGTAGTACCACTCACATTAACAGATGTGAATATTCACATCAGTAACAGCACTCACCATTAGCAAAATGTGAACATTCACATCAGTAATAGCACTGACATTAACAGACGTGAACATTCACATCATTAGTAACACTTACCGTTAGGGAATGTGAACATTCACATCAGTAACATGGCTCCCCATAAGCAGATGTGAACATTCACATACACTGATGTGAACATTCACATCAGTGTTAATTGATGTAAAAATTCACAATACTGCCCCAGTGGTGTAAACATTCAATGTTAATTGATGTGAACATTCACATTACTCATATTTGTTATTTGTTTCAGTACTGGCTGTGTGAGCATACAACAATCTTACAACCCCGTAACCCCAATGCCATTCCACGATGCGTAAAATGGGACCTCACAGCCTTACATAGCAACATGAAGTCCATATCTTTGGCTAAGCTGGGTTTAAATGAGGTAGAAGTACAACCAAATATATTGTGCCTATTCACATAGTGAGATGAGGAGCTATCTAACTAACATACTGTATCCAAATGCAGGTATATGGGGGCGAGCTAATGGCATCACCAACTGAAGCGAAGATGTACTGTCATACAAAATTGAATGTGGAGCCCAAACCTGAGATTTTGTCAAGTGCAGTAGCAAAGAAAAATGAAAGCAATGAGGATCAAAGCGAAGACAGTCAACGCAGTGATGACAGGGATGCATTTTCTGTCGATGCAACGGACCTGAATGATGTTGGACATTATACCAACCCCAGCTGTAGCATCCCCAATGCTGAGAAAGGAATCATCATAGCACAACCAACTGAACCCGACATTGTAGAAGTACTCATAACAGAAAATCGAAAAGCTTGGGGTCTTGTACGGCAATGGGAAGCAAAATACAAACAATTGGAACAATCTTGGGAATTGAGGGCAAGGGTGATTGCTGCCCTTGAAGCCAAACTATTTGACCAATCAAGCCCATCCAATGTGGACATGGACATGAAGACTTGCATGGAGTTGAAAGATGCAGAAATTCAGCAGCTGACAAAGTTGGTCATCAACTTGGAATGTGAGAAAACAATACTTCAAGACCTTTTCGATGATCAATCCGTCCACATCATCACTTAAGTTGAAGCACAAAAGGCGCATGACAGGCTGAACAAGCATCCCACCGCAGCATTGGAACACATTGTCAGCCCCCCATCGAGGGTAAAGCGCATAAAGCAAAAGGTAAGGAAAGAACACAGGTTGGACGAGTTTGAATACCCCAACCTGCCTGGTCAGAAGAAAGGGGAAGAGGGAGCCGAAGAGCAATCACATACAGTCCAAATTGCACAAGATTTAGACAAATAACCACCAAAAAAGCAGCCAACAAAGTCAAAGAAGTTAACCTTGAACAACAAACTGAAGGTCTGGGCTAACATGAACAAACTCAACAAGCAAAAAGTCCAAAGTTTGCACAAGAATGGTGGTGACGAGTAAGTGATCTTACATATCCCAAACTGTTTTTTTTTTTTTTTTTTTTTTGGATCATGTTCACTTCACATACATATTTAATAAATTAGATCATTTCATAAATGTGCAATGTTAACATTAACGTTTTCTATAATCACAATGCACAGGTTGCTAGTGTGGCGAGGGGACTCAAAGACTAAAGATGTGTACTTTGATGACATCATACACATCATCAAGGAAGATTCAATAACAAACAACGTATGGGAACTGTAAATGTGTACAAAACACACACACACACAGTAAAGACACTGCAAAATAATGTACTGCCACCCCTCTGGTTCTGCAGGTGATAGATGCTTATGGTGAAATTCTACTTGAACTACAAGGCCTAGTCAACCCAAGTTTGGAGGATTCATCATTCATCTTTACAAGCACATGTTTGGTAACCACTAGACTTTAATGTTGATTATGTTTCACGACATGTGAATGCTCATCAGTAACATCACTCACCATTAGCATATGGAAACATTCACATCAGTAATAGCACTGACATTAACAGCTGTGAACATTCACATCAGTAGTATCACTCACCATTATGAAATGTGAACATTCACATCAGCTGTGTCACTCACCATTAACAGATGTGAACATTCACATCTGTAATATCACTGACAATTCAGAAATGTGAACATTCACATCAGTAGTATCAGTCACCATTAACAGATGTGAACATTCACATCAGTAGTATCACTCACCATTACGAAATGTGAACATTCACATCAGTAGTATCACTCACCATTAGCAGATGTGAACATTCACATCAGTAACATCAAACATTGATATTAAAACTGATATGCATCATTGTATGCCCTTTGTGTGCAGAAAATCGTACAAGAGTACCCCCCTCACAAGAGGAATAAACTGATTGATGTACACATCAAGGAGTATCAAGGCCAGAGATTCTTACTCTTCCCAATACACGACAACTTCCACTGGACAATTGTTGTGTACGACGTGAAAGAGAATGTATGGAGGCATTATAACTCACTGCGCCCAAGAGAAGGCATACATGACCCACATATTGACAAAGCACAAATACTGGTAAGTGGCTGCCAAAAATAATACTTGTCGTGACGTGTAATATTTGAAATTGGATGTATGCCTATGTTGGTTGGTGCCTAATATGAAATTTAATTGTTGGCAGAGGGACTACATCACAGCTTTGGTGCACAACATTGGACCATCATCACCATTATGGACCAACTTATCAAGCCAAAATACTTCGAAAACAATCATATCAGTGGACATCTGTCCTCAGCAAGCACCAAATTCGTAAGCCTAAAATTGATTTCTACACATGTTCCACAACCATTACCCACCTAAATTCCAAAATCTAACAACAAGTTCGCATTTTCAGGGTGGATTGCGGGCCTGCAGTTTGTTACATCATGAGGGCGCATGTATACCGTGAAGACATTGTTGCCAGCCTAGCTCGCTATGAATGGTGCCAAATAAGAGACTCATTAGTACACCTTTTCCTGAACCACAGAAAGACAGTGCAATGTGAAAACCTATAGGTGGGGGTTGTCCACCTGTCACTGTTACCCAAATCTGTTATCCACATTTAAGACAATTTAGTGTCAATAGATTTTTCATATTGGAGCAGACTAGCTTAATTGTAAATCAAGTCTATATCACTGCTTGTACAGATATTTTCCATTCAATATATGTATATGCATTTTCAGGCCTATTTTGCGTTGGTCATGCACATTGAGATTGTATATATATATATTTTTTTTAATGCACATGACATGATGTGAATGTTCACATCACAGAATCATCGTGCACTTTCTTCTGTTTTAAACCATACTGATGAATGTGAATATTGCTTAAAGTGTTCAAGTAACACAGTATGGCAGGTCTGCGTATGATATTTCTTAACACAAGTCAGTATTCACATCTAATAATTTGATGATGTGAATATTCACATCATAACTTCTGATTATGCGAATGGCAACAACGATGTCATGAATATTCACAAATTATGAGTTGATATTTCTTAACACAAGTCAGTATTCACATCTAATAATTTGATGATGTGAATATTCACATCATAACTTCTGATTATGCGAATGGCAACAACGATGTCATGAATATTCACATCTTATGAGTTGATATTTCTTAACACAAGTCAATATTCACATCTAATAATTTGATGATGTGAATATTCACATCATAATTTCTGATTATGCGAATGGCAACAACGATGTCATGAATATTCACACCCTATGAGTTCATATTTCTTAACACAAGTCAATATTCACATCTAATAATTTGATGATGTGAATATTTACATCATAACTTCTGATTACGCGAATGGCAACAACGATGTCATGAATATTCACATCTTATTTCAAAAATGAATATAAGAATCCAATGTAAACTACAATGTTGAAATGGAAAAAAGGTACATCCTATATTGGCTCCTTGCATGACTTCCGATTATGGCTCTCCAACTTATCACATCTCCCGCACCTTATTTGCTTCAGTTTCTCACCCCTTGATGGGATCCTATTCTTCTTCGGCCTTCCGGGTGGTCTCTTCACAGTTGGCGGGTATATAGTGAAGTCCGTGGGATCAAAAAGCGGCTTCTCCACCGATGGTATAGGGAATATGGCTCCCGAATAAGCTGCACGATATGTCTGAACATGAAAGTAATGTTCCACACAGTCATTGAGATTGTAGCGGCTCTTCTGAATGGCAATAACAGCATGGTCACATGGGAATCCGTTGATTTGCCATTTGAAGCAAGAACATGTACGCCTCAAAACATCAACTGTAACAGATGGTATCGAATGAACTTCAAACACATCCTCATTGGCTTTGCTAACTTGCCAAGCCCTGCTGTCATTGAACGAATCCATAAGCCTTGTTTCGAATGTCGGACAAATAATCTCATTCCATTTGTTTGCTTGGTCACGCCTTGCAGACATTTGCCGCATCAACTGAGTACGAATTGTGTCCACCATTTGAGTGATAGGAAGATTACGTGCTTCTTTAATCCAGTTATTGAATGACTCCGCCGCATTGGATGTCATCTCCCCATAACGCATGCCCCTGCACAATATCACAAACATTGTACAATACGGAATTTAACAGGTCTGACCATTGACGTTAACAGATGTGAACATTCATAGTACTGAAATGAGAATACACTGATGTGAACATTCACATCAGGGTATAATAATGTGACTGTTTACATCTGCTACCAGTTTATAATAATGTGAATGTTCACATTATATGCTTATCATAAAAATTATAAACGATGGACAATATGTGAATGTTAACAACAACAACAAAATATGACACGTGTCAACATTCAAATCTGTAATACATTGAATGACTATTTGACAACTTAACAGATGTGAACATTCACATCAGTCATCATTAGCAGATGTGAACATTCACATCATTTACAGTGAACATGAAACACAATTCGAAGATTGTTACCATTCTAAATCGAAAATTCACATCGCTACCATTCTAAAATTCACGAAGATAAACACCTTAGGAAACTATTATTACCTGAAGTATGAATTTGCCCAGTGCTCAGGTGCCAAGTCCTTGAAAAAATTATGAGCTCGTTGTTTACCCTCCTCTTTTAATTTTGCAAGCTTTTCATGGAACCCTACCACAGTTGGCTCGTAGGCACAGTCACCCAAACTACTTACTAGGTGATCCCTGAATCCATTATCAATTCCTTTCATCCGGTCTCTTAAATTGCTCTTCAAGTGTCGTAAGCAATAACCGTGATGAGCCGATGGGAACACCTTTGGCATAGCTTCTAACAGACTAAGATTACGATCCGAAATAAAAGTAATATGGCGCTTCCCATCAACAACCTTCCCAAGTTCATGCAAGAACCACGACCAATTGGCCGTGGTCTCTGAATCAACAATCGCAAACGCAACAGGAAACAGACCTACAACACAACACCAATACACAACTGTTCACAATATTCCAAAGTGAATATAAAATAGTATAAACGAAACAGGTCATGTGAATGTTCATATCTACATTGCCCTATTTACTATTGTTATTTTTGGATTCAAGTTCGTAAACATCAACAACGTGAACATTCACATTAACAACCATTCATAATTCATTGTTGATTGTTGAGTCACTGACAATGTTAACATTCACAGTACTGTTCATTAATGGATCAATTAACATTAGTATACACTAATGTGAATATTCACATCAGTGTGTAGTAATCTGAATGTTCACTGTACTGTCATTAGCATACACAGATGTAAACCTTCACATCAGTGCATACTAATGTCAATGTTCACATTACTTATAATTTACCAATCACTTTTTTGTCCAGACAATGCTCCTCAGAGTGAATATTGACATGAATAGACAGCTAAAAAAAACTACTAACCATTGTTTCCGTCTTTCGCCGTTGCCGCAAGTAGCTGACCTTTGTACTTTCCTTTGAGGAATGTTCCATCCAGGAATAATAAAGGCCGACAAGCATTGAACCCAGAAATACACGCAGCGAATGACATAAAGAAGCGACAAAACTATTGACTACTCGCATCATAGTCAATATTGACATAACTCCCCGGATTGTACCGCATCACGGCATCCGAATACCACCGCAGCTGGTCAAACGATAACGAGTGATCTCCATGAATACCAGCCTTTGCTTTCTCCACACCCAACCATACGACATGGTAACTCACATCTAGCCCATAATCCCTCTTCAAAATAGTCACTACATCACACGGCCGAGTCAACGGCTTGTCCCTCACAATTTCATATATGGTACTCGACACCAAATCCGAACTAACTCGCGGATTCTTTGATGTTCGGACATCCGTACCACAAGTATGCACATCACTATACCTCTTGATGTAGAAAAAATCATTTGCTCGTTGTGCTCTACAATGTATAGCCCACAAGCAGCCCCTCTCCTCCCGCATCGCGCACACAGCAGTAACTCTTGTTGTCTCGTTCTTCACGTATGTAAACTGAAACCCACATTGGATGGCATACTTGCACAAAACGTCACGAAATTCTTGTGCACCTCCAACAAACCGTTGTCCCACATGCGTAATACCATTTGCCCAAGGGGCTGACAACAACACCTTCTCCTTATGCTGGCAAAATCTCCGTAGTGCATCAACTTCTTCCTCAACCCCCACACGCACCGATCCCAAACTACTTGACTGACCAATATCACTTTTCAACTCAACCACAACTTCTACATGTTGTACCCTCATTGATTTAGCAAGCAGTAACATGTTCTGAAATTCTTCCTCATTCTCCAAATCACACCTATTAATCCCAGGTAATTTACAAAATAATGAAATAGAACCAGCAGACAACTTCCCCCATTTTTCACACAAACAGTCCACCAAACGCGAATAACACAATGCCCGGGCAGCATTTATTACAGTGGTACTGCAACCATATGTACACACCAACATCATAAAGCTATCCATCTCCTGCAAAAACAAAACAATACAACAATTAACAATAATCCAAACCGATATGAATATTCACATTGTGCGAAAATTAGAAGCATACAAATACAGTTCAAGTGTTAAATTCAACAACCATCATTAAACAAGCTGTGAATCCTCACACCCACACAAAGGCCTCATTAAGCAAACATCAAAGTAAAAGTGAGAACATCCACATTCTTCATATGATATGAACACGATGTAAACATTTACATTGACACATATACTATGAATTATAGAAGATCCACATTCATCACTAATCTCATGACATCCCCTCCAAAGGACCATGATGTAAACATTCACATTGATCCATATACTCTTCATTACATCACTCACACAGAGCCTTCTTAAGCAAAACTTAAAGTAAAATGCAAACATCGACATTCTTCACGTAATACTAACAGGATGTAAACATTCACATTGTTCCACACACTCTAAATTATAGAATATCCACATTCATCACTAATCTGAGGACCTCCCCTCCACAGGACCACGATGTAAACATTCACATTGATCCATATACTCTCAATTATACCACTCACACAGAGCCTCGTGAAACAAAACTTAAAGTAAAATGCAAACATCGACATCATTCATTTAATACTAACACGATGTAAACATTCACATTGATCCATATACTCTCAATTATATCACTCACACAGAGCCTCGTGAAATAAAACTTAAAGTAAAATGCAAACATCGACATCATTCATTTAATACTAACACGATGTAAACATTCATATTGTTCCACATACTGTGAATTATAGAGGATCCACATTATCACTAATCTGATGACCTCCTCTCCACATGACCACGATGTAAACATTCACATTGATCCATATACTCACAATTATGTCACTCAGACAGAGCCTCATTAAACAAACATCAAAGTAAAATGCAAACATCCACACGCTTCATGTAATACTAACCTGATGTGAACATTCACATTGTTTAATATACTCTGAATTATACCACTCACACAGAGCCTCATTATGCATACATCAAAGTAAAAGGAATATTATAACATTCAACATATATCTGAATGACCTCCCCTACAATGACCACGTATGATGCATGTAATTCAAAAAACAGAGCATCCAATCCATATCAATCCAAGAACAAAGCATCTGATCCATCCTACAAATCAAAACAAAAAGTGAACATGTGTTCATAACCAAAATGATACTAACCTTAATCATGCACTCCTACAATCGTCCAGAAACTCAAAAACAACTGCTTTGAGGCAGTTATACTCCAGAAAATGACAGAACCGAACACCTTCAAAATCGTCCTCTTCACTTGAAAATCACCATACCAGACTACGACAGCAACAAACGAACCCTAGCACATCAAAGCCTCAGAACGGTAGAACGACAGCATGCAAGATAGAAACGCATCGATTTGAATTAGAAATATAGAAACTGTCAAAACTGAATCACGAAATCACAGGAACGTGTTTTACGTATTAACAGAGTGTATCTATATATATAAGGGCATAATAGTCCATGTATAAATATAAAAGTAGAAAAATGGACTTTATGGAATAAGAATAAAACAATATGGGACTCATTGGGTTATAATTTTTCTTTGTGGACTTATTGGGATAAAACATCTGTAGATGGGATTTATCAATAAAAATCCCTTTTTTAAAATAATCCTTAAACATGAGAGAGAGAGAGAGAGAGAGAGAGAGAGAGAGAGGTGTTGACAATACATGAATGAGGGAAGGCTTTTTGAACAGGTAAAGTATAGAATAGAGGCAGCAAAAGCACGATTTGCTTGCAAACATACTCTGTCCCTCCCAGATTTCACTCTATTTTTGTTTCCATTTTTATAGTTTATTTCTCCTTCGCCTTGTGCCATGCAAAAACTCAAAACTCTGAATCAAAACTCAAAACTAATAAGTGTGGTTGGTTTTAATTTTTTGAATTTAGTTTTTTTTAAAAATTAAGTTTTTTATTTTTTATATTTTTAGTGAATAGTTTTTAAATTTTAAGTAACTTTTTTATTTTTTAAATATATCTTACTTAGATATATCTAAATAGTAAAATATTTGTGAAAAATATTTTTAAAAATTCATAAATATATAAAAATAAGAAAAATGTAATGAATTTTCTTATTGTTTTTCATATTTTTTGGTATTTACTATATTTTTCAAAGATTTTTTTACAAATACTATACTTTTTAAGTGTATTTATGTTAGGTGCATCTAAAAATTTTAAAAATTACTTAAAATATTAAAAAAATTCAATAAAAATATTAAAATACAAAAAATAAAAATAAAAATTGAAAATTGTTTTTTAAAAATAAGAACCAAACAAGCTGAATCTTTCATCATCCCTGACATCCTCTTTGTCAATTTCGCAAAATCCAAATAACAAAAGCTCTACTTATATATGTACACTGAAAATCCACATATTGTTTGATATTTGGGTTGACCATTCCTCTTTTGTCTTTTAAGCCCAATGTGCAAAATAGTTCATTGTCTGTCTCTTTCACTGTAGTTTAACTAGAATGATAGTTCATGTCGTGCAAATATATAATAAAAGCTTGTAATAGTTTACTTTTAGGGTGCTGCAAAGTATATGTGATAGATTACTAAAACAAGTGAGGGACAGAAAGAGAGTCAAGAAGAGTTTCTAACCCCAAACAAACAGTCGGCTCGTTTCTTAAATGGCACATCGGCAATCTTGTGCCAGCACGTGGCATGAATAATATATTTATTGTATAATTTTAGATAATTCTTTTAAAAAAAATATGATTTTTTTTATTAATAAATCTCATTTAAAGGTGTCCTGACTTAATAAGTCTACCGAAAAAAATTATAACTTAATTAGTTTCATGTATTTATACTTTTAGGGTGCGTTTGTTTGGACGGACTGGATAAGGGGGATTGTAATCTATCGGACTATTAGTCTTGGAATACATTGCTCCGAGACTATTTGGTTGGACTAAATTTGTATTCTATGTTTGTTTAGTTATGGGATTAGATATCTGGATTGGACTATTTTTAGTTATCCAATATTTGTTTGGGATATTATGGAGAAGGATAAATGCTCAAATGACTATTTTATCCTTTTCAATTATTTACTAAGTAATAGCAATATTAAACATAGCTTTAATATTTTAATTATTTTTAACTAGATTAAATAAAAATTTGTTTTATTTTATTTTTTGCACAATATTTTAATTATTTTAATTTATTATTTTCAATTAAATTAAATTTATATTTTTTATTTTTTATTTAATATATAATTTTAAATTAAGGACAATAAAAAATCATTTTATTTAATATATAAATTAAATTTTTAACAACACTAAAAAAATTTAATTTATAAGGCCATAATTTATAATTTATTATTTTTAAATTAACAACACTAAAAAAATAATTTAATTTAATATGTAAATTTAATTTTTTAACAACACTAAAAAAATTTAATTTATCAGCCCATAATTTATAATTTATTATTTTTAATTAAATTTAATTTATAATTTATAATTAAAGTTTTTTATTTAATATATAATTTTAAATTAATAACACTAAAAAAATAATTTATAAATGTTCAAAAGACTATTTTATCATTTTCTAATTGTTTGCTAAGTAATAGCATGGAGGGTAAAATGGACATTTCACAAAATAATCCCATGGGATATCAATCCCATGGTTTCTATCCCACCCTCCCCCATGGGATAGGATAATCTCATATTTGTGGGACTAATAGTCCGAGGGGATTATTAGTCCGGAGCAAAAAAAAATGAAACAAACAATGGACTATTAGTCCGGTGGGACTAATAGTCCAATCTCACCCCCTAATCCTTCAAAACAAACACACCCTTAGGGCATGTTTGTTTGGACAGACTGGATAAGGGGGATTGTAATCCATCAGACTGTTAGTTCTAGGATACATTGTCCATAGACTATTTGGTTGGACTGGATTTGTATCCTATGTTTGTTTAGTAATAAGATTAGATGTCTAGATTGAACTATTCTATTGAATCCCATATTTGTTTGGGATATTATGGAGAAAGATAAATACTCAAAAAACTATTTTGCCGTTTTGAATTATTTACTAAATAATAGTATTAAATCTGAATTATAAATTTTATTTATTTTTTTTGCTAGAACTTTTAAAAAATTAAATAAATAGAATATTAATAAAAATTACATTAATTTATTTTAATTTGTAGTTGAGATGAGGCCAATCAAATTTTTGTTTCTGTAAATAGAGCATAGATTTTTCTTTCTCTTAACAAAAAAACAGAGCAAAAAAAGCACTACTAGAATTTTTTGCCATCTACCATAGATCCAAGGTACATAAAAGATAAATAAATAAATTAAACAGAGCACTAAACCAAGACTGGCCACAAACCTTCGAATTAAATATATTAAAAAAAAAGAATGAAAAAAGAAAAACTGAAAAAATAAATAATGAGAATGAGTTTCAAAATCAAAGATGTAGAACTTGATGCAAATGAATGAAAATAAAAGATGCAGAATGAACTTGAGTTTCAAAATCAAAGATGTAAACTGAAAAAAACTAAAAAAAAATGAAAAGAAAAATATTAAATACCAGAGGTCAAAAATGTAATTTCATTTAATCTTATGGGATGAGTTATCCTATGGCTTTCTATCCCACCCACCCATTCACCCCTCATGGGATACAACAGTCCCACACATGGGACTAATAGTCTGAAGGATCTATTAGTCTGGAGCAAAACTTTTGAATCAAATAGCAGACTAATAGTCCAATCTAATGCCCAATCCTTCAAAACAAACACCACCTTATTTCATGAGGTCATTTTTTTCTTGATTTATATTGTTTGTTGGACTATTATACCCTTATGTCTATTATTGATATATATTTTATAAAAAAAATGATATACACATTTCTTTTTTGTTGTTACCTCTATTTTGATAATTACCATTATTCACGTTTTTCTTTTTAATCAATTTCATTCACATTTGTGGTATTATTTCATTGTGCTAGGGTTTTGAAACTTTCTATTTGGTAGGGTTTAAAAACTCTAGTTTACTCATGGTGGTGAAATAATATTATATTTTTTCATTGTTGCAGTGAAGTTTTGTATTCCTCCATTGTCACTTTGTGTTTAAAATTTTGTGTTCATCATTATTACTCTATGTTCGAAACTCTATATTTCTCTATTGTTATAAGTTGAAACTCTATTTATATTCAGTCAATTTTATTACAAACATATTATTTAAAGATGGGTTTGGTTTGGTTTGCATTGGTGGAATAGCGATATTGCATAGATTATTAATGATAGTGATAATGATAAAGATGAGGATGTAAGGGATATTTTTTTTGTTTTTAGAGTGATTGGGGTTTTTTTTTTTTTTTTGGATTTCTAATTCTATTGCTACAATTGTTTCAATTTTGTTTGTCAATTAGTGTGAATGTTCACATTTCACATTATTTGAAAGTCTGAGAAATATGTGTTGGAATATAGATATGGACATAATTATATATTTTATATATTTTGCAAGATGTGAATGTTTACATATTATTGGTTATTTGTTACTATACTTATTGTTTGAACAATTATTTTTCTGTTACCATTAAACAATTGAAATAGTCATTTTTTTCTTTCAATTTTGTTTCGTATTGCAATGTGAATGTTCACATTGGTATGAATTTAGTTTTTTTTAAGGTTTGTGGCATGTTAATTGTAAATTGTGAACATTCACATTATATTTTGATATGAGTTTTTTTTTTTTAATTTTTTTCAAAAATTAGTTGTATTTTGTTTTTTTGTTTTTTTTTTTTTTTGTTTTTTTTACTATGCTTGTTGGTTGAATAATCATTTTTGTTACTATTGAGCAATCGAAATAGTTGACATTCGTATGAGTTTATTTTTATTTTTTTTTTAAACTAGTTGTATATTAATTGTAAATTATGAACATTCACATTGTATTTTGGTATAAGTTTTATTTTTTTGAAAGTTAATTGTATGTTTGTTATTTTTGTTACTAGTTAGTTGAGCAATCATTTTTGTTACCAGTTAGTTGAACAATCATTTTTGTTACCATTGAACAATTGAAATAGTCAATTTCCACTTTTTTTCAATTTTGTTTTATATTTTCATGTTGTAGTGTAAATGTTTACATTAATATGAGTTATTATTTTAAGGTTAATTGTACGTTAATTATAAATTATGAGCATTCACATTGTATTTTGGTATGAATTTTATTTTTTCGAAAGTTAGTTGTATGTTTGTTGTTTATTGTGAACATTCACATTGTACTTTAGTATGTGTTTTGTTTTTTCAAAAGTTAGTTGTATATTTATTATTTGCTGTGAACATTTACATTGTATTTTGATTTTCATTTAGATTTTTTGTTGCGTTATTTTTAAAATTTTTAAATTATAAAAAGGTTCAAAATTCATAATTTGATATTTTCTCCATAGAATACGGGAGAGATTTTCTCCTTAGAATAAAGGAGAAATTTTCTCCATGGAATATGGAAAAGATTTTGGTAGCGTTTGGTAGAGTTTTGTAAATGTGATTTGAGAGTATGAGTTGTATTTTGAGTTTGTGTGTTGTGGAATTATGATTTGAATGTAGAAAATTTGTTTGGTAAAGAGTTTTGAAAATAGTTTTGGAAAAGAGGTTTGATTTGAGTGGGGAATTGTTGATGTGACATTTGATATGTGATACAAAAATTTACAACTCATAACTAAACATACAACTCAAAATTATTTTAAAGTACATAAAAAATTCGGAAAATATTTTTTTCGATTATAAATTAATTAACATATCAATTGTAAAAAAAAAAAAAAAAAAAAAAATTTGTCATCCGGCCGGTCAACCGGCCGGACATCCGGCCGGACGACCCTAACGGAGAAAACACAGTACAGACAACGCACAGAACAACACAAAAAATACAGTTTTCTCGCAGAGCTCTTCAAAGAGCTTTTGAAATGTGATTTGAGAGTAGTAAACAAACATCATACTAGAATATAAGTGTAGAATCATGATTCAAGAATGCAACCAAACACAGCCTTTCACTTTAAAATGAAGAAGAGATTTTCTTCATAAAATGAGGGACTATTGTTATGTACTATTAGTTTTAAAATAGAAACGTGCGGAAAAATATTCAAAAGGATGATTTGGACATATTATATTAAACATGACTTAATGAAATACTCAAAAGGAATATGGATTAGCTAGAATAAAACATTTAGAAAGAAAATTTATCAAAAAACGATCCAAAAAATAATAATTCGCATTGTCCTAAAACTTGTACAATTACAATGAATTTGAAATAAAAATAAAAATTGTGTAAATTTATTTAAAAACAACATTTGAATTTGATGAAAAACTCTTGAATCTCACCTCAATAAGAGCATCTCCGACAATGAGTAAAAATTTTCTTTGATATTAAATGCTTCAACAGAGAGTTTTGGCTTTTCATCAAAATTACCGGATAACTGGGCGGATGATCGGCCGGTCGACCAATTAGTGTGATTTTTTTTTATAGATTTTTACCTTGAGGTGGTCATTCAGGAGACATCCAGCAACGGTAATAAACAGTGATTTGATGAAAAAAAACATTAGTTTTCAGTTTGATAAAAGAAAAATAAAATCTTCAATTTAATACCTATTTGAAGCAATCGTTGGAGCAGAAAAATAACTCATTTTTTTATCAAATTCAAATTTTTTAATGGAAGGTTTAAGTAATCATTAAAAATGGTCTAACAGTACTAAGCCTATTTAGCATAACACTTTCCACAGTAAGGGCCATTGACAATTTGATTTCTTTTTGTGTAATTATTGTATAACCTAGTTTGCTTTTTTGGGCTGGATTCTTGTTTGGACTATGGGGCTAATTACGGGAATAATTTTGAAAATTCGAAATTATTTATACAAAGAATTAAGTTGATTTGATAATTTTGGTATATTTTATTTTAGGTTCTGTTAACATGTGTTCTAAAGACACATGATAAGGAAGTTTAAAAGTACTGTATATTTTTTATTACATTTACTTTCATACAAAATGTATAAACAGACAAAATATCTTAACATGTGTCTTGAGAGCACACATTAACAAAACTCTTTATTTTATAGCATTTGTCTCAAAAAAATGAATGGTTAGTGTATTTTTGAAAATTGACCATTCATTTTTTATTTTCCAAGACAAATGTGATAAAATAAATATTTTACAATTATTAGATCGATCAATTTTTTTGCGTGAATAATATAAATGAACAGTCCTAAAAAATTAACAGTATGAATCGTTGAAACGGGACGTATAATAGACTTCATAGACCCAAACAACACCTGTCCAATTCAGTTTTGGATTCAAGAGAATCTAGTCCCCCGCTTTTTTTTTTTTTATAATTGTGATCGATCGATCTAAACAACGACCTATAAAAAATAAAAAGATAATATAACTTTAAAAAAAAAAAAAAAGACTTTTAATTAGGGTGTGTTTGGTAACGTTTACGTTTTCAGTTTATATTTACAAAAATTTTATAAACTGATTTTTGTTTATTTTTTGTTTATTTTTAGAAAAACATAAATTACAAACGTATTTAGTAATTGACAAAATGTTTAAAAAATTTTAAAAATATAAAAAAGAGTGAGAAATGATAAGTGGTTGCAAGTGGCGGCGGAAGACGGTGGTGGAAAGTGGTGACGGTGGGTGGTGGGTAGCTGGTGGTGGTGGGTGATGGTAATAGGTGGGTGGGTGACGGTGGCGGGTGGTGGCAGGTGGCGGGTAGTGGTGGTAGGTGGGTGGCGGATGGCAGGTGGTGGCGAGTGGTGGCTAGGTGGGTGACGGTGGCGGGTGGTGGGTGGTAGCGAGTGGGTGGTGGTGGTGGCGGGTGGTGGGTGGTGGCGGCAGGTGGGTGGCGGATGGCGGGTGGTGGTGGTGGGTGGGTGGGTGGGTGACGGTGGGGGGTGGTGGGTGGTAGCGAGTGGGTAGTGGTGGTGGTGGTGGTGGTAGGTGGGTGGCGGATGGCGAGTGGGTGGTGGTGGGGGGTAGGTAGCTGGTGGTGGTGGTGGTGGTGGGTGGGTGGGTGACGGTGGCGGGTGGTGGTGGTGGTGGTAGCGAGTGGTGGTAGCAGATGGGTGGCGGATGGCTGGTAGTGGTGGGTGGTGGCGGGTAGTGGTGGGTGGTGGCGGGTAGGTGGTGGTGGCGGGTAGGCAACGGGTGGTGGTGGTGGTTGGGTGGGTGGTGGGTGGTGGCGGCGGTGGTGGTGGCGGGTGGTAGGTGGTGGTGGCAGGTAGGTGGCGGATGGCGGGTGGTAGTGGGTGGTGGCTGGTGGGTGGTGGTGGTGGATAGGTAGCGTGGTGGTGGTGGATGGGTGGGTGACGGTGGCGGGTGGTGGGTGGTAGCGAATAGGTGGTGGTGGTGGCAGTAGCGGGTGGTGGGTGGTGGCGGCAGGTGGGTGGCGGATGGCGGGTGGCAGGTAGGTGGTAAGTGGGTGACGGTGGCGGGTAGTGGGTGGTAGTGGTGGTGGTGGTGGTGGTGGTGGCAGGTGGTGGGTGGTGGTGGCAGGTGGTGGGTGGTGGTGGCAAGTGGGTGGCGGATGGCAGATGGCGGGTGGTGGTAGTGGTGGGTGGGTGGGTGATGGTGGCGAGTGGTAGGTGGTAGCAAGTGGGTGGTGGTGATGGGTGGTGGCAAGTGGGTGGTGGCAAGTGGGTGGTGGGTGATGGTGGTGGCAACGTTGAAGAGTGGGTGATGGTGACGAGTGGGTGGCAGGTGGGTGGTGGCGGGTGGTGGCTAGTGTTGGGTGGTAAAAAAAAAAAACTCAAAACGGAAACACATTTTTTGTGTTTTCATTTTTTGGCCAAATTTATAAATTGAGACTATTGATTTATAAATCAAAAATTTTACCAAACAAATTTTTATTTGAGTTTTTTAAATTTTTGTAAATATAAACAAAAAACTAAAAATGTAAGTGTTACCAAACGGCACGTTAGTGTTTGGAAAATAACTTAATATTTTGTAACCGAGGAAAGATATAACATAAAAATGTGTGGCCCCACCCTCTTATAATTAGGGGTGAGCAGCAGATATACTGATCCATCAAAACCGACCGAACCGAACCGATCCACCGCATTTTGGACGGATGCGTGATGATGAGCGGACGGTTGCGGATTGATTTTCTCCAATCCGCTAATCTGGCAGACGGATGGCGGATTTGAGATTCCTTTGGCCGCAACCGAATCGCTAAACCGCGAGCACCCCTAGTAATTTATAAAACTTTGTGTTTTCAGTTTATTTAAATATTCTGTTTGTGTTTTTAATTAAAAAAGAGTTTAAATATTCTGTTAAAAAAAGTTTTCAACTTGAATATCTTTTTTGAATTGAAAAAAATAAACATATTATTTATCTATATTTTTTGATTTTTAAATCCATCTCTAAAAATAATAAATAGAAAATATGATATATGCTGGTTGGTTTTTGTTTTCAAAAACAGATATAAATGTAACATACAATCTCTATTACTGCTCTATTTATGATTTTGCTGGTTTGAATTGTTTTTATATTTTAAGAACCACAAATTGTAATACTTTATATGAATGAGGCATGCTGTGATTGTGATATTCTAAAGTTTCAAACTTTGTTGATTTGGATGAAACAATGTAATGATTGTAGTATTTTTTTAAATCATTGATTGTAATACTCTTTTTTTTTTTTTGAAGAAGTGCACAAGTTGAATTATATTAAAAATTTATAAAATTTTAAACCGCCAAACCGATTCGCATCCATCTGCCAAACCGCCCAATCCACATCCGTCAGATTGGCGGACGGATGGCAGATTGGAGGTTCCGTGGCCGCAACCGACCCGTACACACTCCTACTTATAATAATTTTAAAAAATTACAATTCAGTAAATTCTCCTCAAAATAATTATAAATTTATAAAATATTTTATAAATCTTTAATAATTAAAATTATAATTTTTTTTTCATGAATTTACAATTATTTTGAGAATCCTTTACAATTTCTCCTAATAATTTTCTTGAAGTCTCAAACTAGAGTCCAAACAATCCCAAAAGAAAGTGCACGAAGAATTTGCTAGTATTAGCTTTTGTTTTCTTTTTGGTTCGTACAACACACCCTTTTGTGATTTCAAACGTTCTGTTCTATTTGTATCCATCATCGTTTGACTTTCACTGAACCACGCAAGCTACAAACCTCAACAAATACAAAACAGAGAGAGAGAGAGAGAGAGAGAGAGAGAAGCAACCGAGCTTGTTGTTTGTTATCTTTCTCTGAGCTGTATCATCCATGACCCTGTGCCATTTTGGCCTAAATCCATATAACACCCTTTTGTGATTTCAAACGTTCTGTTCTATTCTGTAGCCATCATCGTTTGACTTTCACTGAACCACGCAAGCTACAAACCTCAACAAATACAAAATTGAGAGAGAGAGAGAGAGAAGCAACCGAGCTTGTTGTTTGTTATCTTTCTCTGAGCTGTATCATCTATGACCCTGTGCCATTTTGGCCTAAATCCATATAAGACAGCCTATTCTCAGTTCATGGCATGGACACACCCAACTGGTCAAGAAGACTGGCTTGGTTTTGAGATCTTGGGTTGAGGTGGGGTGGGTTGACCACTCACTCCTTTGGCTTTTGGATCCTGTTGGACTTTTTGGGAAGGGGGTTAGTAATTAAAAGTTAATTTTTAATTTATTTTGAATTATAGGGTTTGTTTGGTTTGTATTGCAAGATATAATTTTTAAAAAAAAATTTTAAATTTTTGTTTGGTTTAAATTTTTTGACATTTTTTTCTAAAGTCACTTTATCTCTCCTATACATTAATCGATTATTTTTTCTCTCCTCTCTTATTCTTAATCACTTTTTTTCACAAACATCTACTTTACTATAACAAAATATCAAATCATCAAAAATTTCTAAACTCCAAAACTATTTTCAAAATATATAATCAAATAAACTAAAAAAATTTCTAAACTCTTTCTAAAAAAATTTTTAAAAAATTTATCTCAAAATACAAATCAAACACACCCATAATCTTTTACATTTTTATATAAATTTTAAAAAAACAATTAAAAAATAAAAAAATTTAACTCTTAACTCTTAACTCTTAACTCTTAACTATCTTTACAGAATAACTACTGGTGTTTTCATTCATACCATTCATCTATTAGCCTGCAGATACTGGAAGGCCCCTTGCTAATATAAAGGCATTGTTTATTGTTCTTACAAGGAGTAAAATAATGTTTCCTAAATCCGGTAAAGGACATCTGAACTTTCCAAAGGGATCATGATGACAAACCCCAAAGCTGCACCTCCTCCCAAAATATTTAGGTTTTAAAAATTTTGACCCAATTTTCCATATATATTTTATTTTTGGGTGCAAATGATTTTGCTATATATTTAACTATTTCTGTAGTACAGTATTATTAGTAGTCCTCGTTTACAATTAGGTTATTTTGATTGATTATTTAATTTTTTTATTATTTTAAGTTTGGCCAAAAAAAATTATGTTTGGAATAATAATTGATTTGATTATTGTAAAATAATAATAATAATAATAATTATGAATTAGATGTGATATTTTGTATTATTAACTGTTTTAATTTATTTTGTTTTTATTGAGTATTTTAACCAAATAGCCTCTAGTCAAACAATGCGCCTTGTTTAGGAAGTTAGTTATTTTAGTTGACTATTTAACTTTTTAACTATTTTAACCTAGTTAAAATGATTGTGTTTGGAAAGTTGGTTAGTTTTTTATTGTAGTTGATTGATGATTATGAGAGAAAAAATAAAATGATTATGAATTAAATGTGACATTTTATTTTATTAATTATTTTAACTTATTTTATATTTTAATAAGCTATTTTAATTCAACTTTCTTTCCAAACACCCTCACTACTTATAGTCGTATATTTGCTAATACATAGTTTTCCATTCTAGTTCATTAGTATGTCTATAATTTATGTCTATAATTTCGGACTTCGACCATCTCCATTATATGGTTGTATTGAAATATTTTCATTTTATATTTAATGATTATGAAATATCCACCCAAAAAAAATGATTATGAAATAAAAATATAAATTTATAATTATTTTCAATTAAAAAAATTATCATAGAGTATCTCCATCAAAATAATTATTTTCATTTTTTAGCTAAAATAATGAATAAATCACTAAATTTCACCTCTATCAAATTAGCTATCAAGTTAATTATTTTAGTTCTAATAATTTTAACTTAACATATGTAATAGTAGTTTACCATATAGTATTATTTTTTATATTTTTGAAATAACTGTGTTGAGTTTTAACAAATAATTTCAAATTAAAATGAATAAAATAATATTTAAATAGTATAAAAAATAATAAAAAGTTTGTTGAAAAATATACTAAAACGGATATAAAATCATAATAAAAAAAGTAATTTCTAATGAAAACATAATAAAATTTTAGCTAGTTTAATATTGATACTTTAACGGAACCTAGCTATTATAGGTTTTTTCAGTTGTAGGATATTATTGGAAATTTTTTTTTTTTTGTGTTTGGAAAGATAGTTAGGTTTTTTTGTGGTTGGATGTGATGTTTGTGAGAGAAAAAGTGAAATGATTATAGGGTTTGATGTAATATTTTGTTTGAATTTATTTTTTTTGGTTTTGTAACCATTTTGGCTTTTAGTGAAAAAAAAAAAAAAACCAAAAAAAGCCAAAAAATTTCCTTCCCAAACACAGCCTAAATATGCAATACTGAAAGGTTGTTTGGGATGAACTATATCACTTTTTGACTAAAAAAAATAGAAAAAAAAAATGTATTTTTTGAATAACTTTTGACTTTTTACAAAAAAAAAAAAAAAAAAAAAAAAAAATGCATTAAAATGTTGTATCAACTAGCAAAATTACCTTTCTACCCTTCTGAGCATTGACATGCTTTTCGTGCATGTCAGTGAAGTCCCGCGTCAGTGCATTGTGCTGCACTTTTTTTTTTTTTTTTACAAAAAAGTGCACTGTTGGAAGGAGACAAAACCAAAGTCATTTTTGTCTTTTTACCCTCTGTCTATTCAGCCTTTTTTTTCCGCCCAAACATGTGAATAGTGTTACTTTTTTTACTTTTTCAGTAATTTTTTTACTTTTTATCTTTTTTAAGAGATGTCAAACACCTACTCAATCTTTATATTTCTACCGGTTATTAGTACCCAATTCAAGTCCGGGCCCGCTAAAGTGAAAACGTACAGTAAAATCATGCAATAACTTTGGGATTAGACCAGGTTTCTCTCTACCTAGTTACTACTCACTTTCACTTCTCTTATTTTTAATGGGTTATATATATATATTTTTTTTGATAACTGAGTGTCCGGGCCAGCTTACGCGCACCTCGACTAATTTCGGGGCCCTGAAGTTAACGACCGGATAAACCTCCAGTGGCCCGTCAGGAGCACAGCAGGGAGTGGGATTCGAACCTGAGACCTAGAGAGGAGCATACTCCTAAGCCCCAAGTCCCTTGGCCTTAACCAACTGGGCTACCCTTGCAGGTTTAATGGGTTATATATATATACACATATACATATATATAATGTTAAGTTGTATTTAAATCATGAATTTGAATAGTAATTTGAAAAGAAACTATAGGAAAGCCTGAAAAACGCCGCAAAATGTTACAATAACGTTTAAAATTTTCATCGTTAATACGGCTACCGCAATAGCTTTACAACGTTTGAAAACCGTCGCTAAAACTATTAGACGGCGTTTTTTAAAACGCCACAAAATCTTTGACGTCCACTTCTGTTTCCGTCACAAACTAACGTGTGATGTCATCATGACGTCATCTAGTAGCGTTTTTGAAAAAAAATGCCACTTTTTTTTCTTCTCCTAATTTTGAAATAAACTAATGTTATGACGTCATCATGATGTCATTTAAACGCCAACCCCCCCCCCCCCCCCCCCTTCCTGATTCTGAAATTACCTCCACCAATATAAGAGAGTAAAAGGATAGCATAAATTCGATTGCATGTAATCCCCCTAGAAGCAATTTATTAATGATGCAGTGTCATAAAATACTCTAGTTTGAAGGAGAATGAATGAGAGATGAGTCTAAGCTATTAAATTAGTGAGGTCCCTTCAAGCTTTAACTTGTCTCAGTATCAAGAAATGTACTCCTCCAAAAACATTCATTCTTTCTCCTATCATTCATTCATTCATGAAACAATAGGGGAGACCAAAAAAGTAGTATAAGAAACAAGGACAACAAAACCAATTACAATTAACTAGCAACAACCTAAAACAATTTAGCCATAGCTGAATAAATGTAGTCTAACCAGTAAAATGTTTTTAATCTTTTTGAAACCAAAATGCATCACCAAACAAGGATATAGCAGTAATCTGCGCCTTGAATCTTTGTTTGTAGGTGGATTTCCTGCTCTTCGAATGTTTCCATGAAGCCAAATGTTGTTCTGTACTCTCTACTGCTGTGCTCCTCTGTCCCATCTCTTCTTCATTCCAAAGTGATTTCCATAATTCTTCGTTTTAGACTTCACGCGATTTCTATATATTGGATTGAAAACAAAATAAACAAACAAGTAAAAGAAAATCAAATCAATTATTTGCACAAAAGTAATTTAACTCTTTTTGGGAAAGAGATTATAAGCAGTTATATATTGGTTTCGTTGCGCTTTTTCTCTCTCACCTATTAGTTAAAGATTCCGGCGCATGATTTAGACTTAGTAAAGCTTCACGGCTTTCTAAGAACAACACACGATCATCATCAGCCAAAAAAGTATTCCTACCAGCACTTGAGTCGACTGGCCATGTCACTGGGATTGCTAAATTCCTGCGCCAATAGAGAAAAAAAGAAAATCAAGAAAAAAAATAATAGTTATGGCTTCTAAATCATGTGTACAAGTAAATAAATCAATAAAATTGGGAAAAATATATGTCAAAAAAGGAAGATACATATCATGCATACCCTTCGAATCTTTTGCATTTGCATCGGTTCATAAAATCGACTGTATAATCCCCAAATACAGTGTTAAGACAGTTAGCTAGTTTTGGTATGTCGAACAACGGAATAATGTCCTAGACCTTTAGAACCTGGACGTCTTTTGAGTTTTCTCTTACAATGTCTACGCTCCAAGCGAGATTCAGTAATCCAATGACCTTGTACAGCTCCAACAGCTCAGAAGAAGTCCCATTCATGTCGAGAACTTTGTCCTTTTCATGATACAGTCGCCACCCCCTTGAAAGCTTTTCTAATGAATTCATATCTCATCTTGAAAAACTCATCAAATGTCAAAAGGTTATCGCACTTCAATTGAATTTTTCTCTGGCAAGGCTCCTTCTTGTTCTGTTTTTTCTTGTTCTTGTTCTTTCTTTCCTCCAATGCTTGAACAATTGCCTTCTTCTAATTTTTTTATTTTATTTTATCCGTGTCTTTCAAATCTTGATCATAGATATCGCCATCGTTGTCTTGATTGTTATTTACCTTCCTAATTCAAAAAATTATCTCTTTCTCCTCATCCTCCTCATTGTCATCCTCATCCTTATAATTTTTCGCCTTTTCTTTTTCCAAATACAATTGGTACAGCAGTTCAGCGTCTTTAAGCAAACATATCATTGACTTCACACTATTGTTCCACCCGGACATTAGAGCAAAACAACTAGCAAGAACAAAGATGCAGTAATCAAGAAAAACATCGATAAGGTCTTCATGATCATCGATCTTCGCTTTCTCCCCATTACAAAACAAAACTATATCTCCCAAACCATAAGTATCATACTTGAATGATTTTCTTACTAAACTCATAAGCCTTGTCGCAACTCCCAACACTGCAATGTTAGTTGGAGCACAAGTCAATGTTCTGCATTTCATTCTAAACAAAACAAATAGTAATGAACCAACTGTCTTCGTCTTCCTGGTCCTAGGAGGACCCCAAATTAGTTTGACAGAAATCTGATGATGACATTCTCTTGTATCCAAACAACTTAGAACAGCTGCCTTTTGGGAATCGTCTAGATTGAAAGAACTGTTGGCATTTCTAGCATTATGTACAACAACACTGTCATTCTTTTGAGAGTCATACTGGGTACAATCTGTCTCCACCTGTAGAAAGAGTTAACACGAGAAAAATCGAAATGAAGAAAAATCTAGCCTAAATCCACAGTAAGGAGAGAGAATGCTGTGAGATTCTTACATTTGTCTCAGTACCAAATGCAACAACATAATAGAGCTATTATAAATTTGTTGTTTGTACATTACAAGTCAATGGTTGGAATATATAAGAATTTCCCATTTCTATTGATGCAGTTGTTAGAATTGAACTTGTAGAAATGTGTTATTGGGCTTTCTTATATAGTTGATTGTCCAAATTTAAATAATTCTCTTGATATTAGTAAATAATCCCCTCTCGATTGAAAATAAAAACAAAAAAGGACAGTTCTAACCTTGAATTCAGTAGACTCCAGCGGCCTTCTTTCATTGAATTTGTGCTATCTACTTATTCTTCTTCCTTTTTCGTTTCTTTGATATGTGAACCTACATTTGATAAGAACAAATAACATGAATAAAATGTCATATTGAAAATTTCATAATTAACTATTTACTTACTTCCTTGGACGAACGATGGCAATTAAATGATGAGATGTATGCATGGGACTGCTGTTGTGAATGCACATGTGTAGAAGCTGGTGCAACAGGCCCACCCATGGCATGTTGTGGGCCTGTTGCGACTCTAATTGCTCTATTCATGCTTGTTGAGATTGGTTTGTGCTTTGCATCTCCATTTGTACTTTCTGTTGATTAAGTATAGCATCCATCATCTCCTTCATTTGCATCTCCATTTGTGCTCTATATTGGTTAAGTTGCTCTTGGACTTGCGTTTGGATGATACGAGTTTATTCTTGTGATTGCCTATATCAACCTCCAAAGACATCTGTCAGAAAATGACCCAATCCATATGTTCGAACACGACTAGGTCGCTCAAGCCCTAGAACTTGTGTCATAATATCTTCATCTGTAGCATTGGATTGCGCCCCAAGCTCCTTCATTTGTGTCTACAATTGTTAATTAGTTAATTAGCAACTAATAAAATCTATATTAATAGAATTGATAAGAGTATCATGAAAACAATCACAGCTACAAAGTATATAATAATGGTGCTGCAAAGTAATTGATGATGAGCCATAACTGTAAGAGAGAGAGAGAGAGAGAGAGAGAGAGAAGTAACCAAGCTACATACCATGACCTTAGCAACTTTATCAGTACTTGGTTTGTTATCCTTTGAGTACCCAGCCATCCACACCTCTAAACGAGTTGCAGGAACTCCATTCTTCTTATTTGTTTCCTATAATTACAACTAAAATTAAGTAACAAAATCAAAATATACAATTTCAATTTGAAATATAAAGAAACTATATACCTTTACTCGAACAACTGAGAATAATTTTCTACCCGTTATGTGATTTAATTTCTTCTTCTTTCGAATTTCTTTGTTTTTTGTACTTTTTTTCAATTACATATGAACACAAACACAAGATAATTTATTAATTAATAAACTCATCTTATGAGATTACAATAGAGTTCAATAAACCCAGGTAAAAGTATCTCTAACAGTAGCCGCCGCCAATTAAACTAGCAACATTAAATGATACTTGTGCCTTCTGAGTGCCCTAATAATAGACTAGCTTCGCTATTGATGCTCATGTACTCTTTCGAGTCAATGAGTTAACCTATCAGCATCATTGTCGAATGGCATATACCCCATTTTTTTTAACTCTAGCCTTCATTCTCTTCATTTTTTTCCAACAGATGCCAAAATAAATTTCTTCATCGACTCGTCAACATTTGTATTAACTTGCAACAAATGCCAAAACAAATACAGTAAACTAAATTTTATCTCTTGAACTTGACATAATTTTTCAATGTCATCCAACAACTTTCATATTAAAATTAAACATCATATACCTCATTTCTCTCTGTCTCTCTCTCTCAAACACTTGGCAGGCTGAATCTCTTGCACTTAGCTGACTGTAACTCTCAGTCATCATAAAATCTATACTTAAGAACACTTTTCAAATGGGTTGGAGATCCACTTGTGACAGCAGCAATAGTCATGACAGTTTCTAGCAAACTTGGTAATGAGTGATATTAGCAGCTACCAAGTAGAATGATATATATACTTGAAAAGCAATGCAATGCTAAGCAAGAATCACGAGCTAATACATATCTTTAATTTATGTGATAAAATGGGCAATAAAAAAGGTGACAGATGGTTTTACTTTTCCAAAATATTGAAAAAGAAAGCTCATAGTAATTTACATTACATATTGAGAAAGGAAGCTCATAGTAATTTACATTACATAATAATATTGAGAAATAAACAGCAACAACAGCAGTAGCACACAACAACAACAGCAACAGCAAGCACACAGCAACAAGAAGCACACAACAGTAGCACCAGCAACAACAACAATAACAACAACAAGAAGCACACAACAGTAGCACACAACATCAACCAGTAAAGCAAAGACCACTATTGAAAAAGAGGTTGACAGAACAACAAAACAATAGTAACAAGTATTCTTCTACCTTAACTTCTCTCCAAATTCTCTCTTTATTTTCCTTCAGTACATGGCTCCAAGTTCTATAAGTAAAAGGTGTAAGGTTCCCATCTCGAGCTAAAACACCCAAATGAGAAGCCAAAGGTGTATGCTCATCAACCACTTGGTTCAACTCATTAGGCACAATATGTAAAATGCCACCACTTGGGTTTCAATCACTACCATGTATGAGTGTCGGGCTTCTTGAACTACGACCTACTCATCCAAATATTAATATCAAGTTAGAAGATACTAGAGAGAATGATAAAACATTAAAAGAAAAAGAGCATAAACAGAGAAATCTAATGGAATTAATGCAATTGAATAAAATAATTCATACCAACTACAATGTCATGTGTTGAACCAATATTAGGCAAGCTACCTAGAGGATTACCATGACATGGTTGGATCAGGTATGATGCGCCTACTCTACTCTAAACTCTTATCTGAACTCCCACTATAAGAACTCTCATCTGAACTTCCACTATAAGAACTCTCAAAATTTGCAAAGGCTGAATGTTGCTTCTGCCTAGAGCATCGTTGATCTGTCATGCTAGTTTATAGAAGACCAGAAGCATGAGTGTAGAATTTTATGGGTTAGCAATAAATATAAAGTACAATACATATAATAGTGAATACAAAAACAAAGATTTTATTAACAAAGCAAACAAATGACGCATTATAAAAGCAAAGGTTTCATTAACATGAATATCTATACTGAAAGCACAAATATAAAAGTGAATATGACACAAAATTACAATATCATATCATTTCTTCGTCACCTTCAGATTGTGTCTGTGTCTGTGTCTGTGTTGATATCCCAAGAGGTCCAATAGTTTCATCAATAGTTGTTCCAAATTCACCTTGTCTAACCCAATTTATGTCTTCTTCACAAGCAAACGAAATTGCATCTAACTCTTGGTCGCTGTAACAACGCCCGCGGGGGACCTCGCTACAGTTCGGACTCGATTTTTTGTTGCGGTTCTCAATCTTGAACCAAAGAGTCCAAATCCGGCAAATCGTTTTGAGAAAACTGATTTTTTGAAAGAAGTGCCAAACATGGACTGCTTTGCCAGATAACAGAGTCGCCACCTAAATATTTTAAAATGGGAAATTTAGGAAACCCTGACTCGGTGCCAAAAGGCCACGTGTCCGTCATCACCAAAGTTGGCTCGGGAACTTGGGTACGATTGGGGAAGGTCACATCGTGAGCACCCCCGCTCGCCCGGTCAAAGACCGGCCTCTACTAACCATGATACCTGTTTTTGAAAACATTGTGGGTTCTTATTCCAGTTATTAGCCTAGGTTACTATGTGATGCTCGCAGCAAACAAGTATAGACTGAATCGCCTGAATTGGAACTAAACATCTCATGTTTGTTTGTGAAAGGTGGTTTGCTACCCGCAGGTAGGCTTAAAATGCAGATTTTGCCACAATCTAGTGGGCTTAACAAACAATTGATGAATTGCTCCAATTCAGATAACTCAACCTCCACCCACAGGCATTCAAGGCAGTTATATCACATAAGCACATAGCCTCATGGTAAGCATGCAATCATGGCAACACTCACACGCATGCAAGGATGCTAAAGCATAAAACTTACCTAGTACTCCAAGCCAAAACAGAAAACTGATTAGAAATCATGCATGATCCTAAAATATACAGAATGCCTAATGCAACACATGCAAAAATGCAAACTAATAGCAGGCTCGGCTATTCTAAAGATGGCATATGAAATGCTACAACTATCATGTATTCAACTTGGTATTGAAATACAAATGCAGTTTGTATGATGCGCCGAGCCCGGTGCGTGCAAAACAGATGAATGATGCAAACATGCTGTCATACTGTATGCTAATTTAAACATGCCCTATATCTAACCATCCAAAGCGGGTAAATAAAAGAGAGAAAGAAATGGGGGTTGGAAGACATACATCACACTCACACACCCTTATTACAATATTGCCCTCGCGCAGAGGGTCCGAATAAATAATAATACAGACCCGAAATAAAAGAATATACAGTCCGAAATATATACAGTCCGAATATTACAAAATTCTAATTAATTAACGAATTAATTACAAAAGAGGTAAAACTGGCATGCAAGCCAGGGACTGCCTTGCTTCTGATGGATGATGTATGTTGGGCTGCTTCGGCGCGGAAATCCACTGGGATGCCCCAATTAGCCTCTGTTTGCAGTATTTCTCGAAATGCGCGCCGGACTCCGAAAAGTTGCTGATTCTTGATTTTGCTGCAACAGAGAGCAGGAAAAGGGCACAGCAGTGTATTTCACAAATATATGCATGCCTCGATCCTCGTGCCACCAATCACGCATATCAATGCATGATGGCCGAGGAGTCGGATCGCACAACTCAATATGGGATGAATGCGGATGAGTGCTACCATGAAAACCTAACTCCATCATGGGTAATCCGGAGTGTCGGTGACTTGGGAATTGAGACCCGTTCCGTTACTCGGAGTACAGAACGCGCCTCGTTTCCCGTGCAATATGCATGATATGCATGAAATGCAACTAACGTACAATCCTAGCATGCGCAATGCTATGAAAATGAGATGCCTCGAAATGCGTGCCCACTGGCATGCAAACCGAGGCGATGACATAAAGGCACGAAATGCGATGATGGGCTTACACCAATATGAGAGGGCCTCAGCCACACTCACACGGGATGCCGGAATGATAAGAATGAGGTGCCTCGAAATGCGTGCCCACTGGCGCGCAAACCGAGACAATGATGAAATGCAAATACGATAAAACTGAAGTGCCTCGAAATGCGTGCCCACAGGCACGCAAACCGAGGCGATGATATGGAGTGCGAATCGGATAAAATCGAAGTGCCTCGAAATGCGCGCCCACAGGCACGCAAACCGAGGCGATGATGTGCGATGCAAAATCGGATAAAACCGAAGTGCCTCGAAATGCGTGCCCGCGGACACGCAAACCGAGGCGATGGTATGAAATGCAAATCGGATAAAACAGAGGTGCCTCAAAATGCGCGCCCACAGGCACGCAAACCGAGGCAATGCAAATGAGAAAATCGGATAAAACTGAAGTGCCTCGAAATGCGTACCCGCGGACACGCAAACCGAGGCGATGATATGCGATGCAAATGGGATAAAACAGAGGTGCCTCGAAATGCGCGCCCATAGGCACGCAAACTGAGGCAATGCAAATGAGAAAATCGGATAAAATCGAAGTGCCTCGAAATGCGTGCCCGCGGACACGCAAACCGAGGCGATGTAAGAAAAGAGCAAATCGGATAAAACCGAAGTGCCTCGAAATGCGTGCCCACGGGCACGCGAACCGAGACAATGATAAAATGAGACGAGATGGCATGCGAAATGCAACGATGGGCTTACACCGATATGGGAGAGCCTCAGCTCACTCACATAGGAGGCCGTCGGATAAAGTCAAAGTGCCTCGAAATGCGTGCACACGGGCACACAAACCGAGGCGATGGCATACAAGCATGAAAATGCGAATTGGGCTTACGTCAACATGAGAGGGCCTCAGCTCACTCACATAGGCTGCCGGAATGATAAAAAAGAGGTGCCTCGAAGTGCGTGCCCATTGGCACGCAAACCGAGGCAATGCAAAAATGATACAAATGGCATAGGGAATGATATGCAAGCATGGCAATGGAATTTCAGCACTTAAATAAAGGGGAAAACAGCCCCGAAACAATTCGAAAAGACACTCGAAGCATGCATTCATCCCGAAAATGTGAAACTAAGCCCCGAAATGGCTTATAGCCATGCTATACATGCAAAATATGATCATGGCAGCAAGAACAGTAGCAAGACAGTCCCAAAAAATGGCATTTTTTCAGTAGTAAACATGGCCTAAATGCAAGCATGGGTAGATCAAACAAAGCATGCAAAGTTAGTGGCCAAAAGAGGGGTATTAAGACAAGTGATATATGCAAACCCCAAATGGACAAACTTTCTTCTACAACATTGAAGATGAGCTAAAAATAAGCATATATGCAGAAGATGACATCCTCAAAATCAGAACACAATCATGCTAAAAGATCCATGCAAAATAGGCTCCAAATAGGCTATAACAAGAGACATGCAATGCACACACCAAATGACAAAACTTTCTTCATGGAATATGTAAAGGGGGTCAAAATAAGACCAAAGTCAGTAGGGGTCGAAGCCCCAAAAACAAATAGAGATAGGTCAAAATTGCATACAAAAAAAGTGGCACTCTTGATGAATATTGAAGGAGGTGGTATATACAAGCACCAAATGGGGTTGAGCCTCTCTACAATGTTGTAGAGGGGCTCAAAATAAGAACAAAAGCAGTAGGGGTCGGACCCCTAGAAACAAACACAAATAGACCAAAACTAGCATGCAAGAAAATGGCATAAAAGCTAGGTATTAAAACAAGTGTATCATAGAAGCATCAAATGAAGTTGAGCCCTTCTACAAAGTTGTAGAGGGGCTCAAAACAAGCACAAAAGCAGTAGGGGTCGGAGCCCCAATTCTCAACCAATTAGAGTATAAAAATGAACCAAGAAAAAGCCCTAAAAGTTAGTTTTGAATACTCACCCTTGAAGACTTGTCTTTCTTTGATTCTTGGCCTTGATTTGTAGCTTCTCAACCTCTGAAATTCACTTCCTAGCTGCTGGAGTGGTAGTGTTGATGGTGGAGCTAAGGGTTGGTGAAGAGGAGAGCTAGGTACTTGGAAGTTTTTCAAGGTTTTGAGTTATGAAAATGGAGGAATTTGAAGATGATTCCTTGAGACCAATTTTTCCAACCTTGAAGAAGGAGAGGGAGGGCCCTTCAAATAGGCAAGAAATGGGGTGTAAAAGGGGAGGGAAAGCACCCAATCTTTCCCTCCCGAAATATCCCCCGAATGCCCCGGGATATGCTGAAAGATATCCGGACAGCTGGGACAGGCTGGAAAGCAGGAAGCTGGCCGGCCAGGTAAATTTGTGGGAGGTGGCCGGCCGGCCACCCCACCTGGTCGGCCAGCCACTCACCATGGCCGGCCGGCCACCCCAAGAAAATGAACAGAAGATTTTCTGGCCGACCAGTATAGAAAGGTGTCCTCCCAAGTGTGTAGAATAAGGCCCCATGGTTGGAATTTGGCAACTCTGAAGCAGGAGTCACAACATAGAGCTTGAAGGAGAGGCCCAAAAATGAAACCAACAATTGCTGGCCGACCACCAACTTTTTGTGTCCTCCAAGATGTGTAGAACAAGGTTCCAAGGTCGGAAATTGGCAACACTGAAGCAGGAGCCACAACATAGAGCTTGAAGGAGAGGCCCAAAAATAAAACCCACAGTTTCTGGCCGACCACTATGCCAAAGTGTCCTCCAAGATGCCCTCATCACAGATATGTAGCTTTGGTTGGAAGAAAATACCCCTAGGGTGTTCAACATTGGCCCGGAAGTGAGCAAAACGGGCTCCGGAGGAGCGAAACTGGTTATCTGGGATAATTGCTAGCTTCTCACCCCCCAGTGATCTTCTTGATGTTGAAACAGAGGTACCTGCCAAGTTTGAACAAAAACTAATGAGAAATGAACACTCGGAGCCAAAACCGAGCAATTCGGGATCCTGAAAATGAGCTGCGGGTGCCGGGAGTGGTGTTCAGCAGCGAAGTGGGCATCTGCGACCCCAGTGTCCTCTGGAATGACGAAACAGAGATACCTGCCAAAAACCGGAGAAAATGGATGTGAAATGAATGCTCGGGTCCAAGACACGCAGTTTGGGGTCCCGAAAACCGGCTACAGGTACCGGAAGTGGCACACGACCACGAAGTGGGCATCAGGGGCCCCAGGGTTCCTCGGAATATTAAAACAGAGGTCTCCGCCAAAAACCGGAGAAGGCTGATGCAAAATGAATGCTCGGGGCCCAAATCACGCAGTTCGGGGTCCCGAAAATGGGTCGCCGGGCACCGGGAGTGGTGTTCGGCTGCAAAGTGGGCATCAGGGGCCCCAGTGTTCCTTGGAACATTAAAGCAGAGGTCTCCGCCAAAAATCGGAGAAAGCGGAGATGGTTGGGCGGTCCCGAGCCGAGGCACACGGCCTAACGGCCCCGAAAACCGGGAACCGGGCTCCGAAATGGGCAAAATGGCCTACGGCCACGAAAAGTAGCTCACGGCCACCGAGAGATAGTCTACAGGACCACTCCCTCCCCTCAGGAAAGAAAACAGAGAAAACCGAGCCTGGTTCGCAAACCGAGACAAGGTAGAGAAGATGGTTCGGAGGTCCGGAGGCAGGGCGCGCGGCCGCGACTCTGAGACTTCTGAACGAGCACAGTATGCAACATCACCGAGCGCTCAACCGGTGACGTCTGAGTCTTAAGGTCGGTCAAAAATGGGGTGTCTACAGTTGCCCCTCTTTGACAGAACTCGGAAGTCAAGAAGTGACGGGAGTGAATGTCAAAGCCCAGAGACGACCCATTTTTGACAAGGCCGAAGACTTAGACAATCAAACAAAATGAACAGAGATATGTGCCCGCAGGCGAGCCCGCAGGCAGGGGGCAAAATGCAAAATGAAAGGCGCGGAGCCGAGTGATCATGCAAGTGCAACAAGCTGTAATGAAGCAAGTATTGACAAATAGATGCAACAGTTTTAAGCAAGAATGCAAAGCAACAACTACATTTCATGCAGTTAGGAATGCGGAGAATCATTCAATTCTCATCGCGTCTCACACGGAGAAGATACGATACCTGCGCGATTCGTCTGGTCGCACCAGCCTCAAATGAACCGTACATACAATATCGTGCCTGCAAAAGAGAGAAATTCAACAAGAACAATATGCAACAACATATATTCCATGTGACTCCTATGATTCCAAAAGCTTGACACACACAGTGTCGGCGAATGAATGCATCACAATGCGAGAACAAATAATGCGTGGCAACGCATGTTCAAGCATAGAAGTATGGCACATCAAGAAATCATGCAAAACATTCATGACAATGCAAATTGTAAGCCCAATGAAGCAAAACGAACATAAACCAGGATGCCTATTTGACATGAAATGACGAACCGGAAAACGCGCATTTCGGCGACGGCAACTCAATCGCGGCCTCTGATTCGACTCCCGGAGAGGTCACAACATGTTTAAAAAGGATACACTCTGATTTGATGAATAATGACGAGACACATATCAATAACTGCAAACAAAGTTCCGGCGGAGCAATTCGGCGCCAGAAAGTGCACTTTTCTTCAACTTTTTCAGGTCCCGGGAACTCCGATTTTCCTCAAAATTTGCAGAGAGGTAGGGGAGGGGGTGGGGGACATGGTCGGCCAGGTGGTTGCCCTTGGAGAGGCCATCGGCCAGGGGCAAAAAGTAGAGGGGCCGGCCAGCCAGGTTAGGTGGCCGGCCGGCCACCTGCCAAAAGCAGGGGCAAAATGGTCATTTTGACCTTTTCTATATATATGCTTGCCCATTGCCTCCGAAATCACACCCCCAAGTGTGGAATTCTCTCCTCTTGCTCTCTAAGCTATTTTCTCTCTCAGATCTGCATTCTATACGCGCCCCTCGGCCTCCCACGCAAGTTGTTTTTGCGAAATCTTTCAGATTTAAGCACTTTGAAGCGACTAAATTTCGACTTTGGGGCTTCTCTTCTCATTTTCACCACTTGAGGTAATTTTGTTTCAATATTTGGAAAATTTTCCCGGGGGTTGACTTTTGTTGACTTTTTGTTTCCCGAGGGTTGACTTTTGTTGACTTTTTCCAACTTTGGCCCATTTTGCTCATTTTTGCTCCTCTTTGCAGATTTCTCGACATGGCGGGCCATTTCCCTCACGGCGGAGGTTTTCCCGGCGCCGGAGATGACTTTGACATTATGGCATTGCCTCCGAGAGTTCGCCCTTTCATTCCCGATCGATATGCCCCAGCGGTTCATAGGCTTCCGCGGGCCACTTTTCGTCATTTCACTGAGTTTAACGACCGAGTACCAAGGGATCTTCTCCTACGAGAGCCAGAGCAGCACCTCTCTTATGATGCGGAGGTATTTTACTTTAGTCTCTGTATTCCTCGTGCATTTCATTCCCCTGCCATGCTTAGACACGCAGTTTAGCTTATGACATAGTACTTGCATCCTGAGCATGGGACTTAGCCACTTGAATTCCGTGAACACAGCTCATTGAATAATTGTGAACGCATAGTATACATTAGTTAGGAATTGAACACACGGCTCAAACATTGATTCGCCAAACACACAGCCCGAAGTTGAAAATGAGCACACAACACATACTGACTAAGAGTAGAACACATACTCCCAAAACTCAGATTTTCTGAACACGCAGCCCAGATTTGAAAGTAGAACACACAGCCCTAAACTTTGATGCACTGAACACACAGCCCAGAGTTGAAGCGAACACACAGCCCACTAATGTTGAGTAGAACACACAGTTCCAATTTGAAGCGAACGCACAGCCCACTGATGTTGAGTAGAACACACAGTCCCAATTTGAGGTGAACACGCAGCCCACTGATGTTGAGTAGAACACACAGTCCCAATTTGAAGCGAACACACAGCCCACTGATGTTGAGTAGAACACACAGTCCCAATTTGAGGTGAACACGCAGCCCACTGATGTTGAGTAGAACACACAGTCCCAATTTGAGGTGTACACGCAGCCCACTGATGTTGAGTAGAACACACAGTCCCAATTTGAGGTGAACACGCAGCCCACTGATGTTGAGTAGAACACACAGTCCCAATTTGAGGTGAACACGCAACCCACTGATGTTGAGGAGAACACACAGTCCCAATCTGAGGTGAACACACAGCCCACTGATGTTGAGTAGAACACACAGTCCCAATTTGAGGTGAACACGCAGCCCACTGATGTTGAGTAGAACACACAGTCCCAATTTGAGGTGAACACGCAGCCCACTGATGTTGAGTAGAACACACAGTCCCAATTTGAGGTGAACACACAGCCCACTGATGTTGAGGAGAACACACAGTCCCAATCTGAGGTGAACACACAGCCCAAATACCAAATTTACTGAACACGCAGCCCGTTTTCACTTCATTTGCACACAGCTCATTTTTACTTCATTTGCACACAGCTCATTTTCACTTCATTTGCACACAGCTCATTTTCACTTCATTTGCTGATTTATGCATTCATTCTAAATGCAGGTTCATTCTCGCACAGTGCGAGGATATGGTTCCGTCACCGCGAGGGAGTGGTATTTTGAGCTTCCGGAAGCTGTCCGGGGCTTGGTCGACCTCGCAGGATTTGGACCATTCTGCCGGGGATTATCTCGTTGCCTCATCAGTAGGACTTTATTCGCGGCTCTAGCAGAGAGGTGGTGGGACACCACCAATTCTTTCCATTTTTCTGCAGCCGGGGATATGACCATGACCCCACTGGACTTCGCTATACTCACTGGCCCAGACGTAGGCGGTGTACCCATTCCCTATGACGAGGATATGGGCCAGTGGAAGGCTGCTTGGATGCACCTATTGGGGACACACCCGCCTGTAGACAGAGGTTCGGGGAGAGTTCGATACTCCTGGTTTGCTTTGCACTTCCGGCGGCCACAGATGGAGCCCGGTACTCCTGAGGAGGCGGAGCAGTATGCCCGCGGTTTTCTCATGTATCTCCTCGGCACCACCTTGTTCGCTGATAGAGGGAACATGGTAGGATTATATCTCCTGAGTGCTTTGGTAGACCTATCACAGGTCAGCCAGTATGATTGGGGCGGCGCTAGCCTGGCTACCCTGTACTGTTACATGAGCGCAGTCTCTCGCGGACGGGGAGATTTACTCGGCGGCTACTGGAGAGCCTGGGGGGTACATTCTGTCCTTTTGATTTACATTTTTTGCTTCTCATTGCTTGTTCACTGCACACACGGCGCACTTTGCACTCTGTATTCTGCCTTTAGCACCTTGTGTTCACATCCCGCACTGCTTTTCTCAGCTATGGGTATATGCATATTTTCCCACATTAGCCCCGGAGATGGAGGTGACAGGACCTCCTATGACCCCATATTCACTGATGTTTGAGGGCGAGCACTTGTCGAGGCCTCGAGAGACTCTCTTCTCTCTGCGGCAGTACTTCGACACTGTTCGAGCGACAGAGGTATTTTAGAACTCTCAGTTCTTTTTCTGTTTTCATCTTTGATCTGCTTTGTATGTTCTGATTTCGGATTGACTTATGCACTGGTTATCCGCAGATCACCTGGCAGCCTTGGGCAATCTTCGGCGATGACCTCGAGGATCAGTACCCCGGAGGGTCGACTAGTTCCCAGTACAGGTTCCTGCTCGAGGGACCAGTGGGTAGAGTTTGGTTCCTGGGGGAACGCTTCCAGCGCCAGCTATGGGGGGGAAATTCTCAGGACCCTCCTGCTGTGCCTCCAGACACCATGCGGACTGCTGATAGATTATCTCCTGAGGAGGTCAGTAGTGCTATGCAGGGCAGTGATGCGTTATTACATCTTGTTGATGGGAGCTACTCCACCTACCGCCGTATATATTTGATGCCCCCCTTGACGGGGGTACGGGCTCCGGCACGGAGGCCCACTGGCGCACCATCTTCGAGTCATGCTCGTGCTACAGACATCCCTTCTTCTAGCAGGGCTGGCTCATCTAGAGGTAGAGGCAGTTCGATTCCTCCGATCCCTCCGACTCTTGATCACCCTGGATGGCCAGAGATGCCGACTGAGTTGACGTGTTGGCAGTATGGGGCTACCTCCCCGATTCCGATCCCTATGAAGCCTCCGGCGCCTGGTCACAGATACGTCAGTGATCCTGACTCACCACCGGTATGTTCTACCATTTTTCATTTGTCACACAGACATTTTGACAGTTGCTTATCAATTGATGAATTGAGCTTGTATCTGCAGCCACCTCGGGATTACATAGATCAGATGCTCGGAGTGGTGGCCTCACTCGAGGGGATGGTCCTGCGCAGAGAGGCACAGATGTCCATCATGGGCTTCCAGGTACCCTTCATCTTTCTTGCATTTATCATATTTCTGTTAATGCTCTGGCTTTAAACATTCCATTGCACTGGTAGGCTGTGTAGAACACATCTGGCACACACCCCACTCCCATACTGTACTTGCACTTGCTTTTTATGTTTGAACTGATGTATTGCACTTTGCATTTTCAGATGCCTCCAGTCTATGCTCCGACACAAGGTGGGCCTCCCGGGCCTTTTCAGAGAGGTAGAGGTATTGGGCCTCGAGGAGCTGGGCCATCTCGGCCTCACCGAGGAGCTCGAGGAGGAGGGTCGTCTCGCAGACGCAGGGCACCCATTGTTGAGGATGACGAGGAGGAGGTCGCAGATCATGTGTCAGACACATCTCCTGGAGGGGGAGGCTCCGGTCTTGGTTCCGGGAGTGGAGACGAGCCTGAGGGGGATCCGGAGGACGACAGCTCCGATCCAAATGGTGATGATGAGGTAGAGATTATCCCGCAGAAGAGGATGAGAGGGCCTCCCCATTCCCGCTCCCGAGGGCACTGATGTTATTTCCTGCTTTATTCTACTTTTTAGCTAGTAGTTTGTAGCACTTTGCACATTGTTAGGCAGTTTTATTTTCTGTAAAACTTGTACCTTTATTTTGTTGTAAAACATGATGGAATGAAACAGCTTTTGAAGAGATATTGTATTCGAAATTCTTAGCATCGCATCGCATTACTTTGCACAGAGTGGAATTGAATGAAAATGTGCCTCATGTATTACCGGGTCAGGTAGTGAACCGACGCAACAAATGAAAACAAATTGACTCACTAAGAAATAAAACAGAATCTTAGCAAGTTTACAACTCGATAAACAAAGTACAACAATGTTAACGACTCAATCGACAAGACTTAACAAAAATTGTGTAATCAAAAGGCAACAACTCAAAACACAAAATGCGACAGCTCGACAAAACTTACAACTCAATAAGCAAAAACAACAACTCGATAAGCAAAAATACAACACGATGTACTTTGGATGGACTACCTGAAGAATGGAACGTATCCAAAATTGATAGGCCTGGATGCCTTCTACTGCCGGGAGACAACCAGATTTGCAGGGAGTCCACTACTGCTACAGGTAATGTTTCCCATCCAAGCTCACATATATGTTCACTCACATCACTCGGCCCTCGGGCTCGATTTTTCTCACAAAACCCCTATCTCACTTTTCTCTCATCGCACATCTCTCTATTCTTTAATCTCTCATTTTTCATCCCTCCCCAGATAAGGTTGATGGATAAGTTGCAAGTTGTGGACTCTTGCCCTGCTTATTCAGCCCGCAGCTACTTCTTTCGGCAACACCTAGTCAATGCTCCTGATGGGAGCTGGTGGTTTGAATGGATGTGCAATTTGTCAGCAGACCGCATTGCTTGGAGAGTTAGAGAGCTTCTGGCCCCTGCCCCTGTCTTCAGTTGCACTTTGTCTGATGAGCGCTGGGATTGGCTCAACGAAGAAGCACAAGTTGGGCCCAAGTTGGCATCAGAGGCTTCAACTAGTTCTGGGAGGGGGCGCAGGGACACCTGACTGGACTGTGCCCCAGATTTATTGCTTTATTAGTACTTTCAAGTTTTCGTTATGAATGCAATAAAAAAGCAACTTCAATTGTATGCAAGAGCAACAGAACTCTGGTTTTGAAATCAATGAAATTGAAGGTTGTGGTACTGAAAATTCTCCACTTTTGGTCCAAAAATGGTCTTAGTTGTAAGAAGATTAATTTGAACAAAGCCAACTTTTATTAAAACTTTTCAAAACTATTTTCGGTATGGATCAGAACTGGACACGCCTGAGATCTGTCACTGAGATGCACAATCCCGAACCCTAGCAACTGGAAAGTTGCCCCTAGTTTGAATGGTGCCGCAGCATTTTACCGCAACGGAAAGTTGCCCCTAGTTTGAATAGCACTGTACCGGAGATCACAACAAATGCTGATGAATAAAGATGACTGAGATGATCAAAATGGACAAAGTTGATCGGGGAAAAGATTGTGACTGAACTTCAAGATGAAGCTGCCTACGTATCCCAAAGATGGGAATCAAGCCTTACGTAGTTCAGGCCTAGGTTCGCTCGGGTATTTTTACTCTCCTTTTGCGCTCTAACTTTTGCCAAGGCCGCCCTTTGCGGGTTTTCAACCTTGCGAGCTCAGTTTTTATAATTTCAAATTTTTTGTGCTCTGAGTTTTGCCTAGGTCGCCCTTTCGGGTTTTCGGCCTAGCGAGCCTCTCAGGGGTAGTATTTCTTCAACTTGTCCATATTGATCGGTTGGGAAAACTCTAAGCCATCTAGATCCATCAGAACCACAGCTCCACCTGACCAGATTGACTTGATGATGTAGGGACCAGTCCAATTAGGTCTGAACTTGCCCCTTGGGTCGTGGATAGGAGCGCGGTTGTCCTTGAGTACTAAATCTCCTTCTTTCAAATTCCTGGACTTAACCTTCTTGTTGAAAGCCCGGGCGATTCTGCGTTGATAGCCTTGGACGTGGTACAGTGCTTTCAACCTTCTTTCATCAAAGAGCATGAGTTCCTCAAATCTATTCTGCTGCCAATCTGCTTCGGCTATCTGGCACTCGGCCAATACTCGCAATGACGGGACCTCAATCTCGATAGGTAGAACGGCCTCCATCCCATAAACTAATGAATACGGAGTCGCCCCAGTTGAAGTTCTGATCGAAGTCCTGTAGCCCCACAGAGCAAACGGCAGCTTATCTGGCCAATCTCGATAGGTTTCCACCATCTTCTGTAGTATGCGCTTGATGTTCTTGTTGGCGGCCTCAACTGCTCCGTTGGTTTGTGGTCGGTAAGTAGACGACTTATGAAAAGCCACATTGTATTTCTCCAACAAGTCAATCACCTCCTTTTTGAAGTGGGAACCATTGTCAGAAACTATTTCATTTGGGACCCCGTAGCGACAGATGATGTTGTTTCTGATGAATTTCGCAACATGTGAAGCTTTCAACACTGCGTAAGATTGGGCCTCAACCCACTTTGTAAAATAATCTATCGCTACCAAGATGAACTCATGCCCATTCGACCCCTTCGGCGTAACAGCTCCAATTACATCAATTCCCCAGACAGAAAATGGCCATGGTGAAGTCATGTTGTATAGCTTTGACGGCGGAATATTCATGCGATTCGCATGAATCTGACATTTGTGGCATCGCCGGACGAAACCAATACAATCCTCCTCCATGGTGGACCAATAATAACCTTGTCTAAGGATCTTCCGTGCTAACATCACCCCATTCATATGTGCACCACATTCACCCCCGTGGATGGCTTCCATCAGACGCCTTGACTCTTCTGCATCCACACACAGTTTATGCATTCCCAGATGGCCTCTTCTATACAGCTTACCCCCACAGATGATGAACTGAACCGACATCCTTCTGATTGCCCTCTTGTCTTTGGCATTTATCCCTGGCGGGTATGCTTCTTTCTCTAAAAAGTTCCAGATATCGTAGTACCAAGGGTGTTCGTCCTGAACTTCATCTATGGTTGCAATCGACTCATAAGCAGGTACAAATTTCTGGTCGATGATGACTGGACGCATCCGGACTCCACACGGGATGTCTATCATGGATGATAGAGTTGCTAGGGCGTCTGCGAACTTGTTGTTCTCTCTTAGCAGATGAGCGAAATTTAACTTTTCAAACCGAGGAATCAGCAAGTCCAAGGTCTGATGATACATTATCATATTTTCTTCTTTTACTTTCCAGTCTCCTTTAGCTTGAGACACAACAAGATTCGAATCCCCAATGACGTCCAGCCGTCTTGCCCCTAGTTCTAGGGCTGCTTCCAAACCAGCGATGCACGCCTCATATTCTGCTTCATTATTTGAGACTTTGAACCGGAGTTTGAAGGCTAGAGGGATACGGGAATTGTCGGGTGCTATCAGCAACACTCCTATCCCATACCCATGTTGATTTGACGCTCCGTCAAAGTACATCGTCCAAGTTTCCTCGTCGATATGCAAAATTGATTCATCTGGGAATAAATACTCAACTGCTTCATCCCCCTCAACCGGGTGGTCGGCAAGGAACTCTGCCACTGCTCTTCCTTTTACTGACTTGCGCGTCACATATGTAAGATCAAATTCGGAGAGCAACAACAACCAACGAGCTAGCCTACCCGTAAGCGCTGGTTTCTCGAAAAGATATTTGATGGGATCGAGACGTGAAACCAACATTACAGAGTGAGCTAACAGGTAGTGCCGCAGCTTCCTGGTAGCCCATACCAGAGCTAAGCAGGCCTTTTCCAGTGGTGTATATCGGGTCTCATACTCCAGCATTTTCTTGCTCAAATAATAGATGGCTTTTTCCACCTTATCTTCTGATTCTTGTGCAAGCATGCAGCCCATTGTGGTTTCAGTCACTGACAGATACAAAATCAACGGTTTCCCCGGTTCCGGTGGTGATAAAACGGGCGGGTTCTGTAGATATTCTTTAATTTGCTCAAACGCTGCTTGGCATCGGCCGTCCCATTGGAACTTCTTTCCTTTCTTCAGGAGGCCAAAAAGTGGTTCACAAGTCAAGGTTAGTTTTGAAATAAACCGTCTTATGAATTGCACTTTACCCAGAAAGCCTCGCACCTCCTTTTCAGTCCTTGGTGGTGGCATTTCTAAGATGGCCTTAATTTTGGAAGGGTCGACCTCGATGCCCCTTTGTGTAATCAGAAACCCCAGCATTTTTCCTGCTGTAACACCAAATGTACATTTCTGAGGGTTTAACCGCAACCTGAATTCTCTGATCCTTTGGAAAAACTTGCGCAAGGCGGTGTAGTGGCCCTCTCTTTCCTTGGACTTGACAATCATGTCGTCCACATACACCTCAACCTCTTTGTGGATCATATCATGTAGTATTGTGGTCGCGGCCCGTTGATAAGTAGCCCCAGCATTCTTCAACCCAAACGGCATGACCCGATAGCAGTATGTCCCCCACGGGGTGGTGAATGCAGTCTTTTCTCTGTCCTCCGGCGCCATCACTATCTGATTATACCCTGAAAAGCCATCCATGAATGAGAGCAAAGCGTGCCCTGCTGTGAAGTCCACTAACTCATCGATGTGCGGTAGGGGAAAATCGTCCTTCGGACTGGCTCGGTTTAAATCCCTGAAGTCTACGCACACCCGGATCTTGCCATCTTTCTTTGGCACCGGAACAATATTGGCCAACCAAGTCGGATATTCAGAGACTAGCAGGAAGCCTGCGTCAATTTGCTTGGTGACCTCTTCCTTGATCTTAAGAGCCCAATCCGGGCGGATCTTTCTGAGCTTCTGTTTTACAGGTCGGGCCTCGGGGTCAAGGGGGATCCGATGCTGTACAATCTCAGGATCGATCCCAGGCATGTCTTCGTAGGACCACGCGAAAACATCTTTGAAATCTTTTAATAAAGCGACTAAGCGCTCGCGTTCCTCTGAAGACAGCGTGGACCCGATCTGGACCAGCCGCGGGTCCTCCTCAGTACCAATATTCACAAAAATGATTTCATCCGTTAAGGGCTTAACAAATCTCTCTTGCTCCTGCTCAATTAGTCGTTGTAAAACCGGAGGAACTTCGTCCTCGTCGTTTTGATCAAAATTTTGAAAGTCCTGATTTAAGCAATAAATTAGGGGCACAGAGAAGTACTCGGAAACCACATTCACCTCATTCTCATTAAGTTCATCCAAATCGTCCAATTTTTCTGTTACAACAGACTCAAAAGAAAAGGAAAAAGACGACCTGGACAGGACTTTGGCATCCGGGTTGACACCCCCAGGAGTACCAAACTCAGACTCAGTCGAGCTGGAATCTGATTCCGACTCAGAAGACTCGGTGGAATCAGATTCCGGCTCACTACCTGACCCGGAACTGCTGGATAAGAATCCCTCTTCGTACTGCCAAATGAGAGAGGGTGCGATCGATGCATCCAAAATAGCTGCTGGTTGGCTCGCGGCCATTTCATTCCCAATCATGGAAACCACGGCGTTATTCCCCAAGCAATCTTGGTCGATCAGAGGATCAGAGAGGAGACTTGCCAGTGCTACCCCCATTTCCAATTCAGTGCCCTCGGAATCCTCTGCCTTATTCTGCTCAACCTCAGTTGTTGGGTCTGTCTGCTCTGTGGCAACGTCATCCCCGGATAGTTGCAGGTCGAAGAAGATTTCGAAGCCTGGTACGCGCTTCCTCTCCGCGTTTAACCATGGCTCTGGGAAGCCACAGAATGGAAAATCCTCCCCCTCCCGGACAAAGCGTCCGTTCAGGGTACCCCAGATGGGCCTGTGTATTAGGTCAAAAGGCTTCCCAGCCTGCTTTGCTCTGGCTCTGCTAGCCATTTCCTTTCCTTTCCTCGCCCAATCTTCTTTGGTGGGCAGATAACCCAATCCAAAGGTATGTGGATTATGTGGCACCTCGGCCAACGCTGCGACTCCTTTCCGGCCGCTTCTTCCCAATCCCATCCCCGGGATATGCTGTAGCTTGTTCATGAGGTATACGGCTTGGGCGCTGACATACAAACCCTCATTCGCAGCCATGATATTCTGTACTACCCGGGCCTCAGCCAAAGTAAATCCCGATATGAACAGGTCCTCCATGCCGTGTTCAATCTCGAGGACTGGCGTAGATACCTCCGGAGGGGGATGGATTGATGAGTTCCCAAAAACAATGGCTACTCCCTTTCCGTAGGGGTACTTCACCATTTGATGTAGAGTAGATGAGACGGCCTTCACCTGATGCAACCAGGGTCGCCCCAAAAGCATGTTGAAAGATGCAGGGACCTCCAAGACATGAAAATCCACTTCGTGTTGTCCAGGCCCAATCTTGGTTTGGATTTTTACTGTCCCCAGGACATCCCTGCTTGTATTGTCATATGCTCTGATTACTTGAGTAGTGGGCGTGAAGTCCGCAGGCTTTAACCCAATTGCATACGCCGTTCTGGCCGGACAAACATTGATAGCGGACCCGGTGTCAACAAGCACCACCGGAATCCACTTGTCCCTGCATTCCACAGAGATGTAGAGAGGTCTGTTATGATCCACGCCCTCAGGCGGCAGTTCTTTGTCCGAAAAGGTCAACGCCGGGGAACCTCCTCCCGGAAAGACCAACCCAACTAACTGTTCTGGCGTAGTTTCAATGGAGAGTTTAGCTCTGTCCATGGCAGATAAAACAGCCTGCCGGTGCACCCTCGAAGCCATAAGCAGTCCCCAGATGGAGATGTCTGCTTGTATTTTCTTTAGCTGCTTCAGTACAGCCTCTTCTTCCACTTGCTTCTCTTTCTGTTTTTCTGCCTCCCTATCTTTCCCTGATGCCTCGGGTTGATCAAGGTGCGGGGGCTTGAAATACCGCCCGCTTCTCGTCATATGGTCCACCTCTTCGAGGTACCAGGTACTGTCTGGTTGGCCGCCTGCCCAGTCTTCGTCTGTGTGGGCAAGATACAAGTCGTCATCTTCCCACCACATTCCATTAGCATCTAGCAAACATCTGTCTGGTTCCGGCTTGTTTATGCTTTCAGCATTTTCCCCCCTCATGCTCACAGCATGTTCAATTTTCGTGCTCGCAGCACTCTCAACTTCCTCATGGTTCTTTGCTTTTCGGGCTCTCTCAGAGTCCCAACTCCTTTCTTGTTCCTCCAGTAGCAACTGTGCGGTTCTCAAAATGTTTTGTTCCTGAGCGAAATTCTTCGTACCGGCGCTCTCCGGCAATTCAATCCGATCCTCGGCCCTTCCGGCCACAAATGGTACTTTTGCCCCTGCTGGGCGTTGTTCTGACTGAAACTCCACAACATCCGGCTGATCATCCAACCACCCAATGGCTTCTGCCGATTCCTCGTATTCGTACCAGTTGATTGATGCATCTCTTGGTTCCTGATCGTAGATTTGAAGGTTGGCGAAGTCCTCTTCCACCGTAGTTAGATCATCCCTCGCGGATTCAAGCTTGTCCCCCCTGATCATACACAACTCAGTTTCTTCCGGCAACCCCATACTCAGCTTAGACTGGCTCGTTGACAAGATATACCCACTCGGATCATAAGCTCTGCCAGCTAAATTCTCAGTTTGCTCCACCCCAGGCTCAACTGTTTTGCTCTCCTCAGAAGCTTGCCCCGTTCCATCCCCGGTGGTCACCACCTTTAGCTCAGGTTGGGGTGTAGAGGTGTCCATCATGCACAAGTCCGTGCTATTAGGGAGGATCACCTCTGGCTTGGGTAGGTGGGAGGGAGTGATATAGATACTGGGATCATATGAAGCGACCCCAGTGTGGATGAGGTTGACTCTTTTTGGTGGATCCTGGTTGTGTTTGGGGAGTGGGTTGTTTGTGACGTTGGGTCCTTGGGGAGGTAGAATGATGTTTTTGTCAATGAGATCTTGAACCTCATGACGCAGCCTGTAGCATTGGTCGGTGTCATGACCATGCTGTTGGTGGTATTGGCAATATTTGGCTGGGTTATGGGAAGGGGGGAGTGGATTCGGTAGAGGCCTCGGTTCCAAGGGTTTCAGGTGCCCCTTTCTGACTAGAACCCCGAGGACTTTGGATAAAGGCATATGTAGTGGAGAGAAGGTTCGTTGACCCCTGGGTTGGTACCTTGAAGCTTGGTTACTGCTCCCAGAGGCATCAGAAAAAGGTGTGGCCGCTGCGGACCTTGGTTGGGGAAGGGGAGTGGTGGTGACCATTCCGACCTCTGAAGTTCTGGTATTGGAAGAGCCACTCGGGCCCGCATTATTACCACGGTTGAAAATTCTCCGGGGCTGATCCCGATCTTGGTCAAACAGACCCTGTTTCATCGCATCCTCTATTTGCATTCCCATATCATGCAGATCTGCGAAAGTGGGGAAGGGAACTACAATCATCTTCTTCATTAACGCCGGCTGGAGATTGCGCACAATCATCCGTATTTGGTCTCTGTCCGTTGGCCTTAAGGTCATCATCGATGCCTTCGCCCTCCACCGGGTCACAAAGTCAGAGAAAGATTCCTTGGGCTCCTGCCTCGTTGTCTCGAGATCACGAGTTGTGATCTCGATCTGCGTGTTGTATGAATATTGTGCAAGGAAGGCCTCAGCCATCTCATCCCAGTTTATTTTCACCTGATCTTCCAGTTTTGAATACCAAGTAGATGCCACACCCGACAGGGTTCGACCGAACAAAGAAAGCTTTTGCGGTCGGGTTAGGCCCATTGGTCTTAGAACGTCTGAGAATAGCCGGAGGTGAACCATAGGGTCCCCGGATCCATCAAAGCGATCGATCTGGGGCATCTTAAATCTGTCCGGCAATGTCACGGCTACATCAGTATAACCGTCTTCAATATCTGGGATGGCCTTCACTCCCTGTGACTTCTTAAAGAGCTTCTCCAACTTGCTCAATTTCAGAGCTGTCTGGTCTACCTCGAACTCAAATGGAGAGTCCGGGTGGTTAGGTGTAATGTTTTTGGACAGTTGTGGTAGAAGCGGGGGCGGAGCCAGCCCCGTTGGAAGACCCGTGTCCTCTTGAATGTTTGGAGGGTTTGGCAGAATGTTCTGTTGATTCGGGAGGGTATTCTGGGCAGCCTGGGCATTTTGCGGGTTTGGAGGGGCATTCTGGCCAGCAGGTAGTTGTTCAGGTAATGGGGCCCCGGGTGGAGGAGGAGCCTGATTTGAGGCAGACGCTGCGTTCTGCTGTTGTAATCTGGTGATCAACTCAGACTGTTGGGCCATGACAGCGGCCTGTTGTCTGGAAAATTCCGCCTGGCGGAGAGCATCATCTTGCATTTGCTTCATGCTTTCAGTCATCTGGCGCATCATCGCCTCCATAGCTGTATTCTGTTGTTCCATTTGAAGAACCGGCAGGCGTATCTCTATAGCAGAAACAGGAAGCTCAACCCGACTATTTGCTACTAAAACAGACTGCTGTCCCAGTAATCTTTGTTCTGACGGACTGCGCCTCCTCGGCCTTCTTCTGATAACAGGGGGTAGCGAGTGAAACACTGGATGTCCGTCAACTAGATCCTCGGATCGGTTGAGTCGGCGACCTCGTGTCCAGATTGCTTGGGGGGTATCGACGGGTTCGGAAGCAATTGTGCTACAAACTGTCCCTAGCAAAAAGATAAATAAAGCGAAAAAGAAATAAATAACCAGAAATAAAACGGGCAGCATAACGGCTTAAATTGAATACACCACACACAGTCGGGTATACAACAACACACAGTTGGTAAGCTGGCTATACACTGTCCTCAAATACTGGTCAATATTCCTGTATCACTGTTCTGATAAACTGAATCTGATATCCGCGGACAACTGATTCCCAAATACTGGATAATGCCCGCAGGCCTGATTCCCAAATTCAAAAACTGATGCCCGCAGGCCTGATGCCCAACTCATACTGATACATGCATTCCCTGTAGAGGCACACTCTAACAAGCACATAACAGATAAGTGAGAGCCAAAACACCCCTATGTTGGGGTAGGGTTTCCCTGTCCTATTTTGTCAGGAGCTAGGGTTTCACTACGCACGCAGCGGTTTCAAACAACCTATAAACGGGTAAGCAACCTGTCCTAGTTTGGAATGGTCACTATGGATCCGAATATGCACTAGGTCGAATGGTCAAAAAGGGTGCCCCGGTAGAACCGGGGTTTGTGTTCCCATACTGGCAGAGCCCGTAACCGATCAGCCTTATGGACATGCCTTGACAAGACAAGCCTCCGGCAAACCGCTCAGGAATAGCAGACGGCAAACACGGTGTCCTAGGCGCACCAATGCAAATGCAATGCAAAGAAACACACAAATATAGTCAAAAGCAGATATCATGAGTTCGAGTCAAGTTCTCTAAATCCCCAGCGGAGTCGCCAGAAACTGTAACAACGCCCGCGGGGGACCTCGCTACAGTTCGGACTCGATTTTTTGTTGCGGTTCTCAATCTTGAACCAAAGAGTCCAAATCCGGCAAATCGTTTTGAGAAAACTGATTTTTTGAAAGAAGTGCCAAACATGGACTGCTTTGCCAGATAACAGAGTCGCCACCTAAATATTTTAAAATGGGAAATTTAGGAAACCCTGACTCGGTGCCAAAAGGCCACGTGTCCGTCATCACCAAAGTTGGCTCGGGAACTTGGGTACGATTGGGGAAGGTCACATCGTGAGCACCCCCGCTCGCCCGGTCAAAGACCGGCCTCTACTAACCATGATACCTGTTTTTGAAAACATTGTGGGTTCTTATTCCAGTTATTAGCCTAGGTTACTATGTGATGCTCGCAGCAAACAAGTATAGACTGAATCGCCTGAATTGGAACTAAACATCTCATGTTTGTTTGTGAAAGGTGGTTTGCTACCCGCAGGTAGGCTTAAAATGCAGATTTTGCCACAATCTAGTGGGCTTAACAAACAATTGATGAATTGCTCCAATTCAGATAACTCAACCTCCACCCACAGGCATTCAAGGCAGTTATATCACATAAGCACATAGCCTCATGGTAAGCATGCAATCATGGCAACACTCACACGCATGCAAGGATGCTAAAGCATAAAACTTACCTAGTACTCCAAGCCAAAACAGAAAACTGATTAGAAATCATGCATGATCCTAAAATATACAGAATGCCTAATGCAACACATGCAAAAATGCAAACTAATAGCAGGCTCGGCTATTCTAAAGATGGCATATGAAATGCTACAACTATCATGTATTCAACTTGGTATTGAAATACAAATGCAGTTTGTATGATGCGCCGAGCCCGGTGCGTGCAAAACAGATGAATGATGCAAACATGCTGTCATACTGTATGCTAATTTAAACATGCCCTATATCTAACCATCCAAAGCGGGTAAATAAAAGGGAGAAAGAAATGGGGGTTGGAAGACATACATCACACTCACACACCCTTATTACAATATTGCCCTCGCGCAGAGGGTCCGAATAAATAATAATACAGACCCGAAATAAAAGAATATACAGTCCGAAATATATACAGTCCGAATATTACAAAATTCTAATTAATTAACGAATTAATTACAAAAGAGGTAAAACTGGCATGCAAGCCAGGGACTGCCTTGCTTCTGATGGATGATGTATGTTGGGCTGCTTCGGCGCGGAAATCCACTGGGATGCCCCAATTAGCCTCTGTTTGCAGTATTTCTCGAAATGCGCGCCGGACTCCGAAAAGTTGCTGATTCTTGATTTTGCTGCAACAGAGAGCAGGAAAAGGGCACAGCAGTGTATTTCACAAATATATGCATGCCTCGATCCTCGTGCCACCAATCACGCATATCAATGCATGATGGCCGAGGAGTCGGATCGCACAACTCAATATGGGATGAATGCGGATGAGTGCTACCATGAAAACCTAACTCCATCATGGGTAATCCGGAGTGTCGGTGACTTGGGAATTGAGACCCGTTCCGTTACTCGGAGTACAGAACGCGCCTCGTTTCCCGTGCAATATGCATGATATGCATGAAATGCAACTAACGTACAATCCTAGCATGCGCAATGCTATGAAAATGAGATGCCTCGAAATGCGTGCCCACTGGCACGCAAACCGAGGCGATGACATAAAGGCACGAAATGCGATGATGGGCTTACACCAATATGAGAGGGCCTCAGCCACACTCACACGGGATGCCGGAATGATAAGAATGAGGTGCCTCGAAATGCGTGCCCACTGGCGCGCAAACCGAGACAATGATGAAATGCAAATACGATAAAACTAAAGTGCCTCGAAATGCGTGCCCACAGGCACGCAAACCGAGGCGATGATATGGAGTGCGAATCGGATAAAATCGAAGTGCCTCGAAATGCGTGCCCACAGGCACGCAAACCGAGGCGATGATGTGCGATGCAAAATCGGATAAAACCGAAGTGCCTCGAAATGCGTGCCCGCGGACACGCAAACCGAGACGATGGTATGAAATGCAAATCGGATAAAACAGAGGTGCCTCGAAATGCGCGCCCACAGGCACGCAAACCGAGGCAATGCAAATGAGAAAATCGGATAAAACCGAAGTGCCTCGAAATGCGTGCCCGCGGACACGCAAACCGAGGAGATGATATGCGATGCAAATGGGATAAAACAGAGGTGCCTCGAAATGCGCGCCCACAGGCACGCAAACCGAGGCAATGCAAATGAGAAAATCGGATAAAACTGAAGTGCCTCGAAATGCGTGCCCGCGGACACGCAAACCGAGGCGATGTAAGAAAAGAGCAAATCGGATAAAACCGAAGTGCCTCGAAATGCGTGCCCACGAGCACGCGAACCGAGACAATGATAAAATGAGACGAGATGGCATGCGGAATGCAACGATGGGCTTACACCGATATGGGAGAGCCTCAGCTCACTCACATAGGAGGCCGTCGGATAAAGTCAAAGTGCCTCGAAATGCGTGCACACGGGCACACAAACCGAGGCGATGGCATACAAGCATGAAAATGCGAATTGGGCTTACGTCAACATGAGAGGGCCTCAGCTCACTCACATAGGCTGCCGGAATGATAAAAAAGAGGTGCCTCGAAGTGCGTGCCCATTGGCACGCAAACCGAGGCAATGCAAAAATGATACAAATGGCATAGGGAATGATATGCAAGCATGGCAATGGAATTTCAGCACTTAAATAAAGGGGAAAACAGCCCCGAAACAATTCGAAAAGACACTCGAAGCATGCATTCATCCGAAAATGTGAAACTAAGCCCCGAAATGGCTTATAGCCATGCTATACATGCAAAATATGATCATGGCAACAAGAACAGTAGCAAGACAGTCCCAAAAATGGCATTTTTTCAGTAGTAAACATGGCCTAAATGCAAGCATGGGTAGATCAAACAAAGCATGCAAAGTTAGTGGCCAAAAGAGGGGTATTAAGACAAGTGATATATGCAAACCCCAAATGGACAAACTTTCTTCTACAACATTGAAGATGAGCTAAAAATAAGCATATATGCAGAAGATGACATCCTCAAAATCAGAACACAATCATGCTAAAAGATCCATGCAAAATAGGCTCCAAATAGGCTATAACAAGAGACATGCAATGCACACACCAAATGACAAAACTTTCTTCATGGAATATGTAAAGGGGGTCAAAATAAGACCAAAGTCAGTAGGGGTCGAAGCCCCAAAAACAAATAGAGATAGGTCAAAATTGCATACAAAAAAAGTGGCACTCTTGATGAATATTGAAGGAGGTGGTATATACAAGCACCAAATGGGGTTGAGCCTCTCTACAATGTTGTAGAGGGGCTCAAAATAAGAACAAAAGCAGTAGGGGTCGGACCCCTAGAAACAAACACAAATAGACCAAAACTAGCATGCAAGAAAATGGCATAAAAGCTAGGTATTAAAACAAGTGTATCATAGAAGCATCAAATGAAGTTGAGCCCTTCTACAAAGTTGTAGAGGGGCTCAAAACAAGCACAAAAGCAGTAGGGGTCGGAGCCCCAATTCTCAACCAATTAGAGTATAAAAATGAACCAAGAAAAAGCCCTAAAAGTTAGTTTTGAATACTCACCCTTGAAGACTTGTCTTTCTTTGATTCTTGGCCTTGATTTGTAGCTTCTCAACATCTGAAATTCACTTCCTAGCTGCTGGAGTGGTAGTGTTGATGGTGGAGCTAAGGGTTGGTGAAGAGGAGAGCTAGGTACTTGGAAGTTTTTCAAGGTTTTGAGTTATGAAAATGGAGGAATTTGAAGATGATTCCTTGAGACCAATTTTTCCAACCTTGAAGAAGGAGAGGGAGGGCCCTTCAAATAGGCAAGAAATGGGGTGTAAAAGGGGAGGGAAAGCACCCAATCTTTCCCTCCCGAAATATCCCCCGGATGCCCCGGGATATGCTGAAAGATATCCGGACAGCTGGGACAGGCTGGAAAGCAGGAAGCTGGCCGGCCAGGTAAATTTGTGGGAGGTGGCCGGCCGGCCACCCCACCTGGTCGGCCAGCCACTCACCATGGCCGGCCGGCCACCCCAAGAAAATGAACAGAAGATTTTCTGGCCGACCAGTATAGAAAGGTGTCCTTCCAAGTGTGTAGAATAAGGCCCCATGGTTGGAATTTGGCAACTCTGAAGCAGGAGTCACAACATAGAGCTTGAAGGAGAGGCCCAAAAATGAAACCAACAATTGCTGGCCGACCACCAACTTTTTGTGTCCTCCAAGATGTGTAGAACAAGGTTCCAAGGTCGGAAATTGGCAACACTGAAGCAGGAGCCACAACATAGAGCTTGAAGGAGAGGCCCAAAAATGAAACCCACAGTTTCTGGCCGACCACTATGCCAAAGTGTCCTCCAAGATGCCCTCATCACAGATATGTAGCTTTGGTTGGAAGAAAATACCCCTAGGGTGTTCAACATTGGCCCGGAAGTGAGCAAAACGGGCTCCGGAGGAGCGAAACTGGTTATCTGGGATAATTGCTAGCTTCTCACCCCCCAGTGATCTTCTTGATGTTGAAACAGAGGTACCTGCCAAGTTTGAACAAAAACTAATGAGAAATGAACACTCGGAGCCAAAACCGAGCAATTCGGGATCCTGAAAATGAGCTGCGGGTGCCGGGAGTGGTGTTCAGCAGCGAAGTGGGCATCTGCGACCCCAGTGTCCTCTGGAATGACGAAACAGAGATACCTGCCAAAAACCGGAGAAAATGGATGTGAAATGAATGCTCGGGTCCAAGACACGCAGTTTGGGGTCCCGAAAACCGGCTACAGGTACCGGAAGTGGCACACGACCACGAAGTGGGCATCAGGGGCCCCAGGGTTCCTCGGAATATTAAAACAGAGGTCTCCGCCAAAAACCGGAGAAGGCTGATGCAAAATGAATGCTCGGGGCCCAAATCACGCAGTTCGGGGTCCCGAAAATGGGTCGCCGGGCACCGGGAGTGGTGTTCGGCTGCAAAGTGGGCATCAGGGGCCCCAGTGTTCCTTGGAACATTAAAGCAGAGGTCTCCGCCAAAAATCGGAGAAAGCGGAGATGGTTGGGCGGTCCCGAGCCGAGGCACACGGCCTAACGGCCCCGAAAACCGGGAACCGGGCTCCGAAATGGGCAAAATGGCCTACGGCCACGAAAAGTAGCTCACGGCCACCGGGAGATAGTCTACAGGACCACTCCCTCCCCTCAGGAAAGAAAACAGAGAAAACCGAGCCTGGTTCGCAAACCGAGACAAGGTAGAGAAGATGGTTCGGAGGTCCGGAGGCAGGGCGCGCGGCCGCGACTCTGAGACTTCTGAACGAGCACAGTATGCAACATCACCGAGCGCTCAACCGGTGACGTCTGAGTCTTAAGGTCGGTCAAAAATGGGGTGTCTACAGTCGCCAAATCCTTTCACTTCATTGTGATGTACTCCATCATTAGTTGGTTGTTCTCCACACATCTCATACAAGTCTCTAGGTTTCATCTTGACTACAACATCCTAATCAGCTCGAACGGGATCATTAACATAGAAGACTTGTTGTGCCTGAGATGCTAGGATGAATGGCTCATCGCTATTTTGTTTCTTTGTATATAACAAATGATTGAAATTAACAAGTGTGAAACCAAAACCATCATGCTTCAGTCCTTTGTTGTTCTCAATCCAGTCACACAGGAATAACACATATCTATGGTCATATGAGTATTACAATTCAATAATATCTGCCATATATCCATAGTATGCTACTTCACCTTCCACAGGATTCATATCTTTAGTATATGCATAGCTACAAGTTTTTGCTTTCACCATAACCCCATTATTTTGAGTTTTTTTTCTCCACTCACGACTCCTCGTATGATATCTAGTACCATTAATTATATACCCACTGAATCTCGTGGCCTTCGTGGCCTTTTTGCTAGGTCCCAATGCCAAAGTTTTAATCTCATCTGACAACACAACATTTTCAATAGCTAGAAGCTCTTCAACCTATTTTTAAAAAGTTAACAGTATTAAACATCAACTAACAGAAAATTAAAAATTGAAAACATGAGAATTGAAAATTGGAAACATGTAAGTTATTAGTACTTACATGAGAATTGAACCATATTGGAAACTCATCACTGTGACGGCGATCCACATCAAAATCTTTGAGAAAACAATGTGACCGCTTAATAAAATCACGATGCTCCCTACACATTTCAAGTACTTATAAAATGCAAGATACTGATTAATGGTATCGATAAAATTTTGGAACAAAGATGTGTAACTTATTCTCGATATGGGACAACCGCAGCAGTGTTAAATAACACACCGATGAGCTTGTACCCATGATGTGTTATCAAGCACAAACCCTTTTCCTTTTCCTTTTCCTAAAGCATGACTCAGTAGTATCCCAAGATTGTCGCTAACATTGTAATTCCTTATCGGTTGACTCAATTTTGACTCGACATCATCTAAGTACCTTGAGTAAAAGTTCATACACTCTTCAACTAAGTATCCCTCTGCAATTGAACCTTCTGGATGACTTCGATTACGCATATATGATTTAAGTGTCATAAGATAACTATAAACAAACAAATGCACACATGACTTTCAATTATAAACAAACAAATGAATACAAATGTAAATTGGAGTAAAATTGCACACCTTTCTATAAAGCACATCCAACGATATTGCACTAGACCGGCAATCTTGGCCTCCTCTACTAGGTGAATGGGCAAGTGCCCCATTATATCGAAATAGGATAGACGAAAAATTCTCTCAAGATGGCAAAGTGTAAGAGCACTTTGGGATTAAAGACGATTTAACCCATCTGGCTCTAGAGTTTTGGAGCACAATTGCCTGAAGAAATTGTATAACTCAATCAATGGTTCAACCACTTTCTTCGATAACAAATTTCTCACTACTATTGGAAGTATTTGTTGCATCAATATATGGTTGTCATGACTTTTCAGCCCAGATATGCTATGTTGTTTAGGTTAACACGACGAGAAATATTGGATGCATACCCATTTGGAACTTTGATATTCTTCAGGAGTGTACAAAACAAACCTCTCTCTCTCTATTATTCGTAGCGAAACATGCAGGCGGCAAATAATACCTGTTCCTAACCCCTTTTTTAGGATGTAGTGCTTTTCGAATTCCTATATCTTGCAAGTCTTAAATTGTCCTTTCCTTTCCCATCAACATTTAATATTGTCCACAATATATTATCACCCATGTTCTTCTCAATGTGCATTACATTAAGATTGTGGAGAATCAAATTATGCTCCCAATATGGAAGCTCAAAGAAAGTACTCCTCTTCCTCCAATCATGATTCTCCTCGTCGTCTTCTTTTTCCTTTCCTTTCCTTTCCTAGTTTTTTTTCGTCTGTTAATTGGTTGATGCTTAAGCCCTAGCTGTCGTAACATATTAGCCCCTGATAACTGAGTTGGACATGGTTCAAATTTAGAAGTTCCATCAAAAGATGCACAATCTTTTCAAAATTTATGACTCGCATTCAACCAGTGGTGATGCCCTATGTAACAAATTTTCCTTCCATTCTTCAAATACCAATGTCGAGTACGTATGTTACAACAAGGACAAGCTAAAGCACCTTTCGTGCTCCATCCAGAAAAATTTGTATATGTAAGAAAATCATTTATTGTCCACAGTAAGATCACGTGCAATTGGAACATTTGATTAGTTTCTGCATCGTACGTTTGAACACCATTTTTTCACAATTCATTCAGTTCATCCACTAACAAGCCCAAGTAGACATCAATGTTATTGCCAGGTGAAGAAAAACCATTAATGAGCAATATCATCATATGAGGTTGCTTCATGCACAACAATGGTGGCAAATTATAAGGCGACTCAATAACTGGCCAACTGTTGTGAGCAACATCCATTGCCTTGAATGGATTAAATCCATCCACTGCTAAACTTAGTCTAACATTGCGAGGCTCACTCGCAAACTTGGGATACAAAGTATTAAAATTTTTCCAGACCGGAGAGTCAGCAGGATGTCTCATTCTGCCGTCATCAATTCGGCCCTCTGCATGCCATCTCATTAATGAAGCAGTCTTGGATGACATGAACAATCTTTGAAGCCTTGAAATCAAAGGAAAGTATCTCACAATCTTTTAGATAATTCTTTGTTGCTTTTTTTTTTTTAATTTTATATTAATTCTTCTCACCCTCAAACTATTTGTATCTAGGCGTCTGACACACTATGCAATCATCCTTACTAGCTGTCTCCATCCAATACAGTGAGCAATCTCTTGGGCATGCATGTACATTGTGATAATCGAGGCCTAATTCCCTAAGGAGTACCCTCGTTGCATAGAATGACTTTGGCAAAGTTTCACCTTTTGAGAATGCATCCTTCAAAAGTTTAAACAACACTGTGAAAGACTTGTTGCTACATCCACTAAGACACTTGATATGCAATAAGCGAACAACAAATGAGAGCGTTGAAAACTTGTGACACTCTGGATACAACTCTCTTTCGGCCTCCTTCAATAAAAAAATCTTTCAGTTTTCTTATTTGGGCCTAGTTCGATATTAGAACTTCTTGTCTCATTACTAGCAAGATGAACCAAGCTTAGTGGAGGAAGTTCGAACCCCTTATATATTATTTCATTGACTTCATCACCATCATTCGAATCACTGATATTCTTATTGAATGGCACAGACACTAGTAAATCTTCCCCGTGAAAAATCCATCTGGTATAACTTGGAAGAAACCCATTGACCATTAAATGTTCCCTCAAAAGGTCTTTCTTTACTAGTTTGACGTTCCAACACCGTTTACTTGGGCATGTGACTTCATTTGATAAAGGATTATTTTGGCATACAAGTTTAACGAATTCCTTAACCCCTTTTATATATTCTGGATGCAACCTATGCTGATTTATCTAACTTTTATCCATCTGACTTCGTCTTACACTACAAATGTCACTGCCAAATCAACAAAGTTCAAAATTATCATTTCATTTTAATTATTCTTAACCTCAATTAAGTACCTTAAAATGCCTGTGACATGACACCATTCACCTCTAACTCTTCTCTAATAGGTTGGTTCATCCTACTTTCCCATTTAGGAATGCACAGTCTATCTTGTAAAAAGTAGCTCATACCACTCTATCCATCTCTTAACCAAATTTCGGCAACATCTCCCCATGGTTCTCCAAGTACACGACACAGATTGGATGTATTACTACACCTTGTCTAGTATGCACCCGGAGAACATGAGGAGCTACTACACGAAATCTCTACGAGATAGACTACATTTAAGCAGTAGAACTACTAATTACAACATAGACTTATGCTGCTAAACTGTCCAAACTGAACAATCCAAGAAGAGCCTCATCAAAGATGACTAGATATCTCTAATGAAGACTTATGGACAGGTCTAAGGCTATTTATGCATGCATGGATAATTACTTATTAAATAAACAACTGCCATGATTTTTGCATCCCGGTGGTGCAATCTGAATCAAAATTATCAAGCATACTAGAAGCATTTCTAGCATGAAGCACATTAATGAAGAAACTAAAAGTTCCTACAATGCTCTTGATAGATTATGATATAGAGCTTCATCAAAGATGACTACGTATCTCTAATAAAGATTCTACAAGAACAACCAGATTATCATGATTGATCACAAAGTAAAAAATTCCATAATTGTAGTTAATGGCAAGTATTTAATAGGAATGCCATGTGGTGTCGAATGAAAAATTCAGAGAAATCATTCGGATCATATACCACTGCTCTCATTGGATTCACAAAATACCCTCGAGAAAATATTCTTTTAGAATCAAATAATTACATTATTGTTTTTCCATCATTTTTCATTTCAAAAGTTACTTTCAGATTTTCTAACATGACTTTTATCATACCCTATTATCTCATCATCCCATAAACTTGAAGAATTCATGTTATTTTGAATATGTGTATCAATTTTAAATGAAACATTAATAATACATTCGACATATAATAAATATATAAAACATATATTTTGATGGGGAACGAACTAACTTGATATTCCCAGAGAAAAATTGCAAAACTCAACAAACAAATGCCATATCCTTCAAATTATGCAGTGCATTGATAGTTAAACTATTCAGACAAGAGAAGACCCTCAATTTCCAAAAAAAAAAAAAAATCCATTTTCTTTCCATTGAACAGAGCAAAATAACAGAATTCTCTGAGATGGACTAATTTATCAAACAGAAGACGTAAAAAAAATGAGGTAAGCTTTCTTAATAGCTGCAATACAGTGTGAGCAGTTTACCTATTGCGCCTACTGTGAACCAACACCATTACTCATAAAAAATAAAAATAAATAAAATGTGCACCACTTAAACTACTGCAAAATAAATTTTTGCTCAAACAAGCTTCATTCACAATTATCATTGTGACAATTATTTAAAATTTTCAGCTCAAACATACACACAGTTACACAATCACATAAACAAATACACCAAAAACTAAATACAGGAACATAATAGTTAATCAAATTCAATTGTATTTTGAAAGCCCCTATGTAACAAAAACATAAAAGATCACAAAAATGTGTAGATAGTTCAGAGTTTTCATCATGGTGACCTGAAAAACACTCAAAGTCTCTCTCAAACTGAACCTAATATATAGGTAATTAAAGCAGCAAGGAAAAGTACAAATCGGTATTTTATTTTCTTTTCTCATTTCTCAATTTTCTCAGCACCCAAACAGTGAACATGGAAAAGAAAAAAAACAAAAACAAAAAATGTAGTATGAATATAACCTGAAATTGTTAATATCCGATTAACAAAACCCACTATACAATACACAATCAAATTTACCAAAATCTAAAGATCAATCATAGAAAGAAAAAAAAATTGAAACAATACATGAATTTATTAAATTTTCTGAAAACTGTACCTGAGATAAACAACAAGATAGATCGATGAAATTGATGAAGAACACTGATTAACACTGATTTGATCTGAGAATGAAACTCGAACACCGATTAAAGGATTTGCGATCTGATCTAATCTATGATATCGATTTCGGATTTGCGATTTGTAAACTCAAGATGGGAGCTAATAGTGAGAGAGATCGAGTTCGAGTTCAATTAACCTCAAGATCGATGAAGAATAGCTAAAGAGCGGTTTGTGTAAGAGTGAAATCTTCTATCGCGAGAGAGAGGGTTGAGAGTGAGAAGAGCTGTGTGAGAGAGTGAAATCTGAGAAGAGCTGTGTGAGAGTGAGAACAGTGTAACGGAGTATATTCACGGTCGTTTTTTTTATTTTTTATAACTAAAACAGTGAAGCAAAAAGTGGCATTTTTCAGAACGCCGTTGTGTGAACACCGTTATAACCCCATTTTCCTGTAGTGAAAGAATGAAAAATGATGAATAAAATACAAGTGAAATGTAAAAAAAACCAAAAGTCTGTTTATATGAGCAAAAATTCATTTGAAAAGTTATATAAACCAACAAGTGAAATTATCAAAATATTAATGTAGCAGGCACGGCCTTATAATTCTTAAATCAAAGGGATAGGCAAGAGAAAGGTAACAGACGGAACGAATTCGGAATGGCGTGAAATTTTGTGGGTCAATAGAAAACGTGATTTTAAGCATGACTATGGCAAGGACCCCAATGGATTTTGGGCAAACTTCATCGTTTAGGTGATTAATTTTGCAAAGTTGCCATTTTTTGAAAGATTTGAAATTTTAATTACTTCTAATGCAAATCTTGAAATTCGATTCCGAAAATTTGTCATGATTGTGAAAGCATATATTAGTAGTTTCTTTACTTTATTACAATATTTTTATTTTTGGTAATTTTTGTTATATTTTCTTATTTCTACATTGCTCATTACGAATTTGTTAATTCTGGTTGTTTCCTATTTAAGTTAGGCCTGTTTTTGCTTATAAATAATAGATGTAAAGCTTAGGGTTCTATAGTTTTTGAGAATTAATATATTTCGAGTTCTATACTCTTTCGTTTCAACCTTTGATATTCTTTGTAAATCAACCATTGTTGAGTGTTTACTCAATATTCTTTGTGAATCAATGAGTCTAGAGAGGAATTTTACTTTAGGTATTTTTATTTTGAATTAATAAATTTTAAGATTATTACTATTTCACATTTCACATTTCACATTACATCAAATATCATCGCATGTATGGTTTTTAATTAGAGTCAAATGGTAATTTTACAAAAATACATGAGGGTAACAGGGAACATTTATAATTTTATAAATGATGTGATACTATATTATAATAATTTTATAAAAAAAGTCAAAAAAGTTGTAAAGAAATAAGTAAAAAATTTGATTATTTTCATCTTCCCAAAACAACTGATCAAAAAAGGTGGGACAGGGGACGGGACAGGGAGCCTAGAGAGAATGGGGATTGAGGTGGGTGGGAAAAAGATTGGTAGCTCAAATCTGTGGCTCGAAAAATGGCTCAAATTCGAATTCGAAGATAGAGACAGAGAAAATGAGAAGAGAGGAAGAGGAAAGAGGGAGAGAAGAGAGGAAGAAGAAAGGAGAAGAGAAAGAGGAGGAGAGAGGGAGAAAGAGAGAGGAGGAGAGGAGATCGTCGCAGCACCACCGCCGTCGCCTCTGGCCCCGCCTCCGCCTCCTCCTCCTCCTCCCCCTGTGATTATGCCCCCTCCAGTCCTCCTCCTCTTCCTCCTTCCTCCTCCTCCTCCTCCTCCCTTCTCTTCTCCTTCTCTTCTTCTCCACCCTTCTTCTTCTTCTTCTTCCTTCTGCAAGAAAAACACAAGAAAAAAGAAAAAAAAAAAAAAAAAAAACAAAGACACCAAAACGACGTCGTTTTGGTGTCGAGCCAAATTCGGGCCACCGAATTTCGAGCTACGTAGCGGGGTCGAAGTGGATGAATGCGAGTTTGCAGGGAGGGAAGAGAAATGAGAAAGGAGAAGGAAAATGGTAGATTTATAATTTTACAAAAGACCTTCACTTATTTGTGATTATTTGGGATAGAGGGTTGTTTTGGGAAGATGGTAAAAAGTGGCTTTTTGACTTTTAACCAAGCTTTTGGCTTTTTTAGATAAATGATTTGGGAACTTGGTAAAAAGTGACTTTTTGGCTTTTTTAGTTAATAATTTTTAATGTTGTCATATCATCATGAGATAGTATAAAATGACCAAAATACCCTCTTTCCATTTGCAAATTACATAATTTCACCTACTCTCATTGTCTAGCTCCTTAAGTGAATAAAATGGCTTGTGCATTTGGGAAACTTGTACACTGTGACATATACATATCATGGATATGCAACGTTTTTTTTTTAAAAAAATAAAATAAAATTCAAAATATTTCATTTTTACCTTTAAATGTCTTCCATAAAAATAAAAATACAAATTGTATAAAAATTCGTTCAAAATAAAAAATAAAAAAAAATAAAAAAAACCATTGTCTTATGATATTCAGCTTCTAGCTTCCAAATGGGTTTCAGAACAAAAGTAACTCCTCATATGTAAATTAAAAAAAAAATAAAAAATTTTAAAAAATAAAAATTGTATATATAAATCATCATAAAAATAAAAAGAAAAATACAAATAAAAATTCACTAGGCCAAAATAACTCCTCATATGTAACCATATATATTATTCGTAAAGATTGATTACAGTCGTAGCTCATGGCGATTTTGCACCAACACATTTCTAATAGATTTTCTAAATTCGTTCATTTCTATATCATCATCACCCGCTGGGTCAAGCTCATCATCATCACCAACACCCGCTGCATTGGGCATGTCGCTAAAAATAAAATGTTCCGCATTAGCAACCTTGTTGAATGCTTCATCTTCATTTGAGTTGTGGCATATGAAATTATGCAGTGCCATTGAAGCCCCAACAAATGGCACTTGCACTTTCCCGAAATGATACCGAGGCATGTTATGTAGAAAACCCCAGCGCGTTTTCCACACTCAGAATGTACGTTCAATTGCACTCCTTAACGAGGAGTGCACTATATTAAAAACTTTGTTCGCGTTACGTGCTCATCCAGTCACATGGAACTGTTCTTGGTGATACCGACATCCCTTAAACGGTGCAAGAAAGCCTTTCTGATTCTTGTACCCTGCATCAACAAGGTAATACTTTCCTGTGTGTGTCCAAATAATTTTAATTAGGAACCTTAGTTAATAAAAAGACAATAAATCAGTCATGATATTGAACAGTGCCACTTCATTTTACCTTCTACTAGGTGTGGGAATTTTTTCGCTGGATCTTGGGTAACTTCGTTAAATACTCTACTGTCATGCATACTACCCTTCCAGCTGCAGGAGATAAAAGTAAAACACAAGTCAAAATCGCAAACTGCAAGGATATTTTGCGTGTGTCGTCCTTTACGACCAAAATATGGCAGTGCCTCACGCGGATTCAAATTTGCCTCCATGTGTGTCCCATCCAACGCCCCAATATAGTCCTGCGTGCTCACATAATGCAAACATGGCATAAGTGACTAGTAAAATTACATTTTGGACATACACAACTATTTTGACACATGGCAAATTAACGAACGTTTTACACCTCACCCTGAATGGCAAATATTTCGGTTGTGACTCCAAGTATGGATGTCTACTATTTTGTGGCCTTGTCGGTCGGCAGTGGGCTCGTGTAAATTCCTTCATTGCTCTAAGAACACGCTTAAAATGACCCCACACTGTCTCCCCTAAGTGTTGGAAGCAGTCTTCAATATCCCAACTTGGGAAGCCTCGCAACACGTATATAAACATCCCCACACTCTCAACTACATCAATACCATGCGGACGCTGCGAGAGTTCGAGACCAAAATCGGTTACTAATGTGTTACACAATTTTATGAACACATCCCTTGGCATCCTAAAATTACGTTGAAACGCTTCTTCTCGGTCTGTAAGCATCTCCTGCATCCATAATCTCCCGGTCAACGCAGATGTGTGAAAAGGAGTCCTGTCAACATATGAGTACTCATTGGCCACGCGTGCAATTTCTAGCCATATCATTGATGTTGTCATTTCTATCTCTCCAATTGTCTCTTGTATCCACGTATTAATTTGGCCATTGCACACAACACCTGTGCTATTACCCTCTTGCGGATCCATTGATGTTGTATAACAAATTCAACCAAGACCAAAAAAAAAAAAAAAAAAAAGGACAAAAAAAAAAAGGGTGATTCAAATGCGTAACGTATGTTACTCTTGCAACCATACAAGCCTATTGGAATCAAATTTGAATAACGAGAACACACCTTTACTAGGGAAACATCAGCTGAAGTGTGAATATCTTAACTGCTACTGAAATTGCTTACCCTTGTGATGCGTATGTATTGGACACCCTTGTGTACAAATAAATAGGTAGGCTTCCCTAACTACAAATTCATTCCTGTGGGCACGTGAATACCTTGCCCAAGTATTTGTACACCATCACATGGGCAAGTGTACCCCCCCCTTTAGCAGAAATATCAATTCACATAACTTTTACAAAAGGTATAAGATTCCAATTGCAGTCACCATGTACAAATAGGTTTCACTTTTTGGATTTTTATTAGTTGTTTAATTGAGAACATGTCTTTTTTTTTTGCTCTAAATTAACTTATTGTACTTTAATTACTTTTTTCCAATTCAATTGATTTTCTTTCTTGTTTCTGCTATTAGATTGAACCTTAAATCCTGATTCCTTTGCAGCTTTATTTCAATATTTTACTACTTTTCAACAAGAAGTGGTTCATAGGCCACTGGAAAATGGCTCTACTTTTACTAGTCTGCAAAGTTATTGCAGGAAGGGTTCATAGGCCACTGGAGAATATACAAGAAATGGTATAAGATTATGCAGGTACATGCACAAAGGTATAAGATTCTAGCTGCAGTCAATATGAATGTCTACCATAACAGCTGGGTTTCACACAGCTATCCAAAGGAAACAAAAAAAAAAAAAAAATCATATAAATAAAAACAGGAAAAAAAAAAAACTAAAAGTGAATGATCATACTATATTGTCATGCATAAGCCCCTATTATTTGGAATGGTCACATAACTACCATTCAAACTTGTTTAACATTTAAGACACCATAACAGCTGGGTTTCACACATCATAATAGGAAAAAAAAAATCATATAAATAAAAACATCCCAAGTTCACAAACATAAGTAAATAAGCACTGAAAAAAAAAAATAGTGAAGAATGGGAAATGATCATACTCTACTGTCATGCATATGCCTCTAATATTTGGAATGGTCACACACCTACCATGCAAACGTGTTTAACGTTCAACACACCATAACAGCTGGGTTTTACACAACATAACAGGAAACACGAAAATAAAGAAAATAAGTACAAATATCCCAAGTTCACAAACAGAAGTAAATAAGAACAGAGGAAAAAAAAAAAAAAAAAAAAAAAAAAAAAAAAAAGCACGAAGTGGTTAACATTGCACTTGTTCCTTCCAAGCTTTAATTAAGGTCAAGCACTCCATCCCGCCCAAATAGAGACACACCGCGGGTTCCGCTGACAACAGTTGGATGACATATGGCACGCTTCTCTTTTAACCACGCCACAATGCAATCAAGGGGGAGGCCTATCATGAGGTCGCGGTTGTCCGGTGAATCCATTAGCGAGCATGCAAACGAAAATAACGGACCACCCAGCTCCAATCCTGGTGTGTTCATAAGCCTCGCAAGACAATCCCCAACAGTGTTCTCGCCCCTTCCTGTCACAACATATTGGGTGATTTTCAACTCCCTACTTTGTTTGCTAACAGCCTCCACAAGGTTGTCTATGCTACTAGACACTATACCAGGGGCTGCCCTCTTTCGACGCTTTGCGTTGGCTGATCCATCTGTAGTGGACTGTGGGGGAGCATCATCAAATAGTAAGAATCAACCACGTTTTCGCCGCCTTTATCAGGCACAGTAATAGATGGTGTGCCATCACTAAGAGGTGCCATGCCACTGTCTGTGTCTGCATCATTGGCGACCACATCATTATCACAGATTTCAGTTAGGGTCCATGCATGTTTTCCTGTTGCGGAAGCGCCCGAGTACACCATTTCCATAAGCTCCAAATGCTCCAAGGGCTTTGTCTTGAACTTTGCACATCGCTGGTTCATCTGATAGAGTCAAAAAAAAATGTCAAGCAACCAAACAACAATTAATTTGTAAATATTAAAATGAAGAAGGCAGTTGTTATTTGGAAAAGTAAAGTACATCATACCGTTTGCATTTTCGCCCACCAATGCTCAGGTGCTGTGAACAAACCCGTGGCCTGGTTATATCCTATTCCTGTGAAGCCTTGACTAGCATCTTGCAGCTTTTTCTAGGCAACCCAATCTTTCTTCAGATTGTCATATTTGTTTTTTATTTGTTTGGCCGAATGTTGCATTCCGGTTTTCTCATAGAACTTGTTGGCAATATTCTTACACCCAGTGCTGGATAAGGCGCATAGTTGTCGGTTACCTTCCTTCATTTCACCAAGGACAAGTTGTAGGTACAACTTAGTGTTGTCACTATCCCAAGTGCATTTGTGGATAGGTGAGTTTTGGCTTGATGTCACACCCTTGCCATGTGTTTTCGAAGGGGTATGGGGTGAAGTACGAGTGGTTGCCATCACACTACGAGTGGGTCATAAGTGTAGTTCAAAAGAAAATGAGCATGCAGCGCAAAACAATTAATTACATGTATGGAAGTAGCAATACAACAACGCATGCAATGCAATTAGTTAATTTGTTTACAGTACAACAACGTAGCAGTGGTTGTAGACAACAAAAAATAAGCTTTCCTGAATATGACAATATGTACATTGATACAAAAGTTCAAAATGCATTACATCGACATGTCTAATATAGTGAAAGAGGCATAATATGCAAGTTACACATATAACTACGTCCAGCATGAGGGTGTCCGGTCTTGAAAATAACACAAAAACCCACAAAATGAGCATGAATCACATACGAAACAACAAGGCAATCACTATGACGCTCAACGCACCGACGACTGTCCAAAGCAAACGTAGGCTCTGATCTATGCAATCAACGTCACTACGTAACCCCAGATCGACGTCATTCGGAGGGAGGTCATTACCAACCCTTTCTCTGCGAAACTCGTCACTCCAACCTACCCACGGAACACATTGCTGGCATGCACAATTTCAGTAATTAGAGTCATTTATTTATGACATAACCGTAAATGACAAGTACAGGAGTACATGCATTGAATAGCGGTAATACGCACCGTTGGACTAGGGCAAACATAGTATGCACGACCTGGGTTTTTGTTAGATCTAGAAATCTTTACAAAGCAGTGTCCAAAGCCATATGCACACATCCTTCGTGGCCATGAAGAAGTGGCAGTTGACATCGAGGAAGCCATTTCTGTGGTGTGTAGTGGAACAAGAAATGTTAACATGTCTCCTTATAATGGTGTGGAACAAGTAATGTCAATGGATGTGTTTCTTCAACCCCAGGTAAATGCATGTGTCATCATATGGGTGTCGGAAAAATGTAACCCACGGACAACTTGTGACTTATTACATGTAGAGAACACCTGATTTACATAGGTAATCTTAAAATGAAATTTGTTTATTTTGCTGTTATACCATTTCCTCAATTCATGTGAAAAATGGAAACATCCAAGCCATCTTTGCACTTCCCAACAGTACTACCACATCTACCATATGACAAAAAAATTGAAAGAATAGATCCATTACCCTATTCCTCAATCCATGTGACATGACATTTTAGCACTGTACTGTCGTGCTTTAACAACAATGGAAAGTTTACTGTTAGAACTGGTTGGGAGCATAGGGACCAATTTCAGCATCACCTTTTCCCAAAAAAATAAAAAGGGAATGGATTAAACGAGTTTTAAACTACGTTGAAGCAATTGTTTTGTAATTGCAAGATAACATAGATGAATCTTATGAAGTTCCCCTGGCACCATTATTTTCTTGTTAAAGCCTATGTTATACATGATCGGATTTTCACTTTGGCAGATTACATATGCCATTACAATGCCTGAAATTGCTTTTACGGGATACACCATGTTTGACTTCATTGTTGATGACACAAATATTGACGTCTTGAGGGCAAAGGTTCTCATTATGGAAGTACAACTCATTGGCTGTTATTCTTACTCACTCATCTGCTTAAGCTTCATGGTTATTGTTTTTGTTCATATCGTCATAAAATCCCTTTTCATTTTTATTTTTATTTTTATTTTGCATAACAATTTAATATTGTTTTTTTAATTTCTAAATTTGTAAACATTTTAGTAAGGTACAAGTAAGGTCAAACTAATAATAGGAACTTCGGCTAGTGGAAGAAGCATGTAACTGTCCAGTGCTTTGGTGTATATGATGTATGACAAGGGAATTACAACTTTCTCCAGATAAATCTATCATATGTCCACTAGGTCTAACAATTTGAGATAGGAAGTTAGTTTTACCATTCATTTTTCTTTTTTCTTTTTTTCTATGCAATGGTTGGGTTACATTCTATGTTTTGGTTGAACCAGGAGTAACATGGGTTGTAGATATAATTTTGGAAAGGAATTTGAAGTTAAGAATTGATTCGAATCGCTGTTGGATGTGAAGGACAGAGGGCCCATAAATTAGAAGAATACCCAAAATTTACAAACTGTACTAAATTTTGCAATAATGTAGGAAGACAGTAAGATGACATGAGTGACGTAGTCTTTGATCTCTTAAATGGTTTACAGCTTATAGTCTTTTATGGTTTTAAGGTTTGTGAAGACAAAAGGACATATAATGGGCTTTGAATGATTTTTTGTTTTTTTTAGAATGGATGACACTTGGTGGATTATAAACTACTATTTTGCTGGAAAAATATATTCTTAGGGGTTTTCCGACAACAATAAAGAGAAGTAGAATAACAAGGACAAGGAATGGAAGCAAACAAAAAGCACACTCTTTGTCAACCAAACTTTTCAAACTTCATCAAAAAGCAATATCATTTGGCATGGTAGCTTCAATAAGAGATGTAACATAAGGAGGAAAATTTCAGGATGTAAGATAACTAACTTAAACCTGTCAAGGAAAAAAAAAAAAACCACCAAGTAAAAGTTGCATGAGGCCAAATAATCACATAACATCTGGAAAAAAAATCCAAGTATTGAAGCTTGTGATCAACCACAAAACAAATACAAAAACAAGAACAAGAACAAAAACACACAGAAGTAAAAGGTTTATGAGGTCAACATAATCAAATATAATTCTAGGCAATCCAAGTAGGTGAGCTTGTGATCAACCACAAAGGCAGGAGATTGGAGAAGAGGACTCATCTCAAAGCTGTTTGGCAGTACAATGCCTACGTATGGACCTTCCTTGTTTATTACATTCATCTTTTTCAGCACATTATGAGAAATTAAACCATATGATCCATTCACAAAACCCAACAGAAGAACAAAACATCCCAATGACATTAACCTCATATGAGTATCCATGTCTCTGTCTGTCTCTGGAAATTGAAAAGCTTTAGAGAGTATTCAATGGTGGAGACATAGACAGATTTGTGAATCTAATCAATGTGAAATTAATAAAAAAGAATATAAAATTTGATTTGCACCATCTATAAAAAAAAAAAAAAAAATTCTTTATTAGTCAACTTTGTTTTTCCTGTGGTTGGAGATGCAGTTCAGTGGCTATAAATACCCAATAGGCCATTTTTTTTTTTTTGGGTGTAGTCCATAGATGCAACCATGTACACAAGCAGAATGACTCATTGGTTTTGTACACAACCATGTACACAAGCAGAATGACTCATTGTCAAGTTCATGACTCATTGTTTTTGTTGTTCAAAAGCATAACTCCTCAAATCTGAAAGGGGTTTCCATAGGTCGCAAGATGAAGAGCACCCGTAACAAAGTTCTAGTAAATTTTTTTCATAGCAAAATAAGGCCAGCAGAAGTAGTAAAAATAAAAAAAATAAAAATAAACAGAGTACACAGTGGGTAAGAATATGGCAATCGGACAAGTGTTTATCCATAAAATCCCCCCCCCCCCCAAAAAGGAGTAGCGGATGGTAATCAGAAAGCCAAATAACACTTGTAATGTCATCAACGAAACTGAAAATTAACAGATCTATTTGTAATTTAATAGTTTCCAAACAATTGGTTGCAAATCATGGGTAGCAGACCACCAGTGGAGGGAAGAGGCTTACATGATTGTGTAGATCAACCGAGGAAGACGACTTGGTAGAGGGAAGTCGGTGGTGATGTCGATGGCCGACGCTAGAAACAAGTTTTACGCGGCATCCACAGCAGCGGTGTAGCAGAGCGAAGACGATCTGAGAAGGAGAGAAGAACAAGAGGCGTGAGATGCAAAATGGTGAAGTGTTTTGACTCAACAAACCCTAAGTGAATGGAGGGTATATTCGTAAATTGGCATTCTGCGTTTATCCAGCTTCCCAAACGAGTTTTAGAACAAAAAAGTCACGTTTGGCTTTTTCATCAAACGCCCAAACGTGGCTACAAACCACGTTGCCAAAACAAGCCAGAGTAATTTTTCTCCTTCTTTCAACGAATTGTAATTATTTTGTGTAGGTCTTGTTTTATGTAGAATAATGTTAGGGATCATGAAAAAAATATTATTAAATATATCATAAAGATTTTTCATCATTTGATTAGTATGTGGTGTTTTATTATAGGTGTAATTTAAAGGTGGATAATCTTTCATAATCATCTTCATGATATTTTTTTCATGATTCATAGTATTTATGTAATGTTGTATGGCTTATTTTGAGAAGTAAGAAAAAAATTAATTTTTTAATTTTTTATAAAAAAATATGTAAAAAAAATAGAAAGGTGATATACTCAAATAAGTCAATAATAAAGTGACTTTTTTCTTAATTGTCAATTATAAACCATATATTCTATAGAAAATGATGGATTTTAATTAAATAAATAAATAAATAGATGTTGTATTCATGCGTTTTATTATGTTGATAGAAAAATCTTAGATTGAAAATAATAAATCAAAAGTTTATATTTATCATTTCATAATAAATTAAGAACTTTTTTTAATAAAAAATCTCAAACATTTTCTACATATATGTAATTAAAATAAAATACATAGAGTGATAAAAAAATGAAAAATTACAAGTCAGTCTATTTTTTTTTTTTAAAATCCAAATCAATGATAAAATTTAGGTATTTTACAAATTCACCCTTTTAGGTTTGCTTCAAATATGATTTGTCTCTTGTAATTTTAGAAATTACATCACGTCCTTTGAAATTTATAATTTTAAAACAATAGTCTCTTTTATTAATAATTATCAAATTAATTAGCAGTTTTCAATTATTTTATAAATTTATTTCAATTAATAATGCAAGTGATTTTATTATTATATAGAGGAATAATTAAGAATTATATTTTTTTAATTAATTTTGTTAAATAAAAAAAACTGATAATGAGATATTTATAATTTTTTAAATCATAAAAGACAATTAATATTTTAAACAAATCTCAAAAAATATAGGGTGGTGCACCAATAAATCCCAAATTAACAACTTATACACTGTTTAGTCCTAAAAGTTTTCTTATAGACTGAAAGGTCCCATTATAGGAAAATTGACCATATAAGGCATATACATCAAACATCATCATCGTCAAAACAACATCATCATCATCAAAACAACATCAAACATCAAACATCACAACATCATTATCAAAACAACATCAAACATCACAACATCATCAACAAACATCATCATCAAAATAACATCAAACATCACAAATATCATCATCAAAACAACATAAAACATCACAACATCATCATCAAACATCATCATCATCATCATCAACATCAACATCAAACGTCATCACATCATCAACAACACAACATCACAGCATCAAACATCACAACAATATCATCAAAACAACATCAAACGTCATCATCATCAAAACAACACACATTATCGCCATCTAGAAATTCCCAAAGCGCCTCTAGTTTCCTCATCCTCACTATCATTTGCATTAACTGAATTCGTATCAGTCCTCGTCGATGCATCCACATCTCGGAATCTGATCGTCCTGTTCCTCCTCCGATACTCCAACCACACCAGAACCACATGCACCAAGCACTGCAGCGAGTAACCGCAGATCCAAACCTTAATCGGCACATTAGGCCTCTTCTCCACTGTGCAAATCAACATCACCACCGACACCACAATGAACGCTAGGTTCCACACCATGTCCAGCACCACCACCGGCTTCGAGTACCCCCAGTCGGCACGCCGCTCATCCAGATGCCGTGCCGCCGTCTCCCGAACCAGCATCGAGGCTCCCCTTCGGCCTGTCGCACGCCCTAGCAGCGCCGCCAGCGTCGTCGGTTGCGTTGCTGCCGCCGCAGAGTCCTGACGGTGCGTAGAAGAAGAATCATGGATCTGTCTGTTGGAGAGTCAATTAGGGCTCATATTGATAGGGTCAGGGTTGAAGTTGTTGAAACGAGGCTTGTTGTTGGAACTGTTGGTGTATTTCCTCATATAAACCTTGTTGTTTTGATGATGATGACGACGTTTGATGATGATAACGATGATGTTTGATGATGATGTTGTGATGTTTGCTGTTGTGTTGATGTTGTGATTGTAAACCTAGCTTAAATTATTGCGTTCTCCCCAGTTGTTTTGATGATGATATTTGATGTTGTTTGATGATGATGTTGTGATGTTATTAAATGGGACTAAATGGTGCATAAGAAAACTTTTAGGACTAAATGGTTCAACTTTTTAGAAAATAGGATTTATGGGTAAATTTTTCAAAAATTTATATTTATAATTTATCTTAAAATTTATAAACATTAATAATTAAATTCATTATTATTTTTTATTAATTTATAAATATTTTATAAAAAAATCACTAATGTGTAATGTTTTTAATAAAAAAATCTGGATGGTAATGATTGGGATGATTTAAAAGATGGCGTAACAGGAGATTGTGATGGTGAGAGTGTATAGGAGTATATATAGATGGGGGCAAGATGTGACTTGGGTGATTGAGTATGAGATCTTAGAGCCTGATATGGTGAGAGGCTCCAAATCTCCTCGCACACTTCTCTTCTCTTCCGCGTGGTATATACATCATCATATCAGTCGTCGTCGACCTCTCTGTGCGAGAGAGAGAGAGAGAGAGAGAGAGAGAGAGAGAGAGAGATGTTTCTCCAAGCCTTCAAACCTTCATTTGCAATCTGGATGGATTGTTTAGCGTCTGTTTGGTAACGTTTACGTTTTCAGTTTATATTTATAAAAAATTTATAAACTGGTTTTTGTTTATTTTTAGAAAAACATAAACTACAAACGCGTTTGGTAATTGACAAAATGTTTAAAAAAATTTAAAAATATAAAAAAGAGTGAGAAATGGCAAGTGGCGGCGGAAGACGGTGGTGGAAAGTGGTGACGGTGGGTGGTGGGTGACGGTAGCGGGTGGTAGCAAGTGGGTGGTGGTGGTGTCGGTGGTGGTGATGGTGGTGGCGGGTGGGTGGCGGATGGCGAGTGGTGGTGGGTGACGGTGGCGGGTAGTGAGTGGTGGTGGTGGTGGTGGCGGGTGGTGGGTAGTGGTGGCAGGTGGGTGGCCGGTGGCGGGTAGGTGGCGGGTGGTGATGGTGGGTGGGTGACGGTGGCGGGTGGTGGGTTGGTGGTGGGTGGTGGCGGGTGGTGGGTAGTGGTGGCAGGTGGGTGGCGGGTGGCGGGTAGGTGGCGGGTGGTGATGGTGGGTGGGTGACGGTGGCGGGTGGTGGGTTGGTGGTGGGTGGTCGCGAGTGGGTGGTGGTGGTGGTGGTGGCGGGTGGTGGCAGGTGGGTGGCGGGTAGCGGGTGGTGGCAGGTGGGTGGTGACGGGTAGGTGGCGGGTGGTGGTGGTGGTGGTGGTGGGTGGGTGATGGTGGCGGGTGGTGGGTGGCAGCAAGTGGGTGGTGGTGGTGGGTGGTGGTGGCAAGTGGGTGGCGAGTGGCAGGTGGCTAGTGGTGGTGGGTGGCTGGTGGTGGCGGGTGGTGGATGGCGGTGGCCGGTGGGTGGTGAGTGGTGGTGGCGGGTAGGTGGCGGACGGTGGATGGTAGTAGCGGGTGGATGGCAGGTGGGTGATAGGTGGTGGTGGTGGTAGGTGGGTGGTGGTGGCGAGTGGGTGGGTGGTGGGTAGTAGGTGGTGGTGGCAGGTGGGTAGTGGTGGTGGGTAGTAGGTGGTGGTGGCAGGTGGTGGCAGGTGGGTGGTGAGTGGTGGTGGCAGGTGGTGGTGGGGGCTGGGTGGTGGTGGCGGAAGACGGTGGTGGAAAATGGTGGCAGGTGGTAGCTAGTGTTGGGTGGTAAAAAAAAAAAAAAAAAACTGAAAACTCAAAATGGAAACACCTTTTTTGAGTTTACATTTTTTGACCAAATTTATAAATTGAGACCACTGATTTATAAATAAAAAATTTACCAAACAAGTTTTTATTTGAGTTTTTAAAATTTTTGTAAATAAAAACTGAAAACTGAAAACGTAAGTGTTACTAAACGGCACCTTAGTTTTTTAATTTTTTAATTTTTTAAATTTAGAATTAAAAAGTCTTGTTTAAGATAAATTTTTTAATTTTTTTTAATTTTTTTAAAAAAATAAAATGATTATAATTTAAATGTAATATTTTATCTTATTTAATTAAAATAATTAATTTTATTTTATATAACTATTTTAACCTAAATGGACGTGCCAATCCGAAGCCTCTCGCTCTGTTTACCGCTGCCTCCATTCAAGGTTTATTTTGGTAAGTAAGAAAAAAAATGAACTTAATTTATTAATTTATTTAGGTTATGTTATTTTATTATTATATATATATATTAAAAAAAAGTTAACAAGTAAAATAAAAATAAAAAAGCCATTTCTTGGAATAGGTCTGTGTACATGGAATTCGCAGTCTTATTTTCTCACCTCTCTTGGCGTTTCCACAATTAGATTAATTTACTAACAGGGTGTGGTTCAGTGGATAAAACCTTCGAATCCCTCGCTCAAGGCTTGGGTTCGAGTTTCTATAGCCCCTTATTGGGGTTAAACATACTCTTTAGCATCTGGAGCACGCGGGAGGCAGTGGGGTTCCTTGCAGATATGTTGTAGGTGCTAAGGAGCAATACTCCTTGACAAATATGTTAAAGTAACCTATCTGCATATCCATTTTCTGAATCCAAAAAAAAAATTAGATTAATTTTAAATTACACTAGTGTACATATAGCGTTTCTCACAATTGGCCTTTGTACATATTTTAATTTTAAATTACACTAGCTCCTCTTGAGATTTACTTTTAATTTGCATATTACTCTATTTTGATATTTACTTTTAATTTGTAGATTGCTTCATTCCGTTGGTTTGACTAATGACTTTTTTTTCTTAATAATTAATTATTAAATTAGCACAGAGGGGATTTCAGTTCGGTTTATATACATTTGAGTAATTATCCGTAAATTAAGAATAAAAGAAATCAATTAATTATTTTTTAGGTAAAAAAATTAATATGAATTATTGAAGTAAAATGAGAAATACAAGTGTAATGCAATAAATTATATATATAGTTAGGTAAATTATTCAATACTACTCAAATAAATACATGTGGTGTTCCAATTTGATAAATAAATTATTTGTACATGTGGTAATCAAACTCATGTGAGTATTTATAAATAAATTATTTAATATTAGTCAAATAAATACATATACTGTCTCAATTTGATTTTTATTAATTTAGATAGTAAGAAGGGTGGTCATTCGTCGAGCCAGACCAAGCCAACACCACATAATAAGAGATTTTTTGTTTGTCTAAGTTCGGTTCGACCCCAACATCAGGCCTCTACTTCTGTTCAAACTCCGTCCAAAAAATAATTATAAATCTCAAGCCTACCCATTAGGCTATATGTTAAAAAAAATTTAAAATATTCCATAATTAAATTTAATTACACATTATATTTCTTACATAAATATACTGATATCAATGTAAATTAAAGGATTTTGTGTATAAATTAAAGAATTTCTTAAATAAATTCAGGCCTCGTTTGGGAACAGGCTATTTTAGTAATTTTAATTTTTTGGTTAAAATATAAGATAAAAAAATTAGTATATTTGAGATGACTCTTTGGTATTTTTACGAAAAGATGTGCAAAAAGTAGAGAGAAAATTGAATCTTTGACTTTTTTGTATAATTTGTTAGATTTTTGGTTTTTTTAATAACTTTTTGACTTTTTTGCTAAAATTTGATGTTGCCAAGCAAGGCCGCATTACTACAAATGTGAATTTCAATAAAATTAATAAAGATAAAATCTAGATCCCAACAAAAAAATATATATTTTAATATATTATAATTAATTGATTAATTTAATAGTGGCCGGGTCAGGTTGGATTGAAAGTATAAATCCCAAGTCTAGTCCATTAATATATTGGGCTAAAAATGTTGGCCCAGCCTGACTCTATAAGCTAAAATAAATTTTTCAAACTTCAAAAAAATAAAATTGGGTCGGGCGGGTTAACAGGCCGATGTCCACCCCTATGTGAGTATGTACGTAATTATTTTTTTTTAAAATTTGTTTCACTATTACTTTGTCATAATAATAAGTTATTTTAGAATACATATCATTTTATGGGTAATTCTATTTCCACACACCATTTTCACTTTGTACACATCATTTCTTAGTTCACACACTTATTAATTTAGTTACATTATGTTTTTCTCATTCCACACATCGAATGTTCTAAATATATCCCTAGCTCATAATTTAAACACACACTACACAAAACACATTTATACACATCACAAAAGTAACTCTGGCATATCCAACAATCCACCAACACATTTTCAGCAATTCTTTAGAGCCAATCAATGATGAAATGACGAAAAGATTGATGGAAGTTGATGAAAACTTTTTTTTTTTTTTTTGGAGTTCGTGATCAACGGTGATAGTAAATTTTCATCGCGATAAAAAAAATCTTAAAACAAATCATACGAAAAGTTTTCATCATTGATTTTTTTTTTCCTTTCTGCAATCCTATGGAAGTTGAATTTACAAAAGAATAGCAGTTCTTTTACTTGCCAAAAAAAAAAAAAAAACACTTCCACACCTAAAAGATCACATTTTCATCATTGCATTGGTTGTAAAATCATCTTATTCTCTAAATTTAAACTTACTATGATTTTGTAAATCTTTCATCACACAAATCAAGAATAACCAGAGTAAAATAGAGTGCAACAATGGTAAGAGTGAAAAATAATAGAAGAACAATGTAGGCCTTGGCGTGATTTTTTTTTTTTTTTCAAAAGATGTTCATTGAGAATTTTTCTTCTCAAAGATGTGTATAGAGAAAATTTCGTTTTAAGATTTGTTGTGTATTGATGTCTGTAACGCCCCAAATTTTTAGCCCAAATGATAATACAACAATCATGACTTTTTCAAAGAAAATCGAATATAAATCTCTAAACTTATATTACATGATACAATAGTTCTTCATGCAACAATACATTAATCCAACAACAAGTAAATAAACAAATAAATACCCCCAAGGGTTTACAAGTTTCTAAGGCTTGAGCTTGGTTACACAAAACGGTTATTCAAACCCACACACATACAGCCTCTGGCTTACACACAGAGTCACAACAAAATGAGAGTCTCGTACTCTCAACACACATTTCCTCGCCTTTAGTTAGGCGGTATCACTACATCTTTTCCTGCACAAAAATCCTACAGGGTGAGCATAAAGCCCAGTAAGAAATCCTTAACAAAGTATATACATTTTATACAAGTCTCAAGAAATGAAATGCACATGCCATGCTATGCCCATTTTTAAAGATAAATCACATTTTCATCTTTTGAAAACCATCATGCTCAATGATGTCATGCAATTTCAATTGTTCAAAACTTAACAATGTATTTTAAGGGCGGTAAATACGACTCTGGTAATTTTTAGGTCGGTGTCTGCAAGTAGACTATACAAGTACTACCAAATTGTTATTTTTACCGATATTAACCGGAAGACTCGACACCTATCCACGCGGGTTTTCGGTCTTTTATCCCAGACTCTCAAGCCAACTTATTTAATATCATCTACACCACCTATCAAGACTTACCAACGTATTTATCCCAAAACAATTTCATGAAAACTTGTTTCTCAACATTCTTTTCTCAATGCGAGTTTTCAAATCAACTTTCAAAGTTTAATGTAATTAAATGAATTGTTATGCCAATAACACAAGATGAATATAAATACTTTTATTTCAATTCATCATCCAAAGACTAACACAATTCCCTCTTCTCAAGTATTCTCAACAATTAGTCATTTCAAGACTATTTCAACGTTCTGAATAATAATTTTCAAAATGAACAACAATTCTTATATTCCTTTAAATTCATCATTTATATAAATATTAATAAATTTTCTAAACATCTATTTATTTTGACACACAAAATAAATACAACAATATTATTCATGAATTTTCAATCTCTTTTAAAAAAATTTCCAAATTCTAGGTTTTCTCACCAAAACTATGAACTCAAATCCTTTGAAAGAAAACTTTTCAAAATCATATTTTATTCAATCAACGAAGATCAAAACCGTAAGATCATTTTAAAAGAACAAGAGACAAACCCACTTTCAAAATCGCTCAACTTTTTGAATTAACAATCAATTTTCAAAGCTATTGAAAGATGATTTCGAAAATTATATAGATCTTGCAAATATAAGAAAATCCCTACCTGAAGTTTTCAAGAAGAAATGAGATGAAACTCCCAAAATCAATGGTGTCGAAACTTTATCTTCACCGCACACAACGAACCCTCGAGAAGTTAACCAACTTTGATGAAGAATCTATGGCAGAACTCTAATGGATCTTGAGAAATCAAGGTTTTGATCCAATTTGGCATAGGGAAATGTAGAGATAAGGGAAATGATGGATTTTTAGAGAGAGTGAGATATGCAAAAGTGATCTGAAATATCAGATTCATGAACTGATATAACATGGTCCGCTCAAGTGTCAAATACACTTTCCCAGCACTTTTGCAGATAGGTCAAACTTCTGAAACCAAACATTCTCCGCTCGAGCACATAAACGGTCGCTCGAGCGGACAAGCAACTTCTAATGCATTTTTCATTTTTGCTTCGGGGCCGCTGCCTCTCAACCCCGCCAGGGCGCCGCCCTAGGATCCGCCAAGGGGCGCTACCCTCTGGACCCCCGTGAGTTGACTGGGCTGTTCGATCCCCGACATACTCAGCGAAGTGGCAAAACTGCGATCGCTACAACCTTCCCCCTTTAAAGAATTTCATCCCCGAAATTTCAAATCAAACTACCCAAACAAAGGGTTTCTAGCGATCAAAACCATGCTATTTCATTTTCAAATCACAATACTAACTCTCAACCAAATTCCACCATTTTCACCGTGGTTATCTCATTAACAACAACCTCCCAAATACGCATAAACACGAAATTTTCCAAAAAGTAGTGACAACTCTAAACAACCTTATGCTTAAAATAACAACGGACATATCAACATGTGGTTAACAACTTTAAATACGTTTCCTTTAACACTAGGGAATATTACAAAGAAAAGCAACTTAAGCATTTTTAAATAAATCCGGATATTTGGAGTGGACTTCCGCCTCCCGTTCCCACGTCGCTTCTTCAACCCCATGGTGTCTCCACAGCACCTTTACCAACGGTATAGTTTTGCCCCGTAGCACTTGCTCCCGGGTATCTAATATTTGAACCGGTCGTTCTTTGTAAGAGGCATCCTCATCTACCTCCAAATAAGCCCAATCAAGCACATAAGAAGGGTCGGGTTCATACTTCCTAAGCATAGTTACTTGAAATACGTTGTGAACTCTCGAAAGTTGTGGCGGTAAAGCTAACCGGTATGCCACTTCCCCAATTCGCTCTAAGATCTCAAAAGGCCTAATAAACCTTGGAGATAATTTACCACTCTTACCAAATCTCATCAAACCTTGCCTTGGTGAAATTTTTAGAAACACATGGTCACCAACTTCAAAAGATAAAGGTCGTCTTCTCTTATCGGCATAACTCTTTTGTTGGCTTTGGGCTGTAGCTAACCTTTTCCGAATGAGAGCTTTCTCGGTTATCTCTCTAACAATTTTCGGACCCAGTAACGGTGCATCACGCACTTCGGCCCAACAAACCGGTGATCTACAAGGTCAGCCATACAAGGCCTCAAATGGTGCCATCCCAATACTAGCTTGGTAACTATTGTTGTAAGCAAATTCAATCAATGGTAAGTGCCTTTCCCAAGGCCCCTTAAAATCAAGGACACAAGTTGTAAGCATGTCCTCCAAAATCTGAATGGCACGTTCCAACTGTCCATCGGTTTGAGGATGATAAGCGGTGCTAAGAGTCAACTTAGTTCCCAACGCTTCTTGAAGGCTTTGCCATAACCGGGTAGTAAAGTGAGGATCCCTATACGACATAATAGTCACAGGGACTCCATGAAGTCGAACTATCTCTCTAATGTACAACTGTACCAAGTGTTCAACTGAGTCGTTGGTGCACATTGAAATGAAATGGGTAGACTTAGTCAACTTGTCAACAATTACCCAAACGGCGTCATCAATCACCCAAACGGCGTCATTACCTCGTTGTGTTCTAAGAAGCCCAACTACAAAATTCATGGTAACACGCTCCTATTTCCATTCGGCTATCGGTAAGGGTTGTAACAAACCCGCTGGTCTTTGGTGTTCGGCCTTCACTTATTGACAAGTAAGGCACTTCGATACAAATAAAGCAACATCCCATTTCATGCCCCTTCACCAAAACTGACGACTAAGATCATGATACATTTTAATGCCTCTCGGGTGTATCGCAAGACGTGAGTGATGGAACTCCCGAAGTACTTCCTCTCTACAAGATTTTGGTACAAACAAACGGTCTAGGTAACGTACTCTCAGAACCGAGTGAACGTTCAAACCTTTCTCTTCCTTCTTATTGAAAATCTTAACACGGATTGATTCCACATCACAGTCTTCTCGTTGTGCCTGTATGACCTTACTAACCAAGGTAGCTTAAGCATTCAAAGTAAACAAGGTAGCACTCTCTCTGGACTCACCCAAGTGCAAATCAAACTTGCCAATAACATCTAGCATATTACATTCCCGAATGGCCACACTTGCCAAACTACTCACAGATTTTTGACTCAAAGCATCGCCACCACATTAGCCTTCCCTGGATGATATTGTAACTCAAAGTCATAATCCTTCATAAATTCCATCCACCTCCATTGTCGTAAGTTCAAGTCTTTTTGAGAAAACAAATACTTTAGACTCTTATGATCGGAAAAGACTTCAAACTTCTCATCGTACAAGTAATGCCTCCAAATTTTAAAAGCAAAAATCACCGCTGCTAATTCTAGATCATGGGTGGGATAATTTTTCTCATGAGTTTTTAATTGTCGTGAACCGTAGGCCACAACTTTTCCCTCTTGCATCAAGACACAACCAAGTCCATCCCCAGACGCATCACAATAAACAGTGTAATTCAAACCCCTTTTCGGAATTATCAAAACCGGTGCGGTAATCAATCTAGTCTTAAGTTCTTGGAATGACTTTTCACAAGTTTCACTCCACACAAATTTGATACCCTTTCTAGTCAACCTAGTCAAAGGTACAACTAGTCTAGAGAAGTCCCTTACAAAACGTCGATAATACCCCGCTTATCCCAAGAAACTTCGGATTTCAAAAACATTCTTGGTTGGTTCCCAATCCTGTACGACATCTATCTTTGAGGAGTCCATAGTCACTCCCTCTCTAGACACTACATGCCCCAAAAACTTCACCTCTGTTAATCAAAACTCGCATATTTCAAATTTGGCATACAATTGGTGCTCACTAAGTAAACCCAGCACTACTCGCAAGTGAGTCTCGCGTTCCTCTTCAGAGGTTGAATAAATCAAGATGTCATCCACAAAGATGACCACAAAACGGTCCAAGTATTCCCAAAAAATTATATTCATCAAATCCATAAAGGAAGCCGGTGCATTGGTCAACCCAAAAAGCATTACAAGGAATTCATAGTGGCCATAACAAGTACGAAAGCCGTCTTTTGAATGTCCTTCTCCCGGACTCTTAACTGATGGTACTTCGACCTCAAATCTATTTTTGAGAAGCAACGAGACCCTCTAAGTTGGTCAAACAAATCATCTATTCTGGGTAGAGGATACTTGTTCTTAACTGTAACTCTATTTAACTTGCGGTAATCAATACACAAACGCAATGACCCATCCTTCTTCTTTGCAAAGAGAGCCGGCGTTCCCCAAGGCGATGTACGAGGGCGAATGAAACCCTTGTCTAAAATTTCTTGGAATTGAATCTTCAACTCATGCAATTCGGTAGGTGCAAATCTATATAGTGACATGGAAATCGGTGCCATGCTAGGCACTAATTCAATGGAGAACTCGATCTCCCGGTGTAGACACCCCATTTTTGACCGACCTTAAGACTCAGACGTCAGCTATTGAGCACTTGGTGATGTTGCATATTGTGCTCGTTCTGAGGTTTTAGAGTCTCGGCTGCGAGCCTTGCCTCTGGACTTCGGGGCTCTTTTGTGATTTGCCTCGGTTTGCGAACCAGGCCCAGTTTTCTCTGTTTTCTCTTCCCGAAGGGAGGGAGAGGTCTCATAGACCATCTCTCAGTGGCCATAGGCTACGTTTTGTGGTCGTAGGCCATTTTTTCCATTTGGAGCCTGGTTCTCGGTTTTCGGAGCCGTCGGCCGTGTGCCTCGGTTCGGGACCGCTTAACTACCTCCGTTTGCTCTGGTTTTTGGCACATACCTTGTTTCCTCTCTTTTGAGAGACACTATGGCCCGGGAGACCACCTTCGTAGTCGAACGCCACTTCCGGTGCCTAACAGCCTGTTTTCGGGGCCCTAAACTGCGTGTTTCGGCCCCCGAACCTTCGTTTTGCATCCGTCTTGGTCCATTTTTGGTAGGGACCTTATTTTCATTGTTAGAAAGGTTGTAGGAAGGTGGGAGGCCAGCAATTGTTCTGAAAACCAGTTTTATTTCTTCATCGCTCTTCGTCGCCCGTTTTCTTCACTAGAAAGCTGGTTTTTCCCACTCCCGGGCCACTTTTTCTGGATTTCCACCACACCATTGTGTTGTACACACCTGGGAGGCCACCAATATGGGAAGGCCGGCCAGCAATTGTTCCTGACCCTTTTGAACCCCTCTAAAAAGCTGGTTTTTCTCTCTCCTGGTTCACTTTTTCTGGGTTTTGACCATACAGCTGTGTTGTACACACCTGGGAGGCCACCTTTTAGGGGTGGCCGGCCAACAATTCTTTTGACCTTTTTGACCCCTGGCCGGCCGACCAGGGGAGGTGGCCGGCTGGCCACTTGAACCTTTTGCACCTGGCCGGCCATTCTTCTCTCTCCTGGTGCATTCCAGTTGTGCCAGCTGTTTTGCACCAGACCCCCTGCCTGAGGGTCTGCCCTTTTGGGGGGAAATTTGAATTGTTTTTTTCCCCTCCTTTCCCTTGGCTTCTCCCTCTATATAACCACCACCCCACCTCATTTTACAAGGGTTAGAAAACCAGTTGGAGCATTATACATACAACCCCTCCATATCTCTCATCCAAGCTTCAAAACACCCTTGATCTTGCACCATTTACACACCAACCCATAGCCTACCACCTCCACACTCCATTCCAGCAACTTGGAGGCCATTTGTAAAGGTTGGAAGCTCAGAATCTTGGATCAAAAGCTGCTGGAGGTCGGCTCTTCAAGGGTGAGTCCCTATTTTTCTCATTTTTGCATCATTTTGTTTTATATCTTAGCCCCTTTTTCTTGCATTTTTGGGCTTCAACCTGAACTGGAAATAGTCTTATTTTGATCTCATCTTCATGTTTGATCAAGGACTTTTTCCTGTTTAAGGTCTTCTACTCCCCCTTTGTGCTTTATCTCTCTTTTAGGGCTTATCTTGCATGATATATTAGCTTTATTTGTGAGTATTTCTGGGCTTCGAGCCAAACTGTAAAGTGCCTTGTTTTGAGCCCCGCTTCAACTTTGTTGAAGGGCTCTTTGTTGTTTGAGGCCATCTGCTGCCTCTTGTCTCTTATCTCTCTTTTGGGGCTATTTTTGCATCATATTTTAGCCTTACTTGTGAATATTTTAGAGGCTTGATATAAACTGGAAAAAGTCTTGTTTTGACCTCCTCTTTAAGTTTGATTGAGGTCACTTTTCTGTTTGGAGTCATCTCTGACCTTGCATGCTTCATCTCCTCATACTTTGAGCCTTGTATTTGAGCATTTGCATTGGCCTTGTTTTGGCCTCTTGGCCACTGAAATCCAGTGGATTTTCAGTAGTCTTGATGTGTCTTTGAGCTCCAAAATCATGGAGGGGTGACCCTCTCACCCCTCATTCTCTTTACTAGCATGTTTGGCCATCCAAAGGGACTCTATTTTGCATGCATCAAAGTCATGTTTCAGGCCTCATTCTGTGAGTTTTTAGGTCTGCCTTGGCTCTGTCTAAGGCCCCTTTGGCCATATTTTATGTCTATGTTGCATGTGTAGAGCAATCCCATTCAAGGCCTCTCAAAGAGACCTTTCTTTTCATGTTTCCGAGGCTGATTTCAGGGCCCATTTTGTGAGTTTCAGGGCTGTCATATTCCATTTTCAAAGTTGGTTTTTCCATGCTAAGTGTCTATCTTGTATGTACTTAATAACCCCTTGTATGCCCCTTTAAAGGAACTCCTCATTTTTGCATGTGTTGGCTGCATTTCAGAGGTTATTTGGGCATATTTTGACACATTTTATTCACTAATTTTTGCTGGTTTGGTGAGTTCTTGTGCGATTCATATACATGCCATGTAAACCATGTTTGCTAGTCAAAGTTGCATGCTATTTTAGTCCATCATGCTAGCATCTTTTGGTCATGCTTTGAACTAGAAATGTTCATGTTTTGGGACTGCCTTGGCTCTGTCTTTGTGCTTCATGGTCAAATAATGCATGCTTTGTGTAGCTATAAGTCAATACACGTGCCTAGTTTTGAGTTTCAGGGCTCATCTCATGCATCGGGTGCCATATTTCCATGTTTCGGGGCCATTTAGCATCATGTTTTAGTGCTGGAAACTACATGCTTGTATGCCATATTTCATGCCTTGCCATGCCCTATTAGAGTTGCATACTATGCCTTAGGCTCGGTCCTCGGTTTGCGTGCATGTGTGCACGCATTTCGGTTGTCTCATTTTCATCTCATGGCTGCTGATGTGAGTGTGGCTGAGGTCCACTCATGTTGGTGTAAGTCCATCGTGCATTGCGTATGCCATTTCATAGCATTGTGTATGCTAGGTTGTATGTTAGTCGCATTGTATATGCCATCTCATTTGCATCGTGTTTGGGATAGGAGTTAGCCCAAGCACGGGAAACGAGGGACGTTTCGTACTCTGAGTGACGGAACGTGTCTCAATTCCCGGTCGCCGACACTTCGGATTACCCATGATGGAGTTTAGGTCATGTTGTGTTTTCATGTGCATTCATATCACATCGAGTCATGCAATTCGACTCCTCGGCCATCATGCACCGAGATGCGTGATTGGTGGCACGAGGATCGAGGACTACACTCCCTGAAGAGTAGTCATGCATACATATGTGAAAATACATTGCCATGCCCCTTTGTTGCTCTCTGTTGCAGCAAATCAGAAACCGGCAATCTTTTGGAGCTTCGTGCAATATTCCGGGTTTAATTGTAAACAGAGGCTAATTGGGGCATCGCAGTGGATTTCCGCGCAAAACAACTCAACCATGCATCATTCATCATCCGGAGCAGAGTTGAGGCAGTCCATAGGCTTGCATGCTAATTTACTGCTTTCCTAGATTAATTTGTTAATTAATTAGGGTTTTGTACTTATTCGGACTGTATTATTCATTTTGGGGATTGTAGTATTTATTCGGACCCTCCGCGCGAGGGCAATGTTGTAATAAGTGTGCGTGTGTGTGATGTATGTCTTCCAACCCCACGTTTTTCTTCCTTTTATTTACCAGCTTATGATGGTTAGATTAGGGCATGTTTCAATTAGCATACAGTATGATAGCATGTTTGCATTCATTCATCTGTTTTGCATGCACCGGGCTCGGCGCATTATACTCACTGCATTGTATTTTAATTCCGAGTTGAATACATGTTAGCTGTAGCATGTCATATGCCATGTTTAGAATAGCCGAGCCTATCTTAGTTGCATTTTGCATGTGTTGCATTAGGCATTTCTGTATAGTTAGGATCATGCATGGATTTCTAACATAGCTTCTGTTTTGGCTTGGAGTACTCGGTAAGTTTTATGCTTTAGCATCCTTGCATGCGTGTGAGTGACTGCCATGATAGCATGCTTACCATGAGGCTATGTGCTTATGTGATATAACTGCCTGAATGCCTGTGGGTGAAGGTTGGGTTATTTGGATTGGGACAATTCATTTACTGTGAGTTTTATGCCCACTAGATAGTGGCAAAATCATCTTTTCTAAGCCCACCCGAGGGTGGCAAAATCCGCATTTTAAGCCTACTTGCGAGTGGCAAACCACTTTCAAAAATGAACATGAAACGTTTTGTTCCAATTCAGGCGATCCAGTCTATACTTATATGCTGTGCGCATCACATAGTAAATCTAGGCTAATAACTGGAATAAGAACGCATAATGTTTTCAACACTAGATATCATGGTTAGTAGAGGCCGATCATTGATCGGGCGAGCGGGGGTGCTCACGAAGTGACCTTCCCCAATCGTACCCAAGTTCCCGAGCCGAGGCAACTTTGGTAATGACGGACACATGGCCTTAGGCACGAGTCAGGGTTTCCTAAATTTCCCAAAATAAAATATTTAGGTGGCGACTCTGTATCTGGCAAAGTAGTCCATGTTTGACACTTCTTTCTAAAAATCTGTTTTCTCAAAACGATTTGCCGGATTTGGACTCTTTGGTTCAGATTAAGAACCGTGACAATTTGAGTCCGAACTGTAGTAGGCCCACAAATGAACAGAACGGGGGTCCCCCTCCCAGGGCGTTCGGGGACGTCTACACCCGGTGAGGTGGTAAACTAGTAAGATCTTCTAGAAAGACATCCGGGTATTCACAAACTATCTTTGGTAACTCAGCACGAGCCCGTCACTCTCACTATCCAAGAGAGTTGCAAGAAGACCACTAAGCTTGCTCCTACTACGAGGGTCAACAGCTGGCGGCAAGGCTCTATCAACTCGGTTCCCCAGAAAATAGAAACGATCACCACCCAAAGTGCATACTGTAACTCTCTGACGGTAACAATCAATCACAACTTGATAAGAACACAACCAGTCCATGCCTAAAATGACATCAAAACTCAACATATCTAGTAACACAAAAGCAAATGGAAGTTGACGCTCGACAACTTCTATTTCACAATCACGACAACCCCGGTCTAAATTAATTATACCCCCAACAGGTGACTCTACTCTGAGTGGAGGCACTAACTGTGCTACCTCTAACCCCAATGCAGCAGTAAATGTAGTAGATATAAATGAATGAGACACACCTGTGTCTATCAATACATTAGCCAAAGAATTACACACAACAAAAATACCTCTCACAACTGAGGAATCTGGCAACTGCTCTGGCATGGTAACAACATACACGCATCCCTGTGGCCCCTGATTGACTTGCTCCCCTCTCAGAGCATAGGCCTGTTGTACTGACTGAGCCGAAGCGGTTTCCTGATTAACTTGGAAAGCTTGGACTGATTGAGCCTGCTGGTGGCTCTGAGTCTGCCTCGACCCTGATGCGCCATATGTGCCTCCCAACCGTGGGCAAGTTCTCTTCATATGCCCCAGTTGACCACACTGATAACAATTAAACCCTTGACCTTTATTCTGAGACTGAGACTGACTATGAGATCGATTAGGTGGTGGTACTATTAATTGCCCTCCTCCTTTCTGTGGGCATGAGAAGGCTTTGTTACTCAGTTGGCCACACTTAAAACACGAGAAGCTACTCGATGCACTTTTTTCTGGACCCGCACTAGGCAAAGGAAAAGTGGATCTAGACTGCTATGGTTGGGACTGGGATGGATAGGTGTTTCTACTCTTCTTGTTCTGCCTATACTCTCCTTGAGACTCTTGGCCTCTAGACCTCGAACTCCGAAGCCTCTTCTCCTCGGCTTGTATAGAAATTTCTACATTTTTCGCCGTCTCCACAAGACGGTCATATTCTCGAATCATATTTTCGACAAGCTTGAACATAATTTTGTTTTCAATTTCTTTTCAAATTCAATGCAACAACGCTGTTCCGTTGCCACCAACTCTGGTGCAAATCTGGAAAAACTAGAGAAGATCGCCTCAAACTTGGCCATAGGCATATCGAGTTGTTTGAGGTCTTTAAACTCTTGCCTCAATCTCTCCCTAGCAATGAAAGGTATGTACTTATCTTGGAAAGCAACCGCAAAGGCTTCCCATGTCGACTCCACTCTACCCTTGGCATATTTCCACCATTGACCCGCGTCTCCCTTAAGGTAGTAACTCGCTAGAGTCACTCTTAGTTCACTATCTTCGATGTGAAGCATCTCAAATGTCTTCACAGTTTGTTCGAGCCACTCATCCGCTTTCTTGGGCTCGGGGCCACCATAGAACTCATCCGGTTTGGCCCACAAGAACTCTCTGGTAAGGAAACTCGCCCTTGACTCCGCGGTATTCTCTCGGGCTTGATTCTCCACCCTCAACAAGTTCATAGACTCTCTTAAAGCCCCTACCATTTCTCAAGCTAGGGCCCCCATTGCGGTTTGACCCGTTTATCCCACCTGCTCGGCCACATTAGCTTGGCCTGCTTGCTCGGCCATATTAGCTTGGTTGAACCCTTCTTCTTGCACCGGAACCCTATGGACCGGTACCTTATGCACACCTCGACGAGCCCTACCACGCCTCCCACCTCTACCACCACGGGTTTGACCTCTTCCTGACATCCTATAAATGACAATAGAATTAATTTAGCACACTAACCCACACGTGCCCGCAACTTGCCTTACACGTTTGATCACAATAATGCTATATATTCCTCTACTATATAACAATTAAATTTCACCCCACATAAGCACTTAGTCATGTAAACACATACGGATTATACTCTTATGATGAGATTCATCCCACGAAAAATCAAGAATTCTTAGTAGAATGAGTATTAATCAAGTACCCTTCTAATAAGACCTTAAGGAATTTAACAGGCGCAAACAACATCCCAAAAATCTAATCCCATACCCATTTAGTCACATAAGCATGTTATCACATAGTCATAAAATGCATAACACTTTCTAAACATGCTAAATGAACCCATTGTGGTTAAACAACCACTTCCCACGAGCTCCAAATATTCAAACCCGGTAGCTCTGATACCAAGTTGTAACGCCCCAAATTTCTAGCCCAAATGATAATACAATAATCATGGCTCTTTCAAAGAAAACCGAATATAAATCTCCAAACTTACATTACATGATACAATAGTTCTTCATGCAACAATACATTAATCCAACAACAAGTAAACAAACAAATAAATACCCCCAAGGGTTTACAAGTTTCCAAGGCTTGAGCCTGGTTACACAAAACGGTTATTCAAATCTACACACATACAACCCTTGGCTTACATACAGAGTCACAGCAAAATGAGAGTCTCGTACTCTCAACACACATTTCCTTGCCTTTAATTAGGCGGCATCACCACATCTTTTCCTGTACAAAAATCCCGTAGGGTGAGCATAAAGCCCAGTAGGAAATCCTTAACAAAGTATATACATTTTATATAAGTCTCAAGAGATGAAATACACATGCCATGCTATGCCCATTTTTGAAGATAAATCACATTTTCATCTTTTGAAAACCATCATGCTCAATGATATCATGCAATTTCAATTGTTCAAAACTTAACAATTTATTTTAAGGGCGGTAAATATGGCTCTGGTAATCCCTAGGTCAGTGTCTGCAAGTAGACCATACAAGTACTACCAAATTGTCATTTTTACCGATATTAACTGGAAGGCTCGACACCTATCTGCGTGGGTTTCGGTCTTTCACCTCGGACTCTCAGGCCAACTTATTCAATATCATCTACACCACCTATCAAGACTTACCAATGTATTTATCCCAAAACCATTTCATGACAACTTGTTTCTCAACATTCTTTTCTCAATGCAAGTTTTCAAATCAACTGTCAAAGTTTAATGTAATCAAATGAATTGTTATGCCAATAACACAAGATGAATATAAATACTTTTATTTCAATTCATTATCCAAGGAATAACACAATTCCCTCTTCTCAAGTATCCTCAACAATTAGTCATTTCAAGACTATTTCAACGTTTTGAACAATAATTTCCAAAATGAACAACAATTCTTATATTCCCTAAAATTCATCATTTATATAAATATAAATAAGAAAATTTCCAAACATCTATTTATTTTGACACACAAAATAAATACAACAATATCATTCATGGATTTTCAGTCTCTTTTAAAAAAATCTCCAAATTCTAGGTTTTCTCACCAAAACTATACAACTCAAATTCTTTGAAAGAAAACTTTTCAAAATCATATTTTCTTCAATCAACGAAGATCAAAACCCATAAGATCATTTTAAAAGAACAAGAGACAAACCTACTTTCAAAATCGCTCAACTTCTTGAATCAACAATTAATTTTCAAAGCTATTGAAAGATGATTTCGAAAATCATATAGATCTTGCAAAAATATATATATAACTCTAAGAAAATCTCTACCTCAAGTTTTGAAAAAGAAATGAGATGAAACCCCTAAAATCAATGGTGTCGAAACTCGATCTTCACCGCACACAACGAAGCCCTCGAGAAGTTAACCAACTTTGATGAAGAACTTATGGTAGAACTCTAATGGATCTTGAGAAATCAAGGTTTTGATCCAATTTGGCATAGGAAAATATAGAGAGAAGGAAGAGGAAAGGGTTTTAGAGAGAGAGAGAGAGAGATAAAGTGATCTGAAATATTAGATTCACGAACTGATATAATATGGTCCACTCGACCGTGGAAAGCCCCGCTCGAGCGTTAAATACACTTTTCCCAGTACTTTTGCAGACAGGTCAAACTTATGAAATCAAACATTCTCTGCTTGAGCGCATAAATGACTGCACGAGCGGACAAGCAACTTCTAATGCATTTTGCATTTTTGCTTCGAGAGCACTGCCCCTTAACCCCGCCAGAGCGCTGCTCTAAGACCCCCCAAGGGGCACTGCCCCCTGGACCACCGTGATCTGACTGGGCAGCTCGATTCCCGACATACTCAGCGAAGTGGCAAAACTGGGATCGCTACAATGTCTATAGTGGTCATTTTGTGTAATGGTAAAATTGTAATAAAAATTTAATTCATTAAGTGTGTGCATAGAGAGTAAATGATGTGTGGAAATAGAATTGCCCTAATTTTATGTATGCCATATACAAGTTATAATATTTGTGGTCTTGAGATTTCTAAGAATTACACTAGTTCCCCCCCCCCAAAAAAAATCTTTTTTGAAATTACACTAACCTACCCTATCTCTAACGCTCCCATTAATGTTGTTAGTCACGAGGGAGATCAATGTAATTTCAAAAAAAATAAGAAAGACTAATATAATTGTCAAAAATATCAAAGGGTGACTATAATTTACCCATTTTATTTTATTAGAGCATATCTACTAAATATTTTTTGGGTCAAATTTTATTTGAAATGTTATTATCTATTTTAGAGATTCAACAACTTCCAATAATATTCTTTATTTTTCTTATATATTTTTTCAATTAAATTTATTTTTTAAAAAAATTGGCGTGACAAAGACAATTAAATTCGAGAGCAATAATTTTTAGTGTAAATTATAAATACACTCTCTGAGATTTGATTAAAATACGAATCACCCTTTGTGGTTTTAGAAATTACATTCCACTCCCTAAGATTTCTAATTTCATAACAAATCGTCCTCTTTTAGTAATAAATTATCAAGTCAATTAATAGTTTTTAATGATATTAGAAATAAATTTCAATTAATAAGTTAGGTAATTTTACTCATTTTATTTTATTAGAGCATATCTACTAAATTTTTTTGGGGTCAAATTTTATTTGAAATGTTATTATCTATTTTAGAGATTCAACAACTTCTTCCAATAATATTATTTATTTTTTATATATTTTTTCAATTAAATTTATTTTTTAAAAAAATTGACGTGACAAAGACGATTGAATTCAAGAGCAATAATTTTAAGGATAAATTAAAAATACGCTGTCTGAGAATTGATTAAAATACAAATCACCCTCTATGGTTCTGGAAATTACGTTCCACTCCTTGAGATTTCTAATTTCATAACAAATCATCATATTTTATTAATAAATCATCAAGTCAATTAATAGTTTTTAATGATATTGAAAATAAGTTTCAATTAATAATTTAGGTAATTTTATTATTATATAAAAGAGCAATTATGAATTTTATTTCCTTAGTTAATTCTATTAAATAAATTTTTTTAATAAGGGGGTATTTGTAATTTTTCAAATTACATTATTATACTTTTAACAAATATCAAAAGGTGTATTTATAATTTATCCTAATTTTTTAAGTAAAAAAAAAAGGCTGTAATAGTCTTGAACAAAATAGTTGAACTTTGAAACAATGTTTAAGAACTGGACCAGACCGGACAGACCGATTCAACCAGTAGAACTAGTGACCGGACCTAGTTCCGACTCAGATGATCCACAAAAACCGGACTAGGCCAAAAATCGGCCTTGTTTGCAAAAACCAGAAAAACCTGTGGTTCAATCGATAAAATCGGCAAACCAGTTCTGTTTCTTGACCAACCCGGTTTTTTTTTCTTCTTCGTTTCTTTTCTCTTTCTTTCTTTCTTATATATTTATACACACACACACACATATATATATATCAAAATTTTGACTAAAAACTCTTATTTCAAGAGTCTCCTTTCATGAGAAGGAGTCTTATTGGAAGTTTGAAGAAATTATGAAAGTCTATTCCTATTTATGGGGAAAAGAATTATTCAAATGCCTTTCATGTTTTTTTTATTTTTCTTCATTTTCTATTTCTTTAATTAATTAAAATTACAATTAATTTCATTGCTTATGGATAAAGATTTGAATTTCAAAATTCCTCCATATAGATAAAAATATAAAAATTGAAAATTAATTTTATAGTCTACAGATAAAGATAAAAATTAAACAATTAATTTCATAACTTATAGATAATTTAAAATATCTTCCCATAAATAAACATATAAAAGTTGATAAATAACTTATAGAAATTAATTTTACGGCCTATAAATAATGATAAAGATTAAATATTAAACAATTAATTTCATAACTTATAGATAATTTAAAATTTATTCCCATAAATAAATATATAAAAGTTGATAAATAACTTATAAAAATTAATTTCATGGCCTACAAATAAAGATAAAGATTAAATAATTGATTTTTTTAAAAAATGAAATTATTCCTTTTCCCCCCTTCATTTTGTACTTTAATTAATTTCATTATAAATAAACATATAGAAATTCATAAATAATTTATGAAAATTTATTTCATGACCTATAGATAAAGAAAATAATTTAAAAAATTAATTTCAAGACTGATAGATAAATAAACATATAAAAATTGATAAATAATTTATAAAGATTAATTTCGTGGCCTACAGATAAAGATAAAGATTAAATAATTGATTTACAAAAAATTAAAATAAAAAAAATTTAGATAAAGATATGATTTGTTAATCTATATATCTATCAAAAACATATATATCTAAATCTTTATTTTAATTTACTCATATTTTTTCTCCTTCTATCACATATCATCTTTTTTTATTTTAAATTTTTTATCTTATGAAATAACCTTATCTATAACTTCTTATCTCTTATAAAATTCTTAACCTCTTCTTGATAATTTTTATTATTCGTTATTATCTACCAAGTGATAAAGATTAAAAAAAAATTATTGACTCTGAATGAGAAGGGTATTAATAATGAAATTGGTTAGATTAATTTCGTGGCCTACAGATAAAGATAAAGATTAAATAATTGATTTACAAAAAATTAAAATAATAAAATTTAGATGAAGATATGATTTGTTAATCAATATATCTATCAAAAACATATATATCTAAATCTTTATTTTGATTTGCTCATATTTTTTTTCTCCTTCTATCACATATCATCTTTTTTTTATTTTAAATTTTTTTTCTTATGAAATGCCCTTATCTATAACTTCTTATCTCCTATTAAATTCTTAACATTCTTTTGATAATTTTTATTATTTGTTATTATCTACCAAGTGATAAAGATTAAAAAAAAAAATTTATTGGTTCTGAATGATAAAAGTATTAAAATGAAATTGGTTGGCTCTGAATGAAAAGTGTATTAATAATGAAATAATGAAGTCTACATAGGAGAAGGCAGCACAAAAATCTCACAAAATTAATTTTCATCACTATATTTATACAAGGTAATAATTTCATATTCTTTCTATTAGTTATTAAAAATAGTTTGCATTAGATCATTGTTATGTTTTTTTATTTTATTTTATTTTTTATAAGGTTGTCATTCGTTATATTATTTCTTCATTCCCATCTCTAAATTCTCTCTTTGAAATTTTTGTTTTTTGCAATAATAAAGTTTAGAATCAATTTCTTATCAAATTTGTTTTCTTGGTCCTTATTTTATTGAAGGATTGAAACAGGTAAAACTTTTATATGATATATGAAATTAACGAAAATAATACAAAGATAATAGGGAAGTAATACATATTTGTCAATATCTCTATGCTATTATTAGTTAATTTGCTAGATTATACAATCAATTTAGAACTCACATGATTTAATTCAATGTCTATTACTTTATTTGTATTCGACAATTTTTTCGTTGAGTAACCTATATAATTTTTTTTTGGTATATAATGATTAAAGCTATCATTTGTTATATTTCTTTAAGTACAATTCATGTAATGACCCAAAACTGTATGATTTAATTATTGGTAATTAGTGATGTGTTAGTATAATTTAATGGAAGAATACCTGTTTGATTTAGAAAATTATCTGTTGAGACTACGACTTTGGGATTGAAATTGATGACCGTAATGGGTACAGAAAATGAAATTGAATACGTCTACGTGATATCGGGAATTTTTAGAACGATTTCAGAAATTAAATTGAAGACCGAAATTATCTGATTCGCTAAGTTCCGTTTGGCTCAAATGTTATGGCACAATTCTATTTATAAGAACAAGGGCCTTGTTTGGCTCAAGTGTTGTGGGCAATATGGGTTATTTGATGTACATATCTATTAATAGATAAGGATGCCTTGCTTTTTGACTCATTTGACTCAAACTAAAAAGGGAAAAATCTAAGAGAGGGAGAGAGTTCGGGGAAGAGAAGAAAAAGGGAGAACAAGAGAAAGAAAAAGGGGGAAAATCAAGCTTCTTAAGTGATTAAGGTAAGGATTCTTGTTAAATTCTTGAGGTAGATTATTGATTCTTGCATGTTGAACTTAAGATCATGATTTAGGATGGTTTGGTTCATGTTTATTTGGCTTAAAGGAGGTTCTTTCTCAAAACCTCCATGAAAGTTGAGAATGAAGCTTTTATGTACATGTTCATGGGTTTGATCTCCTATATGATGTATTTGAGTTTTGATTGAAGATGTAATGAGTTAATTAAAATGTTAATCAAGTGTTTGAGAGGTTGTATTTCATGTATTAGAAGTTGATTTTGTTAAGAAAGGATTGGAGTTTGAAGGAGGGAAGAAGAACCAGAAATTCGGAGTTTTGCTCTGTCCGCTCGAGCGGAGGGGAGTACGCTCGAGCGCAGAAATCACCCTCTTAGCAGTTTGGTCATTTTCTTCAGTACGCTCGAGCGGCCATAGTGGCGCTCGAGTGGGAAGGCTTATTTCAGGAACTTTCTGGGGAAATTGTATACTTGATTTTATTATGTTAATTGCATCACTTAGCATCTCATGAGCATGAAATGAATATGAAATGAAGTAAAGAATGAATGAATGAAATGACATGAATTAAAGTAAAGGAAAGAAAAGAGAGGCATGAATGGTTTAATGTATGATAATAATGAATGTTAAGGAATGTTTCATAATGTTAATTGCAGGACAAGCTTCGAAGACCGTGCAACTGGTATTGGAAACCCGCTGTAAGTAACATTTCTGTAAATGATATGTTCTTATGAAAGTATGTTCAAAAGTGATATGTTATGATATGTTTTTGAAATGATAATGCTTTTTGTGAACGAATGTCCTTGTTTGCCAATCTAGTATGGCATCCATAGATAGTTAGGTCATGGGTGCGACATGAACATGCAGGCCCATGATCTGATCAGTCATGGGTTAGGGCATGAAGATGAAGGCCCATGGCCAGTCACGAGATCTCGTAGACTGTTAGACTGTTAAAGGATTGACTGTTATGAAAGGTTATGAAAGGTTATGAAAGGTTCTGTGGATTATGCCATTATGACTGTTGACTGTTTATGACTGTATATTAAATGTTGGAATTCGTTCACTAACCCCCTTTACCTTAATGTTACTTGCTGAGCTTTAGCTCATTGTTTGTATTTATGTATTATAGGTGAGCATTCAGGTAGCCAAGCCTAGGCGGAGTCTCGAGCTGAACCGCCGTTTTGAAGCCTAACCAGAAGTTTTGAGTGCCTCCGAGTTGGGGCTAGGCCGGAAGGCCATGAGAGAGTTTTGTCTTTTGTTCTTTGTGACTTGTACGTATGTGATGTCATGGATCATGTTATGTAACATAGTGTGTGTAATTATTATTTTTGGGCATGTATATACACTTGTTCATATAAATGTACAGCTCTTGGACTATAGTTTTTGCATGTGCTTCCGCGAGCCCCATTTTATTTATGTTATGTACAGAAAGGCCTGTGGTAATCTGGAATTACTGGCCGGTCTCGTTACCAAACTTCTGGGGGCGAGTTTGGGGCGTGACAGAGTGGTATCAGAGCGCACGAGTTAACTACCCACACACGTGTCCAATGAGCTGTTAGGTGCATTAGAAAAGAAATCGAGCATGGCATAAACATATGCATGTGTGAGTGTGTTTATGAGAAATGAGAACAGAGAATGATGAGGCAACAGAGGAATGAAGATGTTAAGAACGAAATGTTGTCTTTGATATGGTTCTATAGACCAATGGAAGATGCAAATGCAAGAAATGTAGATGAAACAGAATCTTCGGATGCCAGAATGGGTCGATTAGAAAGAATGGTAGAGGCTTTGACTGGGTTGGTTAGACAACAGTTAGAACAAAACCAACAGCTACAACTGAGACAACCTTTTCCACCTCCTCTTCCACCACCTGTGCAAATGGAACCGATCACTAATGATGATATTATCACCCTTACTCAGAAGTATAAGAAATTGAAACCACCAGAATTTGAAGGAGGAATTGAACCGTTAAAGGCAGAGGCATGGGTGCTTAAGACAGAGAAAATTTTTGAGGTGTTTCCATGTACTGACGCCTATAAAGTTTTACTAGCAACATTTACTTTGAAAGAAGAAGCCAGAAGATGGTGGATGCTAGTTCGAGATGCAAATAGAGACTTGAATTGGGATCGATTCAAAGAGATGTTCTATGAAAAATATTTCCCACAGTGCATGCGAGACAGGAAAATTTCTGAATTTGAACAACTGAAGCAGGGTACTATGTCAGTAGCAGAGTATGAGAGTAAATTTACTGAATTAGCTCGATATGCTCCTCACATGGTTGATACAGAACACAAGAAGGCACGGAAGTTTGAAGGTGGGTTACATGTTGAAGTGCTTGATCGGGTAAACGTTTTGAAATTAGAAAAATATGTTGATGTACTTGACAGGGCCCTAATGTCGGAAACAAATATTGCTAGTTTGAAAGCGTCCAAATCAACAACGATGACTGAAGCTGAAGGTAGGAAATTTAAGAAACAGAAAGCGGACTCAGTTAGTGAATCAGTGACTTCCGTGAATGAGAATTTGAACTCAAGTTTGAGTTATAATACACAAAGGGGAAGTAGTGGAAGTGTTGGTAAGCCTACTTGCCAGGAATGTGGAAAGCAGCATTGGGGCATTTGCCGCCTGGGAACAGGAACTTGTTACAAATGTGGACAGAAAGGACATATGGCCAAGACTTGCCCACAAGGTTATCCAAGGAATGAGAGACCCATCACCAGCGGAAGTAATTCAACAATGACACCAATGACAACGACAATAGCTACTCCCGGGGGGAACACGTTAAGACAAGCAAGAGTTTTCACTTTAGTAGCAGATAAGACACAGAACACTGGAAAAGCGAAGACAGGTATGACTTTTGATATCTATTATAAATTAGCCATGTGACCTATGCGATGGAAATATAGAATATATGACCATGCCGGACCCAATTTACCTATGATGGATACATTTATGCTTTGAGTTGAACATCTCTGTAGAAAGATTGTTAATGTGTACTTGACATATCTGATTTGGAGTTAAGTTTGGAGGACCAAACTTTTTAAGTTGGGGAGAGTGTAATGACCCGAAACTGTATGATTTAACTATTGGTAATTAGTGATGTGTTAGTATAATTTAATGGAAGAATACCTGTTTGATTTAGAAAATTATCTGTTGAGACTACGACTTTGGGATTGAAATTGATGACCGTAATGGGTACAGAAAATGAAATTGAATACGTCTACGTGATATCGGGAATTTTTAGAACGATTTCAGAAATTAAATTGAAGACCGAAATTATTTGATTCGCTAAGTTCCGTTTGGCTCAAATGTTATGGCACAATTCTATTTATAAGAACAAGGGCCTTGTTTGGCTCAAGTGTTGTGGGCAATATGGGTTATTTGATGTACATATCTATTAATAGATAAGGATGCCTTGCTTTTTGACTCATTTGACTCAAACTAAAAAGGGAAAAATCTAAGAGAGGGAGAGAGTTCGGGGAAGAGAAGAAAAAGGGAGAACAAGAGAAAGAAAAAGGGGGAAAATCAAGCTTCTTAAGTGATTAAGGTAAGGATTCTTGTTAAATTCTTGAGGTAGATTATTGATTCTTGCATGTTGAACTTAAGATCATGATTTAGGATGGTTTGGTTCATGTTTATTTGGCTTAAAGGAGGTTCTTTCTCAAAACCTCCATGAAAGTTGAGAATGAAGCTTTTATGTACATGTTCATGGGTTTGATCTCCTATATGATGTATTTGAGTTTTGATTGAAGATGTAATGAGTTAATTAAAGTGTTAATCAAGTGTTTGAGAGGTTGTATTTCATGTATTAGAAGTTGATTTTGTTAAGAAAGGATTGGAGTTTGAAGGAGGGAAAAAGAACCAGAAATTCGGAGTTTTGCTCTGTCCGCTCGAGCGGAGGGGAGTACGCTCGAGCGCAGAAATCACCCTCCTAGCAGTTTGGTCATTTTCTTCAGTACGCTCGAGCGGCCATAGTGGCGCTCGAGTGGGAAGGCTTATTTCAGGAACTTTCTGGGGAAATTGTATACTTGATTTTATCATGTTAATTGCATCATTTAGCATCTCATGAGCATGAAATGAATATGAAATGAAGTAAAGAATGAATGAATGAAATGACATGAATTAAAGTAAAGGAAAGAAAAGAGAGGCATGAATGGTTTAATGTATGATAATAATGAATGTTAAGGAATGTTTCATAATGTTAATTGCAGGACAAGCTTCGAAGACCGTGCAACTGGTATTGGAAACCCGCTGTAAGTAACATTTCTGTAAATGATATGTTCTTATGAAAGTATGTTCAAAAGTGATATGTTATGATATGTTTTTGAAATGATAATGCTTTTTGTGAACGAATGTCCTTGTTTGCAAATCTAGTATGGCATCCATAGATAGTTAGGTCATGGGTGCGACATGAACATGCAGGCCCATGATCTGATCAGTCATGGGTTAGGGCATGAAGATGAAGGCCCATGGCCAGTCACGAGATCTCGTAGACTGTTAGACTGTTAAAGGATTGACTGTTATGAAAGGTTATGAAAGGTTATGAAAGGTTCTGTGGATTATGCCATTATGACTGTTGACTGTTTATGACTGTATATTAAATGTTGGAATTCGTTCACTAACCCCCTTTACCTTAATGTTACTTGCTGAGCTTTAGCTCATTGTTTGTATTTATGTATTATAGGTGAGCATTCAGGTAGCCAAGCCTAGGCGGAGTCTCGAGCTGAACCGCCGTTTTGAAGCCTAACCAGAAGTTTTGAGTGCCTCCGAGTTGGGGCTAGGCCGGAAGGCCATGAGAGAGTTTTGTCTTTTGTTCTTTGTGACTTGTACATATGTGATGTCATGGATCATGTTATGTAACATAGTGTGTGTAATTATCATTTTTGGGCATGTATATACACTTGTTCATATAAATGCACAGCTCTTGGACTATAGTTTTTGCATGTGCTTCCGCGAGCCCCATTTTATTTATATTATGTACAGAAAGGCCTGTGGTAATCTGGGATTACTGGCCGGTCTCGTTACCAAACTTCTGGGGCCAAGTTTGGGGCGTGACAATTCAAATAGTTTTTCATCATTTTTTTTTTTATAAATAAGATGGATTAAAACTATTTTCTTATATAATTTTTATAATCTTACGAAATTCTTCTCTTGATTAATTTTTTAAAAATGATGTAGGAACTATGCAAGTATTATTCAAACTATGGAGAAGGATTTATACTTCGATATGATATGCGTGTGTCATTGATAGATAAAATCAAAGATAGAGAGTTGCTAACATAATCAAATAATGATTTGTTTAAGAAATTTTTTTTATGAGCAAGGCAACAAACTTAGATTAAATTTTTTTAAAAACTACTTATAAAGTATAATTAAAAGTGGATATTTATTCATAATTTGATCCCACAATAATAATATACACTGCTGATTTAAAAGTCCAAGTAAATTTATGATAACTTTTCTAAGTTTATAGAATTTCTTTTTTTTAATGTTTTGTTTAGTTTGATACAAGTTATTTATCTCATCAAGTGATTGTGATATTATTATTCTCAACAATTTTTATAATTAATAATTTTTTATGCATAGACATAATTTAATATTAAAATGATTTATTTATCACACAAAATATATATAGTTTATTTTTTCCGTGCATCGCACAGGTTACCGCTAAGTATTATTGTTGGCTTTTTGGCTTTTCGAGGGTTATATTTGTAAATGCGAGCGTGCCAGCAAGGATCAATCAGTCCTTACAGAAATTATAATTGCCAACCAATTATCAGATGATTGTGTTTTAGTTCTTTCAGCCTCAATGAAGAAGACTTTTACTGGTGGCTTGACTTAGGAGAAATTAAGCAAAATAACAGGTAAATGACGAACAATTGAAGAATTTCATTAAAATGAAAACTTACAATGAGCCAAACTCAGCCTTGTGGAGGTTTACAGCAACAATCTACTTGAAACTACTTCTATGAATGAAGTGCAGTGTAGGTATTTAAAGCGCAGGAATGTAAAGAACAGGTATTTAAAGTGCAGGAAATGTAAAGGCTGGAAATGTAAAACTGGAAAAGAAAATATGAAGTAAATGACTGGTTTGTTGGATCTGAGTCTGGGAATTTTTTCTGGGGCTTCCCTGCTATTTATACTTATCAAGGATGACCTTCGAACTGCACTTCAAACCGTCGAACTGCTCCTCCATGATCGTCGATCATGTTGCCTTATAGGTAGTTCCACTATGCCATCACTTGCAGTTGAGCTTCCCTCTTATATTTGAATTTGAATATGAGTAACCGTTGAAGCCACGTCACCTTACATCTCTTTACTGATCCAATGCTACTCAGATCACGCGAGAACCAATATTAACTGCCACGTGTACGATCAGGATCGAAGACTTGAATAGTCTTCCTATATTACCCTTACTCTGCTACGTGTCGAACTGTAACTGGCTTATACAAAATATGTAGCCAACAATTATATAAAAAAAATGGAGTTTCTAATGAGAAGGCATATCAAAACTCCACAAGCACAACCTAAATTTGTTGAATTTTCAATTTTAAAAAATAATTAATAAATCATACTCTCAAACACATATGTATTTATATATATGATTTTGCACATTTTTTAATTTTAAATAATGAATTACCAATCCATTGGGCCATCTTTTAAAAATTATTACTGTGGAGACATAATTTTTGAATGACAACACGTGGCCGAGGTGCCACGTGTCTTGGTCATAACGCCGAGATCATATCGGCTAGGCCGAGGTTATCTGCGAGAATACCGAAATCCGGGATAAGCGGATAAGGGATAAGAGTCCTAGAATGGGAGAAGACTTCAGTTTGGGTAAAGATAAGACTCTTAGAGAATTTATCCCAATCTTACTGGGAGTCCAAGATTAACAGTAATCCTAAATCCATTGAAGTTAGGCTTCTATTGGGACTAGGTTTGTGTTGACTATAAAAAAGAGGCACCCTCATAGGTTTTTTATATTCTGAATAGTGAGTTAAGCACTTTTACTATCTTTGAGAGATAACTAACTTGATCGTCGGAGTGCCCCCGGGTGGACGAATCACCGCCGGAATCTCTTCTTTTTGTTGACAGGTCATTCGGGTTTAATCTATTCTGCCGGTGCTCTCCAGCTAAGTACTAGTTTAGCAGTGTAGTCAGAAATCGACACACACAATTATCTAAATTTTTTCATTCCCTACAATGAAATAAGGAAAGAACAATTATTTGCGAGGGAAACACATATACGGTTTTGTAAACTTTCTAATTAAAATAAATAAATTACAATTTTCTAATTTATTGCTGACGACAGCCTTGATTTTGGTCTTCACACATTGGACAAGTCTTGTGCTTTGGTTGAGTTTGTTTCTCTCTAATTAATTTGTAGTTTCTCTTCATATACCTTCAAGGCACCCATAAACATACTTATACTTCTCCCATAAACAGATTCTCTCTCACTCTCAACAGGTTAGTCAATTCTATCACCACACATACATAATACACAAATCTCTTATAAATTATTCGTATGTATATATTATTTTGATTTTCCAGCGAGACTTGCAAATCCCTTTGCTATAATGTGGGTTTACTTTTTTGTTCTTTTTTTTTTTTTTTCCTGTTCTTTTGTTCTTTCTTTCGTTTTTTTTTTTGGTCAACTGTGTAACTATTGTGGTATATGAATTTCATTAACATCATACAAGGGTTGTGGACTTGTCTAAATGTGTAAATAATTTATAAAGCTACAATAGATATATATACATATAAATTATTTATATTGTGATGTGGTTTTGTTTTTATATTTAAATCGTATGATATATTATTTATTATTTATTATTTTTGTAACTAAATATAATAGAATGATCACTGAGTGAATCAAACACTACCTAATTCTATGAACATTGATATGTGCTAGAGAGATTAAATAAAAAAATTACGGAAAATACATATTTTTTATCTTTAAAATTTTAATTTGTATACTTTATTTTATTTTTGGTTCATGCAACCTATGATTTATGGTTGATTTTTTCTTTTTATAGTTCTGAACTACACAAATTTCTTTTTGTCCATGTGCAAAATATCACTTTGCTATTTTTCAAAAAGTTGAAGTATACCAAAAAAATTAATAAAAATGCCAAAAATATATATACAATTTTTTTTAATTTGTTTATAAAAAATATTTAGTAAATAAATAAATGGGCTAAATGACTCATGAGTTGAGCAACAACCATAACAATTTGTTAAGAATTGGATTGTTGGCTTAATAATCGATCCAAATTCGACTTCTAATCCAGAGAAAATTACAATTCAGATATAAAATCAAAAATATTAGCAGAACATGGGAAGTACAACTCATGGGCGGGGTGTAACTCAAAAACAACGGTGCAAAGTCACACCCCTCAATGTTTGTGTATTTTTTTGTTTTGTTTACTCCACAGAGCTGTAATTCTTCTATTAAATTACTAGCATAATACTCGTTCTATGCATGAATTTAAATAAATAATTAAAATTTAATTTTACAATTATATGATAACATATTTTATGTGTAAAATGTATTGAAAAAAATAACTTAGAATCAATTAAATTTTAACTATGTTTATTGGAGTGTTTTTAAAAAAAAATTTATGTCAATAATTGCATGTTTTAAGTTTTTAATAAAAAAATAGATGTCATAATTTAATAGAAGAATTACAGCTCTGTGGAGCAAACAAAAAAAAAAAAAATAGACAAACATTGAGCGGTGTGACTTTGCACCACTGTTTTTGAGTTACACCCCGCCCATGAGTTGTACTTCCCATGTTCTGCTAATATTTTTGATTTTATATCTTGAATTGTAATTTTCTCTGGATTAGAAGTCGAATTTGGATCGATTATTAAGCCAACAATCCAATTCTTAACAAATTGTTATGGTTGTTGCTCAACTCATGAGTCATTTAGCTCATTTATTTATTTACTAAATAATTTTTATAAACAAATTAAACAAATTGTATATATATTTTTGGCATTTTTATTAATTTTTTTGGTATACTTCAACTTTTTGAAAAATAGCAAAGTGATATTTTGCACATGGACAAAAAGAAATTTGTGTAGTTTAGAACTATAAAAAGAAAAAATCAACCATAAATCATAGGTTGCATGAACTATATATAAAAAAAAAAAGTTTACAAATTAAAATTTTAAAGATAAAAAATATGTATTTTCCTTAATTTTTTATTTAATCTCTCTAACACATATCAATGTTCATAGAATTAGGTAGTGTTTGATTCCCTCAATGATCATTCTATTATATTTAGTTACAAAAATAATAAATAATATATCATACGATTTAAATATAAAAGCAAAACCACATCACAATATAAATAATTTATATGTATATATATCCATTGTAGCTTTATAAATTATTTACACATTTAGACAAATCCATAACCCTTGTATGATGTTAATGAAATTCATATACCACAATAGTTACACAGTTGACCAAAAAAAAAAAAGAAAAAAGAAAGAAAGAACAAAAAAACAGGAAAAAAAAAAAAAGAACAAAAAAGAAAACCCACATTATAGCAAAGGGATTTGCAAGTCTCCCTGGAAAATCAAAATGATATATACATACGAATAATTTATAAGAGATTTGTGTATTATGTATGTGTGGTGATAGAATTGACTAACCTGTTGAGAGTGAGAGAGAATCTGTTTATGGGAGAAGTATAATTATGTTTATGGGTGCCTTGAAGGTATATGGAGAGAAACCAGGAGTTTGCTCCTCTTTAGGTCTCAGGTTTGAATCCCACTCCCAGCTGTGCTCCTGGCGGGCCACTGGAGGTTTGCCCGGTCGTTAACTTCAGGGCCCCGAGATTAGTCGAGGTGCGCGTAAGCTGGTCCGGACACTCGGTTATCAAAAAAAAAAAAAAAAAAAAAAGTATATGGAGAGAAACCACAAATTAATTAGAGAGAAACAAACTCAACCAAAGCACAAGACTTGTCCAATGTGCGAAGACCAAAATCAAGCCTGTCGTCAGCTATCAATTAGAAAGTTGTAATTTATTTATTTTAATTAGAAAGTTTACAAAACCGTGTATGTGTTTCCCTCACAAATAATTGATCTTTCCTTGTAGAGAATGAAAAATTTTAGGTAATGATTTTTAAAAGATGGCCCAATGGATTGGTAATTCATTATTTAAAATTAAAAAATGAGCAAAATCATATCTATGTGTTTGAGAGTATGATTTATTAATTATTTTTTAAAATTGAAAATTCAACAAATTTAGATTGTGCATGTGGAGTTTTGATGTGCCTTCTCATTAGAAACTCTCTTTTGCTTATATAATACTTAGCGGTAACCTGTGCAATGCACAGAAAAAATAAACTATATATATTTTGTGTGATAAATAAATCATTTTAGTCTTAAATTATGTCTATGCATAAAAAATTATTAATTATAAAAATTGTTGAGAATAATAATATCACAATCAATTGATAACGTAAATAACTTGTATCAAACTAAACTAAACAAAACATTAAAAGAGAGAAATTTTATAAACTCATAAAAGTTATCATAAATTTACTTGGACTTTTAAATCAGTGGTGTATATTATTATTATGGGATCAAATTATGAATTAATATCAACTTTTAATTATACTTTATAAGTAGTTTTTAAAAAATTTTAATCTAAGTTTGTTGCCTTACTCATAAAAAGAACTTCTTAAACAAATCATTAATTGATTATGTTAGCAACTCTCTATCTTTGATTTCTTGTATTAATGACACACACACATCATATCAAAGTATAAATCATTCTCCATAGTTTGAATAATACTTGCATAGTTCCTACATCATTTAAAAAAAAATTAATCAAGATAAGAATTTCGTAATATTATAAAAATTATATAAGAAAATAGTTTTAATCCATTTTATTTTTAAAAAAAAATGATAAAAAATTATTTGAATTGTACTTGAAGAAATATAACAAATGATAGTTTTAATCATTATATACCAAAAAATATATATATAGGTTACTCAACGAAAAAATGGTCGAATACAAATAAAGTTATGGACATTGAATTAAATCATATGGGCTCAAAATTGATTGTGTAATCTAGCAAATCAACTAATAATAACATAGAGATATTGTAATAACCCTCACCACTGATTACTGGTTAACCACTGATTACTGCTAAACTGAGACTGATTATGATAAGTAATTGAATCGATTGAAATACTAAACTGACTGATTGAATGTATTAGTTTAAATGCATCTCTATCTGTTTGACTGTTAAACTATCTATTCATGTTTTATGTTTTAAACTGCAAATTGAAGACCTTATCGGCGGCCGAATCTGAAATTGATTAGTGATATGTGTTAATCATAATTTATGTGATTTTATGGCATATTTATTGGAAATGTGATTTGGTATGATTAAATAGATTAAAATAAGTTAAATTACACAAGTTGTATTATTTACAATTTTGCCCTATTAGTGGACCACTACACCAAACATTTTGAGGCTTGTTTTATTTCATCTTGGCATCATTTTGATCATCTCATTTTGAGACCCTTAACCGACCAAGAGAGAAGAGAGGGAGAGAGTGAGAGAATTGGAGTTCTATCTTGTGATTTGCTTGGTGAATTAAAAAGATTGAAGGTTGATTTTATAATTGAGCTTCCCACACTTGATAATCAAGGTCTAAGGTAGAAAATCCACCTTCTTAAACTTGTCTTTGAGTTAGTTCTTGCTTGATTCTTGTTATATTGAAGATTGGAGTCAAAATTAGCTTAAATTGAGTAGGAATTCATGCATGCATGTTACCATTCTTGAGTTTTGAGGATTTTTGTCCATGAAATTGTACATGCATATTCATATTATAGTTCTAGTTCATGAATTCCTCATGTTTTGAAAGAATTGGCTCATTTGAGCAAGTGATTAAAGTTTTGAATTAGTTTAAATCCATGCATGTTATGTTTTACATCATGTTCATGAGATTGGTTTGAAATTGTGTTTAATTGAACTACCTTTGGGCTTTGATTTTACAAATTGAGCTTTGAAACATGTTATATTATGAGTTTTGAAGTATTTTCCAGAAAATTAGCCCAAGAGGATCGAATTTGATGCATTAAAACTTGGTTTTGAGCTTGAGGTTCAAATCTGGAATTTCCAGAATTTGGACTCACGCTCGAGCGGGGAAATTGGCACTCGAGCGTGAAATGCGTGCTCCCAGCACTTTGCATTGTTTTACAGTTCGCTCGAGCGGGGGAATGCACGCTCGAGCCGGGACCTGAGTCACACGATCGAGCGGGCGTCGAGCGTGATTTTCACACATCCAGTACTTTTGCTATGTTTTGCAGTCCGCTCGAGCATGGGAAGTGACACTGGAGCGGGGAGCCTTTGTTTGCATGTCCGCTCGAGCGTAGAAAGCCATGCTCGAGCGTGACCCCTGTTTTCTGAAAATTTTGTAAAGTGTTTAAAAGTGCATCATTGCATCCTCATTTCATCCTAGGCATTCTTAGGCCTGGTTTAAGGCATCTTAATGAGGATATTAATGTAGAACCACACCGAGACAAATTAGGAATTAAGTTATTATTTTCCCGAATGTGAACTTAGTGTGTGTTCATCCTGTAAACTGTGTAGGGTTGGCATCTGAAGACGCGCTCTAGCTTAACTGTAGCCCTAAGCTCTGTGAGTAACAACTGTGTAAAGATATGTTCAAATATGAATATCTTCCGAATGGTTAAACTGTACTATTTCTGAATTGATACTGTTAACTGAATGAATGTATGTCCTCTATTCTGAACTGTATTGTGGCATCCATAGCAACTATTGTTACTGTTACTGCTACTGTTACAGGGATCTCTGTTAGTTCCTGTCTTGGAACTTCTGTTTACTGTTATGATGGCCATCATTGACTGCTCGATCTTTCAAGACCTACTGTTTACTATCTTGTTCTGCTAATGGATGTACCACATATGACTGTTATGACTGAATGACTGATATATTGAATCAATTGACTGTTTTCAATACTGAAAGGACATTTATTCTTAACCTCTTTACGCATTATGTTATTCACTGGACTTTAGCTCACTGCTCAAATATATATATAGGTGTTCAGGCACCGGACCGCTGCTAGGGGCGTCATGCTAAGCACTGTTTTGTCAAGTCAACCTTTGTGACTCACCTCGAGGTTCCAGTACTGTTCAAGCCAAGGCTATGGGGTGTTTTAGATTCCCCCTTTTGTTTGTGTCCTGTATAGACTGAGTGAGACTTGTACTGCACTGAATGTTTCTGTATACGTTATAAATATTGTTCTGTTTCCGAATGTGTATATATATGAAAAGTCTTTTTTTGCATACAAACTGTCACAGCTCATTGGACATTGTTTAATTACTGTTTTGGCTTCCGACATGCCCCTATACTCTATAATACTGTCTTATTGTTAAGCAGGCCTTCGGTAATCACGGATTACTGGCCGGTTTCGGTGCTAAACCCATAGGGGCGGGTTTGGGTCGTGACAGATATTGACAAATATGTAGTACTTCCCTATCATTTTTGTATTACATTCATTAATTTCATATATCATATAAAAGTTTTACTCATTTCGATTCTTCAATAAAATAAGGACCAAGAAAACAAATTTGATAAGAAATTAATTCTAAACTTTATTATTGAAAAAATAAAATTTTCAAAGAGAGAATTTAGAGATGGGATTGAAGAAATACTATAACGAATGACAGCTTTATAAAAAATAAAAAATAAAAACCAAAAAAAGGAAACATAACAATGATCTAATGCAAACTATTTGTAACAACCCTCGTACTGATTACCGATAAACTACTGAATTAGCTACTGGTTACTGCTAAACTGAACTGATAATGACTGATAATTGAATTAACTGAAGTACTGAATGGACTGATTGAAATCGAAACTGAAATTGAATAAGTTTATCTATTACATTGCATTTCTATCTGTTTGATTGATTGATTATCTGTTTGAGTTCATATGTTTAAACTGCTAATTGAAGGCCTTATCGGCAGCCGAATTAGGAACCGTTTAGAGTTTTGGGATCAGTAGAATATTTGTGATTTAATGGTATATTTATCTAAAATGTGATTAGGTATGCTTAAACTAGATTAAATTGAGAGCCATAACCGACCAAGACTAGAGAGAGTGAGAATTAAGGGAGAATTGAACTCAACTTGGGGAATTAGCTTGAATCTTGAAGAATTGAAGTGTAAATTGGCATAATTGAGCTCCTAAACCTTGAATACAAGATTAAGGTAGGACATTCACCATCTTCTTGTTGTCTTTAAGCTTCATCTTGCATGGTTCATGCTCCATTGTAGAATCAAGCCATGATTTAGTGCATAGAGGTTGAATTATGCTTGAATTCATGCATGCATGCTTGTATTGTTGATTCTCAAGTTGAATTCATGATGGATTGTACATGCATGCTCATGTTTCTATCAAAGTCCATGCTTTCATTTTGTTTTCCAACTATTGAGCTCATTAGAGCAAAATTTGAACCTTGAATTTTGGTTTAAAGCTCATGCATTGCATGTTTTAAATGGTTCTTGAAAATGGGTTTGAATGTTGGATGTAATTGACTCACCTTTGGGGCTTGAATTCACAAATTGGCTTTTGAAACTTGTTATTCATTGTTTTGGGATGTATTTTCCAGAATTTGGGCCCAAGAGGTCGAGAATTGAGTTGAGAATGCTTGGTTTGAGCTTGGGAGGCAAATTTGAAAATTCCAGATTTGGCTTCTTCGCTCGAGCGAAGGATTCCTCGCTCGAGCGAGACCCTTTATTCAGGGCTCCGCTCGAGCGAGCATCGAGCGTGGTATCGCGCGTAAAAATCCAACAACCAGTACTTTAACTGTTTCATCAGACCGCTCGAGCGAAGGATTCCTCGCTCGAGCGAAGCCTTTGATTTTGCAACCTCGCTCGAGCGAAGGAAGGCTCGCTCGAGCGAGACCCCTGTTTTCAGCAACTTTTGAAAAATGCCTTCCAACTGTATTTTTGCATCCTCATCTCATCCTAGGCATTCTTAGGCCTAGTTTAAGGCATCTTAATGAGGATTTAGACGTAGAACCACACCGAGGAAATTTAGGGATTTAATTATCATCCTTCCCGACTGTGAAACTTAGTGTGTGTTCTATTTGTTAACTGTTTAGGGTTGGCTCTCTGGGACGCGCTCTAGCTGCTATTAGCCCAATCTCTGTGAGTAACGATCGTGTAAAGATATGTTCAAAATGGTTATCTTTTGAATACTGAACTGAACTGTTTATTGAACTGATATTATTTACTGAATGAATGTATGTCCTGTATTCTGAACTGTATTGTGGCATCCTTAGCACTTACTGGTTACTGTTACTGTTACAGAGCTCTGTCGGTTCCCTTGTGGAACCATACTGTTTACTGATTGATGGCCATCATTACTGTTGGGTCTGTTAAGACCCGGTCCTTTTGGACCTACTGTTCATAGGCTAATGGGTGTACCACATATGACTGATTGACTGAAATACTGAAAGACTGAAATACTGTTTAATGAACTGTTTTCATTACTGTCAGGACATTCATTCATAACCTCTTTACGCTTTATGTTATTCACTGGGCTTTAGCTCACTGTTTATATATATATGTAGGTTCTCAGCAGCCAGACCGGAGCTAGGAGCGTGGGTTAGTCCCCAGTTTTGTCAAGCCAGCCTATGTGCCTCACTGCGAGGTTCCGAGACGCCATGCCATGGCTTGGGGTGTTTTTGTTTCCCCACTTGTCTCCCTACTGTTTTGTGTTGCTGTTTAGACTATTATCCCTCTTACTGTTACAGAGCTCTGTCGGTTCCTTTGTGGAACCATACTGTTTACTGATTGATGGCCATCATTACTGTTGGGTCTGTTAAGACCCGGTCCTTTTGGACCTACTGTTCATAGGCTAATGGGTGTACCACATATGACTGATTGACTGAAATACTGAAAGACTGAAATACTGTTTAATGAACTGTTTTCATTACTGTAAGGACATTCATTCACCACCTCTTTACGCTTTATGTTATTCACTGGGCTTTAGCTCACTGTTTATATATATATGTAGGTTCTCAGCAGCCAGACCGGAGCTAGGAGCGTGGGTTGGTCCCCAGTTTTGTCAAGCCAGCCTATGTGCCTCACTGCGAGGTTCCGAGTTGCCATGCTATGGCTTGGGGTGTTTTGTGTCCCCCATCGGTCTCCTTACTGTTTTGTACTACTGTATAGACTGTCTACTGTTTTACTGTACTGTTATCGAGGGATTAGGTCCCCGTACTGAATGTTTGTATAGACTGTCTACTGTTTTACTGTACTGTTCTGAACTGTATGAATGCATGAAAAATGTTTTTGGCATACAGATTTTCACAGCTCAATGGACACTAGTTACCTACTGTATTGGCTTCCGCCAGGCCCTGTACTCTGTTTAACTGTATTACTGTTCAGCAGGCCTTCGGTAATCTCGGATTACTGGCCAGTTACGATGCTAAACCCATAGGGCCGGGTTTGGGTCGTGACACTATTTTTAATAATTAATAGAAAGAATATCAAATTATTACCTTGTATAAATATAGTGACGAAAATTAATTTTGTGAGATTTTTGTGCTGCTTTCTCCCATGCAGCCTTCGTTATTTCATTAGTAATACGCTTCTCATTCAAACCAACCAATTTTATAGCGATCCCGGTTTTGACCCGTTGCTTATTGTATTCCGGACTCGGGTTGGTTTGGTTTTGAATAGTTGTTTATATCTCTTTCCGTTGTCTTCCCTTTTATTTAGTTATCGGGTTGTAGTTGTGTGTTTGGGACAAGTTGGTTGCTTGTTTTTTTCAAACCTTTGTTGCCCAGATTTTGACTCTTCCACTCGAGCGGGCATTCTTACGCTCGAGCGGGCTTTACAAATTTTTCTACTACACTCGAGCGGCCATTCTTGCGCTCGAGCGCGATTTGCCACTTCTCAGCATTTCTTTTGCAGTTCTGAAAATACTAGGAAAGTGCTTTGGATGCTCGAGCGGGGACCTTCGTCTGCAAAACTTTTAGATATGTGCATTCCACGCTCGAGCGCCAACTTTCACACTCGAGCGGAACCTTGTGTCTGGCGCTCGAACGGGGCTTTCTACGCTCCGCTCGAGCGGACTATGCGTATAACAGTCCGAGAAGATGATATTTTGAATCACTTTTCTTGTCTCTCTCTCTCTCTGTCTAAAACTTCCCAAAAAGCTTGTTCTTGAGCCTCTCTCTCTAGAATTCACCTTCTCTCGTAGATTTCACCTAGATCCATTGATCTTTTCACCCTAGTGCCTTTGAGAAAAAGGTAGAGCTCGTCAAGATCTACATTTTGATCCGAATAGAAGTGGGTTTCGGCGTTCTTGGAATTTCTGTCTTGTGTGACTCATCTTTTTCCTTTGAGGTAGGGATCTTTTCTACATCTTCATATGATATTTAGCTTAGTTATTTGTATCTTGTGTAACAATGATGTGATTTGAGGGTGTTGTAAGCAAACCTAGGGTTTGGGTATAATATAGAAAAAGGGATTGTTGTTAAACATGAAATAAATGAATGTGGGTTGTGGGAATGAGATTAACATGTGTTAAAATGGTTGATTTCGACCTTTAGGTTGAGATTTGGAAAATAAGGGGTTTTTCCCTAGCATACCTTGAACAATTATTTTGTATAAATAATGAAATCGATGTGAGAAATGTGAAATTGGGGAAAAGTATTGATGAATGGTGTAGTTGGATTTATTAATCATTCACCCATGGGAATTTGATGGATTATCTATTATAAAGATTGTATATCTGTATTGGGCTATCGGCGGAGGATAGCTTTGATTGTTGTAGAAATGGTATGTGGATTAGGCAAATTGAAACTAATCTCTTGTTGTTCGTCATTGAATATGACTATGCTTATGTACATTGTACATGTATAATTGTGTGAGAGTGGAAAGGGGATGTGCTCCATTGTTTGATGTTGTGTTTAAATACATTGCATATGTATGAATGATTATTTAGGAGGAGAAAATGGATGAACTCCATTATAATTAAGTTAGCCGGAGTGTCCTGGGTGAAAGTCTTGAAATTATACATGGGTGCCTAGCCCGCGGACGAAATATCCGTAAAATGGCAATTGTAGTGCTTGTATAGCCTACGTTTACATGGGTCCCATCTGACGGCTGGCTGCGGACGAAATTTCCGTGAAAGAAAAGTTTGAAGTGTCCATGCATTGTTGATGTGATTTTAGAACTAATGAGTTAAAGTCTCATTTAGATTATTAAGATAACAAAACTAGTCCATGTAATAAAATGAATGGAAATTGGTACTTTTTGACTGTATAATTGTGAATGTCTTTATCACTGACGTTGTGTATGCATAGTGCACTTATACTTTTGCTAAGTTTTATATATTGTACTAAATGATTTCTACTGAGCTGTGGCTCACCCTATTTGGGATAACATTTTCAGGTGTTTGTGACTTACCTCCACCAAGGCAATAGCTTGGAGGTACATTTTGGGAGCAAGAGCTTCTTTATTTGAATTGTATATTTTTGTAAAGCCTAGTGCTAAATGTATATGAGCTAGTCTCTTTTTGTATAACCAAGTCAAGGCTTGGAAAGATGTAAGCCAATAGAGCATTTAATTCTGTTAAACCCTTTTGTATTATTAACTTCATATAATGAAATGACTATTTACTCTGATTCATGCTGTTATTAATATGTGTTTGGGTTGTATTTATTATATTATTTTGGGGGCCTTACAACTTGGTACCAGAGCGTACCGGGGTTTGAATACTTTGGGTACGTGGGAAGTGACTAGTACCATAATGGGTTTGTCTCGCTTGTTAGAAGCTTTAGTATAGACAGTATGTGCTTATATGATAGCGTACTTATGTGACTATTTGGGTGTGGGATTGAATTTCTAGGATGTTGATTGGGTCCACGAGTTTCTAGGAGTCCTGTTAGAAAGGTACTTGATCACTGTTATTTCTAATTAGAACTCTAGCAATGCCACAGGACGATCATTATCCGGAAATGAAATTCATATGTGTTTACGTGATTATGTGCTTATGTGGAGTGAATTACTATTAGCCAATGTACTAGGACGCAAGTGAGTTAGCTTTGGCACATTTGTAAATGTGCTAATCTCTTTATTACCTTCATTAGGATGTCAGAACGTAGTCGTGGAGGTAGGCGTGGTATGTCTAGGAGGCACGAGATGTCTATACCGGATGAAATTCCGGCACAAGAGGAAGGAGTTGGTTAGGCAAATGTGGCTGAGTTAGTAGGTCAGCAGGCCATGGGCACCTTAGCCCCCGAGATGGCCGAAGCATTGAGGGAATCGATGGACATTCTTAGAGCTGAAAATTAAGTCCAGGCCCAACTAGCTAAGGTAGGGCCTTCTTTTCTAAAGAGGGAGTTTTTCCAATCGAATTCGGATGAGTTTTTGGGTGACCCAAAGGAGGCACTGAAGGCAGATGAGTGGCTTGAACAGATAGTGAAGACGTTCGAGATACTTGGCATTGAGGACGACCAGTTAAGGGTGACCTTGGCGTCTTTCCAACTGAAGGGGGATGCGAGTCAGTGGTGGAAGTATGCGCGGGGACGCATTGGAGGGACTTGGGAGGCTTTTTTAAAGCCTTCTAGGACAAGTTTTTACCTCCCACTGTTAGGGAGAAGTTGAGAGATCAGTTTTCTCGCTTCAAGCAGTTGAATACGCCTATGGCCGAGTTTGAGGCCACCTTCACTAGCCTCTCTAAATTTGCACTTGAGTTAGTGGTGACTGTGGAGCGCTATTGTTTGGAGTTCGAGAAGAGGCTGAGGACCGGACTCATGTTTCGAGTGGCCGGGTCAATGATTAGAGATTATGGGCGCCTTGTGGAGGCTGTAGCCCATCTTCAGACTATTATGCAAGCTAAGGAGGAGAGGATGAGGGGCTCCAGGAGGAGTCAGGATAATCAGGAGGACGGTAAGAGGCAGAAGGGTTCTAACCCTCAACAGTCCCAAGAAATGCAATCGAGGTCTACATTTCCAGTGCCGAGCTCAGGTTCTGTGAGAGGTGGTCAGGGAGACGTGACTTGTTTCAAATGTGGCCAGTTGGGTCACATGTCTCCAGTTTGTCTATAGAGAGGAGAAGGGCAGCGAACAACATCATCTTCGGCTCGTTCTCAAGGCCAGAGTCAGGGTAGAGGATAGCCGCCCACTTGTTATTAGTGTGGTCAAGCAGGGCACCTGAAGAGGTCTTGCCCACAGTTGGGTGGCATATTTGGTGCGTCTGGTTCGAGACAAACACAGAGTCACTAGTCAGCACAGGCCTCGAGGGCCAATCAAGAAGCTTCTTCGGCTCAGTCAGTATAGTAGGCTCATGCTCCGAGGGGTGAGCAGGTAGATCAAAGGCCAACAGGGCGTGTGTACGTAGTTACAGCGCTGGATCTTGTGCTTGCTCCTTCTGTAGTGAGAGGTACCTTCTTGTTTTGCAATTCAGTTGCTAATGTGTTAATTAATTCGAGTGCATCCCATTCTTTTATTTCATCTGCATTTGCATCAGTTTTGGGACTGGAGTTGGCATAACTAGCATCTCCTATTTGTGTAGAGTCACTTATTGGTAGTGAAGTCATCTTGAAACAGGGGTGTCGGGGCTATGACATAGAGGTTGTGGTCGTCGACTCCCATTTGCATTTGTATTGCTTGATATGTCTAGTTTTGATATCATCTTGGGTATGGACTGGTTATCGTCATACCAGGCTGTTATAAATTGCTACCATCAGAGGGTTATTGTATGTACCTTGAGCGGCAACTGCTTTTATTTCTTGGGGGACCAGGTGGATAGAGTTTTGTCACCGGTGTGTGATCTACGTGGGCAGAGTGAGCTTAGTTGTCTACTTACTAGCTTATTGAGTAGTGAGTGTGATGAAGGCTGGGTTGAGTTGCCAAAGGTAGTTTGTGAATACTCAGATGTCTTTCCCGAAGATCTTGTTAGTTTACCACCTCGCCGAAAGATAGAGTTCTCTATTGATTTAGTGCCTGGCACGGCACCGATCTCCATGGCACCATATCGGTTTGCCTGCTGAGTTGAGCGAGTTGAAGGTTCAACTCTAGGAATTGTTAGATAAAGGTTTTATTCGCCCTAGTACTTCACCTTGAGGAGCGCCGTCCCTCTTTGATAAAAAGAAAGATGGAGCCTTACGACTTTGTATCGATTACCGAAAGTTGTACCGGATTATCGTTACGAACAAATACCCAATGCCTCATATAGATGATCTGCTTGATCAGTTGAAGGGATCTTTTTGTTTCTCTAAGATAGATCTGAGATTGGGTTACCATCAATTGAGGGTAAGGGAGGAGAATATCCCAAAGACGACATTCCGTACGCGGTATGGCCATTATGAGTTTCTAGTGATGCCTTTTGGGCTAACCAACGCTCTAGCTGTATTTATGGATTTAATGAATCGAATCTTCCGTGAGTTCCTAGATCGATTTTTGGTCGTCTTTGTGGACGACATCCCGATTTACTCACCCTCTAAGAAGGATCACAAGGAACACTTGCGGGTAGTGCTTGAATTGCTTAGAGCCCATAAGTTGTATGTTAAGTTCGGGAAGTGCGAATTTTGGTTGAGGGAAGTTAAGTTCTTAGGCCATGTAGTATCGGGGAAAAGGGTAACGATAGATTCATCCAAGATAGAGGCAGTGCAAGATTGGGCACAACTTAAGAACGCTTTCGAGATCCGTAGTTTCTTGGGGTTGGCCGGGTATTATCGGAGATTTGTGAAGGATTTCTCCAAACTAGTCTCACCTTTGACTAAACTGATGAGAAAAGGAGTTAAGTTTGTATGGAACAAAACTTGTGAGAAGTCATTCCAAGAGTTTAATGTTAGACTCACCACAGCTTCAGTTTTGATTATCCCGGAGAGGGGTTTAGGCTATTCTGTATATTGTGATGTCTTACGAGAAGGTTTGGGTTGCGTTTTGATGCAAAAGGGGAAGGTAGTAGCCTATGGCTCGCGGCAGTTGAAAACACACAAGAGGAACTACCCTACTCATGATCTAGAGTTTGCAGAGGTGATTTTTGCCTTAAAGATTTGGAGGCATTTTCTGTGTGGTGAGAGATTTGAAGTGTTTTTCGATCACAAGAGTCTGAAGTATTTATTTACTCAGAAAGATTTGAATTTGAGGCAGAGGAGATGGATGGAGTTCATAGAGGACTATGACTTCAAGTTGCATTATCATCCCGGGAAGGCCAATGCAGTGGCCGATGCTTTGAGTAGGAAGTCTATTAGTAGTGTGGCCTGTATCGCCATTCGGGAATGAGAGATGTTGGGTACTTTTGGTGAGTTTTACTTGCACATTGGCGAGTCCGTTGAATCTAAGGCCTTGTTTTTTGTAGCTGCACAACCTACACTTGTGAACCGAGTATTAGAAGCACAGAAGAATGACCATGAAGTAGAAACCCTCCGGGAGAAGATCTCCAGTGGGAAAGTAGACCCGGGCTTAAATGTGTATCCAGACTCGAGCGTTAGATATGGTGACCGTTTGTTTGTGCCGGAATCTTGTCGAGAGGAGGTACTCCAAGAGTTTCACCATTCATGCCTTGCGGTGCATCCAAGAGGCACAAAGATGTATCACGACCTTAGTCGCCAGTTTTGGTGGAGAGGTATGAAGAAAGACGTGGCAGTGTTTGTATTGAAGCGCCTTACTTGTCAGCAAGTGAAGGCTAAGCATCAGAGACCAGTGGGTTTGTTGCAACCCTTGCCTATAGCCGAGTGGAAATGGGAGCACATCACGATGGATTTTGTTGTGGGCCTTCTGAGGACTCAACGGGGTGGCGATGCCATTTGGGTGGTAGTTGACAGATTGACCAAGTTGGTGCACTTTATAGCTATACGCGTAAGTGATTCAGTAGACTATCTTGCCAACATTTACATTAGGGAGATAGTGAGATTACACGGGGTCCTTGTGACAATAGTTTCAGATAGAAATCCGCGTTTTACAACTCGACTGTGGCAGAGCTTGCAAGGTGCCTTGGGCACTAGATTGACTTTTAGTACTGCGTACCATCCTCAGACTGACGGACAGTTCGAGCGTACTATTCAAATCCCTGAGGATATGCTTCGAAGTTGTGTGCTCGACTTCAAGGGTTCGTGGGAGAGGCACCTACCCTCAATGGAGTTTTCCTATAACAACACCTTTCAATTGAGTATTGGTATGGCACCATTTGAGGCCTTGTATGGCCGACCGTGTAGATCTCCAGTGTGTTGGGCCGAGGTGGGTGATGGACCTTTGTTGGGCTCAGAGTTAGTTTGGGAAATGACGGAGAAAGTCGCATTTATTTGTAAGAGGTTAGTTACAGCTCAGAGTCGCCAGAAGAGCTATGCCGACCGTAGGAGGAGACTCTTGTCCTTTGAGGTGGGAGATCATGTGTTTTTGAAAATATCACCTAGGCGGGATTTGATGAGATTCAGAAAGAATGGAAAGTTGTCCCCTCGGTTCATTAGGCCTTTTGAGATCCTTGAGTAGGTTGGAGAGGTTGCTTATCGGTTGGCGTTGCTGCCACAACTTTCCAGAGTGCATGACGTGTTTCATATTAGTATGCTTCGGAAGTACGAACCGGATCCATCGCATGTGTTGGATTGGACCGACTTGGAGGTAGATGAGGATGCCTCGTATAAGGAGAGACCAGTGTGAATCTTAGATAGAAGGGACCAAGTCTTGTGAGGCAAGACAATCCCCTTAGTGAATGTATGGTGGAAACATCACGGAGTCGAGGAAGCAACTTGGGAGCGTGAATTGGAAGTCTGAGAGAAGTATCCGGACTTGTTTGTTGATATTTAAATATGTATTGAGATTTTGATTACGATGATGAAAAGTGCAAACATTGTATATGTTTAAATTATGAGAACATTGTATATGTTATTTACATTGTGGAAACATGAGTTTATTTTAAACATTGTATATGTTTTGGGAATATGGAATGTCATATGTGTTGTATCACTTTTGAAAAGCATTGTATATGCCATGTAAAATTTTGAGAACTTGGACCTTGGTTTAAACACTATATATGTTTTGGGAAATTATAAATTTCATTTTTTGTATGGGACTTGTGTGTAATGACCCAAAAAAAAAAGGTGGTGGTGATTGTTTGGCGTGTATGGTCAGCATGAGGATAATGTTTTTGGGGTGGTGGAAAATTATTTGAGAGAGAGGCTAAGAAAAATTTGAGTGGGAAGGGTTTTTATAATCTCTCTCTCTCTCTCTCTCTCTTTCTCTCTCTCTCTCTCTCTCTCATTAGGAGAGTGGTTACATTCCAGCTAGGGCTTGCTCACTTTCGGTGGAAAAATGATTAAAAAAAAAAATCAATGGGAAGATAGGTTTTAAAAAATATATATATATCACCTCTCTCTCTCTTGACAATGATGAGGGGGTGGGACAGGTAGTATTTGATTGTTATTATGGTGCATGATAGACAATGAAAAAAGAAAAAGAAAAAAAAATGAGGAGGGGGGTTACGGGTGGTCCATAATAAAAAAAGAGAGTTTGTAGAGAAAAAGGTGGTGTGGTCTACTAAAAGAAAAGAGGGGGACAATTTGTGAGGGGCAAAAAAAGAAATGAAGAAAGAAAAGAAGAAAGAGGCCCAAATGATCATCATCTCGATCTCTCTCTCTCAACTTGGTTTTGGAGATGAAGCAGATGCTTCCTGATACACGAAAATGGTGAAGGTAAACTGGGGGTGGGAGAGACATCATGTTTTGGTGAGACACATGTGTGACCTCTCTATCTATCACTTTCTCTCTCTCTACAAGGGCAAAACCCATCTTGCTCACAGCCTATGGCTGCCACTCCAGGCGCCGTTGTTGTCACTAACGACCAACACCACCTGCAGCCTCATCTTCGAAGCTCTCTCTCTCTAAGCTCCAACCATTACAATTCCATACCAACAAGCTTCCTCAAGAGCTACGTGGAAAAGGATAAAGAGGGAGGGAAGAATCCTTGATCTGAGCAAAACAAGAGGCATGCACACACAAAGACAGGAGCGTCTCTCTCTCTTTCTCTCTCTCTCTCTCTCTATCTCTCTCTCTCTCTCTCTTTATTTCTCCATTGATGCTCAATCTTTGAGCTTGCAATGGGAGTCTTTAGAGTGAGATTTTGCCAAAGTGTTGTAAATAAAAGTCGGAGAGCTCGTCGTGATCTTCGCTATGGTAGTCTCGGATTCATGATCGAACAAGATTTGCCTTCCAGATCTGTTTTTCTTCATTATTTGAGGTAGGGACATTCTTTATATTTTTACATTAAAGCTATGTTAGGATTATTTTGAGAAAATATATTATTATAAGAGGTATTGCATATATATTTCATATTTTTGTTTGGTAATTTGTGGAAGAAAAATTATGTTGAAATGTTAAGAATGTTGACATTTTGAGATTGATTTAAAAAAAATCATTTTGTGTTGATAATTTTGCAAAGAAATCCGAAAATAAAATTTAATAGTTGTATGATTGTATTTACATCGTATTATGATTAGATGATTTATTTTGAGAAATATAAAGTTGAATTTATTTTTATCTTTGATTTGGAATTTATTTTTAAGAAAAATAAATTAATGTTGAGGAATGTGGAGTAAATGCTTAAGTAGGAATTATAGAGTTGTTTTGGGATTAAAGACTCTAAACGTATGATAATCATGATGTTTTGTGAATGTTAATGTATTGAATTTGGAAAAGTTGTGAAATTGTGGTTTGTAGAGATTTGGGAAAATTGGCTAGGCATGAAATGTGGGGATATTTTGAGTGATGAGATATGTGAAGTTATGTTTGGTGTTATTAATTTGGAAGATGGTGAACATAATGGATTTACTAATTTAATGAATTAAATTTGATTGGTTAATATTTAAAATCCTTCATAATTAAAGGGGGGTGTTATTGGGTTTAAATTCCTAACTTTTAGTATTATGAGATTAAAAGTGATGATGTTAACCAAGAATGAGATTTGGGGAAATAGAGATTAAGTTGATGTGATGTGATATTTGGTCCATAGTTTTACTAGTTGAGTTATGTTATCATAATATTACCTAAAATTAATATATGAGATATTTGAACTGTTTTAGCGGATTTTGACAATAAAAGAAAAGAATATGATTTTAGCTCGTTTGGAGCAAATGGATGAATTGGATTAAAAACAAGTATGAGTTATCCAAACTTATATTTATTTATTTATTTTCCCTTGGTTTAATTTGATGCATTTGATGTTGATAATTGGAAAGTGACCACTCACGTTATATTTTGTTTTATATAAAGAATATGGTCGAATTGTCTTGAAAAGACTAAGTTGGAAGTTGTTGATTTACATGTGGTAAACACATGAACATTGACATTGTTATATTATCTCTTGGGATTGTATCATGATATTATATTGATAGAGATATAGAATTTGATCACAATGGAGCCTTGTGTGGTGGACGTGAAATTGGAACCAATCTAATGCATTGTTACATATTGCATTGCCATCCCATTTCATTGTTATCATGGATTTTGAATTGCAATTGAAAACTATCATTTTGATAACAGAATTGTTTTTGGGAAACAAAACCATTTGGATTTGATTTGGGTAAATATGCTAGTTAGTCCGGCTAGGGGGTATAATTTGATATTGAGTTGGCCTGAGTGTCCATGGTGAAAGACTAGAAACCCGCACGGATAGGTGTCGAGCCTACCAGTTAATACTGGCAAAAATGACAGATTACAGGTGTCGAGCCTTCCAGTTAATACTGGTAAAAATGACAGATTGGTAGTACTTGTGTAGTCTACTTGCAGACACCAGCCTAGGATTACCTAAGTCGTATTTTCCATTTTGGAATTTTATTGAAATTGTTGGATTAATGTGTTTTCAAATTGGTATTGTGCGCAAGATTTTCAAAAGATGAGAAAAATATTTTGAGCATGACATGGCATATGCATTCATCTCATAAGACTGTATAAAATGGATTTGATGAATTGTTTAATTATTTGATTCAATTGATAATGAGATAATTGAATGAATTGAAAAGGATGTCCTGTTGCTATTGAACACGTTTATTTATTTAAGTTAACTTGTTGTGGTTAATTAAATAAATTGGATTTAAGAGATTATATAATAAAATCATATGGTTTTGACATGATATGATTTTCACGTATATGTATGAGTATTTTGGTCCCCGCTTATCTTCTAATATTTTAATATGAGATTGTTTGGTGAATTAGTGGTTGTTCACCCCCTGCCTGTACATGTGTACAGGAAATGCTTTTTGGATTTGAAGATCAAATAATGGATTTTACCATTTCATAAGTGTAATGTAGTGATGGATTATACTACTTCATTTGTTATTTGGCTGAGTGCTATTTTTTTGTAAAGAGTAGTGTCCTCTTTTTTATTGTAAGCCTTAGGGCATTTCTTTTATTTGTATGTAAATGTCTTTATTGTATCACGAGAGAGAACATGTATATTAATTATTTATCATTTCATCAAAGGATGAATTGTCATTTGTAAATGAACTTAGTTAATGAATATTGGTAATGTTATCCGAGTAATAAAATTTGGGGCGTGACATTGTGTATCGAGTCAATGAGAATGGATGATCAGAGAATGGGTCATGGCGTTGAACTTGTAAGAATAATGTTATTGTGAATGGTATAACTCGATTTTTGAACTTGATTTGTAATTTCGGGGATGAAATTCTTTAAGGGGGGTTATAGCGATCCCGGTTTTGACTCGTTACTTATTGCATTCCAGACTTGGGTTGGTTTGGTTTTGAATAGTTGTTTATATCTCTTGCCGTTGTCTTCCCCTTTATTTTAATTATCGAGTTGTAGTTGTGCGTTTGGGACAGGTTGTTTGTTTATTTTTTTAAACCTTTATTGCCCAGATTTTGCTCTTCCGCTCGAGTGGCCATTCTTGCGCTCGAGTGGGATTTGCCACTTCTCAGCATTTCTTTTGCAGTTCTAAAAATACTGGGAAAGTGCTTTGGATGCTCGAGCGGGGACCTTCATCTACAAAACTTCTAGAAATGTGCATTTTACGCTCAAGCGCCAACTTTCAGGCTCGAGCGGAACCTGGTGTCTGACGTTCGAGCGGGGTTTTCCACACTCGAGTGGACTACGCGTATAACAGTTCGAGAAAATGATATTTTGAATCACTTGTCTCTCTCTTTCTAAAACTTTCCAAAAAGCTTGTTCTTGAGCCTCTCTCTCTAGAATTCACATTCTCTCTTAGATTTCATTTGGATCCATTGATCTTTTCACCCTAGTGCCTTTGAGAAAAAGGTAGAGCTCGTCAAGATCTACATTTTGATTCAAATAGAAGTGGGTTTCGGCGTTCTTAGAATTTCTCTCTTTTGTGACTCGTCTTTTTCCTTTGAGGTAGGGATTTTTTCTATATCTTCATATGATATTTAGCTTAGTTATTTGTATCTTGTGTAACAATGATGTAATTTGAGGGTGTTGTAAGCAAACATAGGATTTGGGTATAATATGGAAAGAGGGATTGTTGTTAAATATGAAATAAATGAATGTGGGTTGTGGGAATGAGATTAACATGTGTTAAAATGGTTGATTTTGACCTTTGGGTTGAGATTTGGAAAATGAGGGGTTTTGCCCTAACATACCTTGAACAATTATTTTGTATAAATAATGAAATCAATGTGAGAAATGTGAAATTGGGGAAAAGTATTGATGAATGGTGTAATTGGATTTGTTAATCACTCACCCATGGGAATTTGATGGATTATCTATTATAAAGATTGTATATCTGTATTGGGCTATCGGCGGAGGATAGCTTTGATTGTTATAGAAATGATCTGTGGATTAGGGAAATTGAAACTAATCTCTTGTTGTTTGTCATTGAATATGACTATGTTTATATACATTGTACATGTATAATTGTGTGGGAGTGGAAAAGGGATGTGCTTCATTATTTGAAGTGTCTATGCATTGTTGATGTGATTGTAGAACTAATCAGTTGAAATCTCATTTAGATTATTAAAAAGATAATGAAACTGGTCCATGTAATAAAATGAATGGAAATTAGTACTTTTTGGCTGTATAATTGTGGATGTCTTTATCACTGACGTTGTGTATGCATGGTGCACTTATACCTTTGTTAAGTTTCATATATTGTGCTAGATGACTTTTACTGGGCTGTGACTCACCCTATTTGGGATAACATTTTCAGGTGTTGGTGAATTACCTCCACCAAGGCAATAGCTTAGAAGGACATTTTGGGAGCAAGAGCTTCTTTATTTGAATTGTATATTTTTGTAAAGCCTAGTGCTAAATGTGTATGAGCTAGTCTCCTTTTGTGTAACCAAGTCAAGGCTTGGAAAGATGTAAGCTAATAAGGCATTTAATTCTATTAAACCCTTTTGTATTATTAACTTCATATAATGAAAGGACTATTTACTCTGATTCATGCTGTTATTAATATGTGTTTGGGTTGTATTTATTGTATTATTTTGGGGGCGTTACAAATTTCATTAGTAATACTCTTCTCATTCAGAGCCAATAATTTTCTTTTTTTTAATCTTTATTACTTGGTAGATATTAACGAATAATAAAAATTATCAAGAGAAGGTTGATAATTTAATGGGAGGTAAGAAGTTATAGATAAGGGCATTTCATTAGATAAAAAATTTAAAATAAAAAAAGATAACATGTGATAGAAAGAGAAAAAAAATATAAGTAAATCAAAATAAAGATTTAGATATATATGTTTTTGATAGATATATGGATTAATAACTCATATCTTTATCTAAATTTTATTATTTTAATTTTTTGTAAATCAATTATCTAATCTTTATCTTTATCTGTAGGCCACGAAATAAATTTTTATATGTTTATTTATCTATAAGTCAAGAAATTAATTTTTTCAAATAAATTTTTTTTTTTAAATTTTTATCTTTATCTATAGGTCATGAAATAAATTTTCATAAGTTATTTATGAATTTTTATATGTTTATCTATAATGAAATTAATCAAAGTACAAAATGAAGGGAAAAAAAAAAGGAGTAATTTCATTTTTTTTTAAAATCAATTATTTAATCTTTATCTTTATTTGTAAGCCATGAAATTAATTTTTATAAGTTATTTATCAACTTTTATATGTTTATTTATGGGAAGAAATTTTAAATTATCTATAAGTTATGAAATTAATTTTTTTAAATTAATTGTTTAATTTTTATCTTTATATCTAGACTATAAAATTAATTTTCAATTTTTATATGTTTATCTATATGGAGGAATTTTGAAATTCAAATCTTTATCCATAAGCAATGAAATTAATTTTAATTTTAATTAATCAAACAAATAGAAAATGAAGAAGGCTGTTCCCAAACGAGGCTATAGTAGACACAAAATAGAGTTAAAATTTATATAATAGGATAATATAATTGCTTATTTTTTAACTAACAAAATTTAAATTTTAAAAAATTATAAGTGGCACTTAAATCTTATCTAATTTTTAACATACTACCTCAATTTTTTTTAGTTTTTTTTTTTTTTTTTTACAATTTTTAAAAATTATAAGTGGCATTTCACTATTATCCAATTTTTTTAACTATTTCCCTGTCTGGTTCTTCTGTTATTAGAGTTATATTAGATTTTATTTTTCTTTTCAAGTTTATCTTATCTTATTTTTGAATTTTTAAATTTCAAAATCTTTTTTTTTTTTCAATTACTAAATTTCTCTCTACCTCATTTTTCTAGGATTTATCTAATTTTCTTCTTTTTCTTCTTTTTTTTCTTTAAAGTTTATCTTCAAATTTAAACTTAGTTAGTTTGTTTGTTTATCTTATATTTACAGAATCCACTCTTACTCTTAATTTTCAGTTGAATTTTTTTCTCTAAAATTTATTTAATTAAATATAGTAAGATCACTCAATTATATTATTTCAATACCCATCTAAATTAATATCATAGTATTTAATTGTTAGAATTTTCATATATTTCAGTTTAATCTTTTTAAAGTTTATTTTCAAGTTGAATTTAATATTTTATTTTTTAAAATCATCTATTAATTATCCATACAAATTTTAAATATGATAGAATTTCATATATATCTTTTGTTTAAGCATAATCTTTTCAATATAAAAATAATTTCCTGCAAAAGAAACCATGAACAGAGGATTGGGGGAAAAACAATCAACATTGAGCCATTTTTGATCTCTTTTCGGTGCCTAAAAACCTTAAATATTTGCTTTACATTCGAAATGTATACTTGCATGAGTTTTTGCATTTGTGAGAAAGTAAATTTATGCAAATGGATATTATTTTTTTTATTTTTAAATTTTTTTGTTACAATCTGTATTTTCCTTATTTCTTTCTTTTTGTTAATAATGTATACCTAAAAATTCAATGTAGGATTCAATTAAATTGTTTGAATCATATCTAATTGGAGGGAGAGTTGAAAATTTTATTTCCTTCCAAAATTAAATCTAGCATTTAATCAATTTTTTTGGAGAGAATGTTAAATTTTTTAAATTTCTTTAAAACTAGTGAATTTTTGTTTTATCAATTATGATTTTATTATATATTATTAGTAAATATTATGCAACACTTTTTTTTTTATTATTTCAATAATTATATATGTTTTTATTTATTTATAATTTTATTTTAATATTAATTATAACGTCACGATTCAATTATTTCGATTCAACGGTTGAACTAGTGACCCATCTACCCAATTTCTTTTCCAATTTGCTCACTGAATTGATTTTCAAAACATTGCTTTGAAGAGAAAGTAGTTGACAAATGGACTTCGAAAATTTTATTGGGAGACAGTGCAGCCCATTTTCGTTTTGTACCCTTCTTTTCTAACAATTTCAAAAGGAGGATAAACTCTCTACCATATTTCATTTTTTTTTTATATTTTTTTTTGTGTGTTTTAGTTTTAACCCGTATAGATGATTTGAATCATTTATCTTGTAAGTTCCACAATAAAAATCATCCATGTAAGAAATTAACTTCATCTGACAATTATAAATACAATAATAAATTGCATTTTTTATATAAAATAAACAATAAATATAATTAGACTTAAATCATTCATTTTATAAAATGAAATGCGATTTGTTCTCATATTTATAGTTGCCTGATGAAACTAATTTTTTGTATGGATAAACTTTATTGTAAAGCTTACAAAATAAACAATTTAGATTATCGATACGGCTCCAGATTGAAACTTACAAGACAAGAATGGAGAGATATTGCAAGATGAGTCATAGAAGGGAACTTTTCCCAAAAGAAGATCCATCATAATAATAAAAAGGGATGAGTTTATATCTAGTTAGGTTTTCTACCTGGAGCGCTATGTTGGGTTTCTGTGGGCTATCACAGAGTCTACATTGATAATTCGATCTATCAATGTATAGCACTCGTTGAGTACTTCATCATTGTAAAAAATCATATTGATCGGATATCAATAACTACTTGATCAGATCACATTTCTGTTATTTTTAAAATCATAGTTACCGTTAACACAAATTTGATCTAATCGAGTGGCTATTAATATTCAATTAACGTGATTTTCTACTGAAATGAAGTACTCGTTGAATCCTAAATATTCAACGGTTCAAATCATCAATATGAACTTTATAGTAGGCCCACAGAGACCAACAATACGCTTTGATTTGATTTGGACTGAAGACAAGCCTGGGCCTAATAAAAATATTATATACATAATTTTTTGTCTCAAAACTTGTATGGTATAAATTTAAAATTAGGGTATATTACACAGATCTCTCTTGAGTTTTGAAAAAAATAAAGGCTTTGTTTGGTTTCTATTTTAGAAACTATTTTAAAACGAATTTTTGTTTGTCTTTATTGAACTTTTTTCATATTTTAGTTAATATTTTTCAGTTTTTAGATACATGAAGATTAGATATATCTAAAAAGTAAAAAAAATTAACTAAAATATGAAGAAAAAAAAAACAAACGAATACCTAAACAAAAATACGCAGAAATTTTTGTTCAAATTTTCATTTATTTTTGGTGTTGTGTTTAAAAATATTTTAGCCAATTTGTTTTACTTTTTAAATGCATCTTGATTAGATGCATCTAAAAAGTAAAAATAATTTATTAAAATATTAAAAAAAATTCATTAAAAATAAATAAAAACTCATCTAAAAAACATTTTTTGAAAAATTAAACCAAACAGACACAAAAAGTCTAATAATTTTGACATATAATTATATCAAATTTTCTTAAAATTTTAATTCATATAACATTTATTTCATTTTTCATCAATAACTTTATAAAAAGAAAAATCAATATAATTATGTCAAAATTATGAGATTTAATATATATATATATTTTTAAAATCTCAAAAGAGGTCAATGTAATCCACTCTTTAAAATTAATAGAATATATGAATAAGGTCAACTCTGACATTTTTGGAGCCCAAAACAGGCTCCTGATATGGGGCCTTATATACATTAAAAATAAATAAATTTGAGACAAAAAGATTATTTATGTATTTATTTATTTTTACAGTGCTTACAATTTACAAAATGGTTATTTTCATATATAGCTATTAAAATTTATTTAAATATATAACCAAATTTACAATAAAAAAATGATCAAAATAATTTGAGCTCAAATACTAAATAAAAAGTGAACAAGCTATAACAAAATATCACTTGACCATCACAATTATCACATTTTTAATTACAAAATTTCTAATCAAACTTATTAACTAAATCATTTTCAATGGATAAAATTACTTAGTTTATTCAATTTTTTTTTTTGTGACATAGTTGATTGAAGGTAATAATTAATCAATTTCAAATTCGAAAGATCCTTTTCCAATAAATAACTATAATTGGTATAATTAGTTATATTATATACACAATCTATACATTTGATAAACACTCTCCATTAATTTCAAATAACTTACAATAACAATCAATTATGTTTCACTACATTAACCATCTATTAATTTTGAATTTTTATCAAATTTTGTTAGAGCCTTTCAAATTCAGATGGCTTTGTTTTGTTTTTTGTTTTTTTTTTTTTCTTTAGTAGTATAATAGCGAAAAAACTTTTGAGTGAATGTGTCATGAATATATTTCTTTAATTATTTTTTTATTGTAAAAATAAAAATGAAAAAGAAAAACAAGAGCTAGGGATGAAAATTTGGCCCGGTCGGTCCATGTTGGTCTTGCGGGCTCTCGCCAAAATACGGACTGAGCTGGCCCGGCCCACGAGCTAAAAAATAGGCCCAGGGGTATTCAGGGTTTGGGCAGGTCGGCCCGGTGGGTTTGGGCCTGGCCTTGGGTTGAGGCTGAGCCCGACCATTTTAAAAAAAAAAAATAATTTATTATTTTTTATTAAAAAAGACATTGAGTCTTGGACGGACAAGGCTTTGAGTGGCCCTTAAGTGGGTCGATGGGTTGGGCTAGGCAGGTCGAGTCAGTATTCAAAATGATGGTCCAGGCCCAGAAGCTCAGACTAGGCTCGGACCCAAGCCCAAACGAGCCTAAACAGACCTAGCCCAAACTAAACTGTAAACAAACTTCGGTCCGCCTATGCATCATAGGTCATTTTTACACACATAACTAGAATTCCAAAGCCAGGAATATGCAATCATCATATCCCCCACAAAGGTACCATCATACGATGCACGCTCATTCAAAACCATTAACAATACATGCCCCACCCACATTTGAAACGCACACAAAAAATATATCCCCACACACTACCACTCTCAACTCTCTCTCTCTCTGGTTTCTCAGTGGCCATATTACAGAGCCATTTTGGCATTCTGTCCACCTCCATCAAAGTTCAATTTGATCTCTATTGTGTTTGGAGGTGGCCAAGATGCCAAAATAACATTGTAAATGTTTCGCTGAGAAATCTTAGCAACAGCGTAGTGTTGATATAAAACATAGATGTTATATATATGAGTTTGAATCCAGAGAAAGATCTCGCAGATTGCTTTTGTTCTACAAGTCAGTTAGAGATGGCTATTTTTTGTCTCACGAGGGTAAGTTATTTCTCACTTTGTTTCACAAACAAGCTGAGTTTTAGATATATGCTTGTGCTTTGAAAAATAGAAAATTGTTGTGTATATCCTGGAGTTCATACCTTCAGCTTGTCAGTGCTTTGAAAAAGAGATGAAATATGTGATTATTTATCCATTTGTAATTTTTAAAATTTGGTTTCTAGCATTTGTTTGTTTACTGATGGTAGAAAAGATTTATTATAAATAAATAAAAAAAAATCAAAATTATTTTCTTCAATCTTCTCAATAATCAAAACATTACATTGATGTTGCAATTTATCTCAAGGTTCAGAAATCTAAGTTCTTGTTTGCTGATTGTGCAAATCAACGAGCTTAACTAAATTAATAGGAAAATATATTTATTTTTACATTTTTATACATATTTTTTAAAGCCGATTTTGTAACTAAATTAATAATAATTAGTAAATTATTTATGATAAAATAGTAGATATAAGTTTAAGATTCCGTTTCGGTTGATTATTCCGTAGGAAGGGACTACGGCCATGAGATGCTATATGATAGTATGATTAGTGAAAAATGTGGAGTATTGATTTTTTGTGTTGGATAATTGAGAAATATGAGAAGGGTTAATGAATGGTGATTGGTGAGGAAGTATGGCCACTTGAAACTCTGAGACTATATTAGCCCCGTTTGGTAGAGCTGTGGAAAAGTGATTATAGATTATAACTTAACAGACTATGGCTTATAGCTATGAACATAAACTGTTAACTTGTTTGGTGCAGCTATGAGATTATAAATTTAAGCAGCAAGTGTTGGTTAATAAGCTATAAAATAGTTTTTTACTATATAATTGTCCTTTCTACCCTTATATGATATAAAAAATGATTATTTTGTCATTTTTTTCAATTTTAATTTTCATTAATAAAAGTTAATATAATTAGTATTAATTAGTATCAATTAATATAAAAATTGATACATTTGCTAAAAATAAATGGAAGTATTATTGTCACAATTATTTTTCATTATAAATTAATTAGTATTAATTAATTGCTTAATTAGTATCAATGAATACTAAAATTATTAATTAGTATCAATTAATGGCTTAATTAGTCTCGATTAATACTAAAATTATTAATTAGTATAAATTAATATTAATATTTAATTTTTATTAGTATCAATTAATATTAATAATCAACAATTGTTATTAATTAGTATCAATTAATAATTAATTCATTACAAAAGTATACAATATTAATTTATTAATAATTAATACCAATTAATATTGATTTTTTTAATTAATATTGATTTCTTTTTCTTTTTCTTGAGAAATATACAATTTTTTATTTTTTAATTAATATAAAAATATACAATATGAATTTATTAATAATTAATACCAATTAATATTTATTTTTCAATTAATATTGATTTTTTTCTTTTTCTTCAGAAATATACAATTTATTATTTTTTAATTAATATTAATATTTGAGTATTGACGAAAGTATTTAAGTAATTTTAGCCCCCCACACCAGCTGCGTGCTTAAGCAAAAAATTTAAGCACCCCCTGACAAGCTTTTGAGATAAGCTGAGAAATAGTTTGATTAGCTAGTTAACTTAAACTGCACCAAGCATAATATTTTAGCTTAAATTAAGCTAAAAATTGAAATAAGCAGCTTATAAACTTTACCAAACAGGCCTATTGTATAATTTGAATTTGGAGTGTTGTTCAAGCCAATCGATCTCACCATGAGTCCCGTTTTCGTAATTTAAGGATAAAGTTCTCTATATATATTATTTATAAAAAAAATTATATTGATATGATAATGATAGTTTTTTCATTGTATCACATTTGTCTAAAAACAAAAGATAATCTTTTTTCTAAAACATTGTTCATTTTTTATTTATTTATTTATTTTTTGAAGAAACACAATAATATGAAGATGATGATAACAAAAGATTTATAAAATGAACAATTAAAATCATCATAACATAATTCATAGTAGGTTCCATAAACTCGAACAATACCCTCTGAGTCAATATCCAAATGTGGACTGGGAAGATACCTAATCCTTAAGTTTAACCGTTTCATTCTATATTTAATTCTTTTAGGGAAAATGGTATATAAGTTCACTTTCTAGACCTAAATATATATGTATAAGTGAAATGATTGGTTGATGATTAGATAATATATGAAAGATATAATTGTCTTATATATTTTAATTGGTTGCTACTAGGGGTGTAAATTTGGCACGGCCTGGCTTGGTCCATGTCGGGCCTCGTGGGCTTCGGCCAAAATTCGGGCTGGGCCGATGCACGGGTTAGAAAATTAGGCCTAAGCCCAAGGGGTATTCGGATCTTAGTCGGATCGGGCCGACTTCAAAATGTTGACCCAGACCCAAGCCCAGGGTCTCGGGTTGGGCTGGGGCTCGGGCCCAAACGGGTTGGGCCGATCTCGAATCTGGGCCGATCTCGAATCATGGCAGACTTCGGGTAATTCATGGGTGGTGGTTCATTTTTACACTTTTTGATTGCTAAATTATTAAATTGGAAAAGTAAATCTAATTTTTATATTTAAGTAACAATGTTTATTTTTTAAACTTTTTCTTTCTATATATAATCCATCTTTCATTATTTTACATATAATATTGCAAAAAAAATAATAGTAGTGGGATGTCAACTTTGTGAATAAAAATATTTTGATGATTGGTGTGGACGCAGATGCCAAATGCTGTGAACTTGTGTAGTCTTCTTCTACCATACATCAAGTTGTGCATTGGATTCCAAGAAGCATTAACGTGTTAAAAGCATCATTTTTTTAATTGATGGCTGCTATTAGTGTTTAGGTGGTGGTACATATATTAATTAATATTTTAACAAATTAAAGATTATTGTTATGTTAAAAGCATAATAATGAGTGTTGTCTTTTAATTTGAGATATATTATGGATTTATTTTTATGATTCGAACTGTTCATTTTATAAGGTTTGTTGAGTACTTCATGCTTATCAAAAATTATATTAATTGGATATCAATAACTATATGATCGAACTGCATATTTTTTATGCTATTTCTCAAAAGAAAAACTTATTCTTTATTTTTTTGATTATCAATCATATAGTTATTGATATCCAATTAATATGATTTTTGGTAGGCATGAAGTATTCAACAAACCTTATAAAATGAATGGTTCGGATTATAAAACTAAGCTCATAATACACCTCAAATTGAGGCACAACAGTCACTGTTGTGCTAAACAGCACAGCAGTGACCCTTAATCCTATTTTAATTAGTGTATTAGCACTACTTATGATATTATTATTGACCCAATTCATTATACAAATTATAAATATTAAAAACTTCTTAAATGATGTCACATTATCAATTAGTATATTAGTTAGTACACTAATTTATACATATAACATTATTCTTAGTATTATCGCATCGAAATGAAATTCTTCTCCACCTCTTATCTTGTTTTCATGTATAATATAAATTTGGGCTAATTACACTAACGGTTGGGTATACCTCCTTATTGAAGTGTGGGACCCAATTAGTTTAGTAAAAGAGTTTAATTTGATTTGGTATTAGTTATAATATATTTTTATATATTATATCTAATTTGTGGAGATCCAATTTAATTTGGTAACAATTAGGATTTTGATAAAAGAAGTCCAAGATTTGATAATAAATAGATATATTGTTATGTTCATCCGAAGTATAGGAGCGGTAGCCAACGTGAGTTCATAGTTGGTTTTTGGTGAGATAGTGCTTGGCTATCAATGTCCTATATATATATTCTCTGGTGAGAGAATGGATGCTAATTGATCATCTTTTAAGTGGATTGGTGCTTTATTTTGTTGCTGGAGTTGTTTGGAAAAGGGCTACGACAGCTTTATGTTTTGTTCTTCTTCGGCTGGTGTTTGGTGATACTAATTTGGATTATTATTTTGGGTCTTTTACAATTTTGTTTTGAAGATTTTGTTCGTCTATTTGGTGAGATCTTTCATCTTATTTATTTGTGATTATTTGGAATTCACCTAAGGGTGGTTTTGTGAGACCATTCGTGTCTCGTTTGTAATCGTTTGGAAACTCTTTGGTTGATAGTGAAATCGGATTTCGATTCCGTGGACGTACCTCACATTGGGGGAACCACGTAAATTCTTGTGTTGCTTTTGACTTAATTTTTCTGCATTAGTTTTTATTTCCATTAATTGATTTACTTGTGGGGAATCATATATTTTCCCTAACAATTGGTATTAGAGCTTACGGTTTATTTGGGTATATTTATTTGTGTAAATCAATGGAGAGGAATGTGGGTCACATGTCCAGTTTCAATGGAAGCAATTTGGTAACTTGGAAAACTAAAATGGAGGACCTATTATTTTGTAAAGATTTGTATGAACCTATTGAGGGTGATAGTGGCAAACCCGAGGGTATAAAAGATGATGAATGGAATAGGCTTAATCGAAAAGTCGTTGGTGTTATCTGTCAATGGATTGATGACAGCGTATTTCATCATGTTGCTACTGAAACTTCGGCATGTGATTTATGGACAAAATTAGAGAGTCTTTATGATAGAAAATCAGCCACAAATAAAGCCTTTCTGTTTCGTAAGTTAGTTAATTTAAAATATAAAGATGGTAGCTCCATTCCAGAACATTTGAATGAAATAAAGAGTATTGTTAACCAACTTGCTTCTATGAAAATTATTTTTGATGATGAGTTGCAGGCTTTGATGCTACTTAGTTCTTTGCCCGAAAGTTGGGAGACTTTGGTTGTGACAGTTAGTAATTCGGCGCCCGATGGAATTGTCATAATAGGCCAAGTCATTAGTAACTTGTTGAATGAAGAAACTAGAAGAAAATTAACGGGTTCCTCTCATTCGAAAGCATTTGTTGTGAGAGGCCGAAGCAAAACAAGGGGGAGGAGTAAGACTCTTCATGGTCGTGATCAAAGCCGTGACAAATTAAGAGATGGTTCTTTTTCAAAGAAAGACATTGAGTGCTATTATTGCCATGAGAAATGGCACATGAAGCGAGAATGCCGAAAGCTCAAGAATAATGAGAAAATACATGACAAAAGTGTGGATATGAAGTAAGAAGACACAACGGTAGTTATTACCAATGATGATCTATGGTCGTTTGTGAAGATGATTGTATCAATTTTGTGGGCCAAGAAAGTAATTGGGTGATTGATTTTGGTGCTTCTTGTCATGTGACTTCTCGAGTTGATTTCTTCACTATCTACACCGAAGGAGATTATGGTTCTGTTCGAATGGGTAATGAAGGTTTGTCCAAGATTATTGGCATGGGTGATGTTTGCTTGGAAACAAATTTGGGCTGCAAGTTGTTGCTTAAAGATGTGAGGCATGTTCCTGACATTCGCCTCAATTTGATCTCTACCGGGAAGTTAGATGATGAAGGCTTCAACAACAAATTTGATGATGGAATATGGAAGTTCACAAAGGGTTCTTTGGTGGTGGCTAAGTGCAAGAAGACTCATACACTTTATTCGATGCAAGGAAAATTTTGTAAAGGTGTTGTCAATGCACTTGAAGATAATACTTCTACCGAATTGTGGCACAAGCGGCTTGGCTATATGAGTGAAAAGGGGCTACAAGTTTTATTCAAAAAAGAGCTTCTATCTGGTTTGAAAGATACACACCTTAAAACTTGTGTTTATTGTTTGGCGGATAAACAACATAAAGTTTCTTTTCATAAAAATATTCCTTCTAGAAAAGAAAATGTTTTGGAGTTGATTCATTCGGACGTTTGTGCTCCTTTGAAAGTTAGAACACATAGTGATGCACTTTATTTTTACTTTCATTGATGATTATTCAAGGAAAGTTTGGGCTTTTATACTAAAAACTGAAGATCAAGTTCTCGAAATATTTAAACATTTTCAAGCCATGGTTGAAAGAGAAACAGGGCAAAAATTGAAGTGCATCCGATCAGACAATGGTGGTGAATACATTGGGCTATTTGATGAGTATTGTCGCAGCCAAGGTATTCGGCACCAAAAGACAGTTAAGAAGACTCCTCAACAAAATGGCGTTGCAGAGAGGATGAACCGCACCATTGTGGAAAGAACAAGGTGTTTGCTTTCACAAGCTAAATTGCCAAGATCCTTTTGGGGTGAGGCAATGAGGACAGCGGTTGACGTGATCAATTTGTTTCATTCCTATCCTTTGAATGGTGATGTTCTAGAAAGAGTTTGGACCGGTAAAGATGTGTCTTATGAGCACTTGAGAGTATTTGGTTGCCGAGCTTTTGTTCACATTCCAAAGGATGAGTGGTCCAAGCTTGATAGCAAGTCAAGACAATGTATTTTTCTTGGCTATGGGCGTGATGAATTTGGTTATAGATTGTGGGATCTAGTTGACAAGAAAGTTATTCAAAGCCGTGATGTTGTGTTTTTTGAAGACCAAACAATTGAAGACTTTGGCAAAGGTGATCAACCGGAGCCAAAGAGTAGTGATCTTATTGACATGGATTCATCTCCTTCATCTTCAGTTGATGATAAAAATGGGGGAGATGTGTAGACACCTATTGAAGATGTAGAGGATGATACTAATTCTAATGAAATTGAGCCAGAAATTGAGGAAGAGCATCCAACTCAAGAACCGCTATCACAACTTGAGTTGAGGAAATCTATAAGGGATCAGCAACCTTCGAGAAAGTATCATCCCAATGAGTTTGTGTTGATTTCTAAACAAGGGGAGCCTGAGAGCTACCAAGAAGCAATTGAGCATGCAAAGAAAGATCATTGGAAAAAGGCAATGGAAGAGGAGATGAATTCCTTACTTGAAAATTACACTTATGATTAAGTGAAATTGCCTAAAGGGAGGAAAATTTTGAAAAATAAGTGGGTTTTCAAATTGAAGAATGATGGCAAGAATCTGAGGTACAAAGCACGTCTTGTTGTGAAAGGCTTTGGGGAAAAGAAAGGCATTGACTTTGATAAGATTTTCTCACCGGTTGTAAAGATGTCTTCTATTCGGGTTGTACTTGGCATGGCTGCAAGTATGAACCTTGAAGTTGAACAACTTGATGTGAAGACCGCATTTCTTCATGATGATCTTGAAGAAGAAATTTACATAGAGCAACCGGAAGGTTTTGTAGAGAAAAAGAAAGAGAAATTTGTTTGCAAATTGAAGAAAAGTTTATATGGTCTCAAGCAAGCCCCGCGGCAATGGTACAAAAAATTTGACTCTTTTATGATGAATAATGGTTTTTCTAAAACCACTTCGGACCATTGTGTGTTTGTGAAAAAATTTTCGAATGACAAATTTATTATTCTTTTGCTTTATGTTGATGACATGTTAATTGTGGGTCAAGATTCTACCATAATTAACAGGTTGAAATTGGAGTTGAGCAAGTCTTTTGCTATGAAAGATTTGGGGCCGGCAAAACAAATACTTGGTATGAAAATTGTTCGTAATCGCAAAAAGGGACTGATTTGGTTGTCTCAAGAAAGCTACATTGAGAAAGTTCTTGAGAGGTTCAACATGAATAAAGCAAAGCCGATTGGTTGTCCACTTGCGGGTCACTTTAAGCTTAGTTCGAATCAATGTCCTACAAGTGAGAAAGACAAGGAAGAAATATTAAAAATTCCTTATGCTTCAGCAGTTGGTTCTTTGATGTACGCCATGGTTTGTACAAGGCCGGATATTGCTCATGTCATTGGTGTGGTGAGTCGTTTTCTCTCTAATCTAGGTAAAAAACATTGGGCAGTGGTAAAATGGATTCTAAGATATCTTCGAGGGACTTCGAAGGTGTGTTTGTGCTTTGGGGATGGTAAGTCGATACTTGATGGGTTCACAGATTCTGACATGGCTAGTGATGTTGATTCTAGGAAATCTACTTCGGGGTATTTGATGACTTTTGCAGGAGAGTTATGGCATGGAAATCTAAATTACAAAAATGTGTTGCTCTCTCAACTACAGAAGCTGAATTTATTGCCATTACGGAAGCTTGCAAAGAAGAGTTATGGTTGAAGAAATTTTTACAAGAGTTGGGTTTAAAGCAAGAAAAGTATGTGCTTTATTGTGATAGTCAAAATGCTATTCACTTGAGTAAAAATTCTACTTTTCATTCGAGATCGAAACACATTGATGTGAGATACCATTGGATTTGTGATGTGTTAGATTCGAAATTGTTGCAACTCGAAAAGGTTCACACAGATGATAATATTTCGGATATGTTGACAAAGACTTCGTCGAAGGACAAACATTTAAAGTGTCGAACTTTGGTGGGTATGGTTGATGTCTCTACCTAAGTCGGTAGGGGGAGAATTGTTGGGTATACCTCCTTATTGGAGTGTGGGACTCAATTGGTTTAGTAAAAGAGTTTAATTTGGTTTGGTATTAGTTATAATATATTATATCTAATTTATGAAGACCCAATTCAATTTGGTAACAACTAGAGTTTTGATAAAAGAAGTCCAAAATTTAATAATATATAGATATATTGTTATGTTCATCCGAAGTATAGGAGCGGCAGCCAACGTGAGTTCATAGTTAGTTTTTGGTGAGATTGTGCTTGGCTATCAATTTCCTATATATATATATTCTTTGGTGAGAGAATGGATGCTAATTGATTATCTTTTAAGTGGATTGGTGCTTTGTTTTGTTGCTGGAGTTCGTCGGAAAAGGGCTACGGCAGCTTTATGTTTTGTTCTTCTTTGGCTGGTGTTTGGTGACACTAATTTGGATTATTATTTTAGGTCTTCTATAATTTTGTTTTGAAGATTTTGTTCGTCTATTTGGTGAGGTTTTTCCTCTTATTTATTTGTGATTATTTGAAATTTACCTAAGGGTGATTTTGTGAGACCATTCGTGTCCGTTTGTAATCGTTTGGAAACTTTTTGGTTGATAATGGAATCTGATTTTGATCCCGTGGACGTACTTCACATTGAGAGAACCACGTAAAATTCTTGTGTTGCTTTTGATTTAATTTTTCCACATTAGTTTTTATTTCCATTGATTGATTTACTTGTGGGGAATCATATATTTTCCCTAACACTAACAGTCCTTATAGTTTGGGACCCGTGTCATTTTGGTCCCTGACGTTTTAATTGTAACACATTGGACCCTGCATTTTGAATTTTGTTCCAAATAAGGATAATTGAAGATACCATTGCTTAATTTCAAGGGGCAAACTCGTCAATTTAATAAAATATAAACTAATTTGACAAAAATAAATGTCAAAAAAATATTTTTAAATTTTTAAAAGTTATTTCTACACACCAAAGATAAAATTATGTAAAATTGATAAATCTTTTAGACATTTATTTATTTATTTATATATTTTACCAAATTAATTTTTATTATGTGTTTAGATGATGATCATGTAATGGATGGCTGTTAAGATTTTAATATGTAATCGATATATTTAATATATAAAATGTTTTTAGTTTTGAATTTTTTAATTTAATGGATTGATTTAATAATGACATTAAAATTGTCACCACATTTGACTTTTGAAAAAATAGAAACTATTTTAATGAAAATAAAAATAACCACCCATTACATAATTATCATCTAAACACATCATAAAAATTAATTTGGTAAAAATAAATAAATAAATAAATGTCTAAAGAATTTATCAATTTTATATAATTTTATCTTTAGTGGGTAGAAATAATTTTTAAAAATTCAAAAATATTTTTCGACATTTATTTTTGTCAAATTAGTTTATATTTTATCAAATTGACGATTTTGTCTTTGAAATTAAGCAATGATATCTTTAATTGTTCTTATTTGGAACAAGATTCAAAATTCAGGGCCAAATGTGTGATAATTGAAAAGTTAAGGACCAAAATGACACAAGCCCCAAACTATAGGGACCGGTAATGTAATTTACCCTATAAATTTTATTGTTTTTAAAATATAATAAATCTTACATATATATACATTATTTTTATTAAGGGGATTTGGTCAAAACTCCCTCATAATAAAACTTTAATGCATTAAGGACAAACACAAAAAATATTTCTTGAAAAATTCAACATATACCACTATTATCAAAATATATATATGGAGTAATTTAATATTTTAAACTTTAAAATAATATAACTTTTGATCGGGATGTCATTTTTTAATAAAATTAGTATTTTTGAAATTTTCTTATCAAGATCTATCAAACAAGATTCATATTGACTATGAAACTCCTAAAAAAAAAATATACCGTCGAAATTGACGTAAACAGTAACATGTTATTCTGATTCATAGTAATATTTTATTATTACAAAAAATAGAGTACATATTAGATGAATTAACTAAAAATACACATACACAATATTTTAAAACTTGTATAAAAAAAATAAAACTATTCCTTATTAATAGAGTTTTGTGATATATATATATATATGCATGGGCAATATTATCTAAAAAAAAAAAAAAAAATTTATTCTGTCCTTACTCAATTATGCATTTCTTTGTTAGAAAATTTATGAAATAAAATAAATTAAATTGTCATTTTTACCAAAGAAGAGTCCAACAAAAGAATTTTAACTAAATTTCCCTTTTATTAGGTAAATACACGTATATATAGGTTTTCATGTAACATGTATATTTCATTGTTTTCTAAATATATGTGAACCAAAATAGTGTTAAATAGCATTTATCTTTCTGGTTATAATCGTGTCCATATTTTCTCCCTAACTTACTTTTGCAACAATGATTTTTTTTTTATTATTATTTTTATATTTTATGGGCCTTGCTATACCCCTTAATTTTTGGCCCCCTAATCCCCCTAAATTTCAACCAAGGCAAAAAAAAAAAAAAAAAAAAAAAGCCCAAAACGACGTCGTTTTGGACATTAGGGGGATTAGGGGGACAAATCATTTTCCATATTTTATTGTTTTCTAGATGTACTAACAGTAACATGTACGATGCATAAAAAAATAGACTATATACATTTTGTGTGATAAATAAATCATCTTAATATTGAATTATGTCTTAATAGCGGCAAGCCATGATGCCATGCTATCTTGATAGATGTTAATAATAATTAACCTACAAAATTTCACAATAAAATTTGATATGCATAAAAATTATTAATTATAAAGATTGTTGGGGATAATATTATCACAATCACTTGATAACATAAATAATTTGTATGAGACTATAGTGTCACACAAAGAAAAAAAAAAAAAAAAAACAAAGCATTGAAAGAGAGAAATTTTATAAACTTAAAAAAGTTATCATAAATTTAGACTTTAAAATCAATTGTGTATATTATTGTGGGACCAAATTATGAATAAATCACAATTTTTAATTATAATTTCTAAGTATGGTTTTTAAAACAATTTAAGCCTCATTTGGGAACATACTATTTTAATAACTTTTTTACTTTTTATGAAAAAATATATAAAAAGGTAGAGAGAGTGATGTGACAACCTATAATGACTTTTTTGACTTTTTAACTAAAATTGAAAGTTGCCAAATAAACTTTTAATCTAAGTTTGTTACCCTGCTCATAAAAAGAATTTCTCAAACAAATCATTAATTGATCCTATTAATAACTCTATCTTTGATATTCTCTATCAATGACACATGCATATCATATTAAAGTATAAATCATTCTTCATAATCATTTTCGCCATAGCTTGAATAATACTTGCATAGTTCCTAAAATATTAAAAAAAAAAAAGAAAAAGAAAATTCAATATAAGAATTTCGTAGGATTACAAAAATTATATAAGAAAATAGTTTGAATTCATTTTATTTATAAAAAAAAATGATGACAAATTATTTGAATTGTATTTGAAGAAATATAACAAATGATAGCTTTAATCTTTATATACCAACAAAAAAATCATATAGGTTACTGAATGAAAAAATGATTGAATGCAACTAAAGTCATGGACATTAAATTAAATCGTATGGGCTCTAAATTGATAATATAATCTAGTAAATCAACTAATAATAATAGAGAGATATCGACAAATATGTAATACTTCCTGTGGGGGCATATTTTTGGGAATGACAACACGTGGCCAAGGTGGAACCGAAGTGCCAGCCAAGCTGTCACGTGTTCTGGTCATGACGTCAAGGTGATCTCGGCTAGGCCGAGATTATCTAAGGAGATATCGGAATCCAAGGTGAATGGATAAGAGTCAAGAGTCCTAGAATGGGGGAGGATTTCAGTCTGGAAAAGGATAAAAGCTCTTAAGGAGTTTATCTTTATCTATTTGAGAGTCCTAGATAAGCATTGAGCCAGAGTTTATTGAAGCTAGGCTTCTATAGGGATTAGGTTAGTGCAGGCTATAAAAGTAAGGCACCCTTGTGGGTCTAAGGTACGCTTTTTTGTATTCTGGCTAGTGAGTTAAAGCACTGTTTGCTATCTTTGAGAGATAATTGAGCACTAACTTGATCGTCGGAGTGCCCCCGGATGGACGAACCATCGCCGGAGTCTTATCTTTTTGTGACAGGTCGCTCGGGCGCCATCTATTTTGCCAGTGTTCTCCAACTGAGTACCTATTTGGCAGTGTGGTCAGAAATTAACACACACAATTTGGTGTCATTTGTGGGAAAGAAAGGAGAATAGTTGGCCAACAATGGACAGAAAGAGAAAATTAAGGACGACATCCCTACTGGAAGTGGTAAACACGTTGACCCTAACGTAAAGGAGGATAACTGCAACGAAAAAACTCAGGATCAGAATCCCGAAGAGAAAGACGTCGGCTAGGAGAGAGACGTACTAAAAAAGACAGACCAAGGCTAGTATTATAACGAGAACGACCTCCAGGTGTGGAAAGATAGATACCTGCGGAGGGATGGAGAGATGAAGGGAATGGCGAACAAATTGGTAGACCTATAATCAGTCGACAATTTCATGATGCAGAACAACGTCATGCAGCCACCGTTTCCGTTACAAGATACGTCGATTTTAGCAGCCAAGAACGATGCCCAGAAAGGGGAGCAGAAAACAGTTCCTGCAGTCCCTCGGCACACCAAGACCAAGAAACACTCTCACCGGCCTTCATGGGAGGTCGAGCGAGAAGAGTCAATGAAGGGAGAATCTCGGAAGACACATCATACCAAAGAAACTTACACCAAAGAACATCCGTATGTTCAAGGGAAGGAGCTCTGTTCGACACGACTATGGAGGGAGGTCCAAGAGGACTCATAATGACACCGGGAGTAGCGCACCAAAAAGGCTGAAATCCGTCGACAATCGAGCTCTTGGACAGACCAAGGAGGATTTAAGAGATTACCTCCAGAGGAAGCGGCAAGATGCCGAGGTAACCTCTCTGGTCAAACCGAGAACGCCATTTTTGGTAGAATTGGACAAATTTGAGGCCCCAAAAAGGTTCCACATGCCGAGATTCCAAATATACGACGGAAAGTCTGATCCTAACTTTCACGTCGGCTTGTACCTGAACTCAATGGCGCTATACATCGGGAACGAGCCGTTGCTCTACAAGGTGTTTCCCTCATCCTTTGGGGAAATCGCATCGGATTGGTTTCACAAGTTGCCGAAAGGAACTGTGAAAAGTTAGGAAGGCCTGGCCGAGATGTTCGTGGCTAGGTTTGTGACAAACAAACTACAGCCATTAAGGGTGGACTCCCTGTTAGCTCTGAGAATTGGCAAGAATGAAAGCCTTAGGGCTTATGCCAAGAGGTATTATGAGGTGTTTAACTGAACACCAGGGTGCAACCAAGAGGTGGCGGTCGTGTCTTTTAAGAATGGCCTAAATGATGATTGTCTACTTCAAAAATCATTGGCAAAGACACTGCCAAAAAGTATGGAGGAACTCATGGCCAGGATTGAGAAGTATACGAGAGCGGAGGAAGACACGCCAGGGACAAAGGCGTCGAAACAAGAGAAGAGAAACGGCTCGCCGAAGCGAGGCCAAGGTAATACTGGATACAACAAGCAAGATATAGGACTGAGGGTTGCACATGCAGTCACTACCGTATTCCGAATTCCGATTTACAAAATCTTGGAAAGAATCTGGAATCAGCCCTATTATAGAGCACCAGAGAAGATTACTGGCGAATTTATGGGAGGAAATCTGGGGAAATGCTGTGCCTACCACAATGAGGATGGGTATCTAACTCAAGGGTATAGAGACCTAAAGGCACATCTGGAGGACCTGGTAAGACAAGGTCATTTAAGGGACCTGATAGATGAGGCCAGGACAAGGGAAGAACAATCAAGACTGCCTCAAGCACCAGCAGCACCACCTCCACCAGCACCACAACCACAAGCAGACGGACCTCGAGTGATCAATGTAATTCACTTGAAGGTCAATGAGAATGAGATACGTGAGGAAACTCAAAAGGTGAAACACTTACAGCATGTGTATCAGGTCTAGCAGAAGAGACCTAGGGCAGACGAGTGCTAGGGACCAATGGTGTCCTTTACTGAGGACGACTTAGAGATGGTACAGCATCCACATAATGATGCCTTGGTAATATCCTTCAAGATTAGAGAGTGCCAGGTAAAACGCATTCTAATCGACCAGGGCAGCTCTTGTAATATCATGTATGTCAGATATTACAAGGAGCTTACCAAGATGATCTGGAACAATCCAATGGTCCAATGGTTGGTTTCAATGGAATGCCGACATGGCCCCTAGGAGCAATAAGTTTGGAGGTACAGGCTGGCACCAAGAAGGTAAATATGGAGTTCACAATAATTGACACCCCCTCCCCTTACAATGTTATCCTGGGAAGGCCATGGTTGCATGCAATAGGAGTTGTTCCCTCAACACTGCACCAGCTATTGCGGTTCCTAACAGAACATGGAATTGAGGAGGTCAGAGAGGATCAGGTGCAGGCAAAGAATTGCTCTATGGCAGCAATGATATCCACCTACAACGTGCGAGAAGCAAAATTAGCAGAGATTAAGGACGAGGACATGGAGGTCCTTGAGGACGTCGACAAAGAACCAGCCGAGAAAAGTGAGAAAGCCTTGAAGAAGATCCTAGTCCAGTAAGGGGATGAAGAATGTTTCTTCCTTCTCAGCTTAGGCCTGGTCGAGGAAGAGGAAAATGAGTTAGAGGTGTTCTTGAGAGCAAACATTGAGGTGTTTGCCTGGACACCATACGAAATGCCTGGCATTGACCCCGAGGTCACTTGCCATAGACTGAATGTGGACAGGTCGGCCAAGCCTGTCATCCAGCAAGCAAGGAGGCCTACGTTGATACATGTTGAGGCAGTATAAGAGGAAGTAGATAAACTTCTGGAGGCCAGAGCCATTCGAGAGGTAAACTACCCAACATGGTTATCAAACATAGTTGTTGTGAAGAAGAAGAATGAGAAATGGAGGGTCTGTGTAGACTTCACCAGCCTGAACAAGGCTTGTCCCAAAGACAATTTTCCACTCCCCAAAATTGACCAATTGGTGGATGCTACCTCAGGACATGAAAGGATGAACTTCCTGGACGCTTACAGGGGGTACCATCAGATAGCTATGTACCCCTAAAATGAGGAGAAGACTGCATTTATCACCCCAAAAGGGCTGTATTGCTACAGAGTGATGCCTTTCGGGTTGAAAAATGCAGGAGCAACTTACTAAAGATTGGTGACTAAGATGTTCAGACATCTAATAAGCAAAATAGTGGAGGTATACATTGATGACATGGTTGTGAAGACCAAGGAACCTGAGGATCATCTGGTCGACCTGAAAGTAGTCTTCGATATCCTGAGGACATTTCAGCTTCGACTCAATGCGTCGAAGTGCGCATTTGGAGTTGGGTCAGGAAAGTTCTTGGGATACTTGGTTACCAGAAAGGACATTGAGGCAAACCCGGATCAAATCAACGCCATCTTGGAGTTGAAGAGCCCAATATCGGCAAAACAAGTGCAGATATTGACTGGAAGGGCTGCAGCCCTAAATAGGTTCATAAGCAGAAGTTCTGACAAATGCAAACCTTTCTTTAGTTTAGTGAAGAAAGCCACAGACTTCTTATGGACAGAAAAGTGTGAAGTTACCTTGGCCGACTTGAAAAAATACTTGACCACCGCTCTAGTTCTCTCAAATCCAGTACCTAGAGAAGAGCTGTTCTTATACTTGGCGGTTTCAGAGCATGCAGTGAGTGCAGTGGTAATCAGAGAAGAAAAGGGAGAACAAATGGCAGTTTACTACGTGAGTAAAACCCTAACAGATGTAGAGACCAGATAATCACCCTTGGAGAAACTGATACTGGCTTTAGTAATGGCTTCCAAGAAGTTGAATCATTACTTTCAAGCCTATAAGATTGTGGTATTAACTAAGCATCCTTTGAAGTCCCTATTACAACAAGGAGATCTGATCGGCAGGATAGCCAGATGGACAGTAGTATTAGGCCAATATGACCTAGAATTCAGACCCAAAATAGCAATCAAAGGCCAGGTTTTAGCCGACTTCGTGGCCGAGTTCACACCAAGCGCCATTATACATCAGGCCCCGTTGAGTCGCGGATTAGGATGTCCAGGTGAACAAGAAGAAACCCAGCGGGGGATAGCAAAACAGAAGAAAGAAGAGAAGCTCAGGCCGTACGGTATTTACATCGGTGACTCCTTCCACCTGTTTGTTGATGGGAGTTCAAATTGTCAGGGAGCAGGGGGCAGGAGTAGTGCTAGTATCGCCAGATGGGTTGATGCTGGAACAATCTATTCGTTTGGGGTTTAAAACCTCAAACAACGAAGCAGAATATGAAGCACTAATCGCAGGATTAAAGTTGGCAGTAGCAATGGAAGCCGACGAGGTGATGGTCTTCTGTGACTCCCAACTTATCGTCAACCAGGCAACAGATGAATACGCAGCCTGAGATGAAAGGATGATAGCCTATGTAAAGAAGGTGGGCAGATTGGTAGCCTTATTCCAGAGTTGCCGACTACAGCAAGTTAGCCGAGATGACAACAGTCACGCTGATGCCTTGGTCAACCTGGCTAGTGCAATGAAACCAGGAGAGGCAAAGACAATAATGGTTGACTATTTGTCAGGTCCAAGTGTAGAACCACTGAACATAGAGTATGAGGCAATGTGTGTGGAGATGGGACCAAGTTGGATGGATGCGATAATAGTATTCCTTAGAGATGGAAAACTGCCAGATGATCATAAAGAATCACACAAGACCAGACTGAAGTCGGCAAGATTCAGTCTAACAACCAAAGGACATCTCTATAGAAGATCTTTTACTGGTCCCTTTTTAAGGTGTGTGCATCCTTCACAAGTTGAAGACTTCCTGTATGAAATACACAAAGGAGTATGTGGAAGCCACGCAGGGGGCAAGTCACTTGCTCATAGGGCCATTACTCAGGGGTACTAGTGGCCTTATATGCAGAAAGATGCTGAAGCTTATGTCAGAAAGTGTGAGAAGTGTCAGAAGTTTGCACCTTTGATACATCAACCAGCAGCAGATTTAAACCTAGTGTCCAGCCCTTGGCCATTTTCCCAGTGGGGCATGGATCTTGTTGGACAACTACCTCAAACGACTGGACAAAGGAAGTTCCTGCTGGTGGCAACAAATTACTTCACCAAGTGGGTAGAAGTTGAACCCCTTGCAAGGATTCGGGACATTGATGTAAAGAACTTCATATGGAAGAACATCATTACCAGGTTTGGGATCCTAAGGGCAATAATAGCAGACAATGGTACGCAGTTTGACAGTAAGCTAATCAAGAGCTTCTGTGTAAAGTACAAGATCAAAAACTACTACTCCACTCCAAGCTTCCCTCAAAGCAATGGTCAAGCAGAAGCATCCAACAAAACTATCTTGGATGGGATTAAGAAGAGACTGGAAGCAGCAAAGGGAAAGTGGGTGGAAGAGTTGCCCGATGTACTTTGGGCATATCGGACTACGCCGAAAAGATCAACTGAGGAATCCCCATTTGCCATGGCTTATGGCACAGAGGCAGTAATCCCATTAGAAGTTGGCATCCCAGGGATCAAAACCTAGGGAGTGGAGAATGGGACTAATGATGCATTTTTAGCCTGAGATCTAGACCTATTGGAAGAAAGAATGGAGAAAGCAGCAATTCAACTGGGGGCATACCAGTGTAGACACCCCATTTTTGACCGTCCTCAAGACTTGGACGTCATCGTTTGAACACTCGATGATCATCCATGCTCGTGTTCGTTTTGAGTTTCCGGAGGTCTCGCCCGTGCGCCTTGCCTCAGGATCTCTTAACTTGCCTGTTTTGTGCTTGGTTATGGACCAAGCACTTGTGTTTTTGCTTTGAGGGAAGAGGGTGGCTTATTTGTCATCTCCACACCCCATTGGCCCTGGTATAAAGCCATCAGCCTTGTTTTCTTGTCATCGGCCAAAAGTATTGGCCGATCGGCACTTTATTTGGTCGGCCGGCATTTTTGTTGGTCGATCGGCCATTTTCTATAAGAGGGGAGGCCCTTCTCCCTTCTCAGAGGTTCAAAAAATTAGGGTTAGAAGAAGTTGTATCTCTCTATCTCTATATCTCCCTATCTCTATCATTTGTGTGTGTATTTGTGACCTAAAGTGATTTTTGTTCACACTATTGCACACAAACACCTAGCATTACACCATCCTTGGTTGCTAAAGTTCTAAGAAGTTGTTGTTAGGGTTCTTGGGGTGGTTTGGATCAGAGAAAGGTGCTGGTGTTGTGTTCTTGAAGGTGTTCTTCAAGGGTGAGCATTCTTGCTTTAGATACCCCTTTCTTGCTTAAGCTTTTAGCCCTTCTTGCTTATTGTTTTAAGCTTAGCTATTAACTGATAAAAGTTTTTTTTTTACTTGGTTTAGAACTTTGTTTAAGGTCTCTTTGAGGTTTGGGGTTGTTTACCCCCTCCAAGGCCTTGTTAGGCCTTGTTTTAGGCCATCCCTTTTGGCCCTTGCTTTAAGCTTTGCATGGCCTCTCTACCATTGAAATCCAGAGGATTTTCAATGGTGGAGAGGTGGTTTGGTGTCCTAAATAGGAGAGGGTCATCCCCTTTCCTTGTTGTCTTGAATGCTTGCATAAATAGCTTATGTTGGTGGCTTGTATGCCTAGCTTGTTTTAGCTTCATTTCAATGTGTATTAGGCTTTGTTTTGCCTTAATACACCTTTTTTTTGAGTTGGTTCGATGGCCTCTTACATGCTTCATGTACTTGCCTTGTAATCCCCTGGTTTGCCTTAACATGCATCTTGTGTTTAGACTACCATTCTTGCATGTTTTGGCTTAGCTTAAAGAAGATTTTGTTCATGTCTCATCATGTTTAAGATCTGATTTTAGTTGTATTGGTCAACCATGACTTGTTTTGTATAGCTACCATGCAATTTAGCTTGTAAGCTTTGTGTATTGAATCCCCTAGCATGCATTACTTGGGTCATTTCAGTGATTTGGTATCACTTGTTATGCTATTTCAGTCCATATAGTATGCTCATATACTTGCATTTGTCACTCCTTTAATGCTTTAAAGAGTTGATGTTTTATGCCTCTTGAATGGGTCATTGTGTATGCCTCCATGTTTAGGCCTCTAGGATGCCATTTTGATGCATTTTTGGGCTCATTCTAGCATGCCATAACTCTGATTTTATTGGCTTAAATCATACAATGTTTGGTTGTATTAGGTGTAGTGTAACACCCTTTTTGGTAGCCTTGCATGCCTCATGCTTTAGGCCCTTTGTTCTTGCTTATTTTGGCCTCATTCCTTGCATGTTTTAGGCTTACTTTGGACCTGCCTTAGGACTGTTTTAGGTCCTCTTGGCCCTTGGGGGCTTGCTTCATGTAGCCTCGATTTGAGTCCCTTGGCTAGTTTCAAGCTTTAAGCTTTCTTGCATGCTTTGCTTGTGTACTTTGGTTGATTTGGCACCATCCCTTGCATGATTTCAGAGCTTAACATGTTTGTCACATGTCCATGTTTATCCTCTCCTAAGTGTGCTTAAGAGTTGTTCTACTATGCTTAAGTGTTAGGCCAATTGGCATGCATGTTTGTATGTACATTTCATGCCTTTGTTTTAGCACTTTGGCCACTGATTTTGGCATATTTGAGAGTTGTCCATTTTGGTTTAAGTCCATCTTACCATGTTGTTGCGTGCTTGTTTCATTTTGCATGTTGTTGCGTACTATGCATGTTTGCATATTTAGGTTGTATGCGTATTGCATATTGTATGCTTGCATGTTGCATTAGATTTGCATCATGCTTGAGTTGTTTGCATGCTTGCTTGCATGCTTAGGTTGCATTTCATTGTGTGTGCATTCCCTTGCCTCTTGATCAAGCATGATAGAGGTTGGGGCCCCTTATGTGTTGTGTGCATTTTATTTGATATAAATTGCACACTTGGCACCTTTGGCCATCATGCATTGAAATGCGTGATTGGTGGCCCGAGGGTCGAGAACCATATCCCCTTGAGTTCATGACATGATAGGGAGGATGTTTGTGCACACATTGTCTTGAAAATGCATTGCCATGCTCTGTTTGTCCTCTGTTGTAGCAAAACAGCATTCTGCAGGAAGAGATGGCCGGCCGGCCATCTTCAGTGCCGATCGGCTAAAAATTGTTGGTCGAGAGCCTTACAAATGATCGATGACCAATTACACATGGCCGGTGTTCCTATACCTTGGCCGGTGACATCCCACAGCACCTAGAAGGTGATTCAGAAGCATCCTTGAGATGTGCACAGTTTTCAGAGGTGTAGAGCAGTGTAAACAGAGGCAGCGTGAGCATGGCGATAGATTTCCGAGCGGAGCCGAGCATGCATGCATTCATCCCTCTTTCCGAGGCCTCTTTACCGCTCTAGTAGTTTGATTAATTTGTTTAATTAGTTAAGTGTTGTGTAATAATTAGTTAGTTAGTTAGTTAATTATTCAGTTTGTATTATTTATTCGGACCCTCCGTCGAGAGGGTGAATTTTGTAATAAGTGTGCGTGAGTGTGTGAATGTCTTCCAACCCCACGTCTTTCTCCCTTTTACTTACCTGCTTTCAGTGGTTAGTTTTAGGTCATGTTTCAATTAGCATTCCTATGCTCGCATGTTTGCATCCATTCATCTGTATTGTATGCACCGGGCTCGGCGCATCATACTAACTGCATTGTATTTCAATTACTACTTGAATACATGATTATCAAGTTGCATCTCATATGCCACCTTAGAATAGCCGAGCCTATTTCTAGTTGGATTTTGCATGTGTTACATTAGCCATCTAAACATAGCTAGGATCATGCATTGATTTCTAACTAGTTATTGTTTTGGCTCGGAGTACTAGGTAAGCTTTTAAGCTTTAGCATCTTGCATGAATGTGAGTGTTGATATGACAGCATGCTTGCCATGAGGCTAATTGCTTATATGATATAACTGCCTGAATGTCTGTGGGTGAAGGTTGGGTTACTTGAATTGGGACAATTCATTGAAATCCGTGTTTTAGCCTACTCACAAGTAGCAAACTTCAAACCATTTCCAAACAAACGGATATGCGATGCTTTCTTCCAAATTAGGCGATCTAGTCTATACTTGTGTGTTGTGCGCATCATATAGTAATTCTAGCTGATTAACCGGAATAAGGACGCATGTGTTTTCAAAAACAAGATATCATGTTTAGTACAGGCCGGTCTTTGATCGGACGAGCGGGGGTGCTCATAGATGACCTTTCCCAATCGTACCCAAGTTCCCGAGCCGAGGCAACTTTGGTGATGACAAACACGTGGCCTTAGACAACGAGTCAGGGTTTCCTAAAATTCCCCCAAAATAAATATTTAGGTGGCGACTCTGTATCTGGCAAAGCAGTCCATGTTTGGCACTTCTTTCTTAAAAATTAGTTTTCCAAAACGATTTGCCGGATTTGGACTCTTTGGTGATTTATCGGTCTCGTATTGCACTTTGCGGGATTAGATTCAGAACCGTGACATTTGAGTCCGAACTGTAGTAGCAAAGCCCTCGGGGCGTGTCTACAACCAGCAGCAGCTTGCCAGAGCTTACAATAAAAAGGTCAACTCACGAGAGTTTCAAGTTCGGGACCTCGTCCTGAGAAAGGTCATTGGCAACAAGAAAGATCCCAGAGAGGGCAAGCTTGGCCCAAATTGGAGGGACCTTATAGAATCATCTCGGTCCTGGGCAATAGGGCATATCAACTTGAAGATAATGAAGGCAAAGAGTTGCCAAGACCCTGGAATACTTGCAACCCGAAGTTTTTCTATCATTAGTTTTTTTGTTTTTTAAATTTTTTTGTTATTAGCCGAAGTAAATAATAAAATTTTAGCTCAATTCTTAATTTCAAACTTGTGTAATACGACTGACCAGTCCCTTGGCGATGTTTCTGATTGAAACATGATAAGTAATTTAGACTTATTATATGGCAGAGTTGAATTATACTTGCATATAATAGAGTTGAACTAAGTTGGCGATGTTTCTGATTGAAACATGACGAATAACTTAAACTTACTATATGGCAGAGTTGAATTATACTTGCATATAATAGAGTTGAACTAAGTTGGCGATGTTTCTAAGTGAAACATGACGAGTAACTCACTCATCATATGGCAGAGTTGAATTATACTTACATATAATAGAGTTAAACTAAGTTGAATTAATCTAGACTTGCCATATTGGCAGAGTCAAACTCAGATTGGAACTAAGTGCATTTGAGTAAGGTTGACAGAGGAACTAAGGTGGAAAACCTCGGCTAGTCTCTGTTTGAATCTAACTTCGGCAACAAGATCACAGTCACATGCTTAATGAGAACCTAAGTGAAACTTAAGTTCACATTAGGGGGCAGAGAACTGGAGAATGATGAGTAAAAGTTCAAAGTACTTTGGGACTTGTTGAAATTTTTATAGAAAAATTTACAAGCTAGAATTGGCTTAGTACTTGTTGAAATTTTTAGCAAAATTTACAAGCTAAAGTCAAGCCGAGATAAATTTGAAAGAAGTACATACGTACTTGCTGAGACTACCAGGTTGCTAAACTTGGAAAATATGGAAGACTGAAGTCTTGATAGAAGACAAAAAGTAAAGTGGCAAGTTTTAGATAACACTTGTGAAAATATTTTTTTACAAATGTTTTTAAGTGTTAAGACAAGGCCGAGATAAACATGTTAGAAGTTATGTCCGAGGTATTTTACTCCAAGGAGACTGTACAGCTAAAAGAATAAAATTGAAGACATGCAAAATATTCTAAGTATGGAAACAGTGAAGCATACAAACATACAAACACTTGAAAGAAGAAGTTTTATTTACATTCAAAAGAAGAAAAAGGGCACTTCGGCCTACAAAGGGATTACTTGTTCAGATTACAAAAGTGGCACGTCGGCCAAATATGAAAACTAAAACATTGTTCAGAATGTAAAAAGTACTAAGTACAAAGAAAAAGCTTATAGTCAGACTATTTGGCGTCGTTGGCAGGTTGTCCTAGAAGACAACTAGGAAATCTTCTCGGCAGCTTTCTCAGCCTCGAGCTCAGCGTCGATCTCTTGTAAAGTCTGATCAAGGCTTTTCTTGGCGATAGGCACCTCGGATGAAGTCTTCTTGGGGGAGGCACCTTTTGAGACCTCGTCCTCCTCATCCTAAGTCAAGTCTAGGACTTGCTCATTCAGAGTTGGGGACTTGGCCCCAGCAAAAACTTCAGCATCAACTACCACCTCGACCTCTTCGTCTTCATCTTCCTCTCCATCTTCTTCTCCCCTAGCCTTAGCCTCAGATTGGCTTGAAGTGGGAGGGAACGACAGCGCAAGTCGGCCTTCGTCTTTGAGAGGAGAGTCCTCGGGGACAACCAACTCCTTCAGTGCAGCCATCTAACTAAGGGTGTAACCCTTGTTACATGCCTGTCTGACTTGTTTCTTGTATTCCTCGCGGACGTTGGCTGCCCTTTCGGCATAGGCCTTCTCGTTTGCCACTTTGATCTCGGCATCTTTTGTGGCCAAGGTAGCTCGGAGCTCGGCTTGGGCTTCGGCAGTTTTTGCTTCGACCTCTTTTTTCTCGGCTTTGAGAACCTCAGCAATAGCCTCCATAGCACCTGCCTTCTCCTCGGCCTCGTCTTGGGCTTGTTTGGCTGCCCTGGCCTGATTTATAAGGACTCTCATCTTGGCCTCGACGTTATTTAAAGATTTAAGCAAACTAGCAGTCTCCTTGGTCTTGTGGACTAGCTCATTCTTTATTTATTCTGCTTGCATCACAAAGGAGTGGGCATACTGGATCGCCTAGAAGAAATGCAAAGAGCAAAGTTAGTAAATTCTTTAAGTATGAAAACAGAGAATGGAGGGTACCAAGTGTAGGAGTTTACCAATACTGAGTGTTGCACCATCAGAGCAAAATTTTCATATTCACTGACCTCAGCCATACGGTTGAGGTCATTGGGGAAGAGCAAAGCAGTAGAGAGGGCAACGCCGATCTCGATATCAGAAGCACTATCACCTGCTGTAGACACCCCATTTTTGACCGACCTTAAGACTCAGACGTCACAAATTGAGCGCTTGGTGATGTTGCATATTGTGCTCGTTCTGAGGTTGCGGAGTCCCGGCTGCGAGCCTTGCCTCCGGACTTCCGGACTCTTTTGTGCTTTGCCTCGGTTTGCGAACCAGGCTCCGTTTTCTCTGTTTTCTCTTCCCGAAGGGAGGGAGAGGTCTCGTAGATCATCTCTCAGTGGCCGTAGGCTACGTTTCGTGGTCGTAGGCCATTTTTCCCGTTTGGAGCCCAGTTCTCGGTTTTTCGGAGCTGTCGGTCGTGTGCCTCGGTTCGGGACAGCTTAACCACCTCCGTTTGCTCCGGTTTTTGGTACACACCTTATTTCCTCCCTTTTGAGGGACACTGTGGTCCAAGAGACCAACTTCGTGGTCGGACACCATTTCCGGTGCCTAACAGCCCACTTTCGGGGCCCCGAATTGCGTGTTTTGGCTCCCGAACCTTCATTCTGTATTTTTGGGCTTTGACCCGAACTTGAGATAGTCATATTTTGAGGTCCTTTTCATGTTTGATTAAGGACCTTTTGCTGTTTGAGATCTCCTACTGCCACTTGCTTCTTTACCCCTCTTTTAGGCATTTTCTTGCATGATAGTTTAGGCCTACTTGTATTTATTTCCGTGGCTTGTCATAAACTACAAAGTGTCTTATTTTGAACCCCTCTTCAACTTTGTTGAAGGGCTCTCTTCGGTTTGAGATCTCCTACTATCACTTGCCCCTTTATCTCCCTTTTAGGCCAATTTTGGGGGGAAATTTGAATTTCATTTCCCTCCCATTTTCCCCCCCTCTTTTCCACCCTCTTGTGTCTATATAACAGACCCCCCAGCTGTGTTTTAGGGGTTAGAAAATTTTGGTTTGGAGCTCTCACATTAAATCTCTCTCTCTCTCTACTCTAAGCCTTAAAAACCCCCTTGGTTCTTCACTAACCCATAGCCCCACCCTTCCATCCTCCATTCCAGCAGCTTGAGGTTGTTCTTCAGAGCCTAGGAGTGCTGCATTTTGGTCCAAAAGGCTGTCAAAGATTAGTCTTCAAGGGTAAGTCCTCTTTTCCCTTTTTTGACCCTTTTCTTGGTTCATATTCTAGCTCCTTGTGCTTACTTTTTTGAGCTCCGACCCTAACTGAAAATAGCATTTTTTTGAGCTCTATTTCATGTTTGTTTAAGGGCCTCTCACTACTTGAGGCTTCCTTGTGGCACTTGCTTCTTTACCTTTCTTTTATGCCATTTCCTTGCATAGTATTTTAGGCCTATGTATAAACTGTTTTGAGGCATGTTGTAAACTGTAAAGTGGCTTATTTTGAGCCCTTCTTCAACATTGTTGAAGGGCTCCTCACTGTTTGAGGCTTCCATTTGCCACTTGCCTTTGTATCCCTCTTTTGTCCTTATTTTTGCATGATTTTTTAGCCCTTTGTGCTTCTGTTTTTGGGCTCTGGTCCGAACTATAAATGGTCTTATTTTGACCCCCCTCTTCATGTTTCATTAAGGTTCTTTTACTGTTTGAGGCATCCCTTTTGTACTTTGTGTTATAGCTCTCTTTTTGGCCTTATTTTGCATAGTATTTTGAGCATGCTTGTGCACTGTTTTGGGTTTGGTCATCAACTATAAAATACCATATTTTGGGCCCCTCTTCAACATTGTAGAAGGGCCCTTCTCTGTTTGAGGTCAGCAGCTGCTACTTGCTTCATTATCTCGCTTTCGGGGCCATTTTTGCATGCTAGCTTAGCCCCATTTGTGTTCACTGTTTGGCCTTGCTTAAAACTGTAAATATGCTTGTTTTGGGGCTGTCTTAATTCTGTATTCACACTTCATGTTCAAATAATGCATGCATTGCATAGACATAGGTCATTCCATGCGCTTAATTTCATGTTTCGGGATTCATTCCATGCATCGGGTGTCATTTTGCCATCTTTCGGGGCTGTTTTGCATCACTTATTGCCTCTGAAATTTGCATGCTAGTATGCCATATTCCATGCTTTGCCATGTCTTGTTAGAGTGGCATTTCGGTGCCTTAGGGTCGGTCCTCGGTTTGCGTGCACGTGTGCACGCATTTCGAGTGTCTCATTTTCATCTAATGGCCTCCTATGTGAGTGTGGCTGAGGTCCACTTATGTTGGTGTAAGCCCATTATGCATTGTGTATGCCATTTCATTTCAATGCATTGTGTATGCTAGGTTGTATGTTAACGCATTATGTACGCCATGTTACCTCGTGCATCGTGTATGCCATTTCATAGCATTGTGCATGTTAGGTTGTATCTTAGTTGCATTCATGCATGTCATGCATCTTGCATAGTGTTTGGGATAGGAGTTAGCCCGAGCACGGGAAACAAGGTACGTTTCGTACTCCGAGTGACGGAACGTGTCTCAATTCCCAGTCACCGACACTCCGGATTATCCATGATGGAGTTAGGTCTTATTGTGTTCATATGTGCATTCATTTCATATTGAGTTGTACAATTCGATTCCTCGGCCATCATGCATCGAGATGCGTGATTAGTGGCACGAGGATCGAGGTATGCATACATATGTGAAAATACATTGCCATGCCCCTTTCTTGCTCTCTGTTGCAGCAAATCAAGAATCAGCAGCCTTCCGGAGCTTGGCACGCATTCCAAAAACAATTGCAAACAGAGGCTAATTGGGGCATCGCAGTGGATTTCTGCACAAGGCAACCCGGACATGCATCATTCATTATCTCATCAGAGTCAAGACAGTCCCTGGCTTGCATGCTAGTTTATTATTTTTCTTAGTTAATTTGTAAATTAATTAGGGATTTGTACATATTTGGACTGTATTATTTGGACTGTATTATTTGGACTGTACTATTTGGACTGTACTATTTATTTGGACCCTCTGTGCGAGGGCAATGTTGTAATAAGTGTGCGTGTGTGTGATGTATGTCTTCCAACCCCACGTCTTTCTCCCTTTTATTTACCTGCTTATGATGGTTAGATTAGGGCATGTTTCAATTAGCATACAGTATGATAGCATGTTTGCACCCATTCATCTGTCTTGCATGCACCGGGCTCGGCGCATCATACTAACTGCATCTGTATTTCAATTCCGAGTTGAATACTTGATAGCTGTTGCATCTCATATGCCATGTTTAGAATAGCCGAGCCTGCTATAGTTGTATTTTTGCATGTGTTGCATTAGGCATTTCTGTATACTTAGGATCATGCATGGATTTCTAATCGGTTTCTGTTTTGGCTTGGAGTACTCGGTGAGTTTTATGCTTTAGCATCCTTGCATGCGTGTGAGTGACTGCCATCATAGCATGCTTACCATGAGGCTAACTGCTTATGTGATATACCTGCTTGGATGCCTGTGGGTGGAGGTTGGGTTATTTGGATTGGAACAATTCATCAAATGTTTGTTTTAAGCCCACTAGACAGTGGCAAAATCATGTTTTCTAAGCCCACCCGAGGGTGGCAAAATCCGCATTTTAAGCCTACTTGCGAGTAGCAAACCATTTTCACAAACAAACATGAAGTGTTTTGTTCCAATTCAGACGACTCAGTCTATACTTGTATGCTGTGCGCATCACATAGTAACCTAGGCTAATAACCGGAATAAGAACACACAATATTTTTAAAAATAGATATCATGGTTAGTAGAGGCCGATCTTTGATCGGGCGAGCGGGGGTGCTCACGAAGTGACCTTCCCCAATCGTACACAAGTTCCCGAGCCAAGGCAACTTTGGTGATGACGGACACGTGGCCTTAGGCAAACGAGTCAGGGTTTCCTAAATTTCCCAAAAATAAAATATTTAGGTGGCGACTCTGTATCTGGCAAAGCAGTCCATGTTTGGCACTTCTCTTTCAAAAATCTGTTTTCTCAAAACGATTTGCCGGATTTGGACTCTTTGGTTCAAGATTAAGAACCGTGACACAAATCGAGTCCGAGCTGTAGCGAGGTCCCCCCCGCGGGCTTGTTACACTTGCTCTGACTGGTTTGTCCTCAATCATGATAGACGAAGCCCAAGGGTCATCAGCTTTAAGTGAACCCGAGGTGGCTGCAGAGTCTGACCTCGGCTTCTTTGACTTTGTGGATTCAGAGGGATCAGCCTCTGTGGACCTCTTCTCAGCGGCAGAGCTTGTTTTCTCAACCTTGGCAAGTTTCGAGATTGGAACGGTGTCTTCAGACTCAACCTGGGTAAAAGAGGCTTTTGTCTTGGCCCTCTTTACCTTTTTTGCTTTGGTTTGGGCTGGGACTGTGATGGTGAAGATTGGACTGTGACAACATTGGGGATGTCGGCTAGAAGGTCTTTAGTAACGGCCTTTTTGCGTCTCATCTCGTCGGCAGCAATGGCGACAGTGACTCTAGTGCCGAACTGGATCGCTGGAAGTGCAGATGGTGGGTTGGCTGGATCGTAAGCTGACGCCTCAGTACTTCGGCATTTTTGGCTACGAGTTTTGCTTGCGGGGGCGAGCGGTGGAACACGACGTTGACGCTAGACTGGAGGAATTAGTTGCGGAGCAGATGTCGATGGCTGCTCTGCTAGGTCAGATGTTGAGGCTTGATCAAGCCTTGGTGATGAAGTAGTTAGGGGAGTTGTCGCAGAAAGTGGAGACTTGCTCTTCTTAGGGACGTCGGGAAGGATGGATTTGTAAGTTGGGATGTAGTTCAGCAGCAGAGGAGCCTTACGCTTATTAACAGGCAAGTCCAGTTGCTTCCTAAAATCTTTGTTGGGGTAGAAGGCTTTGCGGAAGTCTTTCAGTGGTTGAGGAAGAACTGCAAGTAAAAAACAGGCATTAGAACATACAAAAGTATCAAAGTAATAAAGACTTGAAAGCAAGCAAAGTGACACTTTGTTTTTACCATTACCCTTTTTAAAAATTAATCGGCTCAAAGAGTAGAGATGGAGGTCATCATCTGGTGGGAACTCCCAGTTGCTCGAGACGGTGAAATAATCATCTTTAGCACCTTTGTTGGATTTGGGAGGTTGGCAATAAATTTGTACTCAGTCGACCTCGGCTTAAGGTAATCGATGTAGCCTTTTTCTTACTTAAGGCTACAGATGGTATAACAGTATTGGATGTCGGCTAGAGTAATCCTAGCGTTCTCTCGGCTAGCTAGGGCAATTATACCGTTCATGACTCTATATGAGTTAATGGCTAGCTGCATTGGGTTCAGTTTGTAATAGTGAAGGACTTGGCGGAAGAGGATGTCAAGAGAGAACCTAAGTTTGCACTCGATGAAAGCTACTACTGGGAAATGTATGGAATTGTCTTTGGGTATGATGGAGTCCTCCTCCCCAGCCAACCTAAGATGAACGTCGGTAGGGATGGAGAACTCTTGCCTAAAGTATTCAAGTTTCTCTGGGGTATCGACCCTCCACCTAAACATACCCATGACGTCGGCTAGAAGGACAAGGTATGGAAATTCAGAAAAATGAGGTTTGTGTTAGGGGTGGGCAACGGTTTATCCGACCCACACAACCCGCCCAAACCGACCCTACCCGCACAAATCCGACCCTACCCGCATGCATAAATAGGGCGGGTGCGGGTCTATTTTTCCATACAAAATTGGGTTCGGGTCAGACCCGACCCTACCCTTGCAACTCCGCAACCCACCCACATGACCCGCAGCTTATGTTTAAAAGAGAAAAAAATCTGGGTATGTCTCTCTCAAATTCATTTTTTTATCCTCCTTTCTCTCTCTACCTAGCTCTCTCCTTTTCTCTCATTTGTTATGTCTCTCACTCTCTCACTCTCTCTCTCTCGCCTACCTCTCTTTTCATCCCCTTCCCGTCGCCATCGCTCTCCTCTCCTCTACCGCCGCTGTCGTCTGTCCATCCCCTCCTCTTTTCCCTATCACAGTGTCGCCGTCACCCCAAACCAGATCTAGAGATGGCAGATTTGGAAGATCTACAGCCAAAAAAAAAAAAAAAAAACCGAAGGTACCTCGCCCAGATCTTTCCTCTCCTCCATTTATTTATGGTTTGCCCAGATCTTTCCTCAAAACTTTGCAGACTTCTTTTGTCGTTGGTTTGTAACTTTTTGCTTATTTTATTTAATACAAGAATATGCTTTTGGTTGTGTTGTTGTGTTGTGGGTTTGCAAAGGGGTTTGTAACATTTTGCTTTGATTATTTAACAAAAGAAAATGTTTTTATTGTTGAATAATAATAATAATAATAATCTGTTTAAAAAAAAACTGCGGAAAAAATAATCTGAATAATAATCTGTTTAATAATAATAATCTGTTTAATAATCTGAATAATAATAATAATCCGCTTAATAATAATCTGAATAATAATCTGTTTAATAATTTGCATAATAATAATAATCTGTTTAATAATAATCTGAATAATAATAATAATCTGAATAATAATAATAATAATAATCTGTTTAACAAAAAAAACTGCCGAAAAAAATCTATCAAAAGAAAAAATCTCTCAGTTGCAATTTTGCACTCTATTGAAGCAAAAAATAAAATAAAAAATAATTCCCAACCGCCGCAACCGCTCGCACAACCGAATGACCCACCCGTTCAATCCGCAACCCGCACTGTGGGCAGACGCGGTTCCATTTTTTCCCAACCCGCACCCCATCGGGCAGGTCCAACCCGTCAACCGAACCGCACGAAACCGATCCGTGGACACCCCTAGTTTGTGTGGGTTTCAGGGACCTCGGCTACAACCTAAACAGGTACTGGTGTGAGAGTTTTTGAAGATCTAAAAGGAATTCGTTTCAATTTTTCTTAAGAATAGGAGTTCTAGGGCAAATCCCAAACTTAGAGCTACTAAAACAGAGATTAGGAGCAAGAATCTGGAAAAAAGACACAGAAAACAGAGAAGAACAATAATTCAGACTCAAGAAAACAAGAAGGGATTCAAGGACATTGAATAAAATATAAACGTGCACAAAACGAAGACAGTGGCAATTTACAAGAACATCAAGTGTATGAACAGTATGTGTGTGCATGTGTAGACCCAGAAATAGAGTGGGCAAACACGAGATTGCAAAATGGAACATACTCAAACATGCAAATGATAAAGTTTAAAAACACAGGTAAAGATTGGAGAACATGAATACATTCACAAAAGCAGTGTACGAAATGTAACAGAGTTCAAAGTAAGTCAAAAACTGAAAAGAGGGAAAAACAGTGGCTTACCAAGGAAGATGACGCTGGTACAAAGACGCCGAACAGGCAATGACGGTAGATGTAGCAGAATGGTAGATGCTTCGTCGGAGGAGGTGAACGGAGTGGTTGCAGGAAGCTCGAAGAAGGCAACAATAGAGGTCTGGGATTTTTAGAAAGAGAAAAACTTGAAAGCTTGGGAGAAAATGAAGATGCAAAGGTAAAAAGACGGAGAGAGAGATAGAGAGAGGTGTTTTTCATTAAAACACAAAAAGGTGGCAAAATCGCAATTAGTGTGCCTTGGATGGCGTGTCTATCAGGCGGCGCGCGCAGAAGCAACGCGACCTGATGGCGCGTGTCAGGTATGGATCAATAAGGAAAGACGCGTGGCGAAAATGGTTGAGAAACAGTACGTGACAGCTCATACGCATGTAGAACTCTTGGAGTTCTTGATTTAATGAAGTAGAGACCTCAGCTAGGAGGACGATCTTGGTTAAAAAACTTAAAGATTTTTTCTAGGTGGTTTTTGGGCATTGGTAAAACAGATTGCGGTCTTGGTCATATGGGAGCCAACGTATGATGACCTCGGTAATAAAAGTTAGAGCAAGTCTTAGCCAACATGATATATGAACAAATAACATAGGTTCCATCACCTCAGGATATTGAGGTAGTAGAACCTAGGGGCAGTTGTGGGGGCATATTTTTAGGAAAGACAACACGTGGCCAAAGTGGCACCGAAGTGCCAGCCGAGGTGCCATGTGTTTTGGTCATGACGCCTAGGTGATCTCGGCTAGGTCGAGATTATTTGCGGAGATACCGGAATCCGAGGTGAACGGATAAGGGTCAAGAGTCCTAGAATGGGGGGGATCTCAGTCTAGATAAGGATAAAAGCTCTTAGGGAGTTTATCTTTATCTATTTGAGAGTCCTGGATAAGTATTGAGCCAAAGTCCATTGAAGCTAGACTTCTACAGGGATCAAGTTAGTCCAGGCTATAAAAGTAAGGCACCCTCGTGGGTCTAAGGTACACTTTTTTGTATTCTGGCTAGTGAGTTAAAGCACTGTTTGCTATCTTTGAGAGATAATTAAGTACTGACTTGATCGTCGGAGTGCTCCCGGGTGGACGAACTACCGCCGGAGTCTTATCTTTCTGTGCAGGTCGTTCGGGCGCTATCTATTCTACCAGTGTTCTCCAGCCGAGTACCTGTTTGGCAGTGTGGTCAGAAATTAACACACACACGTCCCTGCCATCTTTGTATTATGTTTATTAATTTCATATATCATATGAAAGTTTTATTCGTCTCGATCCTTCAATAAAATAAGCATCAAGAAAACAAATTTGATTAGAAATTGGTTTTAAACTTTATTATTAAAAAACCAAAAATTTCAAAGAGAGAATTTGGAGATGTGATTGAAGAAATACTATAACTAATGATAGCCTTAAAAAAAAAAAAAAAAAAAAAAAAAAAAAAAAACAAAACGTAGTAGCAATGATCTAATGCAAACTATTTTTAAGAACTAAAAGAAAGAACATCAAATTATTACCTTAGATAAATATAGTGGCGAAAATTAATTTTGTGAGATTTTTGTATTACCTGCTACCATGCAGCCTTCATTATTTCATTATTAATGTTTTTCTCACTCAGAACCAACCAATTTTTATTTTTATTTTTTTATTTTATTACTTTGTAGATAATAACGAATAATAAAAATTATGAGTGGAAGATCAAGAATTTAAGAAGAGACAAGAAGTTATAGATAAAGATATTTCATAAGATAAAAAATTCAAAATAAAAAAGGATAATATGTGATAGAAGGAGAAAACGAAATATGAGTAAATCAAAATAAAGATTTAGATAAATATGTTTATGGTAGATATAGATTAACAAATCATATCTTTATCTAAATTTTATCATTTTAATTTTTTGTAAATCAATTATTTAATCTTTATCTTTATCTGTAGATCACAAAATTAATTTTCATAAATATTTATCTATAAGTCATGAAATTAATTTTTTTTTTATTTTTATCTTTATCTATACACCGTGAAATAAATTTTCATAACTTATTTATGAATTTTTATATGTTTATCTATAATGAAATAAATTAAAGTACAAAATGAAGGGCAAAAAAAAAAAAAAGAGTAATTTCATTTTTTTTAAATCAATTATTTAACCTTTATCTTTATCTGTAGGTCATGAAATTAATTTTTATAAGTTATTTATCGATTTTTATATGTTTATTTATGGTAAGAAATTTTTAAGTTATGTATAAGTTATGAAATTAATTTTTGGTTCTAAATTCTATTATTAAAAGAACAAAAATTTCAAAGAGTGAATTTAGAGATGAGATTGAAGAAATACTATAACAAATGACAGTCTTATTAAAAAAAAAATAAAGAAAAATAAAAAATAAATAATAATGATCTAATGCAAACTATTGTTAACAACTAAGAGAAGGAATATCAAATTATTACTTTGAATAAATATAATGACGAAAATTAATTTTGTGAGATTTTTGTGTTGCCTCCTCCCATGCAGTCTTCATTATTTCATTATTAATATTTTTCTCATTCAGAGCCAACCAATTTTTTATTTTTTTATTTATTTTTTATCTTTATCATTTGATAGATAATAACAAATAATAAAAATTATGAGGGGAATGTTAAGAATTTAAGAGGATATGATAAGGACATTTCATAAGATAAAAATTCAAAATAAAGAAAAGAGATAGTATGCGATAGAAGGAGAAGAAAAAAATATATGAGTTAACCAAAAGAAAGATTTAGATAGATATAGATTAGTAAATCATATCTTTACCTAAATTTTATTATTTTAATTTTTTGTAAATCAACTATTTAATCTTTAACTTATCTGTAGACCACAAAATTAATTTTTATAAATTATTTATCAATTTTTATATGTTTATTTATTTATAAGTCATGATTTTTATAAAAATTTTTATATTTATTCATGAAATATTTATGAATTTTTATATGTTTATCTATAATGAAATTAATTAAAGTACAAAATGAAGGGAAAAAGGAAGAAGTAATTTTGTATTTTTTAAAATCAATTATTTAAACTTTATTTTTATTTGTAGGCCATGAATTTAATTTTGATGCGTTATTTATCAATTTTTATATGTTTATTTATGGGAAGAAATTTTAAATTATTTATAAGTTATGAAATTGATTATTTAATTTTTATCTTTATCTGTAGACCATGAAATTAATTTTCATAAATTATTTATCAATTTTTATATGTTTATTTACATGGAGGAATTTTAAAATTCAAATATTTATCCATAAGCCATGAAATTAATTTTCATTTTAATTAATCAACACAAATATAAAATGGAGGAAAATAGAAAATATGAAAGACAATCAAAGAATGTTGAAAATATGAAAAACAATCAAAGAGGATTGCCACGTAGGAAAGAGAGAGTTTTAAAATTATGAGAATTTAGGAATGAATATTTGAAGGCTTTTGACCAAACAACTACATTTGATTATCTATATACTAGCGTTTAAATATTTTTTGTCCATATATATTATACTCGTTTTTTTTTTTTTTTAAATCATTTTGTTTCTCTTATATGAAACTTTAGATTTAACTCACTTTTTAAAAAATTAAGTTTTTATTTTTTAGTAATTTTTTTAACATTTTACGTAGTTTTTTAAAATTTTCTAGATACAGCTAATCTAGATACACTTAAAAAGTATAATACTTATATAATTTTTTTTAAAATTCACCAAATACCAAAAAAAAAAATCAAAAATAAGAAAATTCAATACATTTTCGTATTTTGTTGTATTCAATAAATCTTTTAAAGATTTTTGTACAAATTTTATATCTTTTAAGTATATCAAGATTAAGTGGATCTAAAAAATAAAAATACAAATATTTTAAAAATCACTAAAAATATAAAAATACGAATTGAAAACTCAAAAAACTGTTTTTGAAAACTCCAAACCAAATAGAGTATTATTTGTAAATTTAAAAGTTGTGTAAAATTATAAAAAAAAAAAATTATGAGTTTAATGCACAAATAACTTAATACCTGTTATGATTTTATAATATACATAAAATTAATCAATTTCCCCTTACTCCACCAAAAATAAATTTAGTTGTATTATGTGTAAAATTATTGATTTTATTTTCATAACATAAAATAAAAATAAAACTAACATGTATTGTTAATATAATGGTAAACTTGCATTATCTTATTGGTGGAACACTACAAATACCTATCAAAATATACTTTAACCATCTTAAACTTTATTTTTTATTGAATTATTTATCCACTAAAATCATAAACAAAATATAGTATTAAATTTAATAGACTCTTGCAATCTAAGAAATTAAAGAAGTAATGAAAATAATTAAATTTTAATCTTAAATTAAAAACTATAAAGAAAAACAAAAGAATTGAAATCATGTCTAATATGGTAGAATTTTCATTTCAAAACATAATATTTCCGATTTTTAAACCAAGTATGTACATATAAATTTTGGATTTTGTAAAACAAAATAAAACATGAAAGATTAAATTTTGATTAGAACACTCATAACACCATCCACAGTGGTACCGTTATAAACCATTTCCTACCATATCTTAAAGTAAGACATGTCAAAAATAAAAAAAAATAAAAAAAAGAACAATACTGCAACCAAAAGAATTTATATAAACACAATTTAAATTACACTCTGCCAAAAATCGAATGTATATATGAACACTATTTAAATTCCTAATGCAAATCAAATCCATACTTTTCTCAATAAATACAAAAATGTGTCTTTGTGCAAGTGTATTCAAGGTATTTCAATAATAAAAGTACGCCATTAATGAGAAGAAACAGAATGAATCTGCAGAATTGGGCTTGAAAGTTGTTTGAGTTGAAATTCTCTTAAAACTTAAAAGATTTGTGGTTTCAAAATCTGCAACTTCAGCAGCACATATATGCATGTTATTCTAAGCTTGTAATTTTTGAACCGTAAGTGCAGCTGGATTTCTGAGACTGATCTGCTTATGTCTGCACATAAAGTTATGGGTAAATTACACTTGCTTTGTCTGCAATCTTTATAATGAAAATACAAAATCACAAATAGTTGGAAAAAAAAATTATTAGAGCAAAAGAAAAAGAAAAACAGAGATATGGGCACTACAATTTTCAGAGCATAAGAAAAAGAGAAACAGAGACATGTTTGTTGCCCTCATAAACAATAGCCATGTGCACTTAATTAAGCTCTATAGAGTGAGGCAGAGGATAGAGATTTGTGTTTATAGGATTCTTCAATGGAGATGAGAGAGATATATAGAAGCAGAGAGAAGATTGGGTTATATATATTCTATTGAGTCTTCAATAAAAATTCAAAATTGGTGGAACAAACACTCCAGGAATATCCTCAAGGACACAATATGCTACAAATTATTAGAGCAAAAGAAAAAGAAAAACAGAGACATGGACATTACAATTTTTTGCAATCTTTGTAGTCAAAATACAAAATCTCAAATGCTTGGAACAAAAAAAAAATTATTAAAGCAAAAGAAAAAGAAAAAGAAAAACCGAGACTTGCATTCGATGGCAGACTGCTGACTGCTGGCGTTCACTGCTGATGAAGGCAGTTGATGAAGTACGTGTATTTATAGTAGTGGATTGTTAGAAATAATGGTTTAAGGGGATATGGATAGATGGGTGGCTTTTTTTTTTTTATATATATATCTATCTGTTGTAGGATAGTGGAAGAGTGGGACTGAAAGTGTTTGAGGATAGAAGAGATTTGTTTGAGGTGGGAGAGTAACAACTTTTTATGGATAGGTTTTGATTTTTTTTGTTGACAGCCTTTTATGGATAGGAGTTGTGGATAGTGGAAGAGTGAGAGTGAAAGTCTTTGAGGGTAGGAAAGAAACGTATGGTAGGAGAGAAAGGTGGAAGAGTAGGAGTTTTTATTGTTATGAAAGTCTTTGAGAGGGAAAGAAAAGAGCCATAAACTCAAAAGAGAGTTGCCACGTATTTTTCAAATTTATGAGAATTTTAGAATGGTATTTTGAAAGCTTTTGGAACAACACTACATTCTATTATATATATATAGTATAGATAGATAGATGTGAAACAAAACAGTGTTAAATAGCATTTATCTTTTTGGTTAGAATTGTGTCCATATTTTCCCCATAACTTACTTTTAATATACTGGGGAAGGCCTAGTTTGGGGTGTTCCAAAAAATCTAAAAAGTTAAAAAGTTCCAAAAAAAAGCAAAAAAGGTATCACTATTCACAAATTAAAAATATAAAAAAATAAATATACATAATATGACTTATCAAACCAACTTAACACAGTACCGTGATAGGGAAACAAAAAAAAAAAAAAAATACATATATAAAATTACTAAGTTGGACGGTAATGTTGGGCCCGTGGGGGCCCACCACGAGTCTCTTTTTGATAATCCAAACCGTTTAATGTGTGTAACTCGTCCAGAACTATATGACTGTAAAACATCATATTGATCGGATATCGCTAACTACATGATCAAATCAGTTTTGTTTAAAAATGCATGGTGTTATAGTTAACAGTTGACAAAAAAACTAACACGATCAGATAGTTATCGATATTCAAAATGGGACCTTTGGTGGGCCCTCACAGGCCGAATAACACTGTCCAATTCAAGCCCGAAAAGGAGGCAATTATTTCCCATCTCCTAACCAGCTGACTACACTGCCCAAATTGTACGGCCTACTCTACTAACTTCTCCTACACACTTATTTATACAATTTTTTAATACATATTTTTTTCGTAAAAAGTCAAAAAGTTAACCCAAACATCTATTTTTTTCCTCAACATTTTAGTCCAAAATAACAAAAAGTGTACTTATTTAGGACACCCCAAACAACCTTACTAGTTTGAGTTTTCTAAAAACATTTTTGAGAAAATTCTACTTTCTTATTTTTCGTAGTTTTTTTTTACTGATTTTTTTATAATATTTTAAGCAAATTTTTTTTTTTAAATTTTTAGACACACCTAACATAAATACACTTAAAAAGTATAATTTTGGTAGAAAAAATCTTTAAAAAATTCACTAAATACCAAAAATCCAAAAAAAAAAAAAAAAAAACGAAAATTTAGTATATTTTCATATTTTTTTGTATTTATTAATTTTTAAAAATATTTTTTCACAAATATTTTACTTTTTAGATACATGTAAGTAAGATGCATCTAAAAAAGTAAAAAAATGCTTAAATTTTTAAAAATATTTACTAAAAACAAAAAAACATGAAAAACAAAAAAGATTCAATTTTCAAAAAACTTAATTCAGAAAACTCAAGTCAAACACACTGAATGATTTTTTCTTTTAATGTATTATTGTTGGCTTTTTTGACTTTCGAAAGTTAGAAATGTAATTTGAGTGTGCCAGTAAGGATCAATAAGTCCTTACAAAGATTAATAAATGCCAACTAATTAGTCAGACGATTGCTTCGAAGTTCTTTTAGCTTAAATGAAAAGGGCTTAGTTTTTAGGAGAAAATTAAGAAGACTTAATCAAAGTAAGAGAAAGAGGATATATAGGGGTGTTTTGAGAAGACGGTTAAAAGTTGACTTTTTAAATTTTTTTCACTGTTTCATGTGAGAGGTGATGTGACCTAAAATGGGTTAAAAGATGGTTTTTGGCTTTTTTTAGTGTGTTATCCATAGTGGCAGAAATCAAACTTCATTAAATAAATCAAAGTTTACAATAGTACTTTCGCACTTCCATAGTTTTAAAAGGGATTACATCAACGAATTACTTTAGAACTACTTCTAGGAATTTGAAGTGTAGTACAGGAAAATAAAAGACTGAAATTTAAAGGACTGGAAAACATAAAGTAAATAAGCAAGTTTTCGGGATCTGGTTTCTGGGTCCCCATGTAGCCATCAATGGCTATTTATAGGAAAAAAAACTTCTTGCAATAACTACCAAATAACTACCTAAAACTACCCACTCTTTCACATTCATTCCCATAATACCACACATCCTTCCATGTCTTCCACAAAGTCACTTTGTCTATCATATTCTTTACATGTGTTTTTACTTCTTCCACCTTGTCTTCCATGTTCCACTATGTATGACCACTAACTTTGTAACTTCTCATAACTTCTGATTGATCAAGAAAGTACCACGTGTCCTACAATAATAATAGTAATAATAATATTTAGCTTGTTTGGTTCTACATTTTAGAAAACAGTTTTTAAAAAATTCTACATTTTTATTTTCCGCATTTTAATATTTTCAATGATTTTTTTTAATATTTTAAGTAAATTTTTTTCAAAAAATTTTTTAGACACATCTAACATAAATACACTTAAAAAGTATAAATATTTGTGATTTTTTAAAAAAATACACTAAATACGAAAAAAATAAAAAAATATAAAAATTTAGTACATTTTTCGTATTTTTGTATATTTATTAAATTTTGAAAATATTTTTTCACAAACATTTTACTATTTAGATACATCTAAGTAAGATGCATCTAAAAAAAGTAAAAAAAAAACTTAAAATTTAACAAATTTTCACTAAAAATAAAAAAACATGAAAAACAAAAAATTTAATTTTCAAAAAACTGAATTTAGAAAACCGAAACTAAACACACTGATTAGTATTTATGCTGTCAACAATTATCTAGAAGTTTTAGATGGCTAGTTTTTGAAAAAAATGAAACATATAATAAATTTATAAAAATGAATGGGTGAAAAAAATGAAACACATAATTTCCCCCCCTTAATTTTGCGTGGAGAATGCTTAATAATAACATTAATCTTGGTAATGTGTGAGAATGTACACAAATTTATAAAAATGTCTGTAATTTTTTTTTTTTAATATCACACGTTATTTTTGATATGAAGTACTAAGGGATAGTGATGGATGAATTACATTACAATAAAAAATAAAGACAATATAATAAAGGGCAAAATAGATTCCTTGTCAAAAATTTTGAATCTCATGAATTTAAAAAGTTCATAATGTTGATAATTGGACAATTTTATTTCGAACTTTGACTCTGGTGACTCTTGTGTCTATATAACTTTCTAAATCACAATTCAATGTTAAATTTGTGTTTGTCAGAAAAATAGTAATAGAGGTTAAGCTAGTGAAAAATTAGAACTCCAAGTTAATCAAGACAATAGTTTGATAAACCCCCAACTAAGGATTTAGTTTAGTAGAAGGAGAGACAATCAAAGGACTTACCACTCAAGTGGTTGGTAAGGTCAAATTCTATGAAAACCAAACATCTAAACCTTGGAGTTACACTGGAGGTTTGTTCGGTTGTTGTAACAACCCTCGTACTGATTACCGTTAAACCACTGAATTATATACTGATTACTGCTAATTGAGACTGATAATGACTGATAAGTGAACTGGATGAACTACTGAACAGACTGAATGAAACTGAAACTGAAATTGAATGAGTTTATTTGTTATATTGTATTGCTATCTGTTTAATTGTTTGATTATCTGTTTGGGTTATATGTTTAAAACTGCTAATTGAAGGCCTTATCGGCGGCCGATTTAGAAACCGTTTAGTGTTTTGGAATCAGTAGGATTTTCCGGATTTAATGGTATATTTATTTGAAAATTGATTAGGAATGATTAAATTGGATTTAATTGAGTTAATTGCCAAGTTTGATTTAATTACCAACTTGCCATACATAGTGGGCCACTACCTTGCATTTGTTGAGCCTTATATGCACCTAATTAAAACATTTCCTCAGCTCCTTTTGTGTTCATTGCCGACCAAACAAGAGAAATAGAGTGAGAGAGAGTTTAGAGAGAGACTTGAGCTCATTTGTTGATTTTGCTTGGAGATTGTTAGAGAATTGGCATAAGTTGAACTTCTAGACAAGAAATTGAGGCTTAGGTAAGGAAATTCACTATCTTCTTGTTATCTTGGAGCTTCATTTTGCATGATTCATGCATCATTGTAGAATTAAGCCATGTTTGAGTGCAAATAGGTTGATTCACGCTAGAACTCATGCATGCATGGCCATTTTGGTGTGTTTTGGAGTTGAATTCATGGTTGATTGTACATGCATGCTCATGGTTTTATATTGGTCCATGTTTTCAAATTGTTTTGAAAGATTGGAGCTCTTGAGAGCAAGATTTGAAGCTTGAAATTGGTTTGAAACTCATGCATGTCATGATTGAGCATGGTTCATGAAATTGGTTTGATTTTGGAGTTTGATTAAACACCCTTGGGCTTTGATTTCTTAAATTGAGGTTTAAAACTTGTTATCCTATGTGTTTAAAAGAGTTTTTCCAGAAAATGGGCCCAAGAGGATCGATTTTGGTGGTTGAAACCTTGGTTTTGAATTCAGAACACAATTATGGATTTTCCAGAATTCTGTTGTCCGCTCGAGCGGAGGTATGTGCGCTCGAGCGGAGAAATCGAACTCCCAGTATTTGTTGCATACTTTGTATATTGCGCTCGAGCGGAGATATTCACGCTCGAGCGGGTTTTTCGTGCATCCAGTACATTTTGCAGACCGCTCGAGCGGAGGAAATCACGCTCGAGCAGGTAACGTTTTTGCCTGTCCGCTCGAGCGGGGAAGTGTGCGCTCGAGCGTGACTCTGTTTCCTGAAAAAGTTCTAAAACTGTTTTCTGTGCACATCTTTGCATCCTCATCCCATCCTAGGCATTCCTAGGCCTAGTTTAAGGCATCTTAATGAGGATTTAGACATAGAACCACACCGAGGGAATTTAGGGATTTAATTATCATCCTTTCCGATTGTGAAACTTAGTGTGTGTTCTATTTTGTTAACTGTTTAGGGTTGGCTCTCGGGGACGCGCTCTAGCTGCTATTAGCCCAATCTCTGTGAGTAACAGATTGTGTAAAGATATGTTCAAAATGGTTATATTTTGAATACTGAACCGAATTGTTTATTGAACTGATATTGTTTATCGAATGAATTTATGTCCTGTATTCTGAACTGTATTGTGGCATCCTTAGCACCCACTGTTATTGACTGTTACAGAGCTCTGTCGGTTTCCTTGTGAAACCATACTGTTTACTGAATGATTGGCCATCATTACTGTTGGGTCTGTTAAGACTCGGTCCTTTTGGACCTACTGTTATAGGCTATTGGATGTACCACATATGACTGGTTGACTGAAATACTGAAAGACTGCAATACTGTTTAATGAATTGTTTTCATTACTGTAAGGACATTCATTCATAACCTCTTTACGCTTTATGTTATTCACTGGGCTTTAGCTCACTGTTTATATATATATGTAGGTTCTCAGCAGCCAGACCGGAGCTAGGAGCGTGGGTTAGTCCCCAGTTTTGTCCAGCCAGCCATTGTGCCTCACTGTGAGGTTCCGAGACGCCATGCCATGGCTTGGGGTGTTTTGTCTTCCCCCACTTGTCTCCTACTGTCTTGTGTTTCTGTATAGACTGTCTACTGTTGTACTGTACTGTTATCGAGGGGTTAGGTCCCTGTACCGAATGTTGTAAATGATTGTATAGTCTGTACTGTGTTGAATGCATGAATGTATGAAAAATGTTTTTGGCATACAGATTATCACAGCTCAATGGACACTAGTTATTGACTGTATTGGCTTCCGCCAGGCCCTGAACTCTGTTCTATTGTATTTCTGTACAGCAGGCCTTTGGTAATCTCGGATTACTGGCCGGTTACGGTGCTAAACCCATAGGGCCGGGTTTGGGTCGTGACAGTTGTTAATTTTAGAATCCCGGAATTAGTCGAGATACATGTAATTAGCTAGCTCGGATACCAATTATAATATATATATATATTTTGATAATAATTTGTTATTCAAACCTTACTTCTAGACCTTGCAAAATCCAATTACATGCTACTTTTTGGATTATCAGCACCAAAAAAATAAAGCACAAAGTTGTTTTTGTGTATATTTAAATTTGAGCCCACAATGAACGGGTATATCATAAAATCTCAAAAATGGGAAGCCCCTGATTATTTAGGAAGGGCATATGGGGGGAAAGAACTCTAGCATTTGAGTGACTAAGAACTCCAGTAACCCTGTTTTTTTTTGGGCGTGGCCCTCATATGAAATACTGTGATTTTTACATATACAGGCCGAAATGAACCTCAAAATGGATGCTCTGATGTGGTTATAATATGATTTTTTTTTTAAATTTAATAATCGGTAAAAGATAAATTACAAATATAAATATGGCAATAAACCATTAAGAGAAAAGTTCATCAAATAGTTACAATCATAGTATAAAAAACTCAACAAAAATTTAAAATTTAAAAAAAAAAAAAAAAAAAAACAAACAAACAAACAAACAAATATAACAAAGTGAGACAGACATGAAGATAGAATGAATCTTGACCAATAAGCTAACTTGTTGGTTCATACTATACAACAATTATAGTAGCCCTAATCTTTTATTTATGGGCCTGGCTTTGGTCCAGTCCTTAATCGGACTGGACGGTGCTGTTGGGCCCGTGGGGGTCCACCACGCGTCCCGTTTTGAAAATCTGAACCGTTCAATGTGTAGAACTCGTCAAGTACTATATGGCTGTGAAAAATCACGTTGATCGGATATCGATAGCTATGTGATCAAATCAGTTTTTTATCAACCGTTAATTTATTCACCGTCCATTTTTTTTTTATACAAAACTGATTTGATAACATAACTATCGATATCCGATCAACGTGATTTTTCACAGGCGTATAGTACTCGACGAGTTCTACACATTGAACGGTTCAGATTTTCAAAACGGGACCCGTGGTGGCCCCCACGGGCCCAACAACACCGTCCAGTCCGATTAAGGACTGAACCAAAGCCAGAGCCTTTATTTATTTACTTATTTATTTATTTTTTGGGGGGCAAATTACCCACAGGTCCTTTTTAAAAAGAATGTATTCTATTTAATCCCAAAACCTTTTAGATAGACCCAAAATTTCTATACCCATTCATCTTCTCATCTTTCCTTACATCTTGTTTCTTCTCTATATCTCTTTTTCTCTAATATCAGCGACGACCACAAATACGATCACGCCTTCTTTTTTTTTTTTTTTTTTTTCTCTCTCTTTCTAATCTATAGTCATCGGCGACCGGCGACTATTATTGATTGGGGTTCATGGGTAACCATTGAGCACCACTCCTTACTTCGTGCTCGCTGACGGTGAAAGAGATGAGTTTTTGATGAAGAAAATGAATTGATCAACTCAAATATGATGTAGATTTACTCAGATCTACGTTAGATCCGATTAGATCTAAACCAAAACATAGTTGTCGGAGTTCAAGCATCTCTCTATATCTGTCTTTTTCCTTTAATCTTTCAATTTTAATACTTTTTTTTTGGTACTATATACTTTCATTTTCTTGTTATAATGGAGAAAATTTTCAAATTCTGAACAAGTTATTTTCGATTTTTAATTACAGGCCGTGAAAACTGTAAAATTTTATAATTTCAATTTTTTTGGTGTTGAGTTGAATCATTGTTTAGAACTATAAAATTTTACAATTTCATAACATGTTTTTCAGTTTGATTAATAAAGATAAATACTTAATAGAATCATACTTTAAAACTTTTAACATTTTACAATTTCAAAGCTTGCTTTTCAGTCTGATCAATATTAAAAATTATTTGCTTAAACCCTATAAAAATTGAAAATAACATATGTTTTTTTTTATTGTTACTGTTTATTGTTCTTAAGTTTTTTTTTCTTCTTCTTTTAGTTTATCAATATTTAACACATTTTGTTATGTTTTTTCACTTTAATTTATCAGCTTATTCTTCTTATTTTTTCGGCAATATTTTAGACATTTTGGTGAGTATCCGACTATATTCTTGACATCCAACGAATATTGTGGACATTCCGACGACTTCCAGTGACGTTAAGAACATTCCGGTGATACTCCGATAAATTTATGATGATATTCCGACGGCTTTCCGGTGATGTTGAATATTTAGGTGAGTCTCTGATGACTGTCTGACGAAAGTTTGACAATAATGTGATGTAGGAGCGTCTTTAAATTTAAAAAAAAAAAAAAAATTTTTTGGTAACAATTAAAAATATATAGGACTAATTGGTATAATTATTTTGTTTTGGAATTAGATAGATTTTAAACTTTATATATGAGAGACTTACACTAGGTTTGGCATAACCTATATAATCCATCTTTTTATCTTTTTATCTTTTTTTCATCACATCACCTCTCTACTTTTCTGCACATCTTTTCGTAAAAAGACAAAAAGTACAATTTTTTAGGACACTCCAAACCAACCCAAGTAAGTTTGCCTTTTTCATTTTGCTTTTTATTTTTTGTGGCGTTTTTTGTGGGGGACTGGGAAAGAGGATAAAACTCAAAACAATGTCCTGCAAGTTGGGCCGTAGCCCCAACCCTGAAAACATCAGCCCAAGCTCAAAGTGGCAGCCCACTTACCAAATGGGGCCATGAGTGTAAAAAGTTATAGTGGGCCATTGATGGTTATAGGAAGGGGGACCCAAAGGGGGACCAAATACTAATTGGGAACATGGGTACCTATATATGTCCCTTTGTTTTGGGTGATTCTATTTGCACCAAACAGTAATTTGGTAAATTCAATTAAAATTTTCAAATTTTGATTCTTATTATATTTTAATATAAATTTATTAATAAGGACAACACATATATATATTTTTCATATTCAAGTATGTTTATTTTCTTTCTATCTTCTTTTTCATTCAAAAACTCCAATCCACCTCACTAAAACTTACTATTATCATCAATATCATTATTTCTTATTGAGTTATTACTTGTAAATAGAAGAAAGTTTCACTACCAGAAAAAGTGTTTTTTGCGACGGTAGGCGGCCGTCGCAAATGCCCTGGATCCCGTCCCTAATACTTTTTGCGACGGTAATTTGGCTTTTTGCGACGGGAAGGGAGGGTCGCGACAAAGGGGGTTGCGAAAGAGCTTTAGCGACGGTAAGTGCCGTCGCCATTAGTTTCTGCGACGGGAGGGTCCTTTTTTGCGACGGCACTTTTTCTGTCGCCAATAATGGAAGAATATATCAGTTTTCGCGACGGCACATAATTCCCGTCGCTAAAAGTGGGTTTTTGAGACGGCAGAATTACCGTCGCTAAAACTCTGGCAGCTTATAACTATTGGCGACGACAATGTCAACCGTCGCTAAAGGTTTCTTGTCAATTACAATTTCACAGCTTTTGCGACTGTATTGGTGCCGTCGCAAAAGCCTATTACTCTTTTTTGCGACGGGTTCTTATGCCGTCTCAAAAAAAAAAAAAAAAAAAAAAAAAAAACTATTGAGAAATTATTAAAAAAATTAAAATAACCTGTATAAAATAAAAAATAACTATAAAAAAATCCAAAAATTACAGAATAATATAAATCCATACATAAACAAAAGTTGACAAATAATAAAAATTAATAATATTGTTCCATTCATAACAATACATAAATAAAAATTCATAACAATAAAAATTATGCCACTACATAACGTCGCATAATACATACATAATGTTGCTCACAAATTTAAATAACATAAATCAAAATCAAAACCAAAAGTTTTCGTCTTGATTCGTTCGTGGGTTACAAAAACAAAAATTGGTCATAATCTTTATACGCCCGCATTCCAGAAGAAGCCAACTGCTACTCAGGAAATATCTGAAAAAAACAAGATAAAAATAATTAAAAACCATATAATGGTCTTAATATTTTAATTACAGAAAAATATTAAAAAAAAATTGACTACTATATAATTAGAAAGATAGTTTAGTAAATAATTTTGACTGGATCGAAATTCGGCTCTAACTCCCAAACCGGGAACCCGATTCGAGCCCCGTATTCTCCCACAAGTCTCTCATGCCTAGGAGGTCGTGTGTGCCAAGTTTCGTGCTAAACCGACGCCGTTTGGTGATTTTGGGGCGTTAACGCCTCGAATTCAAGTTTCTTAAGGAAGTAGTTTGCCTAAAGTGAAATCCGGCTCTAACTCCCAAACCGGGAACCCGATTCGAGCCCCGTCTTGTCCCACAAGTCTCTCGTGCCTAGGCGGTCGTGTGTGCCAAGTTTCGTGCTAAACCGACGCCGTTTGGTGATTTTGGGGCGTTAACTCCTCGAATTCAAGTTTCTTAAGGAAGTAATTTGCCTAAAGTGAAATCTGGCTCTAACTCCCAAACCGGGAACCCGATTCGAGCCCCGTCTTCTCCCACAAGTCTCTCGTGCCTAGGAGGTCGTGTCTGCCAAGTTTCGTGCTAAACCGACCCGATTTGGTGATTTTGGGGCGTTAACGCCTCGAATTCAAGTTTCTTAAGGAAGTAGTTTGCCTAAAGTGAAAATCCGGCCCTAACTCCCAAACCGGGAACCCGATTCGAGCCCCGTCTTGTCCCACAAGTCTCTCGTGCCTAGGAGGTCGTGTGTGCCAAGTTTCATGCTAAACCGAGGCCGTTTGGTGATTTTGGGGCGTTAACGCCTCGAATTCAAGTTTCTTAAGGAAGTAGTTTGCCTAAAGTGAAATCCGGCCCTAACTCCCAAACCGGGAACCCGATTCGAGCCCCGTCTTGTCCCACAAGTCTCTCGTGCCTAGGAGGTCGTGTGTGCCAAGTTTCATGCTAAACCGAGGCCGTTTGGTGATTTTAGGGCGTTAACGCCTCGAATTCAAGTTTCTTAAGGAAGTAGTTTGCCTAAAGTGAAATCCGGCTCTAACTCCCAAACCGGGAACCCGATTCGAGCCCCGTCTTGTCCCACAAGTCTCTCGTGCCTAGGCGGTCGTGTGTGCCAAGTTTCGTGCTAAACCGACGCCGTTTGGTGATTTTGGGGCGTTAACGCCTCGAATTCAAGTTTCTTAAGGAAGTAGTTTGCCTAAAGTGAAATCCGGCTCTAACTCCCAAACCAGGAACCCGATTCGAGCCCCGTCTTGTCCCACAAGTCTCTCGTGCCTAGGAGGTCGTGTGTGCCAAGTTTTGTGCTAAACCGACGCCGTTTGGTGATTTTGGGGCGTTAACGCCTCGAATTCAAGTTTCTTAAGGAAGTAGTTTCCCTAAAGTGAAATCCGGCTCTAACTCCCAAACCGGGAATCCGATTCGAGCCCCGTCTTGTCCCACAAGTCTCTCGTGCCTAGGCGGTCGTGTGTGCCAAGTTTCGTTCTAAACCGACGCTGTTTGGTGATTTTGGGGCGTTAACGCTTCGAATTCAAGTTTCTTAAGGAAGTAATTTGCCTAAAGTGAAATCCGGCTCTAACTCCCAAACCGGGAACCCGATTCGAGCCCCGTCTTGTCCCACAAGTCTCTCGTGCCTAGGAGGTCGTGTGTGCCAAGTTTCGTGCTAAACCGACGCCGTTTGGTGATTTTGGGGCGTTAATGCCTCGAATTCAAGTTTCTTAAGGAAGTAGTTTGCCTAAAGTGAAATCCGGCTCTAACTCCCAAACCGGGAACCCGATTCGAGCCCCGTCTTGTCCCACAAGTCTCTCGTGCCTAGGCGGTCGTGTGTGCCAAGTTTCGTGCTAAACCGACACCGTTTGGTGATTTTGGGGCGTTAACGCCTCGAATTCAAGTTTCTTAAGGAAGTAATTTGCCTAAAGTGAAATCCGCCTCTAACTCCCAAACCGGGAACCCGATTCGAGCCCCGTCTTGTCCCACAAGTCTCTCGTGCCTAGGAGGTCGTGTGTGCCAAGTTTCGTGCTAAACCGACGCCGTTTGGTGATTTTGGGGCGTTAACGCCTCGAATTCAAGTTTCTTAAGGAAGTGGTTTGCCTAAAGTGAAATCTGGCTCTAACTCCCAAACCGGGAACCCGATTCGAGCCCCGTCTTGTCCCACAAGTCTCTCATGCCTAGGAGGTCGTGTGTGCCAAGTTTCGTGCTAAACCGACGCCATTTGGTGATTTTGGGGCGTTAACGCCTCGAATTCAAGTTTCTTAAGGAAGTAGTTTGCCTAAAGTGAAATCCGGCTCTAACTCCCAAACCGGGAACCCGATTCGAGCCCCGTCTTGTCCCACAAGTCTCTCGTGCCTAGGCGGTCGTGTGTGCCAAGTTTCGTGCTAAACCGACGCCGTTTGGTGATTTTGGGGCGTTAACGCCTCGAATTCAAGTTTCTTAAGGAAGTAATTTGCCTAAAGTGAAATCCGGCTCTAACTCCCAAATCGGGAACCCGATTCGAGCCCCGTCTTGTCCCACAAGTCTCTCGTGCCTAGGAGGTCGTGTGTGCCAAGTTTCGTGCTAAACCGATGCCGTTTGGTGATTGTGGGGCGTTAACGCCTCGAATTCAAGTTTCTTAAGGAAGTAGTTTGCCTAAAGTGAAATCCGGCTCTAACTCCCAAACCGGGAACCCGATTCGAGCCCCGTCTTGTCCCACAAGTCTCTCGTGCCTAGGAGGTCGTGTGTGCCAAGTTTTGTCCTAAACCGACGCGGTTTGGTGATTTTGGGGCATTAACTCCTCGAATTCAAGTTTCTCCCACAAGTCTCTTAACTTAGAATGTAAAGAATGCAAAGATACACTTTAGCTTAGAATGCAAAGATACATTTTATATCTGATTTTCTGGTGGTGGTGTATATGGATTCTCGTTTTCTGCAGATTCCCTAAATGCCCGGTGGCCACTCGATGCATCAGGAACCTATGTTAGTCAGTGCATAATGTGTTAATCATATTCGAATTTCATACATAATCTTGAGTGAAAATTGAACTATCAAACAATTGTGATGTTTATATGGAACCTGTCTGTTGGGATCGACACTCGCCCCCTGTGACACAAGGGCCATCATCTCAGCTCTCATCTGCTGCAAATGTGTAGAGAACTCTGCTCGCAGCTCCTCCCTCAACTCATCCCTTAGCTCAGCACGAACCTGCTGCGTGATCTTCTCAATAGTCGATGGCTGGGGTGTTGACTGTGATGGCCCAGCACCATCTTTATACACCACTCTCCGAGGCACGATTCTCCCGTATGTGCGACAATATCCATGTCTGTCATGACCTATCAACTCATGGAAAATGGCATTCCTAGCCTCCAAAGTCCGACCATCCTCAGGTAGCATAGAGAGTTGACGATTAAACTCATCTTGTATTGAATAAGACATACAAGTATACACCAAATTAAGATGGTTGACACACAAAAAATAAACTTTAAATACAATCAAAGGTGTTTGGAAACTACCAAGGTCTGGATAACCTCTGGGTCATCTACTCTACGTGTCATAAGCCAAACATTCATCTTATCAGTAGACTACCCCTTACTGGTCATCTAAATTTTTTTTAGAAATATGAAAATTAGAATCCAAATAATTTGCAAATATACAATGTTTATTTATATACAAAAATAAAACAATAAAATGTAAACCTCATGCCGTATCTGAGAGAAAGTAGTACGCCCTGTGGTATGAGCTATGCCGTGAGCTCGCCGATTTTTAGCGTTCCTACTTGCAATTTTCTATAACAAGTTCAACAAATGTAAGTATGTAAATATGATTTGTATGTTTACATATCATAAATATAGCGTAATTGTATACCTCAGCATCGGAAGTACGCCAATACTCCACAAGTTGTTCCCACTGGCTTGGCACAACGTTCATAGGAACATCATCCTTCAGATTAGGATCAGAGCTTCTAGGCTTGAAATACTTAGCCTTAAGCTTGTTCTTGTGATCCTTCCATATGCTGTTACAGTTTTTCATGCAGATTGGCTTGTACTCCTCTGGACATATATTCAAATTGTCCTATAAAACACAAAGTTTAAGGCTAAGTATAACACAAATTTGGAATTCGAATTTGTGGACAAAAATATACTTTTACCTTCACATCCTTCCAGATAGCATCAACAATATCATCAGGCACACTGTTCCAGTCAAGAAAAGTAAGAGGAACAATGTTACCATTCCGCACAATAATGCCAAGTTGAGTAGTTAACTTGGCCACGTTATCCCCTATTGGACAGTAATTTCCATCAAATTGTATGTCCAGCTTTTTACCAGTACCCCACTCTTTAATGCCCTTGGCACATCCTCTACCACGCCTAGTCGAGGTTGATGAAGAACTAACATGACCTGCGATATACAATAATAATAAACAATATGCAATGGTAACAAACAAATGCAAATTTAAATAATGTGAATACAAATCATATCAAATAAACCTGAGGTGGGCTGTGAAGAAGTCGAAGGGTCTGCAAAATACAATGAGAATAAACAAGTTATATATAATGAGCATAAATAAATGTATGTGTAAATAATTTTCATACAAATCAAAGCAAATTTATATACCTGTGGATGGCTCATAAGCTGATGATGATAGCTGCAGTGGTGCCACTGATGGTGGACGCACCGATGGTAGGCGTGGAGGCTGAGTACATAGTAGCTGCTGTGGTGCCACTGATGGTGGTCGATACGGTGGTACTAATGGCCCCTCAGATGGTGCTGGCACTAATGGCCCCTCCGATGCTGGCCGATGTGATGCCTCCTCTGATGGTGGTGCTACTGATGTCCTGTTATGTAGCACATCGGACATCATGCGCCGGGGATTATCAGGCTTCCTCTTCCTTCCCATAATAATCTGCAAGCAATATAACATTAATTGACATTAGAAACATAGACAATGGTTTGTCATCAACTATAATATGACATGAATTGAACTAATACAATTAAGAAATTGATGATTAACTACAACCTTGGCCTTAATTGAATTACTAATGTTGATTACATATCAGCCTATTTGAACATCAACTGTTTCCCCTTCTGCGGCTTCCCTCACCCAACCAACTTCTTCATCACGAAGCATTATATTTTCTTCCAATTGTTGGCTCATGTATGGCTCGATTTGTGGATCAGTCGAACTCATATCAAATAAACCTCTTTGAGACATCTTCACCACGACTTGCCAGTCTGGTTGTAACGGGTCTGCAACATACCAAACTTGCTCTGCTTGGGACGCCAAGATGAAAGGTTCATTGGTAATTCGATCATCTCGGTACAACAAATGATTGAAGTTCACCAACGTGAAATTGAAGACATCTTCTTTCTTTCCGTGAATGTTGTCAATCCAATCACACTTAAACAACACATGTTTCTTCTCATTGGAATATCGAATCTCAACAATATCTGTCAATTGTCCATAATAGTACACAGACCCCAGACGAGGATTCTTGTCTTTTCGACTAGCATAACTTATGGTATCTGCCTTCAAAGCTACACCACAATTTTGTGTGGCTCGACGATCATCCATGGCCTTTACTCGATACCGAAACCCATTCAGTATATACCCGTTGAACCTCCTTGCCAGGTTATGAGGACCATTTGCCAATAGAATAATCTCTTCAGAAAGTATGACATCAGTAGTCCTTCGCAAAGTTTGGACCTATTTAACACGAAAATGTAAAATTTAAAATGTAGATCGATTTAAGGAACTAGAATGTATAGAGTTAAATACATACATGTTCCTTGAACCAAATGTGAAAAGTTTCAAAATGTTCACGCCAAAGTTGATGATCGTCGACACGAGGCATTTTGAGCTTAAGTACTTCAAGGTGTTTGCTGTGTAGATTGAAATTTTAGCCATACAAAAAATTTAGTTGAAAATTCAATAAAACATAATAAAATATTGAGTGAGTGACTTAACCTACTTTATGAATGGTTGAACCGCGCTTGTATTGCATAAGATGTACCGATGAGCTTGTACCCAAGAAGTATTATCAAGATAAAAGCTTGTGTTTTCACCAGTAGTATGACCCAAATTATCAGCACCACTATAGTTCCTCACGGGTCGACTAGATTTGGTTTCCACATCACTGAGATATTGTGCACAAAAATTCATGCATTCTTCCATAAGATATCCTTTAGCAATTGATCCTTCAGGACGAGCTCTATTACGCACGTATTGCTTCAAAGTAAGAAGATACCTCTCAATTGGATACATCCATCGAAATTGAATCGCTCCACCCAATAACGCTTCATCAGCTAGATGTATAGGCAAGTGCTCCATTATATCAAAAAAACTCGGAGGAAATATTTTCTCTAGATGACAAAGTGTTACAGCGATACGATCTTTAATATATTGCAAATCCGTCGCACGATTCACTTTCGAACACAATTGTCTAAAGAAATTGCTCAATTCAATCAAGGGTTCAATTACATTCTTCGGTAACGATCTGCGAATAGCCAATGGAATAAGTTGTTGCATCAGAATATGACTATCGTGGCTCTTAAGACCCCCAATGCTTCTATCATGTAAGCGCACACGACGTGATATATTGGATGAATACCCGTCGGGAACTCTTACTTCCTTCAACACTTTCAAGAACAAATCTTTCTCATCCTTGGTCATCGTGAATTGTGCTGGTGGTAAATAGGCTTTATTCGACCCTCTTAACTGCAAATGTAGGGGTTTTCTAATATTCATATCTTGTAAATCACGCTGAGCATTAACACCATCCTTCGATTTTCCTGCAACCCCTAATATTGTCCACAACACATTGTCACAAACATTCTTCTCTATATGCATCACATCGAGGTTGTGTCTTATTAGATTGTGCTCCCAATATGGCAATTCATAAAAGATACTCTTTTTCTTCCAACTATGGGTGCGATGTCCAGCTTTCTCCTTCTCTACATGTCTCCTATGCCTCTCTTTAAGGTCATCCCTATTGTATTGGGTTAAAATACCCTCAGATTCTAATTGTAGCAACATCTCAGTTCTAGACAACAATTTTGGTTTGAGTCTGACTTCCCGCCTACCATCAAATGATACTTTATCCTTCCGGAATTTATGGCCAGTAGGTAAAAATCTGCGATGACCCAAGTATGATTGTTTCCTACTATGCTTCAACCAACACGATGTAGTTTCCTTATTGCAACAAGGACATGCATATTCTCCTTTAGTGCTCCATCCTGACAAGTTTGCGTATGCAGGAAAATCACTAATTGTCCACAGTAAAGCTGCATGCATTTGAAACATTTGATTTGTTGATGCATCAAATGTTGACACACCCTCATTCCATAGTTCTTTCAACTCCTCAATCAACGGTTGCATATACACATCAATCTTGTCACCAGGTCCTTTCGGGCCGTCAATAAGCACGGATAAAATTAGAAATGGTTGCTTCATGCACATCCATGGCGGCAAGTTGTATGGAATGAGCACAACAGGCCAAGTGCTATGAACTATGTTCATCGTCCTGAATGGGTTAAAACCATCAGATGCTAAGCCAAGCCTTACACTTCGGCAATCATTACTAAAGTCAATATTCCGACGGTCAAAATCTTTCCATGCAAGGGAGTCAGCAGGATGCCTGAAGACACCATCATCAGTTCGTTCCTCTGCATGCCATCTCATTAACTTGGCCGTCTTGGATGACATAAACAACCTCTGCAACCTTGACTTTAAAGGAAAATACCTCATCTGTTTTGCAGCTATTTGTTTGCCACCTGTGTTAGGACCATTTGAACCACCATCACCATTTGATTTCCATCTAGAACTGTTGCATATGATACATTTATCAAGATTGGCGTCCTCGTTTCGAAACAACATGCAACTGTTGGGACATGCATCCCACGTCTCATACGTGAAGCCCAAATCTGTTGTGACCTTTTGAGCTTTATAATATGAGTCTGGGAGTTTCACACCCAACGGGAACGCCTCATTCAATAACTCAAGCAACATGTCAACAGACTTGTCTGTCCACTGATTAAGCACCTTCAAATGTAGAAGTCGAACAATGAATGACAAAGATGTGAACTTTTGACAACCCGGATACAATTCACTTTGTGCATCTTGAAGAAGCTTGAAATACTTTGCAGTCTCTGCATTTGGACCGAGCTGGGGTTCAGATGCATGGGGATCAGGCCCTTGTGGTTCATCACCCTCAACACTTGTACCGGCATGTGGATTTCCCATAGCCCCTTGTATCATTCCAATCATATCATCTCCAATGTCTAAATTAGCTAATGTTTCATTCTCTCGATTACCATGCAGAGATATGTAAGATTCCCTATGATTAATCCAATGTTTGTATTTTAAAAAAAAACCATTCAAAATCAGATGCTCCCGTACACCATCTCGTACAAAATAGTATCGATTCTCACACTTCCTACACGGACAACTGATCATCGAACCTTCAACCCTATTGGTGTAGGCAAACACAAGGAATTCATCAATCCCATTAATGTATTCACTCGACATCCTATTTGGCAAATCAATCCAACTCTTATCCATCATCTGTACACATCCACAAAAATATCTCACCAAAGTAACTCTAAATATAATACCTACGCAAACCAAGTAAATGATAGCATTCCTCTCCGCAAATAAATAAATTGTCATATTAAACGTCAAAAAATACAAAAAAAAAAAAAAAACCTAATAAACAGAATAAATAAGTGAAAATAAAAATAAACCCTAATATTTTGATTGGTTTTCAATTTATATTGTCTAAGACACATACATATTTTGCAAATATATTGTCTAAGACACATACATATTTCAACATTATTTAATAAATTTTTGAAATTTCATGCAAATAAACCATTGAGGTTTTTGACAATCAAACTAAACTCATTCATTATCAACATTAATCTTAACCTTAAATGCACTAAATTTAATTTGTCCTATTAAATATATATGAAATTATTATTTATTTTCATAACTTTTTCAAAATATAAATCTAATTTCTTGATTCTATTTTCTTTTCCACAACAAGTTTTTGAACTTTTATAAACAAAAAACAAAATAAAAATTCAACCATTAATGAAGGTGAGAAATTAATTTTAAGATTAACGGATTTATATATATATATATATAGACAGATTTCAGATATATGGACAGATTTATATATATGGACAGATTTATATACATATTTTTATATATATGAAATACAGATATATAAATACAGATTTATATACAGATTTTTATATATATGAAATACAGATTTATATATATAGACAGATTTCAGATATATAGACAGATTTCAGATATATGGACAGATTTATACAGATATATAAATAAATACAGATTTATATATATATAGACAGATTTCAGATATATGGACAGATTTATATATATATGGACAGATTTATACAGATATATAAATAAATACAGATTTATATATATATAGACATTCATGTATATATATACAGAGACCGAGAGAGATAGAGAGAGAGAGAGAGAAAGAGAGAGCATACGCAGAGAGAGAGAGAGTCGTCGCCGGAGGGAGCACCATTACCTGTCGTCGTCGCCGCCGCACCACCGCTGCTTACTCGCCGTCGCCGGAGCACCACTACCCGTAGCCCGTTTGAGAAATTTGGGGGATGAAGTTAGGGATTTGGGGATGAAAATCGAGCGGCAACAGGAAAAAGAAGGGCGGGCGTGTTTTTTATTTTTACTTTTTGCGACGGTATGTTGTAGCCCGTCGCAAATAGTAGTCATTTGATCGTAAAACGGCGCCGTTTGAATAATATTTTTTTGCGACGGCAAATTTTCGTCGCAAATGATCCACTGTTTGCGACAGCAACCATACGCCGTCTCAAAAAGGGGGTTTTCTGCGACGGTTTTTTTTACCGTCGCTAATACTTCCGCATTTTCGACCCCTCCGCGTAGTTTTATTACCGATGGTAACGTACCGTCGCTAAAGGCTATTATTTGCGATGGGTAAAGTTACCGTCGCAAAAAACGGTTTTTGCGACGGGAGGCGCACCGTCGCTAATTCCTCCGTGTTTTTTGCTCTGTTTTCCTGTAGTGTTTAAACAAAATCAAATAATGGATAAGAATAATAATCAAAACTATTTTTTGAAGCAATCCATTAAAGATGAAGTAAGTATTTACATAAATATCAAAATATAATTTTTGATTTCTGTATTTTATTTATTTATTTATTTATGTAAAAACACATATTCTAGGAATCATATATACTGTCCACACAAAAAGGATATCAAGAAGTCTAGAAAATTTTGTTTAAAAAAAAAAAAAAAAACAAAACAAAACAAAAGAAGCCCAGAAAACACCGGCATACCTCCGCTAAAGGCGTACTCTCTCTCTCTCTCTCTCTCTCTCTCTCTCTCCATATTATATGTACTGATTTATGTCTATATATACATCACCGTTTGCAGCCCAATTTGATTTGAAAGATGTGAAAGTTTCGATCTTGATTTTATTTTATTTTATTTTTTTTTAATTTGTTTGATCTGATATAGATGCACCCTAAGTTTCTAAGGAATCAGAGGTATGCTAGGAAGCATGACAAGAAGAATGGTGAATTTGCCACTGAGGAGGAGTAAATTGGAGATTGAGATATGTTTTTGTTGAATTACAAACAGTTTTGTTTGATTTAATTCTATTTTACTATCTTTTATTAGCTTAATTTTTTTACCAAGTTTTTGATAGTTTACGAAGCAACAATGGTTGCCAATTCAAGATTTATAATTTGGAAGAAGGGTATTTCGTTGAAAAATATAAAGTGTATTAAGAGTAAATTATAACTCTAGATAATTTAATAGAGAATACTGAGAAATCGAACGTACTGAATAATTTTTTAATTATAAATAGAATCCCCCCTTGTTTTTTTCCACTCTTGCAACCATCCTTTCAATGAGATATAGTTAAGCAATTGCATGGACCACAATACAAGTTGGATACACACACATTTTAGAGGTTTGATTCTAAGGAACCCCACCAAAATTTTGGAGCAACTACCAAATAATTCCATATGACAATGATGTGTCAAAAATATTGACAATTCTATTCTTGTGTAGACAATTCTAAGAAATTATTGCATCATAGAAGAGATGGGACACTTTGTGTCTTGTGCTACTGAAACCTCATGCGTGCCACATTCTATTTCGTGTCTCAACTGTCCCACCACCTTATTACTCAAGGTGGAAAAAGGCCAATTATTTTCCATTTCAAGTAGACAGTTCTATTTGGAAAAAGAAGATGTGTTTGGTTACAAAGATAACGGATTCTCAATCAAGGCTTAATGTATATTTTTTCTTCTCTATGCACTTCGTTGAATATTTGCAGATTAGTAAATTAGATTAATATAAACTAATGTTCAATGATTTCTCATGAAGTTATCCAATATGTACAATTCATAATCTTTTTAAATTAATTTTTTTTTTCAGTCAAACAAATAATAATAATAATAATAATGTACAAGGGTATCATAGCACTACGAAAAAGATTAGTCTATGAAAAAAAATATTAATTTTTGAGTTATTGTCTACTCTCAAATTAATTTGATTTTAATGTGTCGTGTTTCTCGTTGGATTTGGATTTTTGGAAAGATTTATTTGAGAATAATGTTATATGCATCAATTAGTATATCAACAGATGATGTGATATAATTTTAGAGATTTTAGATATTTATAATTTGTATAATGGATATGATCAGTAATAATGTCATAATATATGTTAGTACACTAATTAATATACTAATTGGTATATGTAGTACCACCCTTTATTAAATTACACTTCACTTAATTTTGAACATGTAGTCTGTGAGAAAAAAATCTATCCACTAGACGCCAAGAAAGCCATTACAGAGAATGAGGCAAAGATTTGAGTTGAAACGATTGTAATTTTGTTAATTTTGTGGTTTTTTTTATAAGTTAATATAAAATTTATCTCTAAAAAATATGAACAATTATAAGAAATTCTTACAATGACCAACTCCTCATTCACACAAAATAATAATAATAAAATAAAATAAAATAAAAAAAATATGAAACCAAAACACATTGACTTATTTTAGAAAGTAAGTTAAAAGTTGACTTTATAATTTTTTTTTATAATTCTTTTTAAAAAAATATGTAAAAAAATAAAGAGATAATTTGACACAAATAATCAAAAAAATTTAAAAACTGCCAAAAGAGGCAATTACCACCTCTCCACCCCTTTGCTTCATTTAATTCCTTTATTTTATAGCTGAGGCCACAAAACTCACCTTTCCATCCTTTTCGCCCATCTATGCACTATCATTTGTGCACGAGGACTCTGATGTAACTCTACAAAAATTTAATAATTTTTTATTTTTATGTAGATTTATATAATAATAGTATATAGAGGTACTTATTTATAAATCTCTTTTTACTTATTTATATTTTATTTAATTTAAATTATTATTTTTTTATTTTCAATAAGTCTTATGGGTGACATTGTTACCAAAATATTCATAATAATAATATTTACATTGATAGTGTAAATGTTCCGCGATGTGAACATTCACACTATCAATGTGAATGTGAATGTTCTCACAGTCAATGTGAATATTCATATTGTAAAATATGAATGTTCACATCACCAAATTGCTAACTGTTCAAAAAATATTTATAAGGGCAAAATTATTCATAAAATACTTTAGATATAAGAATTAGGATTTGATGGATCAAATGTCAAAATAATAGAACTTATTGAAATACAAGAATATATTATAGACTAATGGGGATACAAATACTTGAAAAATGATTTTCTAATAAATCTCCTTAGTATGTAAAGAGATAAATTATTTCTTACGTAAAATTTATATAAAAAATAATATAATGAATGTTAAATTTTTTAAATAGATGATATTTTGTTTTAAAATAAAGAGAAAATTGGTGATAAATCTAATTTGAGAATTGTTTGAGGCGTTAGGTTTGTTGGGTAAATTTTTTTTTTTTTTTTTTTGGTGAGAACTACATGCTTTATGAAATATTGTTGTGAGAAGTACATTTTGTTGTTTTGGAGGACGTTTTATTTTCAGCTTTACCTTTTTATTTTTAACCTATCTGTTCAAATCATTTTTTATCTATTGAATTTTTTTTAACCTATTTGTTCAAATCTTTTTTTATCTGTTGAATTTTTTTAACCTACCTCTTCAAAGTTTCTTTATCTGTTGAATGTTTTTTAAACTTTTTTCTTATTTGTTGAACCTCTCTGTTCAAATCTCTCTTTTTTTTTCTCTCTCTCTCTCTCTCCCTCTCTACAAATCCATTATCTCTTCAAATCTTTCCACAAACCCACTATCTATTTAAATCTTTTGTATCTATAGAATTTTGTTAACATATTTTTTTCTTATCTGTTGAATTTATATGTTCGAATCATTCTCTCTCTACAAGCCCACTTCTATTTCTCTCTAAAAGTAATCTTTTTAAGAGAAAGATCTTTGGTTTTTAGCTTGAAATTACCTAGAAAAGTTTGAATCAGGGATAGACAGAAATAGAGAAGCCATAAGAGTTAGTATGTCTCCCGGTTTGTTGCAAGGAAACAAAAATTCTCAGTAGGTGAGAATGTCCCAAACCCTTTGACTCGAGATCTCCATAACGCTATCACTAGATTTCATGAATGACGATCTTGTACATGAAACTCGGGCTCTTGATCTTCACGTAGTTGATACCGATCAGTGATTTTGGCATTTGGTACCTTCGGCGATAGTCACTACCAGCTTTTTTCCTTGTTTCATCGTCAGAGAAGATGAGTGATGTAATCAAATTTGGTACCAGAGAAGATCGCACCAGTTATTCGGAGTGAACTTGGGCCTCTACTTTTGATACGACTAGAAATACGTTAGAATGACGCCCCGCTAGGGCATGACAAGTGGAGAACAAGCACTGCCACCGTGCCTAGTGGTGGTTAGGGGAGGAGCTCTGTTCATTGGATTTATAAGAGTGAGAAATCCAAAACCCTAGACAACAGTGAAAGAGAAAGAAAGAGTATAGAGGAAGAAAGTGTAGTAAAGGTGGTGGGTTTGGTGGTGGTGGTGTGACGACAACGTTAGTAGTGGGTTTGACGACATCGGGGGAGAGGGAAAGAAACAGAGAGTAGATTGAATAAATTAGAGTTTCTGTGATTCTACAGTCTCTATTTCTCTCTCTAGGCAAATTGAACAGATCAGTCCCTCTCTCATCTCTCTCTTTATATATATATTTGTGTCATAATTTAAATAGATAAAATAAAATGGGTAGATTGGTCATTTTGCAAAAAGATGTCTTCATGGACTGAATAAGTTAGCAGACTGAATAAGTTAGTGTGTGGACTGTTCGATGAAACAAATTCAAAATTGGACTTTTTGACTGAACACGCTAAAATAAAAGGTTCATATTAAATCAAATTATTGAGCAATGCTGCATAGACTAAAATTTTTACTGAAAATATACATATCTAAATATCATTTCTTTTTGGACAACCTATCATATTTAACCTATTATAATTTTAATAAGATTTTTAATAAAATTATTAATATCTCTGGAAATATTCTTTTATTTTGTATATGGCTATGGCTTTTCTCCAATCCTTTATTGGACTAGAGGTGTTGTTTTGGCCTTGTGGGCCCTATTTTGATGAACCAAACTATTTACATTTTAGAATTCATCGAGTACATCATCCCCGCAAAAAAAAAAAAAAAGTCCATTGGATAATGGCAACAATGTGTTTAGATCATTTTGTTATGAAAAAAAATAGACGATGAGAAAATAAATGGTTTATACAAAATTGATTCGAACATGTGGTTTTCGATATCTAATTGACTTGATTTTTTTGTAGAGGTGATATACTCGGCAAATTCTAAAATGTCAATGATTTGGATTATCAAAATAGGATTTAAAAGTGGACCCACTAGGCTCGACTGGACGGTCCTGTTCGATTACAAACTGGAGACAGCCCAATGCCTTTGTATATCATCATCATGTATATAAACTATATAGCGGACGGGTTAAGACCCGATCCTTTTATACTCTTTGGTTTTGGGTTTTGTATCTATTGGTGTTGTTGATATCTATTTTAGTCTTATTTTATCTTTTGGGAGTTGAGGATTGTTTCTTTTGAGTTATATTGAAACAAGTGGAATTTGGGTTTTCTGGAGAGGTTTTGGCTATTTGAACTTGAGTCCGTTCGAGCGGTGTTTTGGTCGCTCAAGAAATATTTTGTTTTTCCCAGATTCAGGGTTTGTAATATGAACTTTTGGGAGTAGAGGTTTCTTCGCTCAAGCGTTCTATTCTACAGAGGTGATCTTTTGGGAGTTTGGTTTCTTAGCTCGAGCCTAGTTTTGGTCATTCGAGCGATGAGTTATGTCTGACGCTCGAGCGGTGTTTTGGTCGTTCGAGCGGTCTATTTGTATAAAGTTGCGAAAAAAGTCAGTTTTACTCACTTTTTGGATCTCTCTCTCTCTCTCTCTCTCTCTCTCTCTATAAATATCTAAAACCCAAATGCTCTCACCTCTTTCTAGATTTCTTGCTTAAATCCTCAAATATCTCTAAATCCAAGATTTCTCCACCTTCGTGCTTGGGGATTAAAAGTAGAGATTGATGAGGAGGTCATTTTAATCTCGAAAGTTCGGGTTTTCGTCTCTATCAATTTTGGGATTTTTGTTCATCTTTTCTTTTCTTCTTTCGAGGTAGGGATTTCTTTAACGATTTGCATGATATTTAACTTTGTTATGTGCTACTTGATTAGAGTAGCACTTTGAGGGATTTGGATTTGGATTTGTTTTTGTTTTGTTTTGTTTTTTATTTTTTTATGTTTAAAGATAAGGCTTCCATAAAGTGTTTCCTAAAACTTTATTTGGATATTTAAAATGATGAATTGTGTTGAAATGGATGTGTTGGTTTTGAAATGAGTGAAACCCCAAATCTTTTTACCAAAACCCTTGATTGGTGTCAAGGTTGAGAAATAAGTTGTGGGGTTGGTTTGTTGTTGTGATAACCCTGTTTAGTATTATGCTAATTGGTCCTTATTTTGAATATGATTATGTGTTTAATATAATTTTGTGTGCCATTATGTGAAAAAATGTGGTTTTGAATTTCTATCTATTCATCGTAGGAATATCTATTTGATTGTTTGCTTTGGAAATTAAATTGAAGGCCCTATCGGCCACCGAAACCGAAATTGGTCACGCCATTGTGATTGACATAATTTTTAGAGCCTACGGTGAAGTTTAATTGAAAAATGGATTCGGACCAGATTAAATTGATTAAACTATTGAATTAGTGGGATTTGTTGTAAAAGGGCACTACACCCTCAATTCTTCTCCTTTGTTGCATTTTGGCTTATCTTGAGCTCTAAAATAGAGAGAGGGCCGGCTAGAGAGAGAGGGAGAGAAACAATTGAAGATTTGCTTAAGAGGCTTGAGTAAATTGAAGGCTAGCTCAAGAATTAACCTTAGTTTGTGAAGATTAAAGCTCCTTGGTGAGTAATTCATGAGTTTAATGTTGTAAAGTATGTATTCAAACTAGTTGGGTAATCAAGAGTAAGAATTGAAATGGAATTGAGTTGATCATGTTGGATTGAAGGTCAATATATGCATGCATGTGTGTCATTGCTTTGAATTTGCATGTTTGGGCTTGAAATATATGATTCATGTAGAGTTTTGGTTAAAACTCATGTTTGAAATCACCATTTGCATCATCTAGGTTGAGAATAAGGGTAATACATCACATGCATGTACAAACTATAAGAATAGGAGCTTTGAATGCATGAATTTGCATGTTGAAAATGAGTTTGGTGTCAATTGGGACATGCATGTGTTTGATTTATGAAATTGAGCTCCATATTGATGTAAATGGGTATTTGTATCATGATAGCATAAATATATTTGAAGTTTGAGCCATAAATTGTAAGTTGGATCGGTTTGAATGCTGGATTTCAGCTCAAGAACTTAGCTGGAAAACCCAAAAAATTTGATGTCTGCTCGAGCGGGGAAACCGCCGCTCGAGCGTGAATTTCGTGCTCCCAGTATTTTTGCAGACTTGGATGTCCGCTCGAGCGGGGAATTTCACGCTCGAGCGGGGAGCTATGTAAATAGACCTTCAGCTTGAGCGCCATACTTCATGCTCGAGCGTAATTTTGATGCATCCAACACTTTTGCAGACCTCATGGGTCCGCTTGAGCGGGGAAGTCCACGCTCGAGCGGGGACCCTGTTTTCTGAAATTTTGTTTATGCATTCTGTGTTTCGTTTTCCGTCCTCTTTCACTTCTAAGTACTCTTAAGCATGCATTGAGCATTGTAATTGAGTTAAAGAGATAAAAATGAAGCCTAAAGAGGAAAATGTGAATTTAGAACGGATTGAATTGTTTGTGACCCTTTTGTGTTCATGGAATGTGTAGGGTTGAGCTCCAAGGCAAACCAACCAACCGACCACTGTGAGTAATATCGATATTGAAACTTGTCATTTGTCCAATTGCTTATTTCCTTATAAGCCTTATGAGTTTGCCAGTTTGAATTATGAACAAATGTTTGATATGAATAAAAGAATGGGCCAGAGGCTGTTTTGACATGAATGAATTTGCCAGAGGCCGTTTTGACACAAATGAAAGTTTGAATGGGCCTAAGGCTAGTTTGTTCGGAACCGTAGTCACTTGACCTAAATTGTGTATATATGTTAAATAGAAATATGAATTGGGCCCAAGGCCGTTTGAAGCATGTTGTTCTACATATCGTTTGTATAACTTCTTTACTTGATATTATTCACTGGGCTATCGCTCACGCTCATTCATGTGTTTGTGGGTGAGCCAAGAGAAGTCCAAACCCACCCCTAGTGAAGTCTGCGAGGAACAACAAAGGGTTTTGAAGAGTCAGCCCTCGCGTCTCACGCACGAGACCCGTTTTCGCCTTTTTGTCATTCTGTTTTATTTTGTCATGCGGGCGAAGTCTTGGAATATGTTGTAAATAGTTTTCTTGGGTTGACTTAGACTTATATGATCCTGTATGTACAGAACCTTGTGTAGTACATATTTTGTTGTGAGTTATTAATATACATATATATGGTTTGTGATGATGTGCCATGTAAGCACAGCTCTATGGACAAAGCTTTAAATTGCTTCCGTTTGGCCCTCATTAACTCTGTTAAAATACGTTTGGTTTAGTCTGAGGCCGTAGGTAATCTCATGATTACTGGCCGGTTATGTCCTTAACCCTTGGGGGCGGGTTCGGGTCATGACAGTTGTGGGAATTACGGTTTTGAACCACAAATGAGATTCCTTTGAGGAATGTTGAAATGAGACAATGTTCATTGTGAAAATATTGCGGAAGTGGTTCATTATACTTTTGATTTATATATTGTCCAGTTTGGATTATATTGAATAGAGATATCTGTTTTGGCTATCAATGGATGATAGTATTGCTTGTTATAGAAATCGCGTGAGAATTAGGTTAATTGAAACACATCCACTCATTTATTGCATTTATTCAATCGTTTCACACTTATGCATTGAAAAGTGTCATTTTGAGGAAAAAGTAGTGAATACCGTTGTGAATCTGATTAAAGGGGTGTAGTTATGGTTAATTATGTTGGCGTTTGTGCCCTTGGTGAAAGTCTAGAAACCCATACGGTCAGGTGTCGATCCTTCTGGTTAATATCGGTAAAATGGCTTTTGGTAGTGTTTTTATAGTCTACTTGCAGATATGTACCTAGAGATTCCTAGTATGTGTATTTACTATCCTATTTTCTATTTTGAAGAAAAGATATATAAATTGTGGTTTGAACTTTGGCATAGCTATAGACACCTCATTTTTTACCACCCTTAGGACTTGGGCGCTCTTTCTTGAGTACCCAATGATGAAAGCCAAGATGTGTTAGTCCTATGTGTCCCTCAGCAGAAAGCCCAGGAGTTAAGCCTTGAAACTAACCTAGCACTTGTTTTTGCCAAAATACTTTTCGACCAGTCGAAAACCATTTTTCAAAATATGTTTGGTTGCACAATTCCAGACATTGCTACAATGTCCTAAGCCTCATCTTTTCAAAATAAAAATGTCATTTACTTTCAAACAAACCGAGCAAAGGATATAGTGGGAATGAACGGAAGGGGTGAAATCCTCTAAAATACCTATTTTTCTTTTTAATTTGTGCTACCTTTACCTTATTGATCCAATGGTGTATTTTCTGACTGGCTGGACAACATGTCATGGCCAGCTCAAAATGCATTCGACCGAACACCAAATAGAACAGTCGGCTGAATTGTCTGGGTACGGAGTATATTCGAAAATTTTAGCTTGTTCTACACACTTTTTTACAAATACCTCAGATATTTGCATTCAAAACTCTATAAGTAGAGGACTAAATATCATTTTAAGGGGTTGAACATTTTGCCTAAGGCCTAGAACAAGGTTCAAGAGCTCCCTCATTCTTCATCACCTTCAACCTACTTGCCTTCACTCTCTTCATCAAAATACCATTAAAGCTTGCTTCCAAGCTTGTTGTTAAGGATCTTGGACACTCTAAGACATATCTAGAGGATCTTGAGGGTACCGAGAAAGGGTTTGGAAAACCAAAAAGCTCATCCTCTTCAAGAGGTAAAGTTCTTGCACTTTTTACTTTTTTTCTCTCTCATGTTCTGCATGTTTAGCTTTATTCTTATTCTAGACTTGTTTTAATCATGTAATAAGCCCTCATGGATGTAGTTGTGGTAGAAAGTAGCCACCCATTCATTGAGTTGATAGTTTTTCTTCTTTCCCCATAGTTTATCTCTCTTTTCTTGTTTTCCATAGCTAAAATTCATTATTGATGCATATATTGGCACCTTGTGGATGTGATTAGGATTAAAAAGTAGCCATCAATTCACAAGTTTGACATGTAGAGTAGATTTTTTTCTTTTTACATATATTCTCCTCATGTATCTCATCAACTATACATGTTAATCCATGTGTTTGAACCTATGCTCAATATTAGTGAGTAATAGTGGTTGTTTCATAGGATTACTTCGATGATTATTGAGATTTGATGTTGAGAGGGTTGTGGTTTTCCATATTATTGATTTTTTTTTTTTGAAGCAAAACAAGAGATTCTATGTCAAGAGTGTTGAAAACTCTCTTCTCAATCATTCGTGAACATGAAAAGGGGTGAAAACATCCTTATTTCATGAATAGAAGAAAAGTTTTCAATAGCTTTTGATGAATCCCTTGTTTTCAAAGCAAAGCTTTCACTAAGAAATGGTGTGCATTAATCTACTCTCTCCAATTAATAGCATGAATTTGGATATTAACTTGCCCTTATTCACAAAGAGATGATGTAGGTTCCCATCTGTTTCTTAGGCTTGAATTTGATCTTGCTTTAATTCATTTAATTCAAGGAATTGTTGTAAAATATCTGTTGTACATATCTGTTCTATCATATTGTTGAGGGTTAAGGTCTATCTACCTCTTTTCTAAGTGGTTTTTGCAAGTGGGAGATGTAGAAGGGATGATTACTCTTCGGAAGATGCTCTTTGTCTCTGTTCTAGATTTTTTGCACCAATTTGAATTATACCCGGAGGTTATGTTTGACCAGTCATATTAGTAGTCAGCCGGTCTATTATTTGTTCGGCCGGATGATTTTTTCAAGTGTAGGACAGACAATTTTTGGGAAGTTCTCTCCCGGGTGGTTCTAGAGATGTGGATTGATTTTCTTTACTTATTTAACATGATTTGTTAGATTCAGCAGCAATTTAGCTAAATCTACTCATTGTGGTAATAATTCCTCCAATCTTACGTCTTTTCTTCTCATTGTTATTCATCCAAGTGCAGTAATAATTTCTCCCCCCCTCTTATTTGAATTGTTGTAATAATCTTCCAACCCTTTGTCTTTCTATCCCTTTTATTTGTGTGCCTTTTGTATATACAGAGCATCATGTTTTGTTTATCATACTCATGTATTGCATTTATCTTTTATGCACCCAGGTTCAGCTCATGTGCATTTGTGGGTTTTATCCATTCCAAATTGATTATGTAAGCTAACTCATATATTGAGAGTATATACATGTTGTATATTAGTAGCTGGACCCTTTAGATGCATCTTGTGTATGTATTGCATTAGTTATTTATATACAGGATCATGCATGTATCCTAGTACGTTCTATTATGCTTTTCGGGAGTAGTAGGTGAGCATTGGTGCTTTAGGATATTGTGTGTGTGTTTTTTATCATATCCATTGCTATACCATGAGGCTAAATGTTTAGATGAGATATCTGTATGAATGCCAGTTTATAGAGATTGATTCTTGTGCTTCTGAATTTGTACAAAGAAGTCTTTTCAAAAATATATGAGATCAAAGCGTAACCAAAACTAGTAACACAGTCTATACTTGTATGTCTCAGATGGTACTGTTAGCATTAATAATAATTGGAATACGAGCATATGTTGACTATAAAAATCACATCATGATTTAGTAGAGGTCGATCTTTTGATCGGGTAAGTGGGGCGCTCAATTCATGACATTTCTCTCTCATACCTAAGTTCCCGAGCCAAGACAATTTGGTTATGACAGATAGTGGCCTTCGGCACAAGTCACGGGTCTTCTAATTTCTCCAAAAGATTAGGTGGCGACTTTGAGATCTAGTAATGTAGTCCATTTTCGGAAAAGGTTTGCAATAAAAATGGATTTTCTATAAAGGTTTCTGGATATGGACTCTCATTTTTTATTTCATATTGCACCAATGAAACTAGATTAAGAGATTGAGAGTTTGAACTTTAGGATGCACTTGGTAACCCTAAAAACATTGTTTTGGGAAGGGACAACACTTGTTTTGATAATGTCATTCATGTGTATTCACCATATGACTTTGTTAAACATCATACATATCATGAAACTTATCTCTATTGGACTTTATCTCATCCTATATGGAAATCAACTTTCAGGTGTTGATGGTATGCCTTTGTCGAGGGATTAACTTGGAAGGACATTGGAGTTGGATGCTCATTTTTGTTTTGTAAATTTGTTTTGTGCAAGCCTAGGGTTTTTCTTGTATTGGGTTTCAACCCACTTTTGTTGTCACCAAGCGAAACCTTGGAAAAATTTGTAGCCTTTAGGACATGAACTTGTATTTATCTATTGTTGTCCCTATATATCTGTCATATGCTTTATATCCATAATCTCAGATTGATGAATGTATTAACGCATGTGATTATTTTTGTAATATTGTGAGGAGATGAAAGAATGAATGTTAGTTTTGAAAATGTTCATAACATCTAAATGGTTGTGGTGGGTAAGTTTCCACATATATGATGAGGGTTATAAGAGTATCTGTTATAATATTTGGGGCGTTACATACTAGCAGTTGACCCGTGCAATGCATAGGCTATTTTTTTTTTTAAAAAACAATGTACAATGTGTGTTATATAAAAGAATAATTTTAATTATTTATTTTGATAATATTAGTACTGTCATTCTATAAAGATATTACTTGAATACTTATATATACTAATTTTAGTTAAATTTTTTTTGTATTTTGAATATTTTGGTTCTATCATATTATAGAAACGTAATTATCATATAATAATTTTGTATGATATATATTAAATTATAAGATAGTAAAATAAATACTTATTTTAATATTAAAAATAATAGTTAAATTAGAAGAAGAATTAACAACATAAAACTAAAAGTAATTCTAACTATTTAATTTTTTTTATTATATTTATTTGAAAAATAAAAATATATAAAAATAGAAACTATATAAGATTAGAAAATTTACCCACAAATCCTATATAAGGGAAAGTTAAACCATTTAGTCTTGAGAGTTTTCTTCTGGACTAATTAGTTCCCCCCCCCCCCCCCAATTTTTTTTTCTTTTTGCAAGTTTTATTTAGCTGATTTTGGCTCCATTTGAGTTTACATGAATACCCTTTATATGATTTATTTTCCTAAATGGGTGATTCAGATTTTGGCTAGGAAAGGCAATGCATGGGGTTTTTGATTGTTAACATTGGTTGGATTCTTTTCGGAGAGAGAGTGTTGGGTTATTGATTGTGTCGTGTTCTATTTTTTGGTGGTGACCATATTCTGATTGCGTGATCCTTTTTGGCGGTGGTTGTTGGGTTTTTTGCTCTGATTGTATTGTAATAGGTGAGTGTTTCGGTTGTTTGTTGTTTACATTTGTATGTGTTTTTGTGCGTGGTGTTGGTGTTGTGTCATTGTTGATTTTTTTGGTGTTATTTTGTGATGTTTTTTCTGTGTTGGTTGTTTTGTGTGGTGTGATGTTTGTGTGTTGGGCACTCTTAACATTACTCACGCTTAGTTGGGTTTCTGATTGGCGTGTTAAATGTCATTTTTTTTTCTCATTTCATTTCCGTTTGTGTTGGCATTGTAATGGGGTCGGACATGTTGGTGTGACAAGTATGGATGATGGTATGTTGTTGTGCACTTACGAACAAACCAATGTTGTTGTTCAGTTGCATTACGCGTTGACATTCGCATAGTTGGTTGGTGATATTTGTGGAAAATTCAATGGTTTGGTACTGTGGGTCGTGTGTATGTTGTTTGATATTCCTAGGTATAAGAAGTTTAAGGTGGATAGTGATGACGATATTCAAAACATGTTGTGCCTTGGTAAGTCTTTCGAGCTAAATCACATTGATGTCCTTATTCAGACACATAGTGTTGGGACAGGTGGTAATTTTGGGGTCGTGGATTGCACAGAGAATGGTGGAAATTTAGTAGTTAGTAATCGAAATTTTGGTGTGGATGACTAGACGGATTTGTTACTAACATATTGTCTTAATAGATTGAAGACGTTTTTGTCTACTAAATGGGCTTATAGGATTACCCATGTGAGCCAATGTTTCGAAGGGGTAGCTAATGAATTTCGAGAAGTATTATGCAAGTATGTTATGGAATGTGGATTCCAATTCAAGTACGTGAAAAATGATTCCGTCTGCATTACTGTAGTGCAGAAGTTTACAACGTCTATGGATTGTACATGGTCGGTTCATGCGAGGGTATTAGCATCAAGCAGGGTCTTATGAGTTCAGAGGTTCGATAGTGTGCACATTTACGGCGCCGCTGTACAGACTTATAGGAACCCAAGTACGGGGTTTGATTTAGTGCCCACTGTTATTGCGGATTAGGTACGTGATCAGTCATTGATGCGCCCTACGGATGTGTTGTTTGATTTGAAAAACGAGTATGGTTTGGAAATTAGTTACCGTGTATCATGGTTGGGCGTAGAGAAAGCAAGGGGTGAAGTGTATGGGGATCACGCTATGTCATTCGACTAACTCAGGTGGTACAACGATTTTGTTATGAAAAAAATCCAAATAGTTACATTAACCTTGAATTTGATTAGAACATTGAGAGATTCGTTCGGTATTTCATATCATTCTGTGCGTGTATAGATGGGTTCAATCATTGTCGGCCTTTGCTATTTTTGGATGGCACGTTTTTGAAAGGCAGGTTTAAGGGGAATTTGCTTGCTGTTACTGCTAATGGCAATCAAGGTAATAATGTGTCATTTTTTTTGTTTTTGTTTTTTTTGTTTTTTTATTTTTGTTGAACTAACAAACTAATTTCCCCCATATATGTTAAAATTACAATGCATTGTTTTCTCCATAGGAATGTGCTGTCATGAAATTAACACCACATTGGTAATGTAAAACATGTTAACATGCCCATTCCATTTTTTTTTTTGTCTAAATTTTTTGAAACACATATGTTCTGTATAGAGGGTTCTTACACATGAAACATTGAATTAAACATTTGATTACACTATTTTCATAGCCTACAATTGAACATGTATGATTTGTCCGTAAGGCTATTTCCAGTGGCATTCGTAATTGTTGATTATGAGAATTCAAATAATTGGGAGTGGTTTCTTCGAAATTTGAAAGAAATTGTTGGTGGCTGTCGGACATTAACGTTCGTCTCTAACCGTCACAAAGGTCTATTGCAATCTATGCCAAATATATTCCCGTCGACACATCACGTATTTTGTTTGTTACATTTTCAAATGAATTTATGAGACCAAATGAAATACGTGAATGCATCGCACAAAATTGGATTGGTGCGCAAGCTGCGGGAATGTACTTATGTACCTACTATAACTTGTTTTAATGATAAATTGGAGGTATTAAAGAAGTCCAGCCCGATAGTGATTGAAGATTTTTTGAAAGACTTGCATCCCAAACACTAGGTATAATGATTCTGGTTTAGACTGGACCCATTTTTTGCTTTTGAATATGGGAATCCATGTTCTTAACGATTGTTCATTTCATTTTCATCTTGTTGCTAGTTGAGTTTGATTATTTAGGAGTTATAGTTGTGTTTGGAACAGGTTTGGAGTTAGATGTTCAATAGAGTTGTTGTCCAGTTTTTTGCCTGTTCGCTTGAGCAGTTTTTCTTGCACTCAAGCGGTCTTTTACAGTCTGCAAAACTACTGAAAGTGTGGTATCTTAGCTCGAGCGGTCTTTCTTGCGCTCGAGCAGTCTTTTGCAGGTCTGAACTTCTGGAAGGGCGTCATTGTGCGCTCAAGCGGTGTTTTTGGTTGTTCGAGCAGTGTCACTTATTGTGTCTGACGCTTGAGCGGTGTTTTGGTCACTTGAGTGGTTTGCACGTATATCAGTCCGAGAAGAAGGTATTTTGAGTCACTTTTTCATTCCCCCCTCTCTCTCTCTCTCTAAACATTTTAAAAACCCTAGATTTTCACTATCGTTCTCTAGTTCTTGCATTCAAGCCCCAAATACTCTCAATCTATTGATTTCTACACTCTAGCCCTTTGGGGAAAAAGGTAGAGCACGTTGAGGGCTTTGTTTTAATAGGAGGAGTTATCATTTTCAGCTCCATAAAACTTTAACCATTGCTTTCTCTTGTCTTCTAATCTTGAGGTAGGGATTTCTTCAACCTTCGGTATGATTTTTACCTTAGTTATTTGTCTATTGGTAGAATACGGTGATTTGGGGATTTTGGGTTAAGCCTAGGGTTTGGTTTGAATTGAAAAAGAGGGGTTTTCAAATAGGTTCTTGAGAAGGATTGTGGGAATGTGTTTGTGATTGAGATATGTTAAAACAGTGGATTTCTTTACTTAAAATTGATTTTGTAAGTGAATTTTTTTTTTGGGGGGGGAGGGGATGGGTTGTTCTAAATTATGGATATTTAGTTTTGTAAAAGAAAATGAAAGATTATGTGGGTTTGGTAAGAATGAAAAAATGTATATGTTGATGATGATGGTAGAGTTGGATATGTAATGTTACTCCCATATTGAAAATAAAAAGATTATATCTGTTGTTGGAAAATTATCTGTTGTATAGAAATATCTATTTTGGGCTATTAGTAGATGATAGCTGTCACGACCCCATTCCACCCCTAGTAGAATGGTGCCGTGATGGCCAGTAATCCGAGATTACCGAAGGCCAACTTACAAGGATTCACACACAATCAGAGTATTACATATGGGGCTAGCATGTGCGGAAGCAATATATACAAATCTAATTAGTCCATAAGAGCTGTGCATAGATCAAATGAAATGACATACATCTTAATATAGTTTACAACTTGGATACAAATAAAATAAGGTACATGTTACATCTTGATCAAAAGGCTTCTCAAGCCGAAGTATACAAAAGACACGAATCACAAACTAAGAAGCATAATCTTCAAGACGATACAAAACATGAATCAGACATCTTGCACATAACATCTTAGGTGTCACCGCCTTCTTGCTTGCCATCTACATATATATAAGGAGAGGGTGAGCTTGGATACTCAGTGAATGGTACAAGTAATAAAGGGTTAAATGAATAATTCCCGAGATCCTTGTCAAAACAATACATATATCATAGCTTGTTCAAAACATGTGCTTGGCATAACTTGTATCAAAACATGTACTTAGGCTTTCAAATCTTGCGGGGATGTTTAATAACATCTACTTAATGCTTGGGGTGATGACATTCCGAACAAACAAGGGAATAATCGACCCGGAATCGATTAGACAAGTCCACCCGTTCATAGACCGTCGGTGGGGCCATCCGTTCATAGACCGTCGATGGCAGAGATCTCTCAAACATGATGCTACATGGGCTTAGAGTCCCCTAGCATGGGAGGACTTTCCAAGAATACCATCAAAACAAACATAATACTTGATACACAAAATAGGGATCATCATTCATGCTTAACAATACTTTTCAAAACAAGCAAAGCGAAGCTTTAACAAAACGTTATAACATAGCTTTATTAAAAATACCACTCACATAGTTCTTGGGACGTCGGGATCAAGGCAAAGGTCCAAGTCCTACAAACACATGGCAAAGCCTATTGAATGCACTCTTAAAAACAAGCTTCACATGAATGCAAATGATCTAGGGAAAACATGCTGGAAAACATCTAGGGAAAACATGCTGGGTACTAACCAGGTCTTGGAATGGATGCATAGAGATGATCTAGGCTAAAATGACCTAGCTGCGTGAACTCAGGAGGTCTTGGCCGAGGTCCCACACCTTTTGGCCGAGGTGTGGTTACCTAGGCTTCGGGGTGCAGCTGCCTGCCGAGGTGTTACAAGGTGTCGGCAAGGGTGTACCATGTCGGCCTAGGTGTGCAGTGGTTAGCCTAGGTGTGCATGCAAGATAGACTAAGGTGCAAGTGATCATGCAAGATCGGCCAAGGTGAGATACGATGCTTGGCCTATGTGTGGGATCTAGGCAAGAGTGGTCTCGGTGATCACACCTAGGGAAATGAAGTCTAGAAATCTGGGTTTCCCTCTTGATGAACACGAAGAACATGAAGGACATGAACATAAAGAACATGAATGCTAAAATCATAACTTCTTTATTCAAAATCTAAGATTTCATGAGATGAGTTCGAAAACATGGACCTGGGTACCCATACTTGAAGATCATACGAAAACAAATACGAAAACATGCATCTTGATACAAACTTTCGGATCAAAACATGGTTTTCTTCAAGAACACATGAATATCACTTTCTCTTTCTAAAACCGAACTTCAAAGCAATGCATGGTTCATGAAACATGCTAGATCATGCAATGCAATTAGATCAACATAAAGAATAACAAGAGTAGATCACGAATCTAACCTTAAAACACGGATCTCACGGTTCGATCTCTAGGGATCAAGCTTGGAAATCTACTCCTCTCTCAAGAACTCCTCTTCCTCTTCCTAGAGCTTCTCTCTCTACCTAGAACAAAGATATAGAAATGATAGGTTTTCTCTCTCTAACGGCTGATTTAACTCTTTGCTGGGACACGTGGCACTACCGGATTGGTTCTCCTCAAAAGGTGATAGAAAGACAAGACATGTGTAAGACAAAGTGTATACAACAAGCTAGATGACATGGGTACTCCAGCAGGTAATGATCTCGGCTAAGGACATAGGCTTCGGCAAGTAAGGAAACAATGATCTCGGCTAGGAAGGATAACACTTGGCGAAGCTGTGCCACACCTCGGCCTAGATGTGCCACACCTCGGTCTAGGTCATTCCAGTCCCGGAACAAGATCACTACATGCAAGGATCAAAGATCTAGGATGCCTAGGTGATGCACATCTCGGCCTAGGTGATGCACACCTCGGCCTAGATGATGACATCTCGGCCAATATGCCTAGGTGATGGTGGAGGTCAACCAAAGTGGTTCTAAGATGGTCCTAGGTGTAAGAGGTTCAAAGGTGTGACCTAGGCTTGAGATGACCTAGGCTTGGCATGACCTAGGCTTGACATAACCTAGGCTTGGCATGACCTAGGCTTGGCATGACCTAGGCTTAACATGACCGAGGGTTGGCATGACCTAGGCTTGACATGACCTAGACTTGGCATGACCTAGGCTTAACATGACCTAGGCTTGAGACAACAAGGAAGGAACAAAGCATGTATACAACACTTAGGCAAATCACATAAGCACAAAACAAGACAGGGACAGGGACCTTTACTTAGGAAAAACAAGTCAAAGTCTACAAATGCAAGCTTAACAAGACGAAATCATGCAAATGCACATGAACATGACTAAGATATGAATGTGGGTTATTACAATAGCTTTGATTGTTGTAGAAATTACATGAGGATTAGGGGAATTGAAACTAATCACTCATGCGTCTTGCATTAAACACTGTTGCATACTTAAAAATTAAATATGTTTCATTTTGAGAAAAAATGGTGTATACCTTGATGAATCTGGTTAGGGGGTGTGGTTGTAGTTATTATGTTGACATGTGTGTCCTGGTGAAAGTCTAGAAACTCGCACGGTTATGTGTCAATCCTTCCAATTAGTATCGGAAAAATAGCTTTGGTAGTGCTTGTATAGCCTGCTGACAGACACGTACCTAAAGATTTCTAGTGTTTTGTATCCACTACCCTGTTTTCTATTATAAAAGGATTATTTTTATAAATTAATATATAATTTGGCATTGCATGGTTTTGAGATGGAAAATGTGAAAAACGTTTGACAAATGGCATGCATGTGCCTTCACTTTATGACTTCGTTAAGATTCATATATTGTGTTAAAGTATCATTACTGGGCTTTGGCTCACCCTATGTGGAAATCAATTTTCAGGTGCTGATGATAGACCTCCACCAAGGACATAACTTGGGAGGACTTAGAGCCAAGGGCTTCCTTTTGTTATCTGATGTAATTATTTTCGTACAAGCCTTGGGCTTTAATTGTATTGAGTTGAACTCATTTTGATGTAACAAGGCATTGCCTTGGAAAGATGTAGCCATTAAGGCATATAATTACTTTAATTTTTCTTTTATTTTAATTCGTGTATCCATATCATATGTTATAGATTTAGGATCTAGAATTTATGAATGTATACTGCATATATGATCTTTTGTATCATCAAGTTTATAAATGGAATATAAGATATGATGTTATCGACCAATTGTAAGAAATGTTATGAGACGGGCTATTGTTATTATTTCGGGGCGTTACACTGGGCTAAAGTGCATTTCAGGTAGGTGACACTCTGCCTAATGGGGGCATGAATTGTGCATGGTACTTTTTTCTGTTCATCTGTTGTAGTAGTTATTTGTTCGTTATCATTTTTGTCATTTTTTGTGTTCATGTCGGTGGTTTTTCAAAGGGCAACGGTACGGTGAGATGTGTTTAAACGTTGTTGAGTCTTTCAACAATTAGATAAGTAAGGCCATCATCTTCCAATTACTAGGCTAGTCGATGATAAGGGGTCAAATAATGGAGCCTATGGTGGAGCGCAGAGTTAAATACACCACATGGGCCGACATAATGTGCCCAAAAATGGGAAAAAAAGTTGGCAAAGGCATACAATGACAGTAGGGTTTGGTGTATTAGTTAGGCTAATGACAATGTATATGAGGTTCACTCCTATCTGTCGGTGTTGGTTGACGTGGCCAAGCGGTCATGTTCTTGTTTTCAGTGACAAATAAATGGGTTCCCGTGTTCCCATGTCGTCGTCGCATTTTGTAATAGCGAGAGAAACATATATGATTCGATTGAGGGGGTATTCCATACTGATACATTTCAAGTGTCGTATAGCGGAACAATATAGCTTATCTCAATAGTGAGGAAACTGCAGTTCACAGTCGATGATTACATGATAGTGCCACCAACAGTGAAGCGTTTGCTGGGAAGGCCCAAACGGAAGAGGATTTCATCAAAGAGTGAGGTAGTGTAGCGTATTCACTGTGATCGGTGCAAAAAATTAAGCAACCGCAATAGGAAGACATGCAAGGAGCCAATATAGATGGGCCACCATATGATTGATTTTTGTTTCCTAGATTTTTGGGTTGCTTTCGTCTATCGCATTATGACAAACACATTTTTCATGTCTCAAACTCTTTTTATGTTTCATTCGGTAGCGAAACATTATGTTTATGAGTTTAATAGATGTGCTATGACATTTGATGTCTAATTAATCAATAATTTCGTTCACACCATTGCACGGCCAACCATTTGCATAATTGTGACCTCAATTGCGTGTTTTATATAGTCTGGGGTTGTTTCATACTATTGTTGTGTATTTCAGTGTGTCGTGGTTGATTTTCTCTAATTGCAATTGCTGTATGGGTGGGACTACCTAATTTTATCTGGTTTCATCTTTGATTTCCCATTAAGTTTGGGAATGATATTCCTCTGCATGGAATGCCTAACATTGTTGACAAGTTAGGCATTGATGTTTTCAGTCTAAAAAAATCATAGCCACCTTGAACCAAGAAACTCCCACTGCCTATAGACTTAAATTAACATACATTTTACTCACAAAGAAAACAGAAACAAGGCAAATTTTGTAATGAATATTCAAATAAGTTTTACGATACCAAATTTTGTAATATGCATATTTGTAATGTTGCTTTAATGAACAAATGGTTAATTCAACAATTTAAAGCTTATGTGGTGTACAAAGGGCAACGAGAACAAAGCGCCATCAATAATCAGTGTCAACCAAACCAACCCATGTTATGTTCATCATATACAAGATAATCAGACATCTATACTCAATCCCCACGTGTTCGGCAAACTACCTCATGATAAAGGACCATAATTAAGACTAATAGACCATAATTCCATACTTGTCATTGAAACCCAATCGAGCAAACCCGCATCGCTAACATGTCCATTCCACATAATGACATACCAACATCATCACTCGATATGGGTTCTCCACACTTGCCATTTGGGACTCAAAACCAATTAAACATAGTGATAACGATGTTACTATTCGCTCAACATACTACCATACCAACATTATCACTCGATATGGATCCAAACGACATAAATGTGTACACACGTATATAACAAAAATAATATTTTTATTATTCACACCCTAACATAATTGTTCAAAAAGATATAATGGCGTCTGACCAAAATAAGATCACTATTCATGTAATCAAAACATCGAAAACGTACTATAAAACACCATCCAAAATATGTGTCGCATTAATATTATTGAAAAACATATATGACTGTAACGTTGAAATTTTGCATAGAAGAAAATATATATATATATATATAGGTCGCTAAAAACCAACAAAACTGTCAACTGGGAGTATGTGGGGGTGATTTTTTTTTTTTTTTTGGGGGGGGGGGGGAGGGGTTAACAAACATATTAGGCTGTCCTCGCACGAAATCATTTTTTTGGCTCATTCAAGAACATTTTGATCATCGCAATGTGTAGGACAGTAGGAGTCAATTTGTCCAATGTGCTATCAATTTCCACCCCATGAATGTACTGGCAGATGATGACATAACAACATCACTCTTACCATGCCTTAAAACAAACCAAACCTGCAACATAATACCAACAATACTTACGAGTCCAGAAGTTGTTGTGGGCAATCCACAACAAATATGAGAGTACTATCAAAATCCTCTCTTTGAACATCGTTCATTGCAACCTTTGGCTTAACGAAACTGGTATGGTTGTTTTTGGTGATCAATGCCAAGTTAATTTAGTTCCATAGCATGCAACATAATCATTACAATATTATCAATCGATACACATGCACATACAAACTCAAAGCGTGTGTCCAACATTTGCTACCAATATGTCAAAAAAAAAAAAAAATTAAAGCACTTACCACTTTTAGCACCTCGTTATAATGCTCATATCGTACCCCACATCTCAACCTCATAGAATTGTAATGCTTTTATGCTCTGCTTTCTGAATCGTACACCATTATAGTCTAGTGGTTGGCATGATAAATTAGGTAATGTGTGTATCTGTGCGCTCGTGTGGCCTTCATGTGCACGTTCAGGTACTTAGTTTATTTGCTCGTCTTCCTCATCTTGTCTTGTTCACATGTTACATATCAATACAATCCAATTATCATAGAATTTTAGCAGATCAGAATTTGGTGGGGGGGGTGTACAAATTGTAAATACATACTGAACACACACTACTGTAAATGTATGATGTGTCCACATATTCGGTTATTTTTGTTGCCCTCTTCTGCAAGTCCATGAGCAAAGCGGCGTATGTGTCGATTACCTACACCTAAGGTTCTAAAGAGCGGTTGCGGTTGCGGTAATGGTAATGGTGGCGGTGGCGCGGTTGCAGTTACGGAGTGTAAAGGTCGTTGCGTAACGGTTACGGTAACCAGAATCGTGAATTTTTATTTTTGTTTTTCGCACAATTTAGAAAAAAAACTTACCAATACATATATTTTTTTCCAGAATCATATTTATTGGGGTTTAAAATAGATTTTGATAATTTTTTGTTAATTTTTAAGTATGATCCAATATATGTCATATTTCTAAATCACTATAAAATGAGTTTTTTTACATTTTATTTCAAAAATTAATGACTTTTAGATGTCATAAAAAAATTTGTGCCATAAAAATTGTTGTCATAACACATTATAATAACAAAATAAAAAAATATTTACAATTAAATATTAAATAAAATGATTATAAAAAAATGCAATCGCTATTTATACATTTTTATTTTATATGTTAATGTAATCATATAAAAATAAAAAAAAATTATAAAGAAAAAAATTCATACATGTTTTTTTTTTTTGGGTTGAATCACTTGAATATTCGTTATCTTTTTGAATAACTTGTAAATAAAAATAGAGTAAATTAATCAATAAAAATGACATGTACAAAATGTATTAATATAATTATCGGTGTAATGTTTTTTAAATATTTTAAAAAAAATCAATTACTAACTATTATATATAAGATATTAGAAATAAGAGTTTAAATATATATTTTTTTAAATCAAAAGTTGCTAAATACATTATTAATGACCACACATTCTTTTTTTTTTTTTTTTGTTGGGCAAGCAATAGTTGGAGATCACAAACAAAGCAAAACAATAATAAAGAACTCTTCAAGAGGTAGCCGAATAGAACTCGGGTCTTTTACTCTTATAGTAAATTAGATTGACAACATCATCTTCCCTCTGCAAGATTCATGGATAACATCATTTTCAACACAGGTTCTTCACCTTTTTTCTTCTCTCTTTCTATCTCTCACTCCTCTATCTTCCATCTTCATCTTCCCTTTTCTCTCTCTATCTCTCTTCTCGTGAACCACTCTTTCTTTTTTATTTTTATTTTTATTATATATAGTAAAAACTCAGTTGAAGATGATTGAAAATTTGTAGATCTGAAGATCTGAATCTCAAAATCTATTTAATATATATTTTTTCAGCTTTTTGTTTTTTTTTTATTTAAAAAAAAAAGAATCAGTTCAGAACATTGTGTAACGGGTTGTTACGGTCATTATGGCACCGCTACGACCGCTATGACAGCCACTACGACCGACACACATGTGAATCTCAATCACACCACAAAAGCGGGGGTAACATGTGGTGCCTATCGCCGCAATCGTTAGGTAATGGTCGCAACCATTACTTAATGCTGCATTTTGAAACACTGCCTACACCATATGTAAATTATTAATGTTTTAATGTACTAGTAACATTTTATAATTGTGTTTCATAATATGTGATACCAATTATTTTCAAGCATGATGTGGAAGTGTTTATATAGATTTGTGGTTATTTCGAATTGTGAAATATATATTGCCTCGTGTTTGTCTAACTACAGTTAACTTCATCCGAGTGTTGAGTGTTTGACATGGGAGTACATTTTGGATCATCCACGTAAAATAGATTATGATGCGAAGAAATGATTCTTGTATCTAACTTGCATAGTTATTTGACTAGTGTATTATGAATTGCTTAAAATAACTGTAGAAAAGAATTTAATGTTACAAACTTATGGAGATATTTTGGATGTTCATAATGTGAAATTAAGTTGCATTTTGAACTATAACTTGATGTATGATTCAGATAATGCATGTAAAATTGCACATTTTTTAGTTGATAAACACTACTGCAGTTTTTTTGTCAAATTTGCCTAAAGCGTGTATTTATAACCCACTGCCCCCACATAGTAAATATTTACAAGTAATATTAACAAAGAATAACACATTATCAAATAATCTAATTGTTAATTTTAGGGGGCCACGATGCACATACATTCCCATGGATTGAGTTTTGTTGCACAAAATCTTGGACATTCGTGAAGTGCACTTGTATTCCGTTGTCACCACCGTCCCATACTATGGACCTACAATCCATAAATCTAATTTAACAACAAATAAACTACAACATTTGAAACTTATTAACAAATATCATACACAACAACACAACAAAGCATATTACCTGTCACCATTAAAACTGTACACTTTTTCTAGTAGCTTCATATCGTCCTTCTTTAACATGTTCTGCATGGTGTGCTTTTTGCTTATGCCAAAACCGTTCTAAGTTTTACGCTCCATGTCAACATCCTCAACGTTGTAAATCACACCAGGCTCCGATGTCTTGCACATTGACACTTTGTCGCTTAGTTTGCCATGCCCAACTACCTTGAGGTACTCGTAATTGGACAACCTAAATTCGCGTCTTGGCTTGTTTTTAATGTGTCTAATCAGTGACGTCATCTTAGGCCCAGGGCTGGTAACGGCTATCTTGTCAAGATTCACAACTTCAATGCCGTCCACCACAACAATACGGTCTGCTACGGGTTGGACAATAGGGGAACGTCGGTGTTATCCAAACCTGGTACAGTCGTACTTACATACCTATCCACGTAGTTATCACTCAAATCTTCAACCCTAGTGACGTCTTGAACAAGCTCTGCTGTGAGCATGACAATAGCTTGGATTGTGGCTTGCTTTGTAGTTGTAGGGGACGAGAAATGCTAGGCACTTTCACTACTCGTCACGCTGCTTGATCCATTGCTTTTTTCTGAATGACTGTTAGAAGGTGTGTGCTAATTTGAGCCAACATTTGCAACGGATTGTGTCACTTCGTGCACCTCACGGTCGTCAAGATGGTCCTTCAAATTTGATATTGTCTCTCTCAACTAACCAACCAGCTTGTTAAGGCGTGCAATTTCATCATCTTTTGCCCCAATAACGCTGTCAAATCCTATAAACAAATTAGTTGTCTGCGCCCCAAGTATCTTCTCTATCGACTCGACCCGACTGTCCAATTCACGTACCCATGCGGACTTCGTTTTAACTCCCTCATCCAAATCATTAATTCTCTTCATAGCCTTGTTAAGTTCATCCTTCAGATTATTTGGGTCGGTGTGAACGATGTCACCTGCCAGTGTGCTTGACAGGTCTAACAGATTAGGAAACAACACTGGCCACACTTATCTGATCACCAATAGCTTCTCATCCATATTTTTCTTACTATTCGACGTCTCGCTGTTTTGGTTCTCCAAATTCACTTACTCCTTTCAAGTCAATGTGACCACCATTACGCGAATCAGGCTGCCAACAATCAAAGCTTGGCTCTACGATGTCTACATCTAGCATATTGACATCAACCCCACGTTCATCCCACATATTCATTGGATCAACATCAAGCACGAATCCCTCAGTCTAACTTGGCACATCCCCGATCGACAACGCCTTTAAAAAATACTGCTCATTAATTATCTCAACAAGCTTCTCACAGTTCACCTATAAATTTTTCACAAAGTTACACACATTAATATCGAAGTAATGAAACATAGAACCACAAATCTTTGTTCACTTTTGTGTCATACCTCAATGGACCTTTCGCCAATAAATTTACACCTTTCAACTTGCCTATGAGTGTACCAAAGTTCCATCTACAAAACCTTGGCATCACATTACACTGCTTTGGTTTCACGATCATCAAGTGCTCACAAATAAGAAACTACAATCACAATATGAGGCAAATCATTACATAAAATCATACAATATTTGCTGTTGTGCGTGTGGAGTATGGTGTTTTTTTACATTAAGTTGTTGGAAAGACGTACCAGTAACACAACAACACAATCGCTAACCTTTTCCGGATGTGCATCTCATTCAGTGACCCAATTAGGTTGTTATGGATTGTTGCAATCTAGTCGTATAACTGTAAGGTTTCTACTTTGTCAATTACACGTACAAATGCCCACCCTATCGACTCGCCTGTAGTAGCAAAAAACAACTTCGCACATATGTCCAGACATAACAGCTTCGTTATACCTTCTTCGTCACGTTCTGTTTTACCATGAATTGTCACGTCTAACAGATCTTTTATGACTTTTGAAGATATCCAACCAACGTTTGGACACCGTCTTTGGATGAAATCCGATGGTCCTTTCACCTATTGTGCCGAATCTAATTTCTCTTTACTACATTGTACCCTAAACATCAAACGTATGTCGTTGTTCCTTAATGGCAACCTACATCCCACAATGTGAAACTTCTTATCATTCAGCTTGTACATTTGAATTAATCGGCACACAGTGGCATCACACTTCTCGAACGATTTCGGATCTAAATTGTGCACACGTATAGCATCAATTATCACCCAAAACAGGGTTTTCTACAATTGTCGAATATGTCCATCATCCAACTCAAACTCAAGCACAGTCTTGATCACCCCTGATATATTGGATCGGTACGTTAGCCTCGATTGGTCGACATCGGATTTCTTAACACTACTGCTAGTTACTTTCTTTTTCTTGAATGACAGTTTTGTTTGTCTCTTCGTGGCCAATCTGGTAGACGTTTGGACAGACAATTGTGAGCGTGGTGTTCTCCCACTAGCACTACATTTTTTGCTTTACTGTCTAGCATTACCTGCCACGTGTCACAGCAACATGTCAAACGAAGCATGAACAAAATAGGGAAAACACTATATATAACATTATGACAATTGATGAACAATTATTTACTAACTTCCATTCTACCACACGATGTATCATTAAGAGAAATACAAACTACAATGAATTTCAACACCACATAACCAATTAACAACACAACGACCATATAGATTCAACATATCACATTGGTACTGCATTTTATTAAGATGACTACCATTAACATCACAAAATACAAAACACATTCGTTCTTAAATTTCCACATCATCATTAACCTAATCACACCCAATAACAAAGGAACTACCATTGCCACATAACAACACACCCAACGGAACTACCACATCATCTACTAACAACCACAACAAGTTACTTTGAAACAATAAAACAAGCACTTCAGGTGTTTCGACCACTTAGATCTACCTTTTATTTTCTCATATCATAATTCTTGTTTCACTGTTAATTACTTAGCTGTACATGTGTTTCGGCGCGTATCTCCAACAAGTATATATACATATCAAAGTGTGATTTTATCCATTTTAGTTGTTAGTGTACAATTAATCGAACAACATTCCTGCAACATTAACCAAAACATTTTTAACTCATTCAAGTTGGACGCATTTTGAAATAAGCCATTCGAATCAATTTTTCAACATTGAAATGAGGCTCTTGAGTTTGAAAAATGTGCATATGCTTTACTCTGTATCTACATCGTGTACAAATATATGTATGCCCATGACTTTCCTAACGTCAAGCCAACTCTTTGCTCATTTTTCAAACATCAGAACAACCTTAGAGCCTCATTTCAATAATAACAGCTTGCTTCGAATGGCTTATTCCAAAGGACATTTGTTTCAACAAGTAAAATTCTTCTGGTTGATGTTGCACTTACGCCATTCGATCAATCATACACTAACATATAAACTGACAAATTCACACTTTGACATGACTACATATGAACATCAACCTCAATAACATCAACACACATTGGCCCCAACTACATTACAACATACCACAACAGACTCAAACGTATAAAAATTACCTAGCAGATGATTTTGTTAACATGTATGTTACTAACATCACATCCCAACTACTAAATAACCCATTCACAATCCACATCACCACTAGGTAATATACAACTAAAAAAAACAGGGAAATCGTCACCCCCGTTATGACACACTACCAGATACAACACCATAACTACCACTAACATTACAATTATAGCAAACACACCACAACACACGCATAGGGCCCCAAACCGCAAACGGATTCCAACCCACCAATTGCCAACAACAAAAATCACAAATGAAATAGGCATTAAATGACCATAACCTTTACTGAAATCATAAAACCCACCATACCATTAACGTCCAACAACATTATGACAGAATTTCTAACATTACAAAATTGAAATCAAATAGAAAAATACAATATTATGTTAACAAATCAAGCGGAAAAATTTGGCTGAAACCAGAGATACAAAATCAAGGTTCAATATACCTGACGACATTTGCCACTAAAACAATCATTAACGTTGACGACTGGATGATGTTTAACCGCTTATACACGTCCTTAACGTTACCCACAAACACATAATGTTTTAGCAACCACTCCAACTCGCAGACGGAAATGTAATGCCAGAGGAGAGGGTGATGTATTTTTAGGGTTTGGAAGGGGGGAAGTCAATGTTAATTGAGGTTATGACCTAATAAGGACTCAATGTTGCCTATTTCGAATGGAGCACAAACAAAGCCATCATTCTCCCATTAATATTGGGAAACATTGGGAACGCAAAAATTTCTATATATGTATCTTTTGTTCTGATTTGTTAGAAGGGAAACCAAAAATATCTATAGAAAGCTTTTGGGCATAAGTTCCACATCACCAAAACCCACATTTGCCCCTTTTAGCTGGTGCATCACGCGCTAAAACGTGGACCAATTTGTCATTAACACTAGAATGAGACTTATTGGTTCACATGATGAAAGTCAGAACCAAAAGGATTAAAAGATAGGGATTTGAGATTTATTAGTGCCTCACCCTATAAATTTTATTAAAAAAAATTAAATATAAATATGTTATAGTTGAATTATCATAATGATTTTGTATGATATATATTAAATTATAAGATTATAAAATAAATACTCTTAATTAAATTAAAATATTAACTATATAAAATAAATTCAACAACAACTAATCAAGAAAGAATCTCAAAACAACATCTAAACTCAAAAAGAAAAAATAAATGAAAGCATCTAAACGATAATTGTGTGAAATGATTAATCATCCGTAATATAATGCCAAAACATAGAAGAACTTACTGTTCAGCAATTGAAAAATAACTCAAGCACTAAATCCAAGCTTCAGAGATTCTTTGAGAGTATCATTATTGTGTACATTTTTTCTCTTGTGAGTATTTTATATAATCAAAGTATAATCCATATAGAATTTGAAGTTAGATTTCATGTAAAACTCAAATTGGGTTTGTGAAAGAAGTATTTCTTAAATAGAATCCATATAAAATCGATATTGGGTTTGTGGATTATGAAAAATATATGGAAAATAAATATTTCTCAAATAAAATCCATATAAAATAGTTAAAGTTAGTATAATTTAGATTGGATTTGGATTTGTATAGAACTCTATATGTGGAAAATACAAGTTGATGTGGATTTTTTTATTTTATTTTATTTTTAAATAAGGTCTTGAAATGTACCACCTAAAAAAAATACGCTACTTATATATATATATATATGGTATATATATACTTTTAGAGAGAGAATAGGGCACATAATTCCATTATCAAAGGGGTGCTCTAGACAATATAATTAGGGCTGGTTTCCCTCCGGTCTGTGATCGGACTGGAGGGTATTGTTGGGCTTGTGAGGGCCCACCATGGGTCTCATTTTAATAATATGAACCGTTGAATGTGTAGAACTCGTCGAGTACTATATGCCTTTAAAAAATCAAGTTGATTGAATATCGATAGTTATATGATCAAATTAGTTTTGTATAGAAAAAATGAACGGTGAAAAAATAAACGGTTGACAGAAAACTAATTTGATCACATAGCTATCGATATCCGATCAACGTAATTTTTTAGAGTCATATAGTGCTCGACGAGTTTTACATATTAAACGGTTCGAATTATCTAAACGGGACTTGTGGTGGGCCCTCACAGGCCTAACAGCACCCCCACTGCCATAGAATTAGGCTCACTTTTCTTTTGTCTAATCTTTATCAGGTGGTTGTTAAAATGAAAATTATTGCTGTATAAAGTTTTTCAACAATTAATTAGATAAAAAGGGGGAAAAAATTTAAAACAGTAGCAAGGAAAGAAAGAGATGGTTGGTTAATTGTCTCTTTTTATGCAACCTCGTGTTCGGAGTGATGCAGACCCCTTTTTAAGACCAATAAAAATATTTCATTATTATTTTTTGAATAATGATATATACTTAAATTTTTATGATAATGTGATTTTTTTATAGTCTATGCGTTTTCAATGAAAACACCTCTCTTCATCATTTCACAAATATCACCGCTACCTTATACTTTTCATGAATTATGTATAAAAATGATAAATACATCTATTTAATAAAGTAAAATGATTTTTGAATTTATCCTATATATATTTGTCCTACTAAGATATTTGAACGGCTCACATCTATTCAAATTATAAGATAACGGCTGAGAAATATTTTTTAAAAAATATCCTACATGTACATTTTTTATTTTTCCGCTTCTCTTTTTTACTTTTTCCTTTTTGCACCCATCCTTCTATGATCTCATGATCTCACATTCATTTTTCTTTTCTTTTTATTTTTTTATTTTCTCCCATTTTTATTTTTCTCTTTATTTGTTTATTTTTTTTATTTTCTCCTTTTTGTTCACTTATTTTTATTCATATTATATGGAAAAGTCTGCGATCCCAGAATTAGGAGCCAAATTTTACTGTGTGTAGTGGAGATTATATTAATGAATTTTTTAGTCCACAAATTAAATGAATTTGAACAATTAATTATTATTTTTAAATATATTGAATAATTGATAGATTTCGTAAATTTAGACCTCGTATGAATCTTCAACATCCATATAATAAAGCAAGACGATTTTTGAATTTGCCTTATACACATTTGTCCTATTAGGACACTTGGACGGCTCAGATCCATTCAAATTATAAAATAACGGCTGAGATATATTTTCCAAAAAATATCGTACATGTACATTTTCTATTTTCCCGCTTCTCTCTCTTATCTTTTCCTCTTTTCACACATCCTTCTATGATCCTATGATTCCATATTCCTCCTTCTTTTCTTTTCTTTTTCTTTTTTTTTTTTATTTTCTCCCATTTTTATTTTTCTCTCTATTTGTTTATTTTCTCCTTTTTGTTTACTTTTTTTTATTCATATTATATGGAAAAGTCTGCGATCCCAGAATTAAGAGTCAGATTTTACTGTGTGTAGTGGAGATTATATTAATGAATTTTTTCGTTCACAAATTAAATGAATTTGAATAATTAATTATTATTTTTAAATATATTGAATACCTGATAGACTTCATAAATGTAGACCTCATATGAATCTTCAACATCCATATAATAAAGCAGGACGGTTTTTGAATTTGTCCTACACACATTTGTCCTACTACGACATTTGGACAACTCAGATCTATTCAAATTATAAAATAACGGCTGAGATATATTTTTCAAAAAATATCCTATATGTACATTTTCTATTTTCTTGCTTATCTCTCTTACTTTTTTTCCTTTCTCACCCATCCTTCTATGATCTCATGATCCCACCTTCCTTTCTCTTTTATTTTTTGTTTAATTTTCTCCCATTTTTATTTTTCTCTCTATTTGTTTATTTTTTTTATTTTCTCATTTTTGTTCACTTATTTTTATTCATATTATATGGAAAAGTCTGCGATCCCAGAATTAGGCGCCAGATTTTACTGTGTGTAGTGGAGATTATATTAATGAATTTTTTCGTTCACAAATTAAATGAATTTGAATAATTAATTATTATTTTTAAATATATTGAATACCTGATAGACTTCATAAATGTAGACCTCATATGAATCTTCAACATCCATATAATAAAGCAGGACGGTTTTTGAATTTGTCCTACACACATTTGTCCTACTACGACATTTGGACGACTCAGATCTATTCAAATTATAAAATAACGGTTGAGATATATTTTTCAAAAAATATTCTACATATACATTTTCTATTTTCCCGCTTATCTCTCTTACTTTTTCCTTTTCTCACCCATCCTTCTATGATCTCATGATCTCACCTTCCTCTCTCTTTCCTTTTTATTTTTTTTATATTTTCCCTCGTTTTTATTTTTTTCTCTATTTTTTTATTTATTTTTATTTTCTCCTTTTTGTTCAATATATTTTACACATATTTTCATATAATGTATGTATGCCCGTAATACACTAGGACATTATGGACATACATACAATTTCTATATAATTATATAAGTAAAAGCAATATTGTATGTATGCTAGACACATCTATCTATCTAGCTATATATTATATAAGCAAAAGCGAGTTTTTCTGAGGAGTTTTGTGAGAACTCAAAAATTTTATAATAAATTTGTGATTTTATCAAATTAAAAAATAAATTTAAATTGTGTTGGGAATACAATTATATTCTAATCCTAATATTATTTACACCGTGCCTTCGGACACGGACATACGCTAGTTATATTATATAATATAAGCAAAAACGTTATGGACTATTTGAGTCCCAAACTTTTAATATATTTTTCTGTGATTTTTAATTTTTAAATACAAAAAATATATTTATAATTATTCTATTTGTTCTTTCCAATTTATTATTATTTTTGTTTCAATTTTATCAAATAGTTTATTAATCAATATGGTAAGTTCTCTAAAAAAAAAAAAAAAAAAAGAAAGAAAAAGAAGAAGAGAGAGAGAGAGATCATACTCCCATTTCTCCTTTCAAAATTCCAACTATACAAAAGGAAAACAAAAAATAGATAAAGAAAAACATTAACAAAAAAGAAGTTAATGAAATAAAAACATCAAAATTCAACAATAGTTATAAATATGCATATTTTACAGTTGCATTCCTCTCAAAAAAAAAAAAAAAAAAAAAAAAAAAAAAAAAAAAAAACCCTAGTGATCATATATCCCCAACAAAGATATTTTCTACACCTATCACAATTGAGCTTGGTTTACCATTCCAATATCTTTCTCTAGGACAATAAAAGTTACACAAATTTCAATTATTTTATGCTGTCAATTTGGTTGTCAATATAGATGTATATAATGGTGTACTGGTAACCTTTTTTTATTTTTTTATTTGTGTGCGCTCATGTGTTTATGCATTGTGACGCTCTCTTCTTCTTCTTATTATTTTTCCGGTGGACTATTACTATAATACTTTACTATGTGAGTCCTATTGAAAAATACATATTGGGGAAATTTTATTACCAGACTTTTGGAGATAAATTTTTGTAGTAACTTTTATATATAATAGTTTTTAAAGATATATAATATCTTCATTTAAATATATATATGTTTTTTTTTTCTACAATTTTCTTTATTCTCAGAATTCAGTTAACATGTGAATATATCTATTGTTAAGCTTTTGATTTCTAAAGTTCAAACTTCAATTTTATAAAATTTAGACATTAAAAATTATATAAATACACATGGCGTATTACCATTGGTTGTTCAACTTTAAAGTTTTAATTGATTCATTGATTAATATGGAAATTTGTTTTAATTTATTAATTTATGAACTATCACTTACATATTATTAGGTTTAAAAAATGATTCTAGAAAGGGAGCTTGTATATAATTTTCTTTTAAAAAAATAATATTATACATAAACGAATTTTCTGTAAATATTTTATTACTAGATATGAAGGTGATAAGATTCATATTTATTTATTAATGTGAATTTCATATGTCTAGTAATAAAACAAGGCAAATGCTAACAAGTGCATCATGAGCATTGTTTAATATTGTAAAGTTTATAAAAAAGTGTCTTGAAAATATATAAAAGAATTAAAAAGTGTATTTATTTTAGTAAAAACATATTAAATTTAATGAAAAATATATTGTGTGTTTTTTTTTAAAATTTTTTCTATCTTTTACTTATACTCTAAGAGAACTTGTTAGTAAGACTATAAAACAAATATGATTACGAATCTATTTATATACAAAATTAATTTTCTAATAATGGACAGAAGGGTAAAAAGATCAAAAGTCTACGTGAAGTTATCTTCATTTGACTGGAAAGCTTATCACCGTGTTTAACCAAGCCACCATCATGCAAGTACAATATAATGGTCTCGTTTGGTAGAATTGTAGGAAAGTGATTATAACTTATAGTCTAACAGTTTATAACAGTTTATAGCAGTTTATAACTTATAGCTGTGAACATAAGCTGATTTTTTACTTATAAATTAAGCTTCTTCTCCCCCACTCAAAGAAAAAGTTGATTTTTGACTTACAAAAAGTTATAAGCTGTATTGTTAAACTGAACCAAACACATCAAAATAACTTAAATTAAGCTAAAAGCTGAAATAAGGTGAAAATAAATCCTACCAAACAGGGCCAATATAGCTTCATTTTTTATAGGAACTATAAAGAATTGAAGACACCATAATTAGCATTTCCCTTTTTACTTTCTTTGACAATATTTGATTTAAGAAGTTGAGGTGCGGGTGTTACCCCATTATGCATACAGGTGGCAAACAGAGATTATGAGATCAAATGAGTTATGTATTAAAATAATTTAATTTAAATTTATTTATTTAATAAATAAATTTAAATAAATTGAGTTGAATTGTTTACCAATAAAACAAATTAACTACTCCAGCTCGTTTATTTTATTCAAATGGATGGTAGTAGTAGTGATAGTTATGATAGGTTCTTTACTTTAACTAAATTCAATGGGTATCTACAATGGATAATTATTATTATTCTGGGAATAGTCTAGAATTTCCCATCTATATCTCATTTAAACTCAACTTTAAATAGGTTTCTAAAATGAATCCGTTTATAAATGGTTTATGGATATGGACAGTTTAAATGAAATTTAAGTAGTGAAATTGGATGGGTTTACAATTTCGGATCAAGTTTCTAAGCTTTAATTATGCACCATTCAAGCATTGAATAAATATCATTAACTTTTGTAAATAGAAGACCTCAAGATAGCATAATTGGGTTTTCCATTTAATTTTCCATCACACAGTTTTTCTTTCAATAAGGTAGATGAACAATAATTGCAGTATTCATGTATGGATGTGTACGTGTTTTTGTTTTTATTTTTGTTTTTAGATGGGGAGGTGTATGTGTTGTATGTACAATTATTGAGGGGTGGCCTTTACGGTCTCCATGTACTCATAAATGGCCGGCTCCTATTGTGTACGAATCAAATTAAAATAATAAAAAAAACCATTTATTATTATTTATCATTGAATTTATTTTATCACTTTTTTTTATATATAATAAAAATTACATATGTTTATAGACCTTATTATATTTATATAAAAAAATAGTGAAATTTATTATTTTACATAGGAAGTTGTGGTGGCTAAAAATCGAAACTAGGCTGCGGTGGCGATGCAGCAGATATAGCTTGATTCCTAACTTGAAAAATACTTAGAGAAAGGTAAAGGGGGCGGCTAGAGCAGCTTGGGAACCCTCTGATGCTTAAGTCAGAGATAAAGTAGACAAATGTGCTAGATTCTAAGAGTAGGGTTTAGGTCGAAGTGAATGTCTACCTCAATGGTGCTGATTGCTTTCCCTTTTGTAGTTGGCTCCTACTAGCTATTGTGGGCTGTTAGGTGTCTCCTCACTCCTCACGTCAACCCCATTTCTTTATAGATTATGTTCCACCAGGTACAGATTTCTAGGAGTTAGTTGCCTAACATGAAGGGACGTGGGTTGACTAGGTCTGCGCCCTTGCTTAGCATGCTTATAGCCACCTTTCTTTTGTCCTAAAATTCCCTTGACCTAGTTTGGCCCTGGGCCTTTAGGCCAAACCCAAATTATCCTGGGCTAGCTTTCCATTTTGCTGGTGTTGTGACCTTTCTGTTGCTAGTCCAGGACTTTCAGTCCTGCCTCAGCTTGATTTGTTTTAGCCTTCCAAAATTGCCCCCCAACTCTGGCTTCTTTTTTGGGATGAAAAAAGGGTCAGAGTTTTGATTACAATTGTAAGGGTTTTTGCCCGTAATTCTAGGGTTTCGTGCCTATTGCTTTAATTTTCAAATGGCAAGATGTCTTTTTACCTATCGCACCACCTTTTCTTCAGGACACGTGGCCTCAAACCATTAGCCCCAAACCGACGCTTCTGCCATACAAACCGATGGACAAGTCCATTCAAAATTATTCTTGGCACTTTAAATTTTCTACCAGTGTCATGACCCAAACCCGCCCTTATAGGTTTAGCATCGTAACCGGCCAGTAATCCTGGGATTACCGAAGGCCTCTGAACAGATTAAACAAAATAAGGGGCTAGCGGAAGCAAATATACAAATATATAATGTCTATAGAACTATGCAGACAGATATGGGATAGAAAATTTAAACTTATATTCACATATATGTGACGTCATATATGCAGCCTTACGTCACCCAAAAGCAGATAAAACAAAACGGGACTTAGCCCTATATACAGTCTACACAAAAGTCTTGTCCCATAAGAGAAAAGAAAAAGATAAAACAGACACCACGTGCACTTGATTTGAATGCTTGAACAATAGGGAACCTCTTCAAGAGGCACTGTGGTTAGCTTGACAAAACAGAATGCCAAGCAACAGCTTAAGCCTGGTCCAATACCTGATCACCTACATACATAAATAGGACAGTGAGCTGGAGCCCAGTGAATAACAACAAAGTAAAGGATTTATGAATGATGTCTAAAACAGATTCAGTAATCAGATTTCATAATAGATTCAGATTCACATGCTCATACAGATTTCATAAACAGTTGTACGTGGTACATCTATTAGATAACAGATCATATTGGTTATAAAGACCCATGTGTAGAGTAGGTGGTCATTAAGATCATAGTCGGTACTGACGACCTTAAAGGTCAAAATCTATGCGCACATATAGCCATGGTATTGTTACCCCCAGGCAAGGGCCATATGAACATAGGCCTCGGCATTGTTACCCCCAGGCAAGGGCTATATGAACATAGACCACGGTATTGTTACCTTTGGGTAAGGGCCACATGAACTAAGGATGCCGCAAATACATTTCAGAAAAATGGACATTCATTCATAATTCATAAAATAACATTTCAAAAATAGATCATATCATTTCTGTCAGAAAATACTTATAATCAAATATAACTTTACAGAGTTGTTACTCATAGATAGCTCTAATAGCAGAACAGATCACGTGGATAGAACAAACTGATCAGGCGGTGCTAACATGTGACCTACACAAACACGTGACAGATATACTTGATCATTTGTCCCAAAAGTGCTTACCTTATCATTCTTTTTTCTTAGCGTGTGTTTCTAAGTCTTATCCTCATTATTGTTACTTAATCATGGCTAAGAATGCCTTAGATGCAATGAGGATCCAAGGATGCACTTGGAAAACACTTAGCAAAATTTCTAAAATAGGGCAGTTTGCTCGAGCGAACCCCTTGGTCTGCAAAACTTCTAAGAGCTCTCATTTTACGCTCGAGTGTACTTCTGGTTGCTTGAGCCAAGGCTTATGTCTGCAAAAGTACTGAGAGCTTAAATTTTATGCTCGATAACTTTGGTCGCTCAAGCCAAGGTTCAAAACAAAGGGTGGTCACTCGAGCGCAACTTCTGTCACTCGAGCTAGCCCCCAAACTCTACAAAAGTACTGGAAGCTTGCATTCTTGGCTCAAGTGCAACTTTCACCGCTCAAGCGAAGAGTGTGAATTCTGAAATTTCCAGATTGCTCTCTAAGCTCCAAAACTCAATTCCAATGCTACAAAACAAATTCTTTTGGCCCAGAACTTAAGAAGACATTTGGAAACTCGTATAAAAACATGAAATGAAGTTTAATTCACAAAATTGAAGCCCAAAATCAAATTAGTTCTTCAAGACCAAGCTTGAACCTTTATGTATATAACATGCATGTATTAGTTTGGAGCTCTTTCTTCTCAAAACATGATCAATTGAGATAAAAAGGTATGAAATTTGATGAATTCTCAAAACAAAACTATGATCAATGCATGCATGTGAGAATTCTTTGTAAACATCTTCAAAACTTCATGGAGTATGCATACATGCATGGATTGCTTGCCAATTCTACATTCTAAGCTTAATTCTCAAGTGCAACCACCTAATTTTCATGCATTAAACAATCAATTACAAAATCAAAGGGTTGGGTTTCTACCTTAGGTCTTGAATTCACAAGTTAGTGGCTTGATTCTTCCAAAGTTAAGCAAATCCTTGAATTTCCCTTTGAACTTCTTTCAAATCTGTCTTTAGAGTGTTGAATTCTCTCTCAAGCTTTCACTCTTCCTCTCTCTCAAGATGGTAGAAATGTGTTTCTCCAAACTCATATTAGCCTTATATAGGCTTGATTAGTGGGGTTTAATTAAGCTTGGCTTAAGACTAATCAATTTATTCTAATTATTTGATTCTGAATCGAATTCTAATTAAACTTACCATAAAATTCTAAAAATTCTAAATAACACATATACGTCGTCAATTCCGTGTTCGGATGCCGATATGGCCTTCAATGCACAGATTCAAACAAAATATTGTAGACACCCCATTTTTGATAGCCCTTTAAGACTTGGATGTTTTTGTTGGTACATTCGATGACGAGTCTGATTGCTCGCCAAGCGCTGGAAGCCCTCAGTGGAACGCCACAAGTTTGAACCTTTCAAACCCTGCATCCATTTTGTCTCCTTTTTGGACCATGTCTTCGTCATTCCTTCCTGCAGTCTTTGGTGGCCTACTGGCCATCTACGAAGGTTGTCGGCCAAAGCTTCTAGTCTGCTGGCCATTGATGTGCCATGCCGGCCACCACTAATGGCTGGCCGACCACCAGTATCTTCTGCAGATATTTTATGCCAATTGTGCCAGCTGTTTGCACAGATGCTTGCATCTGTCCACACGTGGGAGGCTGGATCTCCTTGTATAGATTTTATGTTTTCTATATATAGGGACCACCTCTCTCATGTTTTGAGGTTAGAAGATTTCAAACTCAAAATTTTCTCTCTCTAGATTTCTCTATCTCTCTCTCTCTCTCTCTCTCTTACAATTCTCTATACTACGCTCTTGCCTTTACTTCCTTAACCAAACTTGATTACCTTTGAGATGAGGTTCTTTGAGGCCTTCTTGGAGCTGTACAAGTTGGTTTTGGCTTGAATTGTTGACTAGAATCACTCTTCTCTTCAAGAGGTATAATATTTGCTTTGTTAGCTTACTTTGTATACCTGTTTTCCTTTCTTTTTCTCCCTATTTTTGGGTTATAAAAACTCTATTAAAGTGGGCTGAAATTTGTGGTTTGAAGCCATTTTAAGGTAGGGGGTGGTCCATCAATCTTTGTACCTTGTTTGTAAGGCTTTTGCACCTTTGTTTCCCGCTCTCAAACCAACTTTTTTCAAGCTTTTAACAACTGAATTTCAGAATATTTTCAGTGGCAAAAAACATGTTTTGAAGTCTAAAATTAGAGGGGTTAGCCTCCCCTCCTTGTGTCTTGTTTGCTAGCCTAGTTAACTCCATATGTTACATGATGTTCTAACCTTTTGTAGCTATATTCCAGCATGTTTTGTCTTTGTTTTGAACTGCTTTAGCTCTGTTTTGGGCTGTTTGGGTCAGTTGAGTCTTGTTTTGCATGGTTGTAATATAAAGGTCCTCACAAGCTTGGTGTTTTAGGCCATTAGGCACCTTTTGTTTGAGTTGATTGCATGATTTGGTGTTGTTTTGCACTTTATTTCAGCACTAATCACCTTTACAACCTCCCTCTTTTCTTGGTTTTTCTTTTTGCTTTGAAAGTTGTTTCAAGTCATTTGTTTGCCTAAGTGTGGAATTGAGGTTTCATATTTAATGGTTTAAACCCTTTGGGGGTTCATTACCAATGGTATGAGACTTCTTTCATACCCAAAGCAACTTGTGTTTTGAGCCTTCTTTTCATTAGAGGACTCTAACTCACCTTTTAGACTTAATTGGATTAAAGAATTGTTGGTAAGTTAAATGAGTAACTAACAGCTTGGGACTAAAATTGAGCAAGATAATAACTTGTGTTTTGTGTGTTCAATCAGACATTAATTGAACACAAGGAAAATTGGGACATCTCATACTCAAAGTAATGAAATGTCTCAAGTTTCCTAGGTCTTCATTGCCCTTGATCATGCATGATAGGGCGATGGTTCTTGAGTGTCTTGTTTTGTATTTATTGAGCTTGCATATCTTGAATCACAAGCCATCATGCAATGAAATTGTTTGAGTTGGTGGTTTGTGGTTTAAGTTCACAACTCCTTGGATTTATCCATAAAAATGAGGGGTGAATTGTGCAGACAATCCTTGAAAAAACCTCTTTTTTCTCTATTTGTACTCTATTACAGCATGGTGATCCAGTGCATCAGTGGCCGGCAGGCCACCATCCATGGCCGGCAGTGCACTATAGATCGCTGGCAGGCCACCTTCTTGGCCGGCAGATAGCCGGCAACATTGATCCATGGCTGGCTGGCCACTGATGTAAACTTCAGCAGAATGTTAGTAAGGTGGAGTAGAATGGTTTTCAAAATGTTCAACTCTGCAAATTGAGACTTTCGAGAGCAGAACGGATGTCTTTTTGAGTGGCATCCGAGCATGTGCATTTTCTATTTCTCGAGGAGGAGTAGTGGCAGTATAGTTAAAGGTTTTAATTGCTTAGTACTTACATTTGTGTTGTAACTTAATTTGATTAGCTTACTAGTTAGTTAAATTAAGAGTGTTGTGATAATTAGTTAATTAGTTTAGCTATTTATTTCATTTGGTTTATAATAATTAGCTTAATTAGATTAACTTTAATTAGTTGCTAGTTAGCTTAGTTATTCATTCGGACTCTCCTTCGTGAGAACAAAATGTAATAATGTGTATGTCTTCCAACCCCACGTCTTTCTCCCTTTTATTTAATTGTGTTTGTTGGTTAGATTAGGGACGTGTTTCAAATTAGCATACTTCATGCTTTCGTCCATTCATCTTGTCTTGCATGCACCTAGGCTCGGCGCATCATTCAAATTGCATTGTCATTTCAATACCTTCTTTGAATACGTGCTTAGACCTCATGTTTTAGATTAATTCATATGTCATATTAGTAGCCGAGCCTCTTAAATTGCATATTACATGTGTTGCATTAGACATCTTGTATAGTTGGGGATCATGCATATTCTTTTCCTAACTCATATCTTCTTAGCTTGGAATACTAGGTGAGTTTTTAGTGCTTTAGCATACTCGTATGAGTGTGAGTGATTGCCTTGTCTAGCATGCTTACCATGAGGCTAAATACTTATTTGATAAACCGCTTGAATGCCTATGGATGAAGGCTTGTTGTTTGAATTGGACTAATTCAATAAATGTGCATTTTAAGCCCACTTTGTTGAGCGGAAAATCAGTTTTAAAGCCCACTTTGTTTAGTGGCAAATTCGCAAACTTTAACCCCACTTGAGGTGGCAAATTCAAACCATTTTCGCAAACAAACATGAAATTGAATTGTTCCAATTTGAGCAAATTAGTCTATACTTGCTTGTGAGCATCACATAGTAAAGTTAGTTTAAAAGCCGAAACGAGAGCATATAATGTTGATAAAAATCATATCATGATTAGTAGAGGCCGATCTTTGATCGGGCGAGCGAGGGTGCTCAATTCATGACCTTCCCCTCTCGTACCTAAGTTCCCGAGCCGAGGCAACTTTGGTGATGACGGACATGTGGCCTTTGGCACAAGTCATGAGTTTCCTAAATTTTCCCAAAATAAAAAATTTAGATGGCGACTCTGTATCTGGCAAAGCAGTCCAATTTTGACATTTTTGATTCAAAATTGATTTTCCAAATGATTTGCCAGATTTGGACTCTTTGGTGTTTGTCAATTTCACATTGCACTTGTGAGATTAGATTCAGAACTGTGGAGTCCGAACTGTAGGGCTTTCTTTCGAGCTTCCGAAAGAGGGCCCGAAAAAGTCGAGCTACAAATATTGACAAATATTCCTACCATAAACAGATGTAAACACAAATAACACATAGAATGCACAATTAATTCATAATTTCATCTTAATTACTTCCTAAGCATTTTTAATTAAGGATTAAAGGCCAATCACAGGTCGAGGTTGTTATAACCAGAGTCCTTCTTCCCTCAATACTTACTAGTTTCTTCTGGAAAAAAAAGTAAGAGGGAAGATTTCGGTTATAACGCTTCTAATCCAGCAATTTTTCGTTCCAATCTTGTTTCTGGTGACTATAAGTCTCCTTCTCTCTCTCCCATTTCTTGAATTTGTTCATTTTCTAGTCTTATGGGCAAGTATCGTGTCCTTCTGGAATCTCCTTCCTCATTAACCGGCTTTCGCGAGCAATTTGGCATCCCAGATGATGTCCATATACGTTTGCGGATGATTATGATAATCTCGAGGGTGGCCCATGTAACGACTCCAACCTTCGTATTATTTTTCCATAATATTTTATTGGGCATAAATTGCATAATTGTGTGTTTATTTGATATTTATCTATTTGTTTGTGAGATATCTATTTAATTGTCAACTTAGAATTCGAAATTGAGAACTCAAACGACTTCAGAAACCAAAATTGGTTGATTCACTAGACTAGTTGGAATATTTAGAACCATATGGTAAGTTTAATTAAAATTTGATTCGGATTAAAATAATTAGAATAAATCAATTATAATTGTCTAAACTTAAGCTAATTGATTAGTCTTAATCATGTGTGATTAGTGAGCCCTTGATCACCCTATATATATTTGTTAAGCATGCTTAGACTTCATTTTACAACAACTTTGAGATGAAATTTAGAGATAGAGATGGTGAACTCAACAGTGTAGAGAGAGAGAGAGAAGGAGAATCGAGGGAGTTCAAGCGGGATTAAGGAGATTTAGCTTAATTAAAGCCTAATTCAAGCTCTAGGTATGATCTATACCTATAATTCTTGAAATTAATCCATGTAGGATGATGAACTCACCAAATTCTAGGACCATTTGCATGTAATTGGAAGAAATGAACGTGAACCATCAACAGTGTAGTGAGTTTGAGTGAATTGTGCACGTGCATGCTTAGTTCTTCATCTTTGAACTTGGATTCCTTCAAAATTCATACATGCATGAAACTTACATGAGTTATTTCTTGAGATTCTTCATGGTTTTGCACTTAACACTTTGCATAAGCATGCTTTGTAAAGAAAAGAATTGAGTTTGTTACATGTATGTCAAGAACTTGATGTTTTAACCTTTGTTTTGAAGAATTGAAAGAGTATTTGAGATTATGGCTCCTTAATTTCCAAAGATTCATGTTTTATAAAGTGTTTGTAAGATTTTGAGACCAACCATGTAAACTTTGAACTTGAAAGCCATGTTTTTGAACTTCAAACACAAATATGGAAAACCTAGAATTTGTCCAGTTCGCTCAAGCGAAGAATTTGTCACTCGAGTGAAAAACGAATGCATCCAGTACTTTTGCAGTCTTTACAGATTACTCGAGTGACGAAATGTGCGCTCAAGAGAACCTTCTACATATTGTTGGACCGCTCAAGCGACCAAGTGTGCGCTCGAGCGAATACCCTGTTTTTAGCAAATTTTGCCTAACACTTGTAAGTACATGTTTGCATTCCCATGCCCATATAGGCATTCTTTTGCATCATTTGAACATTCTTAATCATGAAATAAACTAGAAACACACGTAAGGAAAATGAATTAAGATACGTTGCTTGTTTCGAACGTGTGCTTCAATGTGCTTTGTCGTTATGTAATTTGTGTAGGTGGATGTCCAAGGCCTAGTTCAATCTAACCCATTGTGAGTAATGTTTTTATAAAGCTATGTTCGAAATGTATTTGAAAATTGTACATGATTGATATTTTGAACTCTATTTGTCTATTCATGAATGAATGTTCATTTTTGAAACATATTCGTGGCATTCTTTAGTGAGGCCTTGCTTGGGGGAAACAATACCATGGCCATTAGCTCTCGCCCCGGGGAAACAATACCGTGGCTCATTGGAGTAACTGAAACACAGAGATCTCTGATGTTAGACCTTAAAGGTCCACATTGAATTATTGGATAACCTATCTTGGTTTTATTGGATTGACCCTTGTGGTCCTATTAGCTTTAACACATTGTCTATGGGACTCTATTGGATGTACCACGTAAATTGAATGATTGTTTATCGCTATTGCAAGAAGGGATTGAATGATTGAATTATATTGAATTGCTTATTGGCATGTATTATTTCAAAAATGGAAAATATGATTGTAATTTGTTGGACTTCATTCATACAACCCTTTATATTGATATTACTCACTAGGCTCCAGTTCACCGCTCTCCCTTATATATATATGTAGGTGAGTAAGTGGAACATCAAGTTTAAGGCCGCCTCGGTGTCTACCTCTTGAAGCCTTTTTGGAAAGTGCCTCTGTGAAGAGGCGAGCTTAGACTCGAGAAGAGTCAAGCATTGTCAACCCAACTTTTGTTTTGCTTTTGTTCTTTTGTTAATTTTGCAACTTGGATGCATGTAGTTGGGTGAGAAGTTCAACTTTGAAATATTGTATATAAGTTGTATGAAGTTAAAGGTCTTTATTTATTACTTATGATTTCGGCATGTATGCACTGCTCAATGGTCTGTTACTATATTATGCTTTTACTTCCGCTAAGCCCTATTGTTATATTATGATTGTTTGACTTTGAGGCCGAAGGTAATCTGGGATTACTAGCTGGTTACAGCCTGAACCTTTAGGGGCGGGCTAGGGTCATGACAGCCTATACTACACTTGTGTAGACGAGCCCGAACGTCCCGGCTCCGCGCACGAGATCGGTGCGAAATCCGTTTTGTTCATTAGCATACTACAATTCGGACTCAAATGTCACGGTTCTGAATCTAATCCCGCAAAGTGCAATGCGAGACCGATAAATCACCAAAGAGTTCAAATCCGGCAAATCATTTTGGAAAACTGATTTTTGTAAAGAAGTGCCAAACATGGACTGCTTTGCCAGATATAGAGTCGCCACCTAAATATTTTATTTTGGAGGAAATTTAGGAAACCCTGACTCGTGCCTAAGGCCACGTGTCCGTCATCACCAAAGTTGTCTCAGCTCGAGAACTTGGGTACGAGAGGGGAAGGTCATGCAATGAGCACCTCTGCTCGCCCGATCAAAGATTGGCCTGTACTAAGCATGATATCTTGTTTTTGAAAAACACATGCCCTCTTATTCCGGTTATTAGCTAGAATTACTATGTGATGCGCACAACACACAAGTATAGACTAGATCGCCTAAGTTGGAACAAAACATCTCATGTTTGTTTGAAAATGGTTTGAAGGTGCTACTCGCAAGTAGGCTAAGACGTGGATTTGCCACCCTCGAGTGGGCTTAAGAAAACATGATTTTGCCACTCTCAAGTGGGCTTAAAACTTGCATTTCGATGAATTATTCCAATTCAAGTAATCCAACCTTCACCCACAGGTATTCAGGCAGTTATATCACTTAAGCAGATAGCCTCATGGAAAGCATGCTATCATGGCAACACTCATACTCATGCAAGATGCTAAAGCATAAACACTTACAGTGTACTCCGAGCCAAAACAGAGAACTAGTTAGAAATCATGCATGATCCTAGTTCATGTTAAGATGGCTAATGCAACACATGCAAAATGCAACTAGAGATAGACTTGGCTATTCTAAGATGGCATATGAGATGTAACTTGATAATCATGTTGTTGAACACATATTCAAGTAAATGTATTGAAATACAATGCAGTTTGTATGATGCGCCGAGCCCGGTGCATGCAAGACAAATGAATGAATGCAAACATGCAAGCATAAGGATGCTAATCAAAACATGACCTACAACTAACCATTGTAAGCGGTTAAGTAAAAGAGAAAAAGACGTGGGGTTGGAAGACATTCACACACGCACGCACACTTATTACAAAATTTGCCCTCTCGACGAAGGGTCCGAATAAATAATACAAACCAACTAATTAATCAACTACCCTAGCTAATTAATTATTACAAAACCTTAACTAATTAAGCAAATTAATTAAGTTACAAAGCAGACTAAGTATGAAACCAAAGAGGCTGCCACAGCTCCGCCTCAGAATGATTGAATAATGCATGCTTGATCGCCTCGCTCGGAAACCCGTTGCCATGCCTCATGTTGCCTCTATTTGCACACTTATGCTCCTCTGAAAACTATACCAGCTTCTGTGATGCCTCTAAACCACCTCATGGACATGCTGAGAGGCCATCAGCCAAAATATATGGCCATCGGCCAAGGGAAATGGGTCATCCACCAATTTTGATGATATCGACCAACAATTCCTAGCCGATCGGTACTGCAGATAGCCAATCGGCTATCTCTTCCTGCAAACTGCTCCTTTTGCTGCAGCAGAGGACAAACAAGGGCATGGCAATACATTTGCAAGAAAATGTTGTTCAACTACACCCCTTATCATGTTTGGAACTCAAAGGAGTGTAATGTTAAACTCTCGAGCCATCAATCACGCACTTCAATGCATGATGGCCAAAGAGGCCGAATTGCACAAATCAATGTGGAATGAATGCACAAAAACACATGAATGCCTCACATTCTATCATGTTGGATCAAGAGTGTCGGCGACCGAGGATTGAGGCACATTTCATCACTTCAAGTACGAAACGTCCCTCGGCCCTCGTGTTTGGTTTGACACCCCAAACCAAACACAATGCAATGCATGCAACAATGGAAAAGCTATGCAATGGCACATAAGCATACCAAATGCAATATGACTCAAACATGCACACAAGGCTAAGGTAACAAGCATGCCAAATGCAATGCAACCTAAACAAGCATGTGACAAAATGCAAACTAGCAAGTATGCAAAATGCAACCTAAACATACAAACATGCATGAAATGCAAAGATAGACAATGCGACAAGCATGCAAATATCATGCAACTCAAGCAAGCAAACATGATGCAATGTAACAACATTTCAACAACATGGTAAATGGACTTCAACTAAAAATGGACAAACCTCAGTCATGCCCAAATCAGTGGCCAAAATGCTAAGAAAATGATGGAATGAAATACAAAACAAGCATGCATGCCAATTGGCCTATCACTTAGGCATAAGGACACAATTCTCAATCATGGGCCAGGAGTGATAAACATGATAATGTGGCAATAAGGTAAGCTTTGAAATCATGCAAAGAGTGGTGCCAAACCACTCAGACAAGCCAAGCATAGCATGCAAGAAAGCTCAAGGCTTAAGGCTAGCCGAGGAGCTTGTACCAAGGCCATACAAAGCACGCCCCAGAGGGCCAAGGGCAATCAAAACAGTCCCAAGGCAGGTCAAGATGAGGCCAAAAACAAGCTTGAACTTAGCCCACACAAGCTAGAACAAAGGTCCAAAGGGCATGAGGCATGCAAGGCTAACTAGAGGTATTACACTACACCTATTACAACCAAACATGTCATGACTTTACCAATAAAAATCAGAGTTATGGCATGTTAAGATTAGCCCAAAAACACATTGAAATGATGGCTCGCAAGCTAAAGCATGAAGGCATACGCAATGATTCATGTTAAGGCATAAAGGGGCAAACCCTCCAACGCATTGAAAGGATGACAAATACAAGTGCATGGCTACACTACATGGACTGAAATCACATATGAAATGATGCCAAATCATGAAAATGGTCTAAGCAATGCATGCTAATGACTTGGACACTCAAAGCTAACAAGCTAGATTGAACCAAGGCTATACAAAACAATGCATGCATGACTAAAACAACACCAAACAGAGCTTAAGCATGGTAAAACATGACTAAAAGTTCCTTTGAGTCGAGCCAAAATATGCAAGCATGATGGCCCAAATGCATGATGCATGTTAAGGCAAATTAGAGGATTGCAACAAAAGTGCATGATGCATGCAAGATGCTATTAAACCAACTTTGGACAGAGGTATAACATAGCAAAATAAGGCCTAATACATGCTGAAATGAAGCCAAAACATGATAAGCAAACATGCTACTGTTATGAGCCATCAAAGCAAGCATATGAGACACAAGGAGAGAGGGGTGTCCCTCTCCTATTCAAGACTTAAAAACCACCTTTCCATCACTGAAAATCCTCTGGATTTCAGTGGTGAGAAGGTCAAAACAAGATGGTTCCAAAGCTCAAAAGGGAAGGCACAAAACAAGGCCAAACAAGGCCTAAGAGGGGGTAGACTACCCCCAACCAAAAAGTAACCTTAAACAATCATCTCAAGCACACAAAATTAGAACTTTTTACAGTTTAGAGTTAAGCTTAAAATAATATGCAAATAGGTCTAAAAGCTTAAGCAAGAATGGGGAATTAAAAGGTAGTTTACTCACCCTTGAAGAACACCTTCAAGAACACCACTCTAGCACCTTTCTCTGATCAAAACCAGCCCAAGAACACTAAAACCAACTCCTGAGGACCTCAGCAACCAAAGGATGGTGTCCTACTAGGTGCTCTAGTGCAAAAGTGTGAAGAAAATACACTTTAAGGCACAAACACACACACAAATGTAAAGAGAGAGGGAGATATAGAGAGAGAGGGATATATGAACTCTATATCAATTTCTCAAAACCTCTGGAAAGGGAGGGGATGCTCCCTTCTTATAGAATTTCAATTCTCAAGCTTGTTGAACAAGCTTGAGTCTTGAAACAAATCCCTCCATACACGTGTATGGAGGATGAGAATTGTGCATACCAGCTGTCACAGCTGGCACAAAATATCTGCAAAAAGCAGATAGAAAGGTCTCGGCTAAAAAAATATGGTCGATCGACCAAAAAGAGTGCCAATCAACCAAAAAGAGTGCTGACCGGCCAACACTTTTGGCCGATGGAAAAGAAACAAGGCTGATGGCACCATGCCTTAACCGATGGGTTGAGGGGATAGCCAACAAGCCACCCTCTTCCCTCAGAAGCAAAACCACAAGTCCTTGGTCTACAACCAAGCACAAAACAGACAAGTTGAGAGATCCTAAGGCAAGGTGCGCAGCCGAGACCTTCGGGAACTCAAAACGAACACGAGCATGGATGATCATCGAGTATTCAAACGATGACGTCCAAGTCTTGAGGACGGTAAAAAATGGGGTGTCTACAACTTGCATGCCCCTCGTTGCCATTATTAAGGGAGGGGTAAGGTTTTCCTTAAACCCACTTTTGAGAGAGTGCATGTGCACTTGGTCCCTTGCCTCCATTTAACTCTTTGCTAACATCTATGGAATTGTGAATGGGGTTGTTAAGTTAAACCAAGCCTAAGAAACCCACCTTGGACAGATGAAAATTCTGTCCATCTATGTTCTTACAGCCTACAATGCCAAAGCCCGAACTGAGGACCTTAAGTATTACCTGAGGCCAAAAAGTGCCCCAAAGAAACTCATCACCCTCATCTAGAAACCAACAAGGACCTAGAAAAGGATATTGTGACAATCTCTGGAAACTGGGAATTCGAGAGCTCTCCACATACCTGGTGTATACCCAGAGCCTTCAGAAGAGTAGGTTTTTTCCATTCTTTATTCTTTATTTTTCCTTTGAACTTGCATGGCTGACTTGTTCTTAACTGTTTCTTCTCTTTTTGCCAAATCCCAACATCAACGTGGTGAAACACTTTTGTGAATACGTTGTTTGTCAGGCAGAACTAGAGAATATTTGGAACCTCTTTGAGGAGCAGAAGTGTGCTCTAAAATTTATGGGTTTTGAATCCTCTACCTCCCATTTGAAAGATGAAAAACGGTCGTCCCAAGCTTCTTTCGAACAACAAGAAAGCTCTACTAGTGGTCTCACCAAAAGAATTTATGATCCTGTCATCAACCTTACTAACCCATGTATGGACTTAGAGGTCGAGGATTTGGTTGTTTCCCTTGTGCGCCATTCTTCAAGAACTTCGAAAACCACTACCCTTCTTTTTGCTAAGAAAAAAAGAAAATTGTAAAAAGGTGTAGAACTTCTGGTGGTGAATCAGGAAGTAGGAGCCGCACTTTCTACAGCCACCACCACTACCACCGGTGCTTGTATCAGTGCTGATGGGTCCATTACCTTTGAATCTGTGAAATCGAAACGATTTGCCCCTCTTGTAGCCACTACTATTGTTGTTGACCCAGAGGACCCTACTGCCAAACGTCCCAAGACACAAGGGGGTAGCAAGACTGTGTCCTACGAGGTTTTTGATGATCATTTTAGGCCTCAAATGATACTTCCCAACCAGGTCTGTCATGAAAGTCTAACAGAATGGACTCTTACAAGGCTTAAGCTTGCATCCAATCTATCAGGGCCTTGGGTACTTTGAAATCTGTTACTGATATGGAGAAAAAACTCAAGTTGATGTCTAACCAGGTTCTGAAGCTTACAATTGAGAAAGAAGTTGCTAAGAGTGTAGCCCAATTGGCCGAGACCGAACTAGAAGAGTCCCAAGAGAACCTGGCCTCTACTCTTGCTACGAATCAGATGCTGAAGAAGGAAGATAAGGAGAAGTTGGAGAAATGTCGCAAGGACATTAATAAGAAATATCTACAATAGATCTACAAGCTTCAGGGTGATATGTTCATTGATGGCTGGAGGGCTACCTTGGCTAAGGCTGGGATTACCCTTGGTTCCTTCCAGTACTCTGATCCAATTCTGTCCTGGAAGAAAGATTCACCACCAGTGGAGGAAGCTAAAGGGGAGGACTCTTAGGAAGACCTTGAGGAGGAGATGGAGGCTATCTTGAAGAGGAGTGCCCAGAATGCTGTTGTTCTTACTGATGAGGTTGAACTTCCTGTCCCTAAGCCTTAAGAGAAAACTTCCTTTAGTGCTCTATATGTTCCTCCTGCCACATAAATTCCTGCCCCTGCTAAAGGTGGGGATGTTGGAGCTGTTTCTTTTAGAGCTTCTAAACTTGGTGTTACCCAAACCCCTGCCGTGATAAAAGATTGAGAGACTTGCCTCTTTTTTTTTTTTTTTTTTTTTTTTTTTACTGTGGCCCAGAAATTTTGCATGGTCCAGTCCTTTTGATGTAATTGTAACTTTTTGCAAATAGAAATTTTTGTGTTTGGTTTTATCTAAGTATTAAGTACTTTTTTATTTTTATTTATTTATTATTATTATTTTTTAAATAAGTGTGTTAGGCGTCCTGTTTGCCTCCCTAACTGGGATGGTTTTGAAAACAAAGGCAACCAAGCTACAGAAAATTGGCAAAATGCTAAATTTGGAGAAATTTGACTAAGGCAAAGTCTGAGGAAATTTTAATGACACATGAATTTTGAAGAATTTTGACTAAGTAAAAAAATTCAAATACCATTGTATATAAGGAGGTCTGCTTTCTTGGATGTAAAAAAGCCTTTACAGGATCTGTTTAAGTCCAAGAATCCCAATCCAGAACTGGATTTGCTTATTTTCTGATTTAGAAGCTGAACTACATTCTTGAGTAGGAAAGTCATCTTTCTTGGACTAAAAAATTCTTTTTAGTCTTAAGAACCTTAATCCAGAAAAGGATTGTTTTGCTTTTCTGACTCATAATCCATCATGCACTCCTAAATAGGTGTGTTTCTGTGAGGACTTACTTGAAAAATAACATCCAAGAGAGTCTTGAATGATTTGTTTGCATACAAGAACGTAGCTGCGATACAGGACATGATTATTCCTAATCCATCAGCTCATCAACCCACTTTTCTTTTAGCCTTTCTAAGCACTTCTCCATCCCATCGAGCACAGTCTTGTTAGAGGCTTCTGCTTGACCATTGCTTTGAGGATAGCATGGGGTTGAGAAAAGGTTTTTTATTCCCAATCCTAAGCAGTAATTTTTTAACAGGCTGTAGTCGAATTGTGTACCATTATCATAAATGAATGCAAGTGGGATACCAAACCTGGTTATGATGCTACGCCAACTGAAGTTCTTGATATCCTTGTCTTTAATTGTGATTAGTGGCTCAGCTTCCACCCACTTAGTGAAATACTCCGTTGCTACCAATAGAAACTTTTTGCATCCCCTACTTTTTGGGAGTGGACGAATCAAGTCTATGCCCCACTAAGCAAAAGGCCAAGGGCTGGTTAGTGGGTGAAGATCTGCCACTGGCTGGTGAATCAGAGGAGAAACATGTTAGCACTTATCACATTTCTTGACATATGCCTATCCATCTTTGTGCATGAACGGCCACCAATAGCCCTGAGTTATTGCGTGTTTTGCTAAGGACTGCCTGCTAGTGTGCATTCCACAAATTTCTTCATGTAGTTCATATAGGATGTTTTCAATGAGGGTTAGGTGAACGCATAATAAGTATGGGATGTGAAGGACTTTCTGTGCAGGACTCATTTTTTTGAGATCTAGAATCTGGATGCTCTTCTTTTGACTTTACTGTCTTCTTTCTTATCTTCAGGGAATATTCCCTCCCTGATGTACTTGATGATTGGATCCATCTAGCTTGGGCCATAACTAGTGCACAAGATTAGCTATCTTGCTTTGCTCCTAGCAAAATACTGGGCTGAGGTAGAAACTTAATCTCGATGGTTCTGGCCTCTGTCTTTTCCACCACTAAAGCAAGGGTGGCCAGGGCATTTGTGTGGGAGTTATGCTCTCTGTCTATTTGGATGATCCTAAATTTTTTAAAAGATTTGACCATGTCCTTGACTTTATTTAGATAGGCTTGTATCCTTTTGTCCTTGGCGACATACTCTCCAGTGAGTTGGTTAACCATTAACAAGGAGTCACAGTGTACTGTAAGGTCTTGAATGTTGAGAATTTTTGCAATCCTTAGTCCTGGAAGTAAGGCCTCTATAAGCACCTGTAGACATTCCATTTTTAACCACCCGTAAGACTTGGGCACTTTATCTCAAGCACTTGATGATGAAAGTTACGTTATGTTGACCGTTTGAATTCTCAATGAAGGAATCCGAATTCGAGCTCTAAAACCCTAACCCTTTATGCCAAAAAAATGTTTTAGACCTCAAGAACCTATTTTTTGGAACATCATGCCAACCTACATTGAACCCATAACAGGGAGGCAAGGGGGTCACATTGGGACCTAGCTGTTTCTCATTGGGGCCCGACCGTGGCTATTTGGACCCGACTGGGTTTTTTAGGTAACAGACAAAGTCTAAGGCAGGGATCCGCTACCTGTCCTTTTTTGAAGATATTTATGACCTATTTGCCTCAAATTCTATAAATACGAGGCCTTACCTCTGTTTTGAGGGTGAGAGAATTTTCAAACACCTTTAAAGGCAATTGAGAGCTCCTCATTCCATTGCAAGGCATCCTTTGCTCTTGTATCACCTCTGAGTTATACTTGCATATTAGATACACCATTCGAGCTTGGACTTGGAGCTTTTGTTGAGACTTTGACACCATAATTCAAAGACTTGAGAGTGCTTTGGGTCAACTTTGATTTGCAACAATACATCATCTTTAAAGAGGTTTAACTCTTACCATCTCTTTCCTTTGTTTATACTAATCATTTTCTTCATTTTCTTTTAGTTTGTGCACTGTTGGAAGCTACTTTCAAGGGCTGAAATATATGATTTAATTCACAAAAGATGGAGGGGTTAGCCACCCCTCCTTAGGCTTGCTTGCCTAGCTTGTCCTCTCCTATTTTCATTTACTTCTTCCACCCTTTTTGAAGTGTTTTAAATACTTTTTTTTTTGGTTTTAGGGGCTGTTTAATTTCCTTAATTAGTTTATGCCTTGAATATCATGATTGTAGTGTTGTAAGTCCTTATGGATTTGGTTGGTTAGGCCTTAGACACCAATCCATTTGAGTTAATAGTCTTGTTTACTTAGTTTTCAAGTAAATAATCTCACTTTTGCAATAATCAACTTCGCATAATCATCTCTGAAACCTCCATTCTTTCTTTGATTCTTTTGACTAAGAGTTATATCCAACACCGGATTATCGTTCAAAGTATAAGAAAGAGACCCCTCATGTGCTAAATGGTTTAATCTCTTTGGAGATTCATTACCAGGGCATTACATCTCCCTTGTTTGATACTCCTCTTAATCGCCGGTGCATTGTTTCTAAGGGACTAGTTTTTAATTTAGACCCTTGGAAATCTCAAAGAAAGGTTTCATTATAGCTTGTCATCGAGTTTGGATTTGAGGTCATTATCGCCCTTCTCGGTTTGACTCCGAGTCCATTATCGCTCGAGAATAGGTTTGATTCCTTCTTTGTGTTTTCCCCCATAGAAAAGGGCTTAAAAAGTTCATTTCTCGGGTTAAGCTATGCTTGTTCATCTTTATTGCTTTTAGACTTAGTGGACGTAAATATCACTTTTAGACAAAATGGAATAAAAGATAAGAAATGGAGAGGTAAGATAAAATTGGCTTAAAAATTAGATTGAAATCGGCATGAAGAGCTAAAAAATTGGTTGGATTCGGTCGGACGTTATACCGAATCCGTCACTTCAAGAGTCATCGCATACTAATTTCGTGATGTTTGATGGTTCTTAACGCGTGTCCACCCCCTTTCTTGAAATTGACTTCCTGATAGAAGGGAGGTACTGTTAGTCTTTTAGTTTTTAGTAAATTCTTGTCCAGTTGATTCTCAAAATCATCACGCAATCAACTTTTGATACTTGATGGTTTGAGACCCGAATCTGCTCCTCTCTTGAACATCTCTATGATAGAGAAGGGTAGAAAGGATAAACATGGCTTAAAAACACTCTGTCTGCATTGTTTTCACCTCAAAGCACAAAAATAGTCTTCCCAAAAAAAATAGGGCATGACTCGATTTGTTTGGGCCCCACTGGGCCTCATTGTGGGCCGTCCGAGCTCCAAAGTTTGGTAAACAAAGCACTTTTGTTGAAAATGAGAACTGTGGTTGAGAGTGAAACAGAACAATTTCCCAAAAGGCAAACAGAGCAATTTCTAAGGGCTGTCTTCGTCGGCACGTGTGGGATCCTTGTTCATTCTTTACATATTATTGTTGTAATTGTTGTAATATTATTGTTGTATTAAATTAGATAATATTCATTTGGATTTGTAAGGACACTTGGACATTCGGACCCTTTTGCATGAGGGCACATTTGTAATATTGTGTATTGCTTCCAACCCCCATTTCTTTCTCTCTTTTATTTATATGCTTATGGTATCATCATGTTTTACATTTTCATGTCATTACTATGTCTTGTATCCATTTTTTGCATGCATATGTTCAATTCATCATTCTAACATTTTTACTATTTCTTACTTACTTGATATGTGCGCTAAATGCATGCTTTGAATTGAGCCATATGTCATGTAATAAACCGAACCTACTAGTTGCATTTTGTATGTATTGCATTAGTCATCTGCATATTAGGACATGATTTTTCTAACTAGTTTCTTCTATTTTAGCTTGCCTCGATTGAGTACTAGGTAAGAATTTTTGCTTTAGCGTATTGCATGTATGTTCGTATTGCCATAATCAAGCATGTTACCATGAGGCTAAGTGCTTATTTGATGTATCTCTTGAGTGCCTGTGGATGAAGGCTATTCTACTTAAGTTGAGATGATTTGATTAATGTACATATGAGCTCACTTTTTCAAGTAGTACATATTCAAAACACTTTTCAAAACAAACACTTTGAAATCAAAGCATTCCAAAGTGAGTGAAATAGTCTATACTTGTGTGTTTCACATAGTAAATTAGCATTAATAATCAGAACAAGAGCATATAATGTACATAAAAAATCACATCATGATTAGTAGAGGCTGATCTTTGATCGGGTAAGTGGGGTGCTCAATCTATGACCTTCCCCTCTCATACCTAAGCTCCCGAGTCGAGACACTTTTGTGATGATAGACAAGTGGCCTTCGGCATGAGTCACGGGTTTTCTAAATTTTTCAAAAATATTTAGGTAGGGACTCTAAAATTTGGCAATGCAGTTCATTTTTGGCGCCTTCAATGATAAATGGATTTTCAAAAGATTTACTGGATTTAGACTCATTTGTGTTCTTTCTATTTCACATTGCACTTGTGAAACTAGATTCAGAACCACGGGAGGCCGAACTATAGGGCTATCGTATTTGAGAAGACTAAACCCCTCTGAGGAGCACAAAAACCAATCTACAACACTCTATTTTGACTGGCCCTAAGACTTGAAAGCACAATTCACAACCTTGAGGGTGATTAAAAGGAAGTTTGGAAATCAAGAAGTTCATTCATTCTTTGGTTTTCAATCTCTTTCTTTTTCTTGCATTTTTTATCTTATATTTGTTTTCTTGCTTTAATTTCATATTAGTTTTGTTGTAAGCTAACCAGAAGTGGTTAGTTGAGCCACCTACGTATTCCTTGTTTGTTTCTTTTCTCGATGTTGCAACAAGACATATTTTGCTAGGCCTAGTTGGTCGGCCGGTTAGCTTCTTTTGGATGAAATGGAGTAGTCTTCTAGCGTTGAGCATACCAATTTCCGATGGTCTCCAATAGAGTAGTCTTCTCTGAAATGGACTAGTCTTCCAGTGTTAGCTTTTTTTAGACGAAATGGAGTAGTCTTCATTCGAGTATTTTGTGAGGTTTTTTTTATATATTTTATTTTGTTGTATTATTTTCCTCATTTCTCTCTCATTCAGTTTGTAATTATTTATTCAAAGTGTTTTAATAATTCCCCCGCTTCTCTCTATCCCATTCTTTTACTTGTTTTCCTTTGTTAATATGTATTATATTTTATTTTTCATGATATCCATACTTTGCATCCATGTTTTATGTATATTCATTTGGCTAAGTTTGCATTATGGATTTAATCAATTCTTATGTGATTATGTGCAATGCCTCATGTTCTTGAGATAATTCATATGTCATACCTTAGAAGTCGAATCTTTAGTTGCATTTCATAGTGAATTGCATTAGGATTTTGTATATAAGATCGTGCATATTTCGCTAACTTTGTATTGTAGCTGTTTGTAGGAAGTCAATACACATGTAAGTTTTTATGCTTTAGCATCTCGTCTGTGTGTATTTTTCTTACTATGTTTAAGCATTCTACCATGTGGCTGCTTGCTTACCGGATATAACTATATGAATGTCGGTGGATATTTAATTTGGAATGATGTCGATTTTTGTGTTTGTAAACTCAATTTCTTTGAGTTGTACATCTTCAAAACTCTTTCAAAATACATGAAATCAAATTCTTTCAAAATGAATGGCATAATTTATACTTGTTTGCTTGACATAGTAAATTATAAGATTTATTTAATAACCGGAATATGAACATATAAAGTCAATAAAACTCATATCATGGTTTAGTAAAGGCCGATCTTTGATCAGGTGAGCGGTGGTGCTCAATTAATGACCTTCCCCTCTCATACCTAAGGTTCCGAGCCAAGTATCTTTGGTTACGATAAATAATGGCCTTGGCACGAGTCACGGTTTCATAATTTTTCCAAAATATTAGGTGGCAACTTTAAGATCTGGTGATGCAGTCCATTTTTGGCAAAGATTTTCTAATAAAACGGATTTTCTATAAAAGTTACTAAATTTGGACTCTCATCTATGTTTCAGATTACACTCATGAGACTAGAAAAAATAAATCGAGGGTCCAAACTGTTTAACACACACGAGTACCCCCTGAGCATGTTACAGTTTTTGGCGACTCTACCGGGGATTTTATGAAACCTTCACTTGAACTCCATGATGTGACTTTTATTTTCAATTATATGTTTATTGCATTGCATGCATTGGTGCACTTAAAGTCCCTGTGTTACCCAGAAATTGGTGGGGGCACAATCAAACTTTTTGTGACACTATACCTATCTCTACATTATTTTTGAGGCCTTGTGTTATAACCTTTTTAGATCGGTCAAAAAGGTAGCTCTGCTATCTAAGGTTCTCATACTTCGAAGAGAGGCTATATTAGCTCTTCTAACTTCTTGGGATCATCATTGGTTATTACCTAAAGGACTGTTTGGCACCATCAACTTGACTTCAACCCCTAAAGTAGATATAGTACCTTCCAAAATTATGACAAGATGCTCTCCCATTTTTAGGATGTATGTTACCTCTTGTTTGAATAATGAAGCCCTAGATCATTTCAATAATAGGATAGGGCAACCCTAGCCTCCATAGGGGTGTTTGTTCTCTTTCTTGCTATGTGTTATGTGCAATGTATGCGGATTCTCAGATTTATATGAGTGGTTCAGTTATTTCAGTTTGTCAGGTTGAGTTCAGTTTCTTGGCATGATTTAGTAGTAATCACTTGAGCTGGCATGCTGCTAAAATTTGATTAGGGTTCCATTTTATTTTTGCTAAGTCATTGTAGCTAGCTTCAAAAAAGTTTGATATCCCATAAAGTCTACCAGCGTGAATCCCTAGAACTTGCAGCATATCAGACCATTTATGTGATTGAAGAATGACCACCTGTTGATTGCACGAGCCTTATTTTGAACGTGATGGATGGCCCGCACTTAAACTAGCAATTAGAGAAGGGTTTCAGTTTAGGTTATGAACCGGATGTTGAGTCCAAGTCTGATTCCATCAACTTTGTGGAGTCGGAGTTAGACTCGAGTTAGTATAGTCAACCAGAATCTATTGATTTCAGGAGTGCTAACCTAGACATATCTGTCCTGTCTAGGTCTTCTTTGTCATTTTCTTTTGAGTTTGTTGTCATCATTGAGTCATTCTTTTGAATAAAAATGCCGTAAATTCTTCCTTCTTTGTGCCTTTAGTTCATTGTATTGACTTAAATTTTTAAAACTTTTCTTTCAAAATTTCGATAAAAACGAAGAGGAAGAAATTTCTGGGGTTTTGAAAAATTTGATCGATTGAGAGGAAGAAATTTCTGGGGTTTTGAAAAATTTGATCGATTGAGAGAAAGAAAGGTGTGCTAAGCCCTTAATGGATAAGATTGTTTTAGTTAATGTGGCTACTGAGAAAGATCCTCGCTTGGTCTAGATTGGTTCCTCATTGTCTTCAAAAGAATGTGAGTGATTAGTCGCTTTATTAAAATATTTCAAAAAAATGTTTTTGCGTAGTCCTACAAAGACTCGCTTGAAATTAATCCTGAGATTGTACGACATAGGATTCCTCTCGATTTGAGGCCTAACCCCCCTAGCTTTCAAACCTCGATTCAAAATGTTCAATGATAAACCAAAGTATGAGGCTTACATTGCTGGATTAGAAGCAGTCTTTGAACTGGGGGCAAAAAGGTCAGATGTGATCGATGATTCAAAATTGAGTTGTTTCCCAAGCCTATGGAGACCGGCAAGAAAGTCAAATCTCAGAATTTTAGAGAAGAAGATTTAGTGTTGAAGGACAATTAAGTTCCTATCCATAACCCTAGGGGCAAATTTAGACCCTATCGAACAGATCCTTATATCATAAAGTCTATCTAGTCAAAAGCAATAGTCATTCCCATAGATTTTGATGGCCTACAGTTCTCATAACCAATCAATATGGACAAGGTGAAACAAAACTATCCTTGATAGGCTCGATGGGCCAAAAACCCAGAAGGGTAACCCAGGCAAAAGTTAGAGCAGAAAAACAAAAAAATAGAAAATGAAAAATGAAGAAAATGAAAAATGAAAAAATAGAAAATGAAAAATGAAAAAAAGTTCACAATGTCAAAAATCCGAAAGGGCAGCTTTGGGAAAAATTCAAGTATAAAAAGAGAGTGTTAATACCCGAGTAAGCCTTACCTTGGAATTACGTAAGGCCTGATTCCTATCTTTGGGATACACAGTCAGCTTCATCTTGAAGTTCGGCCCCAATCATTTTTCAACTCACTCATCTCGTCCATGTTCGATCGGTTGTTTTCCTATCCATGTTTAATTGGTCCGTTTGATTCAGTTGTCCTATTTCTCTTTCATGATGGGTAGTTGCTAGACAAATTCAGTTGTGCATCTCACGGGTTGATTTCATGTTGATCGGGCAATGGCCATGTGCAAAAATGGATTTTGAGGACTTTTGATGAAGTTGACTTATTGTCTCGAAGATTATTTCATATTTTGTAAAATCTAGACCATTCTTTGGACCAAAAAGGGAAAAATTTCAGTGCTCATATGATTTCAAAATAGAAAGTGGAACAAACATGCTAATTTACCTATCATGTTGATCAAAATCATTTTAGCAAAAAAAAAACAAAAGTAGTCAAAACGATGAGCTAGGGGCACAATCAAGTTAGGTTCTCTGTCTTTCCCTTGTATTCTCAATAGTCTCCATTTACATTGCCAATCATTCACCGAAAAATACAGTTGACTGGCGGTGTTTTTCTTTTGGGTTTTGAATCTTGTTCTACGGAACCACACCCACGATATTCTTACATTACGCCCGTGAGCATCGCGCCTGTGATAGTCTAAACCGCACTCGCGATAGTCTAAGGAGTGGTTTGGGATGTTCTAAATAAGTGCACTTTTCGACTTTTATTATAAAAAAAAATGTGTAGAAAAGTAGATAAAGTGGGTAGAAATGTAGAGAGGAGATGTTGATTGATGTGACCCAAATAAGTGTATGTATGCAAAAAAAGTGCACTTTTTTAGTGCATGCCAAACACCTACTAAATCGTGCCTGCAAGTGTCGCGCCTGGGATGTTTATAACCACGCCCACGATTGTTGTTTCCACAGTGTTTATAATCATGCCCACAATGAAGCTCTGTGTTCTTTCTATTCCAGAAAGTGTCAATCGGTCTGTTTAGTTTGTTTTGCTTGGTTTTTCTTCCATTAAGTCATTTTTTGATTTATGGTCAGTGATAGGCTCAATATTCAGTTCAGAATTCATTGAAATGCAGCCATTTTCAATTTCAAGATTCAAAACAAAATGGTTTTCATGCTTAAGTGCCATTCGTGCCTTCAAATTTGCAAACAAACTCTTTTTTTATTGAATTCTAGGGATCAAACCCTGATCAAAGTTGTACAAAAGAGAGTTGAAGCTAAGTGCCCACCCCCAAGCAAAAATATAGAAAAGAAAAAAAACATTGCAAAAATACATGAAAAAAAGAAAAAAAAAATAGAAAGATGGAGAAATTTTCTCGGATTTTGGCGTGGCCCAGCGGCGAAGATTATAAACCGACTCATTTGCAGAAAATTTTGTTTCTCGACTCTACCGTCAACTACCTCACCACATCTTCACTCTGGGGAAGCCTTTGAAGACTCTGCCTCAACATTGGCAGAGCTTCCAAAAGAAATTACTCCCGCCGGCCGTCAAATGTGGAGTACGAAGGAACTTCGAATCGAGCTAGGGAGGTGGCCTGTCGTTTCAACTCTTTGTTCTATTTTTTCAATGCACTAATCTCTACTCGAGCATCCTTATACATATGTTAGAGTAAGGAGAGTTGGGCGCTTAGCCGATGCACTTCACTCGTCCTACCCTGCAACTGGTGGGACAAATTGGAGACTGTGGTCATGGTCTCCACGCAGGATTTCAATGTGTAATGATTGGCATCGATGTTAGACTATTCTTCCATCAATTGCTCGAATGACAACGCAAGAATGCTAAGAACAGGGGCGGGGGCACTCTGTCAAGGCTCACAAGAGCTAGTGTCGACATTCTCAATTGGGGATTCATTAGGGTCTGGGAAGAGGGAAAGAGTATGGCAAGAAGGGGCCATAGCAGAGGAAAGAAATGTCTCCAAAAAGAAAATTGGCAAAGTAATGGCAAAGAGAGTTTGCAACTTTATGCTCTGTCTCTCTCGCAGGCCTTGGCTTAAGAAGAAAATGGAGAAGTAGAGGCCACGAGAAGAGAGATTGTTGAGGCAATCTTTGACAAACGAGGCCGGTCCAGCTGCTGTCGGTCAAACGCGCCATGATTGTTGAAATAGCGTGCTAGATACGGTGCTCAATGAAGATGAATGGGGCAGAGAGAGAGAGAGAGAGAGTCAAAACAAGGGAATGAGAGATATGTATATAATCTGTATATATGTATACCGTATATGTATCTATATGTATGTATGTGTTCGTATGTATATGTATGTATCCATATGTCCATATGTGTTCGTGTATATGTATATGTATGTATCCATATATGTATTTAATTTGTATGTATAAATTTTGTCTGTGTGTATGTACATAGTACGTATTTTGTATATTATTTGTACTTGTATATGTATATATGTAAAAAAATCAAAAACAAAAAAGAGAGAAAATTGTGAAAAAAAAAAAGCGAAAGAAAAGAAAAGAAAAAATCATTTTGTGCATCCATCATATTATTTTTGCATCATATGATCATCACACATGCCCTATCTATTACATCTGTTATGCATGGTTATAACTACTTGGCTACAATATATTCACATCAATATTTGATTATAATTTTTTTTTCATTAGTTAATACTGGCCCTTTTTTTGGGTTGATGGTTAAAACCACTCAGTTAACACTAGCCCCTCTTCGGGACGACGATACTATCCCTTTGTCGAGTTGTCGGTTAAAACCACCATCGGTTAATACCTCACTTTTCTTGGGTTGTTGGTTAAAACTATCCATCGGTTAATACCTTCCTTGTTTTGGGTTGATGGTTAAAACTGTTCATCGATTAATACCTCTTCTTTTGGGTTGATGGTTAACACTCCATTTCTACCTTATGTAAGTATGTTTGGATTATACCCCTTGTTATGCTTTATATCATTTGCACGAGGCTTGCCTTGCATATTACATGTTGCATTGCATTGCATAATCATGAATTTTCACAAAAAAAAAAAAAACTAGCTATGTGAAGCGTGTAAGTCCAACTTTCAAAAGTGCATTTAGAGCATGTCATTTGCATTCTGCCACTGAACTACGCTGGTTTAATTCCTTACAAAGGGATACGTAGGCAACATTCGGGTTTAACCAACTGCATTTGCATTTTGTTTGTTTGCCGAAGTCTTATGGCCTTGTCAATAGGGTTGTATTTGGGTTTTGACATTCACTCACATCATGAAACGACTTCGAGCTCTATCAAAGAGAGGCAACTGTAGACACCCCATTTTGACTGACCCTAAGACTTAGACGCTTTCTTTTGATTACCCAATGATGACAATCAGAAAATGTTTCTCACAAAATCCTCAGTAAGAGAGACGAAATTTGAGCTTTAATCTCAACTTTCACACATTTTTGGCCAAATTATTTTTTATTCAAAATTCACCAATCTCCACTACCAAAAGAATCATGGCTCTTCAACCAAATTTCCTACACATCAATCCCCACTCACCATCCACTTTCCTAATCACACCCCACCATCCCCACTCATCATCCATTTTCCTAATCATACCCCACCATCCCCACTCACCATCTACTTTCCTAATCACACACTACCATCACCACTCACCATCCATCTCATTATACATTGTTTGCCATTAGCTCCATTATCTTTCCTAAATGCTCCACTTTGTCTTGCACCATTTCTCCACTTGCATTGCCTAAATAAGGAGAGCTCGAGTCTTGCATTTAAAGGGATGGATTTGAGAGGAGAAGTGTAGAAAGAATGCTAAATTTGAGGGTGGGGGAGGGGGGGGGGAAAGCCTTGAAAATAATAGTGTTGTCTTGCTAAACTAGAGAAGTTGTCTAGTTTTCATATATCTCATCTTCCCTTGCCAAAACTACTCAAGAAACTCCTTAAAACTAAGTCCTCAAGCCTTGATCAAATAGAGTAATCCTTGCCAAGTCTAAGAAGACCAAAGAGTGATCAATACACTTGTCCAAAATTATCATTCTAGCTCAAATTTCAAACTTGAGAACACAATTCACAACTTTAAGGGTGATCAAAAGGAAGTTTGGAAATCAAGAAGTTCATTCTTTCTTTGGAAGGTGAATTTTCAATCTCTTTCATTTTCTTGCATTTTCTATCTTATATTTGTTTTCTTGCTTTAATTTCATATTAGTTTTGTTGTAAGCTAACCGGAAGTAGTTAGTTGAGCCACCTATGTATTCCTTGTTTGTTTCTTTTTCCAGCGTTGCAACAAGACAGGTTTTGCTAGGCCTAGTTGGTCGGCCGACCTATGAAATGGAGTAGTCTTCCGATGTTGAGCATACCAATTTTCGGTGGTCTCCAAGGCACATAAAACTTCTATTTTGTTTTCATTTGAGTGTTTTGTGAGGAATTTTTTATTTTTATTTTGTTGTATTATTTTCTTCTTTATCTCTCATTTGGTTTGTAATTATTTATTCAGAATGTTGTAATACTTCCCCACCCCGCTTCTCTCTATCCTTTTACTTGCTTTCCTTTGTGAATATGCACCATATTTTATTTTTCATGATATCCATGTTTTGCATCCATGTTTCATGAATCTTGCCTCGGCTAAGTTTGCATTTATAGATTTAATTAATTCTTATGTTATTATGTACGCTGCATCATGTTCTTGAGATGATTCACATGTCATATCTTAGAAGCCTAATCTTTAGTTGCATTTCATGAGTGAATTGCGTTAGGATTTTGTGTGTAGCATCATGCATATTTCGTTAACTTTGTTTTGTAGCTGTTTACGGGACGTCGATAAACATGTAAGTTTTTATGCTTTAGTATCCCGTTTGTACGTGTTTTTCTTACTATGTTTAAGCATCCTACCATGTGGCTACTTACTTACTTGATATAACTGTATGAATGCTGGTGGATGGAGGTTATGTCACTTAATTTAGAAATATGTTGATTTTCTTGTTTGTAAACTCAATTTCTTTGAGTTATACATCTTCAAAACTCTTTCAAAATACATGAAATCAAATTGTTCCAAAATGAATGGCATAATATATAGTTGTTTGCTTCACATAGTAAATCGTAGGATTTTTTTAATAACCGGAATATGAACATATAAAGTCAATAAAACTCATATCATGATTTAGTAAAGGCCAATCTTTGATCGGGTGAGTGGGAGTACTCAATTATTGACCTTTTCCTCTCATACCTAAGGTTTCGAGCTAAGCATCTTTGGTTACGATGAATAGTAGCCTTAGCACGAGTCACGAGTTTTCTAATTTTTTCAAAATATTAGGTGGTGATTCTAAGATCTGGTGATGCAATCTATTTTTGGCAAAGATTTTGTAATAAAATGAATTATTTTTTCAATAAAAATTGTCAAATCTGGACTCTTATCTATGTTTCACATTGCACTCGTGAGACTAGATCCAAAAAAGCAAGGGTCTGAACTGTTTAACATGCACGGGTACCCCCGGACATGTTACAACCTCAAATTTTGCTTCGTTATTCGAAGCCTTGAATCCAAGATGGATTGCTTGCTCGTGGAGAATGCCCTCAAGGGAAAGTAAGGCCACACCAGCTCCTGCCCCTTTCAGGTTTGATGCACCATCCACGAAGAGTTTCTAATTGTCCAAGTCACCTACATATAGCTTCCATATTGAGTTACTTCCTTATCTTGACTTCCCTTGTTGCTCAGCTCTTGTAGCACTAGGCTGTTGTGGTAGTGCCAATTCTAGCTCTTGTTCTTTCTTATGGAGTTGTTCCTTCTAAGACGTACTTTGTGGCCCCCCAAGTTTTGCAGCTAGCAATTTGTCAGTTGTAGAACTTGTGTGAGATTGTTTAGCTAAGAATTCCACTACGAAATTGGCCAGAACTTGGGCTTTGATGGCAATTCTGGGCTAAAAGGTGACATTGAATTCTCTTAACTCCACGACCCCTTAGCAATTCACCCAAAGAAGTCAGCTTTTTGAAAAAGGCTTCGTAAAGGATGTTGGGTCAGCACCATGATAGAGTGACCTTAGAAGTAGTGTACAAGTTTCCTGGCAACAGTCATTATGGCTAGGGCTAATTTTCTAAGGGCAAATACTTAGTTTCTGCGTTATTTAGAGTTTTGCTGATATAATAGACCCGCAGCTGGGCGCTTTCCACATTTCTGGCTAGGACTGAGTTCACCACATGCCCTGACACTGCTAAGTATAGGTACAACCTTTCGCCTCGTTGAGGAGTTGAAAGCGGAGAAGGTGAAAGGAGATACTATTTTAATTCCTCTAGTGCTTGATTGCATTGTTTATTCCAGTCCACTCCTCCCCCATTCTTGAGGAACTGAACGTTTCTTGAGGAACTGAAATAAGGGTTTACATTTATTTGAGGATCGACTTATGAAGCAGTTAAGTGTTGCCACTATCCTTGTCAACTTCTGTACTTCCTTGAGTTTGCGAGGTGGCTGTAAGTTGAAGATGGCCTTCACTTGCTGAGGGTCCACTTTGATCCCCTTTCTTGTCACCAAGTAGCCTTGAAATTTTTCTGACGTAACACCAAAAGCACATTTAGCAGCATTCAACTTCAGTTTATAGGTCTTGAGGATATTAAAGGTGGTTTCTAGATCCTTTAAGTGTTTCGTTTCTAGCCTACTTTTGACAACCATGTCATCAATATAAATTTCCATGCTTTTTCTTATTTGGTCTGAAAATGTGGTGGTAACTAGCCATTGGTAAATGGCTCCAGCATTTTTTAGCCCAAAGGGCATCACCCTATAGCAATACAACCCTCGTGGAGTTATAAAAACAATTTTTTCCTAGTCCGGATCATTCATTGCTATTTGGTGATAGCCCCTATAAGCGTCTAAGAAACTCATTCTAGTGTGCCCAGAGATTGCATCCACCAATTGGTCAATCCTTTGTAATGGGAATCAGTCCTTAGGGCAAGCTTTATTAAAATCTACACATCCTCCATTTTTCATTCTTTTTTCTTAACAATGATAGTGTTGGACAACAAAGTGGGATAGTGTACTTCTTTTATTGCCTTTGCGTCCACTAGTCTTTCGACTTCTTCAACCATTGCCTCAACGTAGTCCACATGAGACCTTCTACTTTTTTTAATTACTAGTTTATGTGCAAGATCAACACGTTTAAACAGTGGCTGATAATACTGGGGTCTACCATTGGCATTTCATAAGGTGTCCTAGCAAAGACATCAATATTATCTATTAAAACCTTAAAAAGGAGTTCTTTATCCTGCTCAGATAGGGAAGATTCGAGCATAAAGTACCACTTTAAATCATCGGAGGAGATCTGAATTTTGTGAAGCTCTTCTACTATGCGTTCCTCTGGGTCTTTACCGATGCCCCCCAGAATCTTTAAATTTGGAACTTCAATTGAGCAAACTCATTTCTAGGCCAACTTAACTTCTTTCTGTCCCAAGTCCAGCATTAGACAACGTCATGTAGATACTTGGTCCCCTCGAATGGTTTCAATGCCCCTTTATTGGGAAATTTCATGGCTTGGTGAAGTGTGGACGGGACTGCTCTAAGCTGGTGTAACCATGGTCTGCCCATGATAGCATTGTATAGTAAGGGCATATCCACTACCAAGAAACATACTTCGAGGCGCACGGATCTAGCTCTGATTGGTAGCGTTACCTCTCCGACTAACCAGACTGGGTTTGCGTTGAAGCCCAAAAGTAGCGAATCAACCTTCTTGAGGTCCTGATCCTTGAGGCCAAAACTCTGGTAAAGTTTACAGTACATAATTTTAGCTACGAGTAAGGTTGGACTAGTCCTTGCATGTCTTCTTCAGAAAATGAAATGACTGGGCCTTAGGGCTGGCCACAATCCTTGGTCTTTTACTTCCCAAGGAATACTATGCTTTGTAAACCTCCCTGGGGTGCGCTGCTTTCTGCATCTCTCCCCTGGTCTGTGCTATTCTATCTAGGTGCACTACTCCATAGATAACATGGATCATCCCACTTGGGTGCTTTGTTGTTGCATCATTTCCCTCTTGCTGATTGTTCTGCCCATTCCAATGCTATTCTCCGAGGAATGCGCTCAGGTGCCCAGTGGCCTCCATCTCATCGAGGTATCGTTTAAATGAAAAACAGTCTTCTGTCCTGTGTCCCACATCATTATGGTAGGCGCATTTTGCCCTATAGTTTCGCATCTTCAGATCTCCCTTCATTTTGGTTGGCCACTTGAACCTGGGTTTATTTTGATTTCTGGAAGTATCTGCCAAACCGGAAGTCTGAACACAATTTGAATAACATAATCTGTGTCTTTCTTTTTTTGTAGACTGGCCTTTAACCTCCTTCGCCTCCTTACATGTGATACTGGTCTTCTGTGCACTAGTCTGTATGCTATCCTGTCCTGCAGATCCGCGACTGTCTTGGGCGGGGTTTTAGTTAAAGATTGCCACAACTTGTCCTCTGATTGAAGCCCTTGACTAAAAGTTGAAATCACTACTGTATTCGAACAATCCTTCTCTATCTTGTGGAAGGTTTTCCAATAGAGCTGAGCATATTGCTTAATAGTCTGGTCTGTCTTCTTCAATGACATGAGGGTGTCCAGCTCTTTCACTCTTTTGTTGTTTGCTATAAACTACTCAGTGAACTTATCCGCCAGCTGCTTTCAACTGTCGATGGATCCCACCTGGAGCTTTTCATACCAAGTGCAGGCTGTTCTGCTTAGACTTGAACCAAAGATTCTACACATGAGTGCCTTGTTTTCGTTCTAGAGGGCCATGGCGTGGCAGTAATGGCACAAGTGGTCTAAGGGATCTGATCTTCCATCTTAGAGCTCAAACTTTGGGATGCATAACTTTTTTGGATGTTCTGTTGTAGAAATCCTTTTCGTGAATGGTGATACTAACAAGACTAGCCTCTTATCGGTTGTTTTGAAAGCAATTCCCTCTGTCTGCTTCTGAACAAGATTTCAAACTTTTGGGTCTGGTTAGGTGACACTTCTTTAGTTTGTCGTGTAGTTGTCTTTTGCGAAGCCCTAAGGGTAATGGTCTTATAGCTAGCAGCCTTGTGGCCTGGCCTGCCACGTGGGTTAGTTTATCCTAATATTTCTACAACTGATCTAGAGTGTAGCCGAGTTTGAAACTGGGCTGCCCTCTCCTATCTCCAGGTGTTAATAAATGCCCTCATGTTCTCCATAGGGAAGTTGGAGCTCTAGGCTGGACTCAATCTCCTTGGTCGTTTTCCTCGTGCTACTTCCCTTCTGTGCAAAAAGGACCTTACATCGTTAGAACATGCGTAGTCCTTCATTTGTTGCTCCTTTCATTTGGAAGAGGACTGGATGCGGCCTTTAGAACCAGGTAGACTACTCACCACATTGTTAGTTTCGCCTGCTCTATGGGTTAGTGCAAGCCTTGGATTTGCCTCAGTACACATCATCTCATTAGACCGTTGTGTGTACCTCTTTCTAGGGGGGCATGAGCCTCATTCGTTCAGTCTTTGAGGCGCCAGCGGTTGGTTATAGACCTACTTCAAGGTTTTAACTTGGTTGGCAAGTTCCTTGAGCTGTTGATTCATAACGCATATGGTTTGGTCGCAAATGGTCAATTCTTGCATCCAGTTGTTGTTTTTGAAGTTTTCAATGGCGAGTAACTTCCTCTCTTCTTGCTCACGTTGTTCTTGCGATGTTCCGACATTCAAAGGACACCTCTGTTGGCTTGGGGAGAGGTTTCCATCATATTTGCCTTTGGTGAATTGGTTGGCGTCTTCCACCGTCATAGATAGACTAGAATCTTAGCAGATGGAGCTAGGCTTTTAGCTGTAGGATTCCCACAAACGATGCCAAATTGTGGTGGATAAAAATCAAACTACTAGGCTGCAACGGAGATGCGACGAATGTAGCTCGATTCCTAACATGAAAAATACTTAGAGAAAGGTAAAAGGGGCAACTGGAGCAGCCTGGGAACCCTCTGATGCCTAAATCGGAGATAAAGTAGACAAAGGTGCTAGATTTTAATAATAGGGTTTAGGTCAAAGTGAATGTCTACCTCAATGGTGCTAACTGCTTCCCCTTTTGTAGCTGGCTCCTACTAGCTGTTGTGGGCTGTTAGGTCTCTTTCCACTCCTCACATTGACCTTATTTCTTTAGGGATTATGTTCCACTAGATGCGAATTTTTAGGAGTTGGTTGAGCCTAAGATGGAGGACGTGGGTTGACTAGGTTTGCGCCCTTCCTAGGCGTGTTTACTGCCGCCTTTCTTCTGTCCTAAAATTCCCTAACCTGGTCTAGTCCTGGACCTTTAGGCCAGACCCAAATTATCTTGGGCCAACCTTCCATTTTGCTGGTGTTATGACCTTCCGGTTGCTAGTCCAAGACTTTCAATCCTAACCCAGCCTGATTTGTTTTAGCTTCCACAGAAGTCACAAGAGAAGTGAAAAATTAAGTGAAATATAATGCTATTCAAGCTAACAAATCTCACAATCGCACACTTTTATATGCTCCAATCACACACGCATGTGATGAAGACAAGAACGAGCTGAAAGAAATATATTTAGATCACAGATTTAAGTAATGATTTAGAAATAGAAAATATATATATATATAAATATACAAATTTCATGGTGTAGTCCACATATATGACTATAGAGAAATTGTTCTCAATGCAATAAACGTGAATAAAATGGATACAAACAATATCCACCCTTTCATTGAAAATTTATCCATGGGAACAACTAATTTTGTTTGTTTTATTTATATAACAATGTGGTTTGCTTTTCGTAAGAGAAAAAAAATATAAAAAAAATAAAAAAATACATGACTTTTTTAGACTATAATCTTAAAAAATAGTATCGGCAAAAACAACCTATGAAGTAATGTTCTTCTTTGTTAAACCAAATTAAGAGTGGAAGTGAGATCTCGTATCCAAGCTTGAGAGTTCATAACTTCTTTAACTAATACCATTACACCTAAAGATTGTTCTTCTTTTGGCAAAACATTTATAAACATGAACTTGATCATAAGAGATGACCTCTCACTATAAGAAAATAAAGTTTATTAATGTTTAGCCTCTCTAGAATGGTTCTGGATGCATCGATCTAAACCCTAAAATTTAAGCCTTCAAATTTTTTTTAGTCTTTGTAACTGAAATTCTAAGCATTCACTACTACAAATACAGATAAAGATCACACTTTTTTTGTGTGATGTATGTGTTTTAATCACACCTTTTAAGTTTTATTAAAGTGTGGTCTTTGAGAGTGTGATTAAAAGGGGTCATTTTTAATCACACTTTTTAAGTGTCATTAAAAATGATTTCATCACATCTTTTAAATGTGATTAATAATATTTAGATCACATCTTTTAAGTGTGATTAATAACTAATAAAACCTGCGATAAAAAAAAGAATTTGACATATTTGAAGAATAATCAATATTATTTTTGTACGCGCATTTTAAGAATGTAATACACACTATATACTATACTTTGAATCGCAATCACCTATTGAATGGAATAACGTCATATATTTCATAAATAAAAGTTAAATATGTTCAAAAGTATATACAGAGGAATTAAATAAAAAGTTTTACACTGTGCTTATTTATATTAAAAAATGAAAAAACTTGAAAAATTAAATTCTTGAATTCTTTGACCATATTTTGCATCTCTCCAAGAAAATTCCAACCTGAAAAATGAAAACACAAATTAATTCAGAAACCGCTAGAAGCATATGAATAAACTAACTATTTGAAGAGATTGTTCAAGTCTCACAAAAGATAAAGTCCGACTGATCACACCCCTTCAAATGTCTTAACATTAAATACCTCTAGCATGACATGAAGCGTGTAAAAATAAAATGTCACTTTACCCACATAAATTGCAAATTCAACAGAAATTTTACCATAACCAACAACTTAGTTTAAGAGGCTCTACCAAGCTCAAATATTTAATGTTCTACAAAAGAAATGCAATTGAATGTTAATTGTGCAAATACCTTGAGTGCATTTCAGCTATCAGCGACCATTCTTCATCATCTTCTCCATTTAAGCTCCTAGAAACTTCTAAACGCTTGGGAAGTTGGCCAGAGTTTCCTTAGAAAGAAGAAAAACAACTCAACTCCTTGGGTATACACATACTGGTAATTGCACATTTGTAAAAAATGTTCTGGATGCCATCATATACAAAGTCACATAGAGATATAATCCTAAAGTATAACTTGGGGGGTTCAAAATTCCCATATTAGAATTGACTGCCATTTGCAAATTAGCACCATTACCTTCCATGAAGAACATTGACATTATCTTTTTTGGAATTCGGCCAGATATCCAGTTCAAATACTCTAACACCTCTCTGCAATGCTTGTATGATTGGGACATCACTGCAGTCACTCCTTAGTTGATTTCCCGTCAGATACAAATTATGGCCCGTATATACAAAATAGTGAGATAAATAAGCTGTCATATCATGATGAATTTGAAATATTTACAAATAAAGGACAAACAATAACTATTCAGTCTCAAAATGAAAATTAAATATAGAATACACAGTGATATAATGGCATCTCCAACCCTTGACTGAAACCTATATCAAATTTAAATTTGGGTAAAAATCACTCAAAAACCTCTCCATTCATAGACTCAAACTTATTTTGAGTAAGAGAGGTCGTAAAATGTTCTAGGACAAAGAGATGGTCTTGTTCACCTCCAGGACCAGACAGCAAAATTCTTGGGCTTACAGCGGAATCCTTGGACTCACTATGCTTTATGTGTAGAACAAAGGATGCCAACAGATAATATTTTGTCCTGTCACTGAAAGAAATGAAAAATTGAAATTTCCATTACTAGCTTGCAATAAAGTATTAAAACCCATGGAAAACCATAGCAGTCCCTATATATGAGACTAACATAGTCAAGTAAATGAGCTTAAATTAGAACTACAAAGTACAATTGTCGATCAAACTGTTGTTTAGGCAGAAAAGGGAGCATGTAACCGTAACTGGAGAGCATGTAACCATAACTGGAGAACATTTACGTTAAACAAGTTCTTAAAGATGAACAAGCACATTCAGTACACTATAAGGGTATAATGGCATCTCAACATTCCAAGAAAGTTTGCAATAGTCCCACATAGTGAAACCACTACATAGATCAAATGAATGAAGTAGCTTAACATCTGAAATAGCTTTATCAAGGAGCTACAACAATGGGGAAAAATCAAAAAAACATATTCAGGTCAAGAAGTTGAGATTTAAAGCATATATGTATTCTATTCTCTCACAGATTTTGGTATTCCTTTTAATACTGTTATTTCAGGAAAGAAGAAACAATAAAAGATAAAAATTTCACAACTGCTACTAGTGAAGACGTGCTATATTATCATTGCCCTTTAAAATAGAAAAAAACTGCACAAAACAACATCGACTCCTTAAGTTGGTCTCTTAATATGAACTTATCATTGTTTGCATAATGAATGATCCCTAACTAATATCTTTCCATTTTCAAGCATATCTCCTACCTGCATAATCTAGATTGTTTTCCAATTTGTGAGGCATTTATCAGCACATATGCATTCATTGGACTCTTCTTGTATGTTCAACGTGTACATGTAACATAATCGTATAGATAAAAGTTTATCTTTTCAAAATTATTGGGCTTCGCAAGAAGTCTGCATGATCTTTTATCAAATTCAGTGTGAAGTGATGAAAAGAAAAATGTTTCTCATCTAATCCAATGTCTACAAGCAAACTGATCAATTGAACTTTTTATCAATTTCAGTGTAAATGTGTGCTTCCATTTAGCTTATTATATTACCTATCATGCAGAAGAAGGGAATGAGTCAACATCTTATATAAGAACTAGTTATCAAGTTCAAAAGTACTGTGGAATATGCTAACATACTCAAAAAGCTGAATTATGATAAGAGATCTGCAGTGGATGTTAGAACATAGAATAAGTACATAAAATGACTATACAGGAAATATTACAGTTGTGTGGAAGGCTTCTACCATAAATAATATGGAAAATTGTCAAATGAGATCTGTAGTTCTCTACCATCAATAATGGGATTAAATAGGAAAATGCAAATAAATAAACAATGCTCAAATTCAAAGTGGACCCACCAAATCAAATCAATTGGTTCATGCAATTAGAAGAATATAGAAGTACCTCTTAATTTGTGCAGGAGCCATTAATAAAACTTGTCTGGTTGAATAGAGTACAAAAGGAACTGCAAACAAGCAAAATGATCTAATTTTTTTTGCTTAAATAGACAAAAAGTAATTAAAAAAGACAACCAAACAATTCCTAAGTTAGGAAAGGCAAAAAGATAATATGGATAGTTGTATACCTCAAGAACCATGATCACAAATTCTGAATGCTCCCACTAATGCTAGAAGATACCAAAGTACAAAATGTCTATCATAGGTGGGTTTGGGAAGATTCATTACTCATAAATACTTGAGTCAATAAGCCAACTATAATGAAACATTACTTATTAGAGAACACATAAAAAGCCTTCTGACATGGACAACACAATAAAATGAATAATATATTAGCATGACGTAATATTCATTCTACTTTGCAGAAAATTTATACACAACTGAGATTAGAAGAAAAATATAACCAGAAAGGCCTTTCTTCCATATAAAATAAACAACAAAATTAAAACTCTCCCCAACTTCAACAACCATGTACTTTCTTTAATTTAAAGGGAAAAAGAAAAAAAGAAAAGTCAAAAACAGAGCAGCACTTTGTATCACATCCTTAAACCACATGCATTGTTCAGCAGAAATTTATGTTATACAAAATCTTTAAAAGTAGAAATTAATTACTAAGACTCTCTGTTGTTTATTAAAATTTTGATCAATGAAAACCACTTAAAATTCCACTCCAGTAAACCATATAGTAATAAAAATAACAAAATGACTCTTAACAACATGTATAGCCACAACTGAAGCTAATGGATCATATGCAACTATAATTTTTGAAAACAAGAAAATTAGAATCAAGCAAAAACATATATACAAATCAAAACTGAAGCTTTTGAAAAAGTACCAAGGTGTGTTTACCTCCAAATAAAATGAACACAAGAAATAACAGAACTGAGATGACAAATCTCATCTTTGCAATGCCATTGTGACATTTTGTCCAGCACCTTGCAGACACAAAAAGTATATAGCATGATTCATCTTTGCTATACACAGAGAAACTATACAGATGAGAGAAAAAACAATCCAAAATCAGCAAATAAAGATCATTTTGAAACCCCTTTTAGAAAATAAAATCAGCAAATACAGATGACAAACCATTTTTGAAACGGTGCAATGATAGAAACCATTCCGAAACCCCTTTCAGAAAATAAAGATCATTTCAGAAACCCATTTCAATCATAGAAGAAATTTAAAAATCAAACCATTTCAGAACTGAATTCAAAACTATTTCACTCATCAGATCAGAGAAGAACCAGATTTTAGAAAAATAGAGAAAGAAATGGAAGTTTTCTTACCTATGATAATGGTGGCCCGGAGCAAGAGCTATGAAACCTAAGTCCAAGACTTGGACTGCGGCTGTTCTTCTCCTTCTCCCTCATTCTCACGGCTGCGGCTGCGGCTGCGGCGGCTGTGTTAATAAGAACTTAGGTTTTTATTTATTTATGTATTTATATTATTAACCCTAAAATAATTACTCTCCTTGTTTTATTATTATTATTATTAGCCTTGTGGACTTTCATAATAAATTTATTTAAAGTTTAAGACTAATTAAATTACCTTCTAACAATATTTAATTTAGACACGAAAGATTATTTTCTTCATTAAAAGGTACGTCTTTTGTGACAAAATTTATTTTCATCATTAGTTTTCGTCTCTAAAGACTCTTTTTGTTGTATGTTCAAGAGATTGATGGCGAGCTTGAGGCCCTCAGTGACTAAAGAGGAGAAGAGGAAGAAGCTGAAGGAGACGACTTCGAAGACTAGAAGCTTCTTGTCGGCGACGATGCCAACGTCACAGGCGGAGGGCTTTTCGAGGCGATGTTGGTTTCGGGTGATAAGAGAGAGGCCTTCGAAAACGGCGACCGTAAGAAACACTCTGCCCCCAACAGCATTGAACGCACTCCATCTCTCTCTCTCTCGTGCGCGCGCGCGCCTTGTGATGTACCCTAACCTTTCCTTTTGATTAGAAGTAGCCAAAGAGTTAAATGTATTTTTATTTTATTTTATTATTATTTTTTTAATTTGTGTTTCGGTGTTGGGGCTTTTTTTAAAAAAAAATTTGGGAATTGTATATTTTATATAAAAATCAAATTGGAATATTTTAAATAATCACACTTATTTAAAAAGTGTGATTAAAAAGTAGTAATGTATATATAATCACACTTTAATTAGAAGGTGTGATTAAAAAATATATAAATAATCACACTTTAATTAGAATCTGTGATTAAAATATATATATATATATATATAATCGCACTAATTTAAAAAGTGTGATTAAAAAGTAGTAATGTATATATAATCACACTTTAATTAGAAGGTGTGATTAAAAAATCTATAAATAATCACACGTTAATTAGAATATGTGATTAAAAAATATATATATAATCACACTCATGTAAAAAGTGTGATTAAAAAGTAGTAGTATATATATAATCACACTTTAATTAGAAGGTGTGATTAAAAAATATATAAATAATCACACTTTAATTAGAATGTGTGATTATATATATATAATCACACTTATTTAAAAAATGTGATTAAAAAGTAGTAGTATATATATAATCACACTTTAATTAGAAGGTGTGATAAAATATATATATATATATAATTAGACTTAATTGAAAAGTGACATAAAAAACAAATATTATCACACTCAATCAAATGATTAAAATATTAATCTAATTTTTTTTATTGCACTTCCAACAAAAGTGAGATTTTTTTTTGTGGTCAAAATGTAATCTTTAACTATTTTTGTAGTAGTGATTTATGTATTTGTGCCTAAACTCCAAAATTTAAGCCTTCAAATTAAATCCAAGTAATTGCTTCAATCTCACATACTCAACTAAAAAAAAAACCTATCAACTCAATATAGACATAGGAGATTTTGTTTATTGAAAATAACCAACTTAACTAAAGCTATAATAACAATAACATAGAAATTTACAAATTGCTTTGTAGATTTCGGATTTTATAGGCTAATCGGTTCCAATGAAATTGGAAACTGCATGAACTACAATGCACAATCAAAGGAAACATTACTATATGCCTATTAATTTAAATTAAAGTAATGTTGTGATAACCAATTTTTTTTACAAAAATAATATATTTATATAGAAATTAAGACAAGAATAATGTGATATGACAATGATATTTTTGTAATAATGAATCTTTGTAATGGTCATTTTGACTTCCAATAAATGGACATAAATGAAACCCATTATGTATGATTTTTTTATATTCAAATTATATTTATATAACGTTACTCAAATTTTAATATTAAATATGTTTATTATTTGATGTGTTGTTGCAATGGATCGAACTGTCTATACAACACTTTGCATTAATCCAAAGTGAGTTTTATCATGTTGTTAACTAATCTCAATAAATGTATGTGTCTTAGATAAGAACTTGAAGACTGAGCAGTTTAACTAGAGACTAGATTAAAACAAATTTAAAAGAGACATGGTGCCCAATGATTCAGACTCTCAAATTTGATATATAGTTTAAGTACTCTTTAACTGAAAAGATCATTGTCTTTTTCAATTTGCAAAAGATTATTATATTTTCAATGTGCTTAATTAGTAATACAGCTGTCCAAATCAGTTTCATGAGTATACCCCCAAATTAGAAGAAATTCCTTTAATACACTCTAGCCATGCCATATGATGAGAATTTCAAAATATAATAATCTCATAATACAATTATATAATCAAGAATGCATTGATTTAGAACATAAAATCTCGTGTCATTAACAAGAGCCATAAAAGAAATTGGATATGCCAGAAGTGCAAAAGAAGATGAGCATTAATCTCTTCCAAACTTGGTATCACTGCTGTCTTATTTAAAGGCACAGCTTTATGTCATTTTCTCAACTCATAAGCACCAACTATTTGTTGAGACCACTTGCTGTTGGTTTGCATCAACAAATTTTCGGCTAAAATCAATGTCCTTTTAGTTCCATTCTGGCTGGACATTCGAAGTTTTAATGTTTTTTTTTTTTTTTTTATTGGTTTTGAATTTCAGTAGCAAAATCTTACTCCAAATGCATTATTATAACATTAAATATTCCATTTTTCACTCTCTCGAGATTAACCACAAGCCTTTGGTTCAATACATGTGAGATGAAAGATTAAACGTACTCAAGAAAATAGTCGGGGCAAAGTCATGAACCCCCCAAAAGAAAAATGTAAATGGATTTTATTAATTAGTGTACCAACGAAATTAGTTAATAAAGCTTAGAAAACTTAGTTGGATCCTAATGCATGTGCACATTGTTGTTTAATATTTTGCACAACCCAAACAGAGGCTAGTTTGAAAATGCAAGTCTTCATGGGAAGTTATCAATGCAGTCAACCACCATATGTATCACTAATTAATTCTGTTATTTAAAGACATTGCTTTATGTCAATATCTGAACGTGTACACCTTTTTTTTTTTCTTTTCTTTTTTTCTTTCTTCAAAAGGACCTATATACCATCGCATCCTAACCAAAAAAATAATAGGGAAGGGGACAAAAAGAAGTAATACACTAATATCAAAATTGACCTAATCTCTTCTTTTACAAAGAATATGGAAATAGCTCAAAATTCCTATCTGCCTTGAAGGATTTATCTCATTTCATAAATAATCAACCATTTACTAGTTTAAAAATAATGTAAGGAAAAGACTTGCTGGCCAAAACTGTGTCGAGGCCTAATTAAATAATCTATTAACTAATAAACTCCTCCGGCAACATCCAGTAACTTAATATAAATTAATTGGACTAGTTTAGTTTGTCACTCTTATACACTCTTAACTGAAAGGTCGGTCAAGAGTCAATCCTTATTAAACACCAATATTGATTACTTATGTTCTATTTTAGAGAGCCTTCGTTTAGTTATTTATTTATTATAAGACTTTTTCTTATATTGATATGGTGATTACTGGAATTGAACTTGTGGATTTGTCCTATTAAACTTTCTTATAAAGTTAATTGTCTAATTTTATATAAAATTTTTAATACTTGTAAATAATCTACTAACTTAGTTGTCATTTGGAAAAAAACTTTTTTAATTCGCTTTTTTGAGTTGGGACTTTTTTCTGTTTAGGAGTAAAAAGTTTATTTAGATTGGCTTTTTTGGTTTTTTTTTTTTTTTTTTTTATAACTTTTATGAGAGAAAAAATGAAATGATTGTGTTTTGATTGTAATATTTTATTTTATTAATTTATTTAACTTATTTTGCTTTTTATACTTTTTTTTCTTTTAGTCTCATTTGAATAGCCCAAGGAAGCCTTTAATATAGAATGTTATTAATATATCATGAATTAAATGTTTCTCGCGATGGCATTTTTGTCTTTTTACAATCTTATAAGATAATTGTTTCTCCCAAGTCATAACTGAGGTGACATTTTAGATTATAAGCGGCAAGGTATACAAGTAACTTTTTTTCTTTTTTTTTCTTTTTTTTTTTTAAGTTAAAATTTTTAAAAAATTTTATTTTTTGTAGACAATCTAAAATAAATAAATAAACTAAAAGAAAATTTGAAAAAGTCAAAATAAGCCAAAATGGTCAACTATTTTTTTTTTTTTTGCATATTTTTGTCTTTTCTAGACTTTTTCAAACAAAAATAATAATAATAATTTTTGCATTTGTCTCATCAAGCAAAATCTAGAAGCCTAAATTTTTTTTAAAATTTAAAAAAAAAAGTTCACTAAAGTTAAAAGGGGTAATTACACCCCAAATATATATATATATATATATATTCAAGGTTTGATCATTGTAACAAATATACCCTAAATTTTAAATTTTATCAATTTAACTCTAATCTTTTAATTTATTTTCAATCTAAACCATCTGCTTATTTTTGTTGAGTAAAATCGACAAAAAAGTAATATTTTAACCATTAAATTCAATGTACGTTTATATAAAATATTTAAAATATCATTTTCATTGAGTTCAATAACCAAAATATTAATTTTTATATTAATTTTACTTAGGGAAAATAGTCAATTGGTTTAGGTTGAAAATAAATAAATAAATGAATAAATAATTGAATTTAAATTGATAAAATTTAAAATTTAAAATTTATTTTGTTACAAGAGTCAAACACTGGGATTTTCTATGTAATTATCCCATGTGAAAAATAACTCACCAAAAAAAAAACTCCAAACGAGATAATCTCCTCTCCATACCTCTCCATACTCCTTATACGCTCTGATGATCTAAATCGTCTATCTTGTAAGCCTCGCAATATTGAAAGTCATCCATGCAAAAAATTAGCTTCATTGGACGATTATAAACATGGGAACAAATCGCATTTTGTTTTATAAAATAGATGATTTAAATTTAATTATATTTACCTTTCATTGTATAAACCAATATGCGATTTATTTTTGTATTTATAATATTCTGATGAAATTGATTTTTTACATGAATGACCTTTATTGTAAGATTTACGAGATAGATGATTTAGATTATCGATGCGGATTTGAATTGAAACTTACAAAAAGAATATGAAGAGGTATAGAGGGAAACTTATCCCAATTCAAACACCCAATTTCACATGGACATTTTTTTTCCCCCTCCAAAATTTGAGACTTGGTTTCAAGGGTTACCCTTGGCATTTTACAGTTTTTGGTATTAATCAAGAGTTATTTCCTTTTACCATAAAAAAGGAGTTGTTTCTTTATTTTTGTATATATTTATACTACCAGTAAACTCGTGATATGCACCGGACAAAAATAAAAAATTTAATTATATTTTTTAAAATAAAAATTTAAGTGATATATTATTTATGTTTCAACGTTACGCTAACAATATAATTTATGTAGAACATTTTATATGTTGTTAAGAATTTCTTTTTTAATTTATTAATGTAATAAAAAAATTATTTTGCAAAAATAAATATTTCATTTGAAAGTAGTGTTAGTGCGTTTAAAAACTTACCAAATTATAAATATACCTCCTAAGATTTAATTAAAATACAAATCGCCTCCTGTGATTCTGAAAATCACATTCCACCCCCTGAAATTTCTAATATCATAAAAAATCGTCCTTTTATTAACAAATCATCAAGTCAATTAAGTCAATTAATAGTTTTTAATGATGTTAGAAATATGTTTCAATTAATAATTTAGGTAATTTTATTATTATACAGGAGAGTAATTATGAATTTTATTTTTTTTAATTAATTATGTTAAATAAAAAATTATAACAAAGGGGCTTTTGTCATTTTTCAAACCATATAGAGCAATCTGTACTTTAAGTAAACCTTGGGAAGTGTATTTGTAATTAATCCTAAATTATACATTGAAAATTCATCTAAAAAAAATTTAAATTTAAGCTAGAAAGATGTTTAGCACTAAAGGTTTAAAATACTTCAATGTGAATTTTATATTAAATCTTAATAAAATATTTATCATTCTTTATTTAATATTAAAAAATTAAGTTCTACTAATTACAAATTATTTAAAAAATAGCATTATTAATTCATTACTTGAATTTATTTATTTATTTTATTAAATATATTCAAGTCTAATCTAACTTAAAAATTTTATTTTTTCAATTATGAAAAATGTTCATAATACAAAAAATGTAATGAACTATGTATTCACATCTAAATTTCGATTGAATATTTTTACTTTATCACATACTCAAATTAACCTTATTCGTGATATTATACTATGGCTAAGATATTACATACCGTTGATCGGCTTCCTTTAAAAATAGTGATCTTATTTAATATAAACTCAATTTTATATATGAAGAAAGTAATTTTTTATTTATTTAATCACAAGTAAAATATTATGATAGGTTAAGTTATCGTAAAGAATGTGTCAAACATAATCTCAACTAATGAAATTGATAAATTTAAAAATATTAATTAAGTCCAAAACTATGTATTTATCTCATCAATCATACTAACACAATTATGTCAATTAAAATTACATTACATTACATTACACTAAATTGATAAAGTAAAAATTTCTCAAATTTAATTTCTTGTTATCGATAGTAAAATCATCTTGTACTATAATTTATATTTATGAAAGAGTTTAATAACAATGAATTTTAATTTGTAAACAAATTATTACTAAATTCATTAAATTAAAACTTGTGTACGGACTTATTCCTTGATTTTATACCCTCGTTCATGGGTTTTAATCCTCTCAAAAAAAAGGAAAAAAACCTAAAAACCTTGTCATAACAAAGAAATTAAATTTCAAATATTAGCATTCTATTACTTTAATATAATATATAATATGATTTAATTAGCAAGCTTGGTATTAAGTAACATAATCATTTAATTATGATTAATTTAGTACAACTCATATTTTTAGTGTTACATTTAAGAATTAAAAATCTTTTTTTTTTTTTTTTTGGTTAAAAATTTTAGGAAAATTAACCCATAAATCCTATATGGGGGAATATTGATTCATTTAAACCTAAAAGTTTTCTTATGAACCAATTAGTCCTTTTTATTTTGAAAATTTATATTTATTTGATTTGGTGTTATTAGAGTTTCAGTGAATGTCCTTTTGTGATTCATATTTCCAATTTTTTGGGCTTTGGCTATGATGCCCAAAAAATCGAGAACATCAAAGAATATATTAACAAGTAAATACAAGGTTTATCTAAGGTTACAAGAGTGGGAAACGTCACTAATGAGTCCTTTGGCTAATAATCAAGCAACATCCCAGGAAGGTCGGAGGAGTCAATATAGCCTTCTTTCTAAGTCCACCACCTAGATAACAAAACTACTTTTTTGACAAATCTTGACAAAGTATTAATACAAGGCCTACACGAGTTGACGGAATATAATGATAGGTTACAAATGATATATATAATAATTACAAAATCATGTCTTAATTACAACAAGCGATTAATCACTTACAATCTAAAAACGTGTTTATAAAATTAGTTCATAACTCTCATAAGGTAACCATACATCTTAAAATACTTCAGCTTTGCCATTGACTGGTCTAATAGTCTTTAATACCTGGCATGAAACGCCATGAGTTTTGAATGCCTAATAAATGCGCACACATCCCGTCCCTTTTTCCTAATCCAATACACCATCACAATTATAACAAGCAAGTAATGAAGCATAATAATCATTCAATAATAAAGGATTGCAAGGTTAGATGTTAGTAATCTAGAAATCCCCCAAAGAGATTTCATTCTTCCAACCACAAGAATTGGACACTGGACTATTCAGAACTCTCCATTTTGCTACTTTGCAGACCTTACCACGGATGTCTGCAACGGTTACATACTGCGCAGCGCTATCGGTGGACCTCAAAAGGGACAGTGAAAAGAAAAAGGTCTTATCATCCCGAATCCAACCTTATCTTTCCAAAAAAGTTATATCCTCTTGAATGTCCTGTCTGGACCCAACCTTATCTCACCAAATCAAATCATCACAAAGAGTCTGAATACGTCTGTTCCATTCTAGGGTTCACACGATAACTGCTTGCACAAGACTTAACCTTTAACTAGGGAGCACTTCCCATCATTCCATACATAACACATCTCTTCATTAGTCAAGTGATCAAAAACCCAATACCACCCCAATTAAGGTTCCTGTTGAGTTAGATGTCTTAAATTAAATTTAAAACAACTTAACAAGATAGTAATATCCACATAAGCATGAGCATCATCATATGAAGAATATAAGGAACATAACCATAACACATGCCATATTATACCAAGACTTGATCATATACTAATATGCATATTCATGAAGGCAAGAGCTTGGAATACCAATGCAAAACTAAATTTTAAGGTTCAGTACCATTTAAAGATTAAATCAAAAGAACCATTTCAGATTTTTCTCGAGCCTGGCCTTTCTATGGTTTGTAGATAATTTTATCTAGTTTTCAAAACATTTTTCGGAAATGGAATAGCTTTTCTAGATTTTTAGTTATTTAAGACAAACTCTAGCGCTGTCCACATTTGTCAACCGTTACGGAAATCAAATTTTTTTACAAACCGCTCACTCTTTTTCAATGAAACCAATATTTCATGAAATTTAACTCTTTAAGGAAGTTTTTGACATAAAACTGAGGTCCAAATGACTTTTCTATATTTTTATAGAATTTTTGAAAGTTGGCTATAAAACTGGTTTTTCATAAACAATACTCAAAATAAGAAGATTGGTGAGAAAAGAGGCCAACTAAGGGAAATTTTCACTTCTTTTATGATGAAAACATACTAAATAATGTATTAATAACTCAGATTTTTAGAGTGATGGTATGCCTTTGAAAATAATGTGGGATATGGGAAGAAAAATGTAGTTTTGCATCTATTAAGAGGAAATATGAGTAAAAGAAAGATCAAAGCCAAATTCATCAACTTTGAACACAAGAATACCATTACAATACATCTGAAAATATGATTTTAAATCTATAATAACATGTATTTGAAAAAGAAAATAGAAGGAGAGATGGTGATGTGACTTACTTGAGGCTTGGTTGGTTTGCTAACAAGACTTTTTGTTTCTCTCCTTTCCTCCACCAAGCTCACTCTTTTTCCCTCTCTTTCTCTCAACTGAATAGGGTGTTTGTGTGTGTGTTCTTGTGTCCAAAATGCTAAGGGAGAGGTGGTATTTATAATAAAATTGGTGTAAAATGTCCAAATTGCCCATTGGTTGGAAATGGATTGGATATTTTGGATTTAGTTTAAATTCAATGGAATAGTGGACGATTAGAGGCCTTAATTGAGTACTTAAGCATGATCTTGTTAGGGTTTTATCTTAATCAAATTATCCTAGTGTAGACACCCCATTTTTTACCGTCCTCAAGACTCGGATGTCATCGGTTGTGCACTTGATGATTATGATTGTGTGTGTTCGTTTTGAGTGTTCGAAATCCTCGGCGGAGCACCCTGCCTTTGAGCCTTGAAACCTTATCTGTTTTGTGTCTTGTTTTGGACCAAAACCTTGGTATTTCTTGCCTGGAACTTTGGTGACCTGTCGGCCACCACCATAGGTTGTCGGCCATGAATAATGGTTGTCAGCCAGTGGTGTGGCCGGTTGGCCACTAGTGGTGGCCAACGACCACCAATGCCTTTTTCTAGATATTTGTTGACAGTTGTGCCAGCTGTTAGTACAATGAGCTGTATCTCCCTACACATATATAGTGGGATGTTTCTAAGCTCAAAGAGTGTTTTTCTATAAACATGGGGGTTCCTCCCCTATTTTGAGAGGTTAGCAATTTTGAAACAAAATTCTCTCTCTCTCTGTCTTTCTCTCTCTGTCTCTCTCTTGCAATTTTGTATACATTTGCTCACAAATCCTTAGCTTTAGCCTATACCTCCTAAACCAAATCTCCTTACCTTTGAGCTGAGTTTCTTTGGGACTCTCTTTGAACTCTAGCAAGTGGTTTTAGCTTGGTTTGGTGCCTAAAATTGGGCTTTGCTTCAAAGGTATAAAACTTGTCTTGTTTGCTTTGTTTCAAGATACTTTCTTTGCCATCTATTTCAATTGTTTTTGGCTTGGTTTTGAACTATAAAAAACTCTGTTTTTGTGACTTAAAAGTGGTGGTTTGAGTCCTTTTTTCAGTAAAGGGGTGGTTCACCCTTCTTGCTTGTTAGCTTGTATAGCTTTTATGCCTTTATTCATCACTTTCAAACCAATTTTTTTGGGCCTTTTAACCACTAAATTTTAGAGGTTTTTCAATGTTAAAAAACTCATTTTGAAGTCCAAAATTAGAAGAGTTAGCCTCCCCTCCTCATGTCTTGTTTGCATGCCTAGTTAGCTTCACATGTTAGCATGTTTTTCTAGCTTAACTTAGCCTAAGTCCAGCATGTTTTATACTCTATTTTGAACTATTTTGCCACTGTTTTGGCTATTTGGTACTTTTTCAGTCTTGTTTTGTACTTTTTGAGTCTTGTTTTGCATGCCTCTAGTGTAATAGTTGGTGTTTTAAGGCTTTAACCATCATTGGCGTGAGTTGGTTGCATATTTTTAGTGCTTTTATCACTCAATTTTAGCATATGCAATCTCTGCAATCTCCCTCATCTCTTCACTTTTTCATTTGTTTTGAGGGTTGTTTTAACCTTAGAGTTGTTTAAGCTTGAGGTTGAGGCTCATACTTAATGGTTTCATCCTCCTTTGAGGGTTCATTACCAACGGCTTGAAGCTTCTCTCATGCCTTAAACCACCCCTTGGTTTACACTTCTTTCACTTTAGAAGACACTCACCAATGGACTAATTGATTAATGAATGGTTTGGTAATTAAAATGAGTAAACAAAATTGGCAAGTAAAAGTGTGCAAAAGTGTGCAAGATAAGCATTCTTTGTGTTGCATTTCATGTGTTCAAATCGGACGTTAATTTGAACACAAGGAAAATGGAACATTTCATACTCAAAGTGATGAAATGTGTCATTTTCCTAAGTCACCATCGCCCTTGATCATGCATGATAGGGTGGTGGTTATTTTCGTCTTGTTTGTGCATTTATTGAACTTGTACAAACTTGGTCCCTTAGCCATCATGCACGAAAATTGCTTGATTGATGGTTAAAGGGCCAAGAGTTTCTCCCCTTTGAGCTTGTGTGATGATGAGAAGGGTAAATAGTACAAACAACTTGTGAGAATACACTGTGTTGCTCTCTGTTGTAGAATGGAAGCGTAAACCATCAGTGGCCGACCGACCACCAATGGTAGCCGACCGGCCACCACTAGTAGACGACCGGCACCTTGTCCTTCTTGTCGGCCATCAGTGATTTTTGCACAATGTGATGGTAAGATGAAGCAGAGGTGTTCTGGAAGTTGGCAGAATTTTCAGTGATCAAATGTGCAAACAGAGGCTGGCAGCAGCAAGACAGTGGCTTTTCAAGTGTAGAATCGAGCATGCGCATGCATATCCATCACTAAGGGTGAGCAGCGGATATACTGATCTGCCAAAACTGACCGAACCGAACCGATCCGCTGCATTTTGGACGGATGCGTGATGACGAGCGGACGATTGTGGATTGATTTTCTTCAATCCGCCAATCTGGCGGACAGATGACGGATTTGAGATTTCTTTGGCCGCAACCGAACCGGCAAACCGTGAGCACCCCTAGTAATTTATAAGACTTTGTATTTTTAGTTTGTTTAAATATTTTGTTTATGTTTTCAATTAAAAAAGAGTTTAAATATTCTATTGAAATTTTTTTTTTTAACTTGAATATCTTTTTTGAATTGAAAAAAACTAAACGTATTATTTATCTATATTTTTTGGTTTTTAAATCTATCTCTAAAAATAATAAATAGAAAATATGATACATGCTGGTTGGTTTCTGTTTTCAAAAACAAATATAGATGTAACAATACAGAGACATACAATCTCTACTGCTGCTCTGTTCATAGTTTTGGTGATTTGAATTGTTTTTATATTTTAAGAACCACGAATTGTAATACTTTATGTGGATGAGGCATACTGTGATTGTAGTATGTGGATAAGGCATGCAGTGATTATGATATTCTAAAGTTTGAAACTTTCTTGCATTGGATGAGGCATGCAGTGATAGTAATATTTTTTTAAGTCATTGACTGTAATACTTTCTTCTTCTTTTTTTTTTTTTTTTGAGGAAGTGCACAAGTTGAATTATATTGAAAATTTATAAAATTTGAAACCGCCAAACCGATTCGCATCCATCCGCCAAACCGCCAATCCGCTCAATCCACATCCGCCGAATTGGCGGACGGATGCGGATTGATTTTCTTCAATCCGCCAATTTGGCGGACAGATGGCGGATTGAAAGTTCCGTGGCAGCAACCGACCCACATCCACCCCTACCCATCACTTCTCGGGGCTAAGTAGTTGATTACTTAGTTTACTTGCAATTGACTTGTAATCCATTAATTAGCTAAGTAGTTAATTAGATGTGATGTAATTATTTAATCAATTAGATAGAATAGTTAATTAGTTTCGGTTTGTAATAGTTAGCTTAGATTAGCGTAGCTAGTTGGTTAGCTTTTATTCATTTGGACCCTCCTTCGCGAGGGCATAATGTTATAATAAGTGTGCGTACGTGCGTGCGTGTGTGTATGTTTTCCAACCCTACGTCTTTCTCCCTTTTATTTAATCACTTTTGATGGTTAGATTAGGGGCATGTTTCAATTAGCATACCTTATGCCTTATGCTTGTATCCATTCTTGTCTTGCATGCACCAAGGCTCGGCGCATCATTGAAACTGCATTGTCATTTCAATACATCTTTGAAGACGTGTTTAATCGCATGTTGTTCAAATCGATTCATATGCCATATTAGTAGCTGAGCCTATTAATTGCATATTGCATGCATTGTATTAGACATCTTACATAGTTAGGATCATGCATCTTTCTAACTAGTTTTTGTTTTGGCTTAGAGTACTCGGTGAGTTTTTATGCGTTAGCATACTTGCAAGAATGTGAATGCTGCCATGATCAGCATGCTCACCATGAGGCTATGTGCTTAAATGCTAAACTGCTTGAATACCTATGGATGAAGGCTTGTTGTTTGAATTGGAACAATTCAACGAATGTGGATTTTAAGCCCACTTTGTTGAGTGACAAATCATGTTTTAATCCTACTATGTTTGATGGCAAATCCACATCTTTAAGCCCACTTAAGGTGGCAAATTCAAACCATTTTCGTAAACAAACATGAGTTGAATTATTCCAAATTGAGCAAACTAGTCTATACTTGCTTGTGTGCATCACATAGTAAAGCTAGTTTAATAACTGGAATAAGAACACATAATGTTTATAAAAAATCATATCATGATTAGTAAAGGCCGATCTTTGATCGGGCGAGCGGGGGTGCTCAATTCATGACCATCCCCTCTCGTACCTAAGTTCCCAAGCCGAGACAACTTTGGTAATGACGGACACATGGCCTTGGCACGAGTCAGGGTTTCCTAAATTTTTCCCAAATAAAATATTTAGATGGCGACTCTGTATCTGGAAAAGCAGTTTAATTTTGGCATTATTTGATTTAAAATCGATTTTCCAAAAAGGTTTGCTGGATTTGGACTCTTTGGTGCTTTATCAGTTTTGTATTGCACTTGTGAGACTAGATTCAGAACTGCAGGAGTCCGAACTGTGAGGCCTTCTTTTCAAACCTTCCGAAAGGGGGTGTGGAAAAAGGTGAGTCCACAGTTTCTGGCCACTCTGTTGGGGACTCAGAGAACTTGACTCGAACTCATGATATGTTGTTTTATTTACACTTATGTGTTTCTTTGCATTTGCATTTGCATCGGTGCGCCTAAGTCACAGTGTTTGCCATCTGCTATTCCTGAATAGTTTGCCAGAGGCTTTCTTGGAAAAGTTTGCCAAAAGGCTGACCAGTTGCGGGCTCTGCCACGATGGGAACATAACCCTTGGATCTGGACTACCGCTGTACTGTTTGATCCTCCTTTCACTTCTCGATGTTAGGTGTGAGAGGTATATTAGGTAGTCTTGCTGAAGTACCCCTTTTGACCAATCGGCCTAGTTGCATATTGGAAGCCATAGAGATTATTCCAAACTAGGACAGGTTCACCCGAATGCAGAAATTGTATGAAACCGCTTGTTTTGCATAGTGAATCCCTAGCTCTTGACGAAATTAGGATAGGGTAGCCCTACCTCATCATAGGGCTGTTTTGGCTCTCACTTGCTTCATATGTGCTTTTAGAGTGAAACTCTGCAAGAATGTATGTATCAGTTGCAAGTTTGGGTATCAGTTTTGTGGCAGAAATCAGTGTTGAGTACATTCTACAGCTTATGATTACAACTCCGTGTTGTTTCTGTCTGAGCCGAGGTGCTGTGCGGTTTCTGATTTTTGTTTCTTTTTGCTTTATTTTGTTTTTTGCAAGGTAGTTTTTCATCGTTGCTTTAGACGATTCTGTTACCCCCCAAGTACTCCGAACCCGAGTTAGAAGGATTTGTAGATCTGGGGATCTAGTCAGGAGACAGCTAGTGTTTGTTTCACTCCCACCGGTTACCAGACGGAGGAGGATTCGGTGTTAGGGTTTTGGAAATGATTCCTAGGCTCCTGGTTCAATCAGGGTTTTCGAATTTTTGGTTGGCACACATTTTCGACTCTTTAACTAATATTGAAGACAAATAAGGATTTGAGGGACTTTATTGAAATAATTCAAAAAGCCAAGGACTTAATAGGTTTTATAAAGGTTAGGGGCCTCACATTGGCACACCTTATGTGGAAAACAACTTTCAAGTGTTGATGATATGCCTCCACTAAGGACTTAGCTTAGGAGGACCGTGGAGCTAAAGGCTCATTTTTGTTTCTTGTTATAACTATTTTTGTACAAGCCTTAGGTTTTAACTGTATTGAGGTAAACTCATTTTAGTTGTACCCAAGTATTATATTGGAAAGATGTAACCATTAGGACATTAACTTGTCTGTATAATCTTTTATTTCAATTCACTCATATGTGGCATATACTATAAATTCAGGATTTAAAATTTATGAATGTATACTCACATATGTCCTCTTTTGTACCGTAAAAGAATACAAATGAAAGGTTATTATTTCGCATGTTGTGTTTCTATTGAATATCATGAGATGGGTTGTCATTATCATTTTGGGGCATTACAATAAGTTTTTCAATTTTAATTTGTTCTATGTTAGAGTTTGTCCAATTATATATAGTTAAGAATTTCATTCATATTTTTTATTTAAATATTTTTAAATTAAAAATAAATAAATTTTATTTGGACTCTTCTTTTAAACCTCAAATTAGATGCAATTTAGATATGATTAAAATTATATTTTTAATTTTTCATCTACAAATTTTTAAATTAAAAAAAAAAAAAATTTTTTAGGGTGAATAAGACATAAAAAAAAAAAAAAAAAAAGATTAGATAGACCAGTAGTTTTATACATATATATCTTATGCCACACATTTTTAATTTTTTTTATTTTTAAAATAGATGGCTTAGATATGGTTAAAAATATACCGTTAAAAATATATGTATTTTTAAACATGACACATTTACCTTTTTAATTTATGTTTACATGTTCCGTGGGAATTTCGTTTTTAATTAACAATGTGCAATAAATATTTTGATGCCTAAAAAATTATCAGTTCTTTAGACACCACATGGTTTGTTTAGTTTTCAAAAGTAAAAATAGAAAATTTTGAAGTAAATATTTTTAAATTTGAAACTATATATTCGAAATTTTCTTGTTTAGTTTTATTTATTTTTTACTTTCAATATTAAGATTTTAAAATTTTAAAATCCTAGATATGATTAGATGGACTAAAGTATTATAGTTTTAAATTTTACTTTATTTTTTATTGGAATTACTTGAAAATGTTGAGAATGAGGCAAATAAATGAGATACATCAATGATTTTTCATATTAGTAAGGTATTTGAATTTTGAAATTTAAATTTAAAGGATAATTTGAGTTCTTTTATAGTTGGTTAACCAATAGAATTTTTTAATTATTTAAAAATATAAAAAAATTAAGAAAATTAGTTTGAAATTTTGGAGCTTAAAAATATATAAAAAAATAAAATTGAATAGAAAATCAAAATAAATAAATCCAAAAAGTTTAAAAGTTGAACATTTAATTATATACCTCGATTCACTGCTCTCATATTACAATTCATACAACCCTTAAAACAAAAACAAAAATAAATAATAAATAAATAAATAATTGAATGGAAAATTAAAACAAAAAATATTAAAAGTTGAATACTTAATTACATATCTCCATTCACTACTCTCATATTGGAATTCATACAACCCCAATTAAAAACAATTTGAATAGAAAATCATAAACAAATAAATAAAAAGAGTTTAAAAGTTGAACACTTAATTACATACATCCATTTACTGCTCACTAGGGGTGATCATCGATCCGTCTAACCTGTCCAACCCAACCCAACCCAACCGATCCAACCCAATTGATTTTGGGCGGATGCGTGTCTTCGGTGAATGGATGCGGATGAAATATTTCAAAATTCACGGATACGGTTCGGATGGAGGATCAACCATCCCACACCCACATGAACCCAATCCACCCGAAGAAGAAGTTCCAAAAAAAAAAAAAAAGAAACTGCTAACAAGTAACAACATAGAGTAGAAATAATAAAATATATATTTTTGTGAAAATAAAAAACAATAACCTAAAAATATGCATGCGTTGTGCCATGGCCTATTATAGACCAATAATACATATTTTTTCAGATTACTAGTTATTAGAGATTATAAAAGTTATTAACTATAATTTTAAAAAAAAATTCCTAAAATTTGTAAAGTCCAAATTGCCAAACCAATCGCATCCATCCGCTAACCTGCACAGCCAGTTTAATCTGCATTCACCAACCTGGTGGATGGATGCGGATTGACTTTTTTTAATCCGCCTAATTTTGGACGGATGGTGGATGTGACGCCACTCGACCCAACCCTATCCGTGATCACCCCTACTACTCACGAATTGATTTTTCAACAACTGTACAAATTGTCATTGTCGAAAATAGTAAAACAAAGTTCATAATGGGGTAAGAGATTGAGTGGGTATCAAGTTACACTAAGTAAAATTCTAAAATAGAAGAAGATGATAATTTCTTCAATAGCCACCTTCCTTGGTTTTGCTCTCCACGGTGTTATTTTCCCCTTGCCATGATTTGTTCTTACCGTGTAGGTATAAAGCGAGAAATAAAGTGAGAAATGATAGAAAATAGCTTATGTCATGTCCCCAAATCGCCTCCTCAACCCCATGGTGTCACCACAACACCTTAACTAATGGAATAGTCTTGCATTGCAAGATTTGGTCTCGAGAATCTAAAACTTATACCGGTCTCTCCTCATATGAGGCATCCTCATCTACCTCTAACTCAGTCCTATCCAACACATGTGAAGGATCAGGCTCGTACTTCTGAAGCATGTAAATATGAAATACGTCATGAATCTCAAAAAGTTGGGATGGCAAGGCCAAACGATAAACTATTTCCCCAATCCACTCTAGAATCTCAAAAGGTCCAATAAACCGTGGAGATAACTTTCCGTTCTTTTCAAATCTCATTAAACCCTGTCTCGGTGATCTTCAAGAATACATAATCTCCTACCTCAAAAGATAAAGGTCTCCTCCTACAGTCGGCATAGCTCTTCTGCCAACTCTAAGCTGAAACCAACCTCTTGCGAATAAGCGCGACCTTCTCCGTCATTTTCCGAACTAATTTAGGACCTAACATAGGTCCATCACCCACCTCGGCCCAACATACTGCAGACCTACACAGTCATCCATAAAAGGCCTCAAATGGTGTCATACTAATACTCGCTTGGAAATTGTTATTATAGGCAAACTCCAACAAAGGTAAATGCCTCTCCCACGACCCCTTAAAGTCAAGAACACAACCTCAAAGAATGTCTTCTAATATCTATATGGTTCGCTCAGATTGCCTATCAGTCTAAGGATGATAGGCAGTGCTAAACGTCAATCTAGTGCCCAAGGCATTCTGTAGGCTCTACCACAACCAAGTCGTGAAACGAGGATCTCTATCTGAAACGATAGTAATAAGGACCCCATGAAGTCAAACTATGTGCCTAACATAAAGGTCAGCAAGACAATCTACTGAGTCACTTGTGCGCATAGGTACAAAATGCGCTGATATAGTTAACTAGTCAACTATCACCCATACAGCATCATTATCTTATTGAGTCCTAGAAAGACCCACAACAAAATCCATCGTGACATGCTCCCATTTTCACTCGGCTATAGGTAAGGGTTGCAACAAACCTGCTAATCGTTGGTGCTCGGCCTTCACTTGTTCACAAGTAAGGCACCTTAAAACAATCAAAGCTCCGTCTCTCTTCATCCCCATCCACCAAAATTGACGGCTAAGGTAGTGGTACATCTTTGTGCCTCCCGGGTGTACTAGAATAAGTGAATAGTGGAACTCTCGGAGTACCTCCTCTTTATAAGATTTTGGTACGAAAAAATGACATAAATACCTCACACTCAAGTCAGAATAGACATTCAAGCCCTTCTTTACCTTTCCACTAGATATCCTCCCTCAGATAGCCTCTACTTCATGATCGCCCCGTTATGCTTCTATAACTCGGCTCACTAGTGTAGGTTGTACAACTACAGTGAACAAAATGGCCAATTCAATAGACTTGCCAAGATGCAAGTCAAACTCCCCAAGAGCCCCCAACATCTCACATTCCCGAATGGCAATACTAGCTACACTACTTACGGATTTCCTACTCAAGGTGTCAGCCAGTACATTGGCCGTCCCCAGATGATAGTACAACTCAAAATCATAATCCTCCATAAACTCCATCCACCTCCTCTGTCTCAAATTCAAATCCTTTTGTAAAAATAGATATTTTCAACTCTTGTGATCGGAAAACACTTCAAACCTCTCACCATATAAATAATGCCTTTAGATCTTTAAGGCAAATATCACTGCCGCTAGCTCTAGGTCGTGAGTAGGATAGTTTCTCTCATGTGTTTTCAACTGTCGCGAACTGTATGCTACCACTTTCCCCTCTTACATCAACACACCACCAAACCTTCTTAAGATGCATCACAATAAACTGAATAACCCAAACCCCTCTCCAAAGTAATCAATACTGGAGCAATGGTGAGTCTAACCTTAAGCTCTTGGAATGACTTTTCACAAGTCTCACTCCACACAAATTTAACCTCCTTCCTCGTCAATCTAGTCAATGGTGAGGCCAGCCTAGAGAAATCCTTCACAAAACGTTAGTAATACCTAGCTAAGCCCAAGAAACTTCGAATCTCAAAGGCATTCTTAGGTTATTCCCAATCTTGCACTGCCTCTATCTTAGAAGAGTCTACAGTCACCTCTTCCCTGGATACCACATGGCCTAAGAACTTAACTTCCTTTAACCCAAACTCGCACTTTCCGAACTTAGCATATAAACAGTGGGCTCTAAGAAACTCAAGTATGACTTGCAAGTGTTCCTCGTGTTCCTCCTCAGAGGGTGAGTAGATTAAGATGTCGTCAACAAAGACAACCACGAAGCGGTCTAAGAACTCATGGAAGATTTGATTCATCAAATCCATAAATGAAGATGGTGCATTGGTTAGCCCAAAAGGCATCACTACGAACTCATAGTGGCTATACCACATACGAAATGTCGTCTTCAAAATATCCTCTTCCTTCACTCTCAACTGGTGGTAACTCAATCTCAAATCAATCTTAGAAAACCAATAAGACCCCTTCAACTAGTTAAACAGATCATCTGTACAAGGTAATGGTTACTTGTTCTTAACAGTTATCTAGTTCAACTTCCACTAATCAATGTACAGTCGCAAAGTGCCATAATTCTTCTTAGCAAAAAAAGTCGGTGCTCCCCAAGGCGATGTACTAGGGCGAATGAAGCCCTTATCTAACAACTCTTTGAATTGAATCTTCAACTCATACAACTCGGTGAGTGCAAATCTATACCGTGCCATGGAAATCAGTGTTGTGCCGAGCACTAGGTCAATGGAGAACGCAATCTCTCGGTGGGGTGGCAAACTAGTAAGATCTTCTAGAAAAACATCCAAGCATTCACAAACTACCCTTGGTAAATCAACTCAAACCACATCACTCTCATTACCCAAGAAGGCTGCAAAAAGACAACTAAGCTCACCCCGACAACATGAGTCCTATACTAGCAACAAAACTCTATCAGCTTTGTCCCTCAGAAAATAAACACAGCCACCACTTGAGGTGCACACCATAACTCTCAGACGGTAACAATCTATAACAGTACGGTATGAAAACAATCAATCCATGCCTAAAATGATATCAAAACTCGACATGTCTAACAATACGAAAGTAAAAGAAAGTCGGCGACCAGCAACCTCTATCTCACAACCATGACATCCCCGGTCCAAGACAACCTTATCCCCAACCGGTGACTCTACCCTAAGTGGAGACCCTAACGGAACTACTTTTAACCCCAAAACTGATGCGAATGCAAACGAAATTAAGGAATTAGATGCACCAGTATCAATCAGCACATTGGTAATAGAATTGAATAACATAAAGTTACCTCTCATAACAAAGGGTGCTGGCAACTGATCTGGCATGGTAACAGCCTGCACGCTCCCTGTGGGTCTCTACTCTACCTTCTTACCCCTCGAAGAATAAGACTGGTACACCGATTGAGCCAAAAAAGGCTCTCTAAGTGGCCCTTGAGGCCTATGCTAAATGGGTAGGTTGATGACTCTATGTCTACCTCAAACCAGACACACTAGATGTGCCACCTGCCTGAGGGCTAAACCTCCTCAAGTGCCCCGGCTGCCCACACTGATAAGAGATAGGTGGTTGTCATCTTCCCTGACTCTAACTTTGAGGACGAGCCGAAGGCGGTGCAAACTGTTGCCTTCCTCTTCTCTGCGAGCAAACTGAAAACTTGTGGCCTAGTTGACCACACTTGAAACAAGTGATCCCACCCTGACTACCTCTCCTTGAACCAAAACTCGGTACAGAAAAAGTGGACCCGGCTACCTTGAAAAGGAGCCCAGTCCTCAACCTCTCCTCAAACTTGATGCAACGACGTTCTTTCATCGCCACAAGTTCTAGTACAAACCTAGAGAGACTAGTAAAGTAGCCTTAAACTCGGTTACTAGTGTGTTTAGCTGCTTGAGCTTTAAGAACTAATCCCTCAACTTCTCCCTAGCAATGGAAGGGAAAAACTTGTCCTGGAAGGAGTTGACAAAAGCCTCCCAAGTCATCCCAATGCGCCCTCGCACATATTTCCACCGCTGACCCGCATCTCCCTTCACTTGGAAGGATGTCAAGGTCAGCCTCAAACTGTTGTCCTCAATGCGAAGCATCTTGAATGTCTTCACCATCTACTAAAGTCACTCATCTGCCTTTAGTGGCCCCTTCGGATCCCCTAAAAACTCATCCAGATTTGACCGGAGGAACTCCTTCTTCAGAAAGGACAACCATGTCTCAGCAACATAGGCTTGGACTTGATTCTCAGCCTTGAGAATGTCCATAAATTCTTGCAAAGCTCCAGGCATTTCATGGGCCAAAGCGCCCATGGCTTACTGACCTGCTGGCTTAGGCACGTTGGCCTGACCAACTCCATCTTCTTGCGCCGGAATATCATTCGGGAACGACACCTTCTACCGCCTAAGCTTACCATGCCTACCACCACTACGTCTACGTCCACGTCCTGACATCCTAATAAAGGTAACACAATAGATTAGCACATTTACAAATGTGTTGAAGCTAATTCACTCATGTCCTAAGACGGTGGACAACAAATAATTCACTCCGCATAAGCACTTAATCACATAAACACAAACGAACTTCCTTTCTAGATAGTGACTATCCCGCGACATTGCCAGAGTTCCAATTAGAAATAGCAGTGATCAAGTGCTCTTCTAACAGGACTTCTAGAAACTCATAGACCCAATCAATATCTACAAAACTAAATCTCATATTCATTTAGTCACATAAGCATGTTATCACATAGTATACTAGGTCTATTTCTAATATCATCTAGTGAAATAACCCATTGTGGTAAAAACCACATCCCACAATTCCAAGTATTCAAACCTAGTAGCTCTGATACCAAGTTGTCACACCCCTAAATAATAACAATGCTGAACTCATGACATTCTTTACAATGATCAATAACTTCATTGTTAGAGAAAAGTAAAACGAAATAATTATATGCCCTAATGGCTACATCTTTCCAAGTCAATGCTTAGATACAGCAAAATGAGTTTAACTCAATACAATTAAAGTCCGAGGCTTAAACAAAAATAATTACATCAAATAAACAAAATGAAACCCTTGGCTCCATGTCCTCCCAAGCTACGTCCTTGGTGGAGGCATATCATCAGCACTTAAAAATTATTTTTCACATAGGGTGAGCCAAAGCCCAATAGAGATACTCTAACACAATATATGAAACTTAACAAAATTATAAGGTGAATGCACATGCATGCTATTTGTCAAACATTCCTCATTTTTCATCTCAAAATTATGTAATGCCAGATTATGAATCAATTCATGAAAATAATGCTTTTATATTAGAAAATAGAGCAGTGGATACAAAACACTACGAATCTCTAGAAACATGTTTGCCAGCAGGATATACAAGTACTACCAAAGTCATTTTACTAGTAATAACTTGAAGGATCAGCACCTAACTACGTGACATTTTGGACTTTCACCTAGGATACACAGGCCAACAATATAAACCAAAACCACACCTCCCAACCAGATTCACCAAGGTATTTATTCCTTTTTTTCTCAAAAATAAATACATTTTCAATGTTCTAGTATGAAACGATACTCGATGCACAATGTATAAGAAATTGGTTTCAATTTAACTTAATCCTTATGCAATTTCTACAACAATCAAGACTATTCACCACCGATAGCCCCAAACAGATATTTCTACTCAATAAATAATTTTCCAACAACAAATAAAATCGCATAAATTTCAAAATGGAAGCGATAAAAAGTATTCGACTCCACTCTCATCATCAACGGATACATTCTCCATAGCTTTTCAAAGCCCAACATCTTTTCATTTACTTCTATAAACCAAGTATCAATATATTTCCAACAAAATCTCCTTTGTTCTTTAAAATCTCATTTAAAGAGTAGGTTTCCAAATTTTCAACACAACCCAACAATATACACTCTTCCACAACATTCTCAAGCATTTATTTGAAAAACCCCTCTTTTACTTTCCAAAACCAAACCTTAGGTTCAACCAAAAATCCCCAAATCACTAACCCTTTTCAAAAAGTAAAGAGCAAAGAGCAAATAACTAAGCTATGAATCATATTAAAGGTTGAATAAATCCCTACCTCAAAGTAAAAGACAAGAGAGAGTAAAAGGTAGAAGCTTAGCAAAGCCGAAAACAACAACTCATTTGATTAGAACGAAACCCTCGACGTACTCAACCTTTTTCTCCAAAAGGCTAGGGTGAGGAAACTAATAGATTGGGAGTATCTGGAGCTAGAGTGCAAGAACTAGAGAGAGAGTGAAGATTTAGGGTTTTGAAATGTTTAGACACAGAAAGAGATGAAAAAGTGACTCAAAATGGCCTTCTTCTAGACTGATATACATGCAGAACACTCGAGCGGCCAAAACACCACTCGAGTGTCACAATAAGTGAAACCGCTCAAGCGACCAAAAACACTACTCGAGCACAATGACCCCCTCCTAGAAGTTTAGACCTGCAAAAGACCACTCGAGTGAAGATACCACATTCCAATAGGCTTGCAGACTGTAAAAGACTGCTTGAACATAAGAAAGACTGTTCGAGCGAACAGGCAAAAATCTGAGCAACAACTCTTTAAAAAACTAACTCCCAAATAACCAAACTCAACCAGTAACAAGATGAAAATGAGATGAATAACAGTTAAGGACATGGATTCTCGAATTCAAAAGTAAGAAATAGGTCAGATCTAAACTAGAACCATTATACTTATGAATAAATCGTAATGTTTAAGGGTTATGATGGCTATATTGAAGTTAAAATGTTGTAGGGTTTTGAAATTGAACAAAATATAGAATGGAAGAATGGTTAGGTAGAAAAGAGCATAAGTAGAAAGTTTATATACTCTGTTTCCTTTTCAAATTCCACAAATCATGATATAATATTTAATTTTAAGTAATTAATATGATGAGTTAGCCAATAATTTTTTTTTTAAAATTTAAATTAAAAAAATAAATTCCTGCTGAAAAAGAGGCTAATTAGCTAGGTAATATATATAACTATGCTCGGTTATCATTTTTCAAAAACATTTTTCAGAAAATTCTACTTTTTTATTTTTCGTATTTTTTTTGTTTTTACTGAATTTTTTTAATATTTTGAGCAATTTTTTTAATTTTTAAACATACCTAACATACATATACCTAAAAAGTAAAAAAAAATTGAAAAAAACCTTTTAAAAATTCACTAAATACCAAAAATACCAACAAAAAAAAATACGAGAATTCAGTACATTTTTTGTATTTTTACGTATTTATTAATTTTTAAAAATATTTTTTCACAATTTTTTTACTTTTTAGATACATCTAAATAAGGTGTATCTAAAAAAGTAAAAAAAATGTTTAAAATTTTAAAAATTTAAAAATATTCACTAAAAACAAAAAAATACGAAAACCAAAAACTCAGTTTTTTAAAAATTTAATTCAAAAAACTCAAACCAAACACATTGTATAGTATTATTTTTTTTATTATGGAAAGCAATTTTTTAAATCATGTGTATTTTGTTATGTAGCAAATTTTGAAATTTGAATCCCTAAATCATAAGTGAATATTTATTAAGTGATTTGTTGATTGTGATTTAAATTTTAAATTTTAGTAGCATATTAATATTTTTCTCTAAAAAATAACCAAAAATCAACAAAACCGGTTTAAAATTTCGAACCTTTTAGAATTTTTATAGTTAAAAAACCACTGTTTCATATATATATATAGATTGGAAGTGGTCCTAAATCATGACATGTGGATAATAAATTGCATTTAAAAGCAGTCCTTATTGACTTAAAACTGAAAATGCTTTTGCTTTTGGCATCAATTTTACCATCAAAAATTAAGAAGATCAACTTTATGCAATGAAGCGTAGGGGGGACATGTTGGAGGACATCACTTTTCTCATATATGTTTAGTCATTGCCAAATTTAATTGCAAGGTTTGGTCAAATGAGGGGTGCCATAGCTTCTCATTGCGTGCTTTAATTTTGTTCACACAAATCCCAATCTTCAAATTGTGGTAGTCAAAGCCCACAAAAAAAATCTCATGATTAACAAAATTCTGTCAAATTAGCTTCTTAATTTTAAAGAACCGTCATGTAAAAAAATTTTTTGTTGTTTTTCCAAGATTTCATGTCAATAAAATTATAATTTTATATTATATTTAAAAGGCAAGAACAAACAAGTGGAATGCAAATCTAAGTACTTTTTGAAAAGTCTAAGTGATTCGTGATTTAAAACAGATTTAATTGCAGCAATTCTCAAATAATCAAAAAATAACAATCTAAATCATCTAATATGTACGAAAGTAATTTAGATTGTTATTTCACAATTAATAAATTGACACAAACGATTTTTACGTGGAAAAAACTACAGTTGGAGCATCTCTAATTGTGGGGAAAAAAAAAAAAAAAAAGAGGTGAAACACCACTAATCAATCCACTATGAAGAATGAAAATACACAAGATTACCAAACAATTTACGACACTTTGTAAAATTGTCTTCAACAACTTGTGCCTCTTTCATCAACGCCTTCGTCTCGGAATTGATTAGTTTGATGTTGAATGCACAACACCCACGTCGAATACACGACAACGAGTTGCTTCAAACTCCTTCAAAGCCTTCACGCTCAAATCTTCAGAATCCACTGAACAAGAACTCTTTGATTTGAATGATTAAACAACTCTTTGATGTAAATGATTTAGATCATGAGATAAACTCCCCAAGGCATCAAAGGAAATAAGTAAAGTACCTCAAGAAAAAAACCCTAACCCTCAATAATAAGATCTGGAAGTTGTAACCCTAAAATATGACTTTCGTGCAACTTTATAGTGAACACTGCTCGAGACATGGAATGGCCGCTCGAGTAGTGTGACTCAAGTGCGTGAAATCCATAAGTGCATTTGCTCGAGCGGTAAAACTTCGCTTGAGCAGTCAGGTAAAAAAATCAGGCACAAATTATAACTGAAACTATGTTTGTTTGCGGAATTGACAACACAAAGAGACCTAACAATCTCTCTCTTTGTCAATTCTCGTTTAAAACATTCTAACAATTATTCCAAACTGACACACACACTAGATATAAACTCCTAACCACTCTAAACACAGTGCAAAGCGAGCCACCTGGAGAGATTATAAAACACCACACAAAAAAATAGCAAAAAATAATAAACATAATCCAAGCAAATGGCCAGAAATAATAAACACAATAATCCAAATAGCAAATAACCCAAGTCACTTCCCCCTTTTTGTCCAGGAGAGACAAAGTTGCACAAAACTGTCCAAAGAACCAACCCTACATGAACAACAAAATACTGTCCAAGAGATAAAGAAAAAAGACAAAACATGTCCATAGACAAATAAAACAAAGATACATGAAACCAAAGTATGTCCATAGATAGAAGATAACACAACCAATCACTGATATAGTGGAGGTGGAGGTTGCTGTATCTGGAGAATGGATAAGATCTGAGCGAGCTACAAGGATGACTGATAAATAGTATGCTCAATACGATTGACTCAGTCATCAAATGCATCAATCCGAGCGTCCATCTGGTCTAGGCACTGGGTTATAGAATTCTCAAACTAACAAAGCTGGCCCCGAATAGTCTGTGGACGGACATCACGCTCATTCTCACCGACAACCGCAGATTCAAGCTCGACCTCCTTAGTGGTCTTCACTTGCATTAGAAGTACTTGCCCCAGAAGACTACCCTTTAACATTTTCTGACTCTTGGAGACAGTCCTTTTGGTAAATGGTTTGATTGGGGTTGCATACTCATCATCATTGGAAGTTAGAGTCTCAAGAGAGGTAAGAAGACGATTCATGAGTCAACCATAAGAAAGACCTGAAGACTTTTTACCCCCAAAAACCATTATCATTTTTTGGATGATGAGAGTTGCAAGATTAATGGACAGTTGGTGGTCTATATAGTATAGAACATAACCTTGTTCTTGGGCAATGTTGGAACTATGGGTGGTAACAATGAGGTTGGCAAAATAATCAGGTTAAGCAGCCTAAAACAAAAGAGGAGCTTATATTGTTTGATCAAAGCCCTGTAAACCCAAACTTTTGGCGTACCACACAAATCAGATGTTACTAGGTTGAAATCACAGGTGAAAGAGGCAAGAAATGGATAATAGCATTTTCTAACCGGTGGTGTGACAACCCCGTTTTGTATTATACTATTAAGTCTTAATTATACTTGTGATTGTGTACTTAATGTGAATTTGGATGCTAATCATGTGATTATGTATGTTTTTTAATTCATATTTGTTCATTGTAGGAAAATTTATTCGGTATTCGGTAATAAGCTAAAATTGAGGGTCATAAAGGCAATAGAAACCGAAATTGACTGTACCATTATGATTAGCATAATTTTTAGAGCATGCGGTGAAATTTAATTAAAAATTGATTCGGATAGAAATAATTAGATTAAATTCGATTAAACTGGAGCCTTGATTAATTAGCACTAAACCTTGATTAGCCATTTTGATTAGTCAAGCATATATATAGGTTAATTCAAGTGTTTATACTCATTTTGAACACTCAAAAATCTGAGGAGAGCTATTTTAGAGAGAGAATGAGCCATTCTAGAGAGAAAGGGAGATCATCTTTGAAGATTGTGAAGAGTAGCTCAAGAATCTGTTGGGTATACCTCTTTATTAGAGTGTGGGACCCAATTGGTTTTGAAAAAAGAGTTTAATTTGGTTTAGTATTAATTATAATATATTTTCATATATTATATTTAATTTGTGGAGATCCAATCAAATTTGGAAACAACTAAGGTTTGATAATAAACCCTAGATTCACAATATTTTAGGGTTTGTTTTTGCTCATCCCGAGGTGAAGAGAACGGCTGCTACACATACTCCACTTTGGTGAAATCAATTATTTGGGTGTGTGAAAAGTGGAATTAATTTGGGTGGTTCTTTGCTTCGTTTTCGGTGTTGATTTGGTTCGTTATTTTGGATCTTCTACAACTCTGGTTCTGAAGATTTTTGTTCATCTATTTGGTGAGGTCTTTCCTCTTGTTTATTTGTGATTATTTGGAATTCACCTAAGGGTGGTTTTGTGAGACCATTAGTGTCTCGTTTGTAATCGTTTGGAACTTATTTGGTTGATAGTGGAATCGGATTTCGATCCCATGGACGTACCTCACATTGAGGGAATCACGTAAAAATTCTTGTGTTGCTTTTGATTTAATTTTTCCGCATTAGTTTTTTCCCATTGATTGATTTACTTGTGGGGAATCACATATTTTTCCTAACAACTGGTATTAGAGCTTACGATTTATTTGGGTTTAATTATTTGTGTAAACCAATGGAGGGGAATGTGGGTCGTATGTCTAGCTTCAATGGAAGCAATTGGGTAACTTGGAAAACTAAAATGGATGACCTATTATTTTGTAAAGATTTGTATGGACCCATTGAGGGTGATAGTGGCAAACCCGAGGGTATGAAAGATGATAAATGGAATAGGCTTAATCAAAAAGCCGTTGGTGTTATCCGTCAATGGATTGATGACAATGTGTTTCATCATGTTGCTACTGAAACTTCAGCACATGATTTATGGAAAAAATTAGAAGGCCTTTATGATAGAAAATCAGCCACAAATAAAGCTTTTTTATTTCGTAAGTTGGTTAATTTAAAATATAAAGAGGGCAGCCCTATTCCGGAACATCTGAATGAAATAAAAAGTATTGTTAACCAACTTGCTTCTATGAAAATTGTTTTTGATGATGAGTTGCAGGCTTTAATGCTACTTAGTTCTTTGCCTGAAAGTTGGGAGACTTTGGTTGTGACCGTTAGTAATTCGGCGCCCGATGGAGTTGTCACAATGGGCCAAGTCAGTAGTAGCCTATTGAATGAAGAAACTAGAAGAAAATCAACGGGTTCCTCTCATTTAGAAGCATTTGTTGTGAGAGGCCGAAGTAAAACAAGGGGGAGAAGTAAGACTCCTCATGGTCGTGATCAAAGCCGTGACAAATCAAAAGATGGTTCTTTTTCAAAAAAAGACATTGAGTGCTATTATTGCCATGAGAAATGACACATGAAGCGGGAATGCCAAAAAGTCAAGAACAAGGAGAAAAGGCGTGACAAAAGTGTGGATAAGAAGCAAGAAGACACTACTACAGTTACTACCGATGATCTCATGGTCGTTTGTGAAGATGATTGTATTAATTTTGTGGGCCAAGAGAGCAATTGGGTGATTGATTCCAGTGTTTCTTTTCATGTGACTTCTCGAGTTGATTTCTTCACTAACTACACCGAAGGAGATTATGATTTTGTTCGAATGGGTAATGAAGGTTTGTCCAAGATTATCGGCATGGGTGATATTTGCTTGGAAACAAATTTGGGCTGCAAGTTGTTGCTTAAAGATGTGAGGCATGTTCCCGACATTCGCCTCAATTTGATCTCTACTGGGAAGCTAGATGATGAAGGCTTCAACAACAAATTTGGTGATGGAATATAGAAGCTCACAAAGGGTTCTTTGGTGGTGGCTAAGTGCAAGAAAACTCATACACTTTATTCGATGCAAGGAAAAATTTGTAAAGGTATTGTCAATGCACTTGAAGATGATACTTCTGACGAATTGTGGCACAAGCGGCTTGGCCATATGAGTGAAAAGGGGCTACAAGTATTGTTCAAGAAAGAGTTTCTACCCGGTTTGAAAAGTACACATCTTAAAACTTGTGTTCATTGTTTGGCGGGTAAACAACATAAAGTTTCTTTTCATAAAAATGTTGCTTCTAGAAAAGAAAATATTTTGGAGTTGATTCATTCGGATGTTTGTGGTCCTTTAAAAGTTAGAACACATGGTGGTGCACTTTATTTTGTTACTTTCATTAATGATTATTCAAGGAAAGTTTGGGCTTTTCTACTAAAAACTAAAGATCAAGTTCTAGAAGTATTTAAGTATTTTCAGGCCATGGTTGAAAGAGAAACAGGGCAGAAATTGAAGTGCATCCGATCAAACAATGGTGGTGAATACATTGGGCCATTTTATGAGTATTGTCGCAGCCAAGGTATTCGGCACCAAAAGACAGTTAAGAAGACTCCTCAACAAAATGGCGTTGTCGAGAGGATGAACCGCACCATTGTGGAAAGAACAAGGTGTTTGCTTTCACAAGCTAAATTGCCAAGATCCTTTTGGGGTGAGGCATTAAAGACAGCGGTTGACGTGATCAATTTGTCTCCTTCCTATCCTTTGAATGGTGATGTTCCAGAAAGAGTTTGGACTGGCAAAGATGTGTGTTATGAACACTTGAGAGTGTTTGGTTGCCGAGCCTTTGTTCACATTCCAAAGGATGAGAGGTCCAAGCTTGATAGTAAGTCAAGACAACATATTTTTCTTAGCTATGGGCGTGATGAATTTGGGTATAGATTGTGGGATCCGGTCGACAAGAAAGTCATTCGAAGCCGTGATGCTGTGTTTCTTGAAGACCAAACAATTGAAGACTTTGGCAAAGGTGATCAACCGGAGCCAAAAACTAGTGATCTCATTGACATGGATCCATCTCCTTCATCTTCAGTTGATGATGAAAATAGGGGAGATATGCAGCCACCTATTGAAGATGTGGAGGATGATGCTAATCCTAATGAAGTTGAGCCAGAAATTGAGGAAGAGCATCCAACTCAAGAACTGCCACCACAACTTGAGTTGAGAAAATCTACAAGGGACCGACAACCTTCAAGAAAGTATCCTCCTAATGAGTTTGTGTTGATTTCTGATCAAGGGGAGTCGGAGAGCTACCAAAAAGCAATTGAGCATGCAAAGAAAAATGATTGGAAAAAGGCAATGGAAGAGGAGATGAATTCCTTATTTGAAAATCACACTTATGATTTAGTGAAGTTGCCTAAGGAGAGGAAAATTCTGAAAAATAAGTGGGTTTTCAAATTGAAGAATGATGGCAAGAATCTGAGGTACAAGGCACGTCTTGTTGTGAAAGGCTTTGGGCAAAAGAAAGGTATTGACTTTGATGAGATTTTCTCGCCGGTTGTAAAGATGTCTTCTATTCGGGTTGTACTTGGCATGCCTGCAAGTATGAACCTTGAAGTTGAGCAACTTGATGTGAAGACCGCATTTCTTCATGGTGATCTTGAAGAAGAAATTTACATGGAGCAACCGGAAGGTTTTGTGGAAAAAGGGAAAGAGAAATTTGTTTGCAAATTGAATAAAAGTTTGTATGGTCTCAAGCAAGCCCCGCAGCAATGGTACAAAAAATTTGACTCTTTCATGATGAATAATGGTTTTTCTAAAACCACTTCGGACCATTGTGTGTTTGTGAAAAATTTCCCGGATGGTAAATTTATTATTCTTTTGCTTTATGTTGATGACATGTTAATTGTGGGTCAAGATTCTACCATGATTAACAGGTTGAAATTGGAGTTGAGCAAGTCTTTTGCTATGAAAGATTTGGGACCGGCAAAGCAAATTCTTGGTATGAAAATTGTTCGTGATCGCAAAGAGGGGCTGATTTGGTTGTCTCAAGAAAGCTACATTGAGAAAGTTCTTGAGAGGTTCAATATGAATAAAGCAAAGCCGGTTGGTTATCCACTTGCAGGTCACTTCAAGCTTAGTTCGAATCAATGTCCTACAAGTGAGAAAGACAAAAAAGAGATGTTGAAAGTTCCTTATGCTTCAACAGTTGGTTTTTTGATGTACGCCATGGTTTGTACAAGACCGGATATTGCTCACGCCGTTGGTGTGGTGAGTCGGTTTCTCTCTAATCCGGGTAAAGAACATTGGCCAGCGGTAAAATGGATTCTAAGGTATCTTCGAGGGACTTGGAAGGTGTGTTTGTGTTTTGGGGATGGTAAGCCGATGCTTGATGGGTTCACAGATTCTGACATGGCTGGTGATGTTGATTCAAGGAAATCTACTTCGGGGTATTTGATGACTTTTGCAGGGAGAGCTGTGGCATGACAATCTAAATTACAAAAATGTGTTGCTCTCTCAACTACCGAAGTTGAATTTATTGCCATTACAGAAGCTTGCAAAGAAGAGTTATGGTTGAAGAAATTTTTGCAAGAGTTGGGTTTGAAGCAAGAAAAGTATGTGCTTTATTGTGATAGTCAAAGTGCTATTCACTTGAGTAAAAATTTTACTTTTCATTCGAGATCGAAACACATTGATGTGAGATACCATTGGATTCGTGATGTGTTAGATTCGAAATTGTTACAACTCGAAAAGGTTCACACAGATGATAATATTTTAGATATGTTGACAAAGACTTTGTCGAGGGATAAAAATTTGAAGTGTCGAACTTTGGCGAGTATGGTTGATATCTCCACCTAAGTTGGTAGGGGGAGAATTGTTGGGTATACTTCCTTATTAGAGTGTGGGACCCAATTGGTTTTGGAAAAAGAGTTTAATTTGGTTTAGTATTAATTATAATATATTTTTATATATTATATTTAATTTGTGGAGACCCAATCAAATTTGGAAAAAACTAAGGTTTGATAATAAACCCTAGATTCACAATATTTTAGGGTTTGTTTTTGCTCATCCCGAGGTGAAGAGAACGGCTGCTACACATACTCCACTTTGGTGAAATCAATTATTTGGGTGTGTGAACAGTGGAATTAATTTGGATGGTTCTTTGCTTCGTTTTCCGTGTTGATTTGGTTCGTTATTTTGGATCTTCTACAACTCTGATTCTGAAGATTTTTGTTCATCTATTTAGTGAAGTCTTTCCTCTTGTTTATTTGTGATTATTCGGAATTCACCTAAGGGTGGTTTGTGAGACCATTAGTGTCTCGTTTGTAATCGTTTGGAACTTATTTGGTTGATAGTAGAATCGGATTTCGATCCCGTGGACGTACCTCACATTGAAGGAACCACGTAAAAATTCTTGTGTTTCTTTTGATTTAATTTTTTCGCATTAGTTTTTATTCCCATTGATTGATTTACTTGTGGGGAATCACATATTTTCCCTAACAGAATCTACTAATACAAGTGATAATCAAAGCTCTAGGTAAATAACTGAACTCTAATTCACGAGTTTAAGTTCATAAAGATGTGAATTCAAAAAGTGTATGTAAATAAATGTAAGAATTGAGTTGAACATGTGGAGATTAGGATCAATACGTGCATGCATGTATAAATATGTTATATTTTCTCATATTTGAGCATAAACCATGTTAATCATGTTGAATTGGGAGTTATTTGATACATGCATTCATGAGTCATAAGGTTATGAAACTCCATTCCATGTTTTGAAAATGAGATAACAAGAGTTCAAGCTAGATTCACATATGCATGAAAGTTAAGAGTTTCGTTTTGTCAAATTCATGAAGTTTACAATTTAAATTTTGATGAATTCATGGAATTTTGGAACAATAGGCTTAAACTAACTTCAAATATATGTATTTAAAAGTGTTCTTGCATGTTTGAGTGAGTCATGCATGAATTTGGAGCCTTAGAGTTGTGTTTGAAGCTCAAACAGAATTCTGGAAAATCCAAAATTCGAGCAGTTCGCTCGAGCGATGGAAGTGTCACTCGAGCATACATTTCAAGCTCCTAGTACTTTTGTAGACATTGGGGTTGGCTCGACCAATCAATAGATCGCTTGAGCGACCACCCTTTATTTTCAATCTTGGCTCGAGCAACCAAAAAGTTGACTCGAGCGTAAAATGAGAGCATTGGGTACTTTTGCAGACCAAGTGACCCGCTCGAGCAACCAATATTGCGCTCGAGCGAAGTGCACTATTTTAGGAAACTTTGACAAGTTGTTTTATGTTTCCATTTCCATTCTTTTTCATTTATGAACATTCTTAGGCATACATTGAGCATCCTAAATAAACCAAAGACTTAGAAAGAAGCCTAAGAAGGATAAACGAATTTGAGAATAGATTGAATTGTATTGTCACCCAATTTTCGTATATGCTATGAATTGTATAGGGTCAATCACGAGGACGAATCAACCATCTGAACACTGTGAGTAATATCTTAGTAAAGATATTTTCAAATATGTTATTTTCTAAATATTACCTGTGTGGTAAGTTTTCCAAACTCATGACTTTATATTGATGGTGTTTGGAAAGTGGGTTTTTATGTAGGTTTTTTTAGATGTAGGATATTATTGAAGAAAATTTTTTTTGTGTTTTGGAAGATAGTTGGGTTTTTTTTTTTGATTGGATGTGATGTTTGTGAGAGAAAAAGTGAAATGATTATGGGGTTGGATGTGATATTTTGTTTGGATGTGTTTTTTTTGGTTTTGCAAAATTTTTGTCTTTTAGTGGAAAAAATGAGAAAAAACTCAACTAAAATTCTTCCCAAACACCACCATTATGAATGAGTATTCTACCTGTCCAATTCATAAAAGACTTGAAATATAATTGATAAGCACGAAATTATAAGATTGGACCAAAGGTTGTTTTGTATGAATACACAATGGGGTTGTTTGGTATGTTTGATGAGAATATGAAATGGGCCCGAGGCCGTTTGGTATATTTGACAAGGGCACAGAATGGGCCCTAGGCTATTCAGTATATTGGACAAGATAGGCCTACCTAAGGTCATCTCACATCTGAATTGGACCAAAGGTCATTTTGTATGATTGTTAAATGGACCAAAGGTCATTTTGAACAAGGAATTGATTGTACCAAAGGTTGTTTTCAATGTGAATACAAATGTGAATATGATTATGCTTATAAACGCACCCGTGAATATGAATTTGGAAGTAATGGACCTAAGGTCGTTTCGTACATATGATATGAAGGACCAGATAGTCATTTGTGCATAGATTCATTAAATATGAACATGATCTTGAATTTGAATATGCACATGAATATGAATATGGAAATGTTGGACCCAAGGTCATTTAGTACATATGTTATGATCAGTTATGAAAAACATTTGGACCCAAGGTCGTTTTGTCCCTTCGACATGTACTACGTATAATTAATTGGACCAGAGGTCATTCCGCTATGATTTGTTGAAGTACGATATGAATGGAAATTATAGCGACTCTGGCTTAAACCCAACCCGTTTATTGTTTTGGATTGGAGAGTCCTTGTCGTATTTGGTTGTCCATGTCCTTATTCATCTTATACTTCATTGAGTTTGGCTATTAAACTATCGTTGTCGTGTTTGGAACAAGTTTGTAGCTTGTTTTTCAAAAGAAATTTTGGCCTCTTCGCTCAAGCGGTCTTTTGTCGCTTGAGATGTCCTTATGAGCTCTCGGTACTTTTGCAGGTCTGCAAAAGTACTGGGAGGGTGGTGTTTTACCTTGAGCGGTCCTTTTTGCTCTCGAGCAGTCTTGGCTCGAGCTGTCATTCTTGTGCTCAAGCGGTCTTTTTGAACTCTCAGTACTTTTCCAGGCCTACAAAAGTACTGGAGGGTGGTGTTTTTCGCTCGAGCGGTAACTTTGTTCGCTCAAGCGGTCTTACTTGTTGTGTCTGGTCGCTCGAGTGACCATTCTTGCTCTTAACCAGTCTGCGCGTATATCAGTCCATAAAGTCACATTTTTTGATCACTTTTTCACATCTCTCTCTCTCTCTCTCTCTAAACACTCCAAATTCTCAGATCTCTTTCCTCTCTCTCTAGTTCTTGAATATTTGACCCAAATACACCTAGATACACCAATTTCTCTACCCTAGTTCTTTTGTTAAAAAGGTAAAGCTCACCTAGAGTTTCGTTTTCATCAGAGCAAAGTTCATTTTCGACTTCGTCAAGTTCCAACTCTTGTTCTTCTTGGTTCTTGTGTTTGAGGTAGGGATTACTTTGACCATTTTTATGATTTTTAACTTGGTTATTTGCTTTCCTAAACAAGATAGTGATTTGGGAATTTTGAATAAAACTTAGGATTTGGTTTTGAAATCAAAAGAGGGGTTTTCAAAATGGGCACTTGTATATAATTGTGGCTTTGTATAAATGGTTGGGTTGTACTAAATGGTAGATTTTATCTATGGAGATTGATTTTTAAAGAAATGGGATTTTGCCCTAAATTGTGAGAATTTGATTTTTGAAAAGAGGAAATAGAATTAATGTTGGTTATATGGAATTGAAACTATGATGATGATGATGATGATGATGATGATGATGATGGTAGAGTTGGATATGAATTATCACTCCTACTTGGAAATATTGAAAAGTATATCTGTGTTGAAAATTTATTTATCTATTTAGAGATATCTGTTTTGAGCTATCGGTGGAGGATAGCTATGATTGTTGTAGAAATTACATGAGAATTAGGTGAATTGAAACTATTTTCTCATCTGTATCCATTGAGCATTGTAACATATTTAACACATTGAAAATGTTGTTGTTTTGAGAAAAAGGGATGTACACCTTAGTGAATCTAGATGAGCATGTAGTTAAGGAATTATGTTGCTTTGTGTCCTTGGAGAAAGACAAAAACTCGCGGGGTTAGGTATTGAGCCTTCCGGTTAATACCGGTAAAAATGACAAATTGGTAGTGCTTGTAGTCTACTTGCAGACACGTCCTAGAGATTCCCAGTGTTATATCCACTGCCCTGTTTTCTATTATAAAGCAAATAAATTATTGAATTATGATATAACCTGGCATTGCATGGTTTTAGAAAGAGATATAAAATGTTTTGATACAGGCATTGCATATGTATTCACCTTATAACTCTTTAAAGATTCATACACTATGTCAGAGTATCTTTACTAGGCTTTGGCTCACCCATGTGAAAAATCATTTTCAGGTGCTGATGATATACCTCCGCCAAGGCAATAGCTTGGGAAAACTTGGAGTCAAGAGCTTCTATTTTTGTTATTGTTGTATTTATTTTGTACAAGACTAGGGCTTTATTTGTATTGAGTTTAAACTCACTTTTGTCGTAACCAAGCATCGACTTGGAAAGTTGTAGCCCTTAAGGCATTCATATATCTGTTTGACTTTTATTTCATATTATTAACTTGTGGCACATTCTATAGATTCAGTGTTAGGGCTTATGAAAATAAAAATGCATGTGTTACTCTTTTGTACACTTGAAGTATATGAATGGAAAGTGATTATGTTCGGAAATATATTGTTAATTAATGACTGCCATGGGATAAATATTGGTTATTATTTCGGGGCGTTACAACTTGGTATTAAAACTACTGGGTTTGAATACCTTGGGATCGTGGGGGAGTGGCTATTATCACAATGGGTTCCCTTGCTAAATGATATTAGGAATAAATCTGGTATATATGTGATAACATGCTTATGTGACTAAGTAGGTATGGGATTTAATTTCTAGAAGTCCTGTTAGAAGAGCACTTGATCACTGTTATTTCTAACTGGAACTCTGGCAATATCGCGGGACGATCAATATCTAGAAAGGAAATCCATATATGTTTATGTGACTACGTGTTTGTTTATGTGGAGTGAATTAATTGTTGTCCACCATTTTAGGACGCGAGTGAGTTAGTTTCGACACATTTGTAAATACACTAATCTCTTGTGTTTCCTTTATTAGGATGTCAGGACGTGAACGTGGTAGTGGTGGGCATAGCAGGCCTAGACAGCAGGAGGTGCCATTACCGGATGATATTCTAGCGCAGGAAGAAGGGGTTGGTCAGACCAATGTGGCATCGGCTAGTCAACAGGCCATAAGCGCTTTAGCAAATTAAATGGTCAGAGCTTTGTGGAAATCCATGGACATTCTCAAAGCCAAGAATCAAGTCCAGGCCTATGTGCGGAGATAGGGCCGTCTTTTCTGAAGAGGGACTTCTTCCGGTCGAATCCAGATGAGTTTGTGGGTGATCTGAAAGAGCCACTGAAGGCAAATGAGTGGCTAGAGCAGATGGTGAAGACGTTTGAGATACTTGGCATCGAGGACGATGGGTTGAGAGTGACCTTGGCATCCTTTCAACTGAAAGGATATGTAGGTCAGTGGTGGATGTTTGTGCAGGGGCGCATTGGGAAAACTTGGGAGGCTTTGTCAATGCATTCTAGAACAAGTTTTTATCTCTCACTGTTAGGGAGAAGTTGAGGGAGTAGTTCTTGAAGCTCAAGGAACGGGTGGCAGTGTTTGAGGCTGTCTTCACTAGTTTGTTAAGATTTGCACCAGTGATTCGTGATTCGACACAGATTTAATTGCAACAATCCCCAAACAATCAAAACTAACAATCTAAATTATCTAGCACATACGAAAGTGATTTAAATTGTTGTTTCACAATTAATAAATCGACATAAATGATTTTTACGTCGAAAAAATCACAATTGGAGCACTTCCAATTGTAATAAAAAAAAAAAAAACCACGAGTGAAACATCACTAATCAATCCACAATGAAAAATGAAAATACACAAGATTACCAAATAATTTACCCAACACTCTATAACATCGTCTTCAACAACTTGTGCCACCTTCGTCTCGAAATTGATTAGTCTGATATTGAATCCACAACACCCACGTCAAATCCACAACAATGAGCTACTTTAAACTCCTTAAAAGCCTTCACGCTTGAATCTTCGGAATCCACCGAACATGAACTCTTTGATTTGAATTATCAAACAACCCTTTGGTGTAAACAATTTAGATCATGAGATTAACTCACCAAGACATCAAAGGAAACAAGTACCTCCAAATAAAAACCCCAACCCTCAAGAATAAGATCTGGAAGCTACAACCCTAAAATCTGACTTCCACGTAGCTTTATAGTGAACAAGGTTGTGAAGACCGCTCAAGCCATAGAATGGTCGCTCGAGCGGTATGACTCAAGTGCGTGAAATCCATAAGTGCCTTCGCTCGAGCGGTAAATGCTTCGCTCGAGTGTAAAATTAGAATTTCCAGTATTTTTGCAAGCTCCTAAAACTACTGAGAGATCAACTTCTTCACTCGAGCAATCAAGTAAAAAACTTGGGCACAAATTACAACTGAAATTATATTTGTTTGCAAAATTGACAACACGAAGAGACCTACCACTTTTCTTTCTTTCCATTGTTTAGAAGTGGTTTGGAAGTATTATAAGTTTGATAATGTTGTTCTTTTTGTGTTTTTTTTTTTTTTTATTAAATGAAAAAAATTATTCAATATACATAAATGTTTTAAAAACAAATAAAAATAAAATAAAATAACATATTAAATGAGTTGTTGAAATTTCGCTAGAGAATGGCCTAAGGTCATGAGGTGACCTACGGTTGTGCAAAAGTTAGAGAAGAGGTGCCAGAGGTGCGCTAAATTTGCTATTAAAAAAAAACTACTGAAATCCCTGCCATATGAGGCACAATGAAACTAGTAAAGTTTTATACTAAATTCACAAAATTTACGAAGTCATTAAAGGTGGACTTTACTTTAAATTTGACGTAAAATATAATAATATTATAATATAACAATTCATATAACTAACCTTGAAAAGATAAAATTGAGTTTCTTGGCACTTCTTAACGATAACAATTCATATATGTCAAGAAATAAGCTTTGTCATTCAAGCCTTTCAAGGTCTAATAGTAAGCGCAAAAGCACGACAGTTATTGTTTGGTAATTGATTTTTTTAGTTAATTTTTTAATTTTTTAATTATTTTAATTTGAGATTAAAATTTTGTTTGATTTGACTTGACTTTTTTTACTTTTAAGGACGGGAAAAATGATTATAAATTCAATGTAATATTTTATTTTATTAATTTATGTAATCTTTTTATCTTTGGTACATTTTTAGTTAAAAAGTCAATACCAAATAAAACTCTGAACAATTTGAATTATCAATCCGTAATGAACACATCGAGACAGAACAACACCCTCGAGATAAGTTTCTTCTTTTTTTATAGGGCTTGTTTGGTTTATTTTTGGGAGAGTTGTTTTTGAAAAAAAATTTAGGGAGAGAGTTTAGAAATTTTTTTTGTTTGTTTGGTTGTCTATTTTGGGAGAGTTATTTTTTTGGGAGTTTGGGATGATTTGATATTTTGGGAGAATTTGAGTAGATGTGTGTAAGAGAAAAAATGATTGAGAATGAGAGAGAAGAGAGAAAAAGTGATTGATTGATGTGTAAGAGAGAGAAAGTGATTTTGGAAATTTTTTGAGAAAAACTCAAACAAAATAATTTTTTAGAAATTTTTTTCTAAAACTTATCTCCCAAATACAAACCAAATATACCCATAGTACCCTGACCTAATTAAAACAAACCAAGTCAAAAAGTCAAGGTCATAGGCTATTTTTTTTTAGTAAAATGCCATTATTCAAAACATATTGTTGTTTGTAAAAACACACAAAAACAACTAATACATTGGCAGGACGGCTAGGATGTCCCAATTTAGGAGTTGTTTGGAATGTTTTAAATAAGTGTATTTTTTGACTTTTTATAAAAAGATGTGTAGAAAAGTAGAGAGGAGATATTGATTGATATGACCCAAAAAAAATAAAAAAATAAAAAATGTGAACTTATTTAGTCTTTCCAAACAAGGCCTTAATAAAGGTGGACACACTTTTTAATATAATTTTTAGTGTTATGTCTCAAAATTTTCATTATTTGAAATTTTTACATAATTTAAAGATTATAAATAAGTTAAGACATTAGAAAATGTGTATTTGCTGTAAATTATCGAAATTATTTATTACTTTTTATTATTGGATAAATTACATTGTGCACACCTGCATTTTATATCTGGGTCCCTTGTTTGTCTATTAATTTTAACTGTTCACCCATTGCAGTCTTTGTTACATTGGAATATGGTCCTTCCTTTAGTTTAGTGTTAAATTATCCTTCCATTAGTTTTGGTTACATTGTAATATGGTCTTCCATTAATTTAGTGTGAAGTTACATAAAAATGTTGTAAACTTTTTGTTTTTGCATTATTAACGTAAAATTGCCCCCCAAACAAAACCAAAACCATGATGAGAGTGCAGACTCTCACAAATACATATACTCTAATGTGTATGTATAAAGATGAGATCAAATCAAATCTTTCGTACCCATAATATTATTATACTTTTTAGGCATGGCATGGCAACACCTATCAAGAAAAAAAGGGACCCCTTAATGAGTTATATTTATCCCATTTGCCAGGTCTACGACACAGTTTGGTCACCCACCCACCCTCACTCTCACTATGGTCCAATAAGACCATCCTCATTCCCATTTTCTACAACCTTGAAATGACCTTTTTATTCATATTTTCAAAATTATCAAAAATCAAGAATTGAAAAGGTTTTAGTAATTGAAATATATATATATATAAATGTGTACCTGTTACGTATTTTTGTGGTATATATTACATATTTTTATGATAAATATTACATAATTTTTTGATAAAGTTGCGACAATTTGTGATTCGAAAATGAAATTACACATAATAATATTAAGCATTTTTGCAGTAATATTACGCATTTTCTTTTCCAAACATTTTCTAACCAAAATATATGTAACATTGCCACAAAAATGTGTGGCATTACCATAAAATATATAATTCCATTTCTAAATAACAAATTGTCATAACTCTATACAGATTTTTCTACTAAATAGGGTCATTTTTTAACATTTTTTTTTTCTTCTCAAAATTAGGTCATCTCAAACTTGCTTTATTTATAAAGTCATAGTCTAATTTGATGTAATTTAAAAATTAAAAAAGAAGTTACAATTGAGAAATAAGTTTAATATATATATAAATAATAATAAAAACTTAAGCTTGGTAAATAACTCCATATCTACATGTATAAAGCTGGAGAATGTTATATGCATACAAATATGTATTTTGAGGAAGAAATTCTCTCCAATGTATTATTTGGATTGATATATGTGTTATTTGGATCTATGGAGCCCATTACAGTTTATTGATACCTTATTATGCTCATTTTTAGATCTCACTCTAGTGATCTGCATTATGTATCTAGAAAGCCTCCATATGTAGATCATCATTATAAAAAAAAAAAAAGACTAGTTTCGTTCAACAATCGTATCTACACAATTTTTTTATATTAGTCTTCAAAAAAAAAATGGATGACAAATATAACTTTAAAAATAAGCCATTTATTTCTAAAAAGAAATATAATGAAATTATGTGAAAATGATTATCATTTGAATTTGATTTTTTATGGATGATCTACACAAAGGGTTCTAGAAGATGAATGACAATTGTAATCACCAAAATCACTTTTCTAAAATGTCTATTGTATCCTTCATCATCCATATGTCCATCACCTTCATCCATGTAATGCCCCAAAAATAATAATAACAACCCAACTCATAATATTTAATATAAATATAACATACGAGACAAGAATCTTTCATTCATACTCCTTGATCATACAAAAGATGACATGTATCCGTATAAATTCATAAATCCTAGATCCTAAATCTATAACATATGACATGTGTATAAGAATTGAAATAAAAGGAGAATCAAGTAATTTTATATCCTAATGGCTATATCTTTCCAAGTCAATGCTTGAGTATAATAAAATGAGTTCAACTCAATACAGTTAAAATCCAAGGCTTGTACAAAAATAATTACATCAAAAGAAAAACAAAAGAAGCTCTTGGCTCCAAGTCCTCCCAAGCTATGTCCTTGATGGAGGCATATCATCTGCATTTGAAAGTTGTTTCCACACAAGATGAGCTAAAACCCAGTAGAGATACTTTAACACCACGCATAAATCTTAACGAAGTCATAAGGTGAATGCATATGCAATGCTATTTATCAAACATTTTACATTTTTATCTCAAAACAATGCAATGTCAGGATTATATAACAATTCATGAAAAAATATATATCAGAAAATAGGGCAGTAGATACAAAGCACTAGGAATCTTTAAATACATGTCTGCCAGTAGGCTATACAAGTACTACCAAAGCCATTTTATAGGTATTAACAGGAATGATCGGCGCGCGGGTTTCTGGACTTTCACCAAGGACATATAGGCCAACAATATAAACTACAACTACACACCCTAACCAAATCACCAAAGTATACTTCCCTTTTTCTCAAAAATAATACATTTTCAATGTTTAAGTATGAAACAATATTCAATGCAAGATGTATGAGTGATTAGTTTCAATTCTCCTAATTCTCATGTAATTTCTACAACAATCAAAGCTATCCTCCATTGATAGCCCAAACAGATATTTCTATTCAACAAATAATTTCTAACAAAAAATATAATCTCATCATTTTCAAAATGGGAGCGATATTACATATCCAACTCCGCCCTCATCATCAACAGATACATTCATTTCATCTTTCAAAACCCAACATCTTTTCCCTTTCGTAAAACCAACATTAATTCACATAAAACTTCCTTTATTTCCAAAAATCACTTTTAAATAAAGATCCTCCCATATTTCAACACAATCCATCAATATACACACATCCATAACCCTTCTCAATCATTTATTTGAAAAACCCCTCTTTTACTTTTCAACACCAAACCCTAGGTTTAACTCAAAACCCTCAAATCACTAAGGGTATGTTTGGTTTGTGTTTGAGAGATGTGTTTTAGAGATAAAAAGTACGAAAACATGTTTGGTTTGGTTTTTTGGGAAATTTGTTTTGGAAAATTGTTTTGAGAGAGAGTTTTGGAAAAAGTGATTGATTTGATGTGTGTGTGAGAGAGATTTGTTTGGAAAACTTGTTTGGTTTGTGTGTTTTGGGAAATTTTTTTGGAAAAATTTGTTTGGTTTGATTACTTTTGAAAACTTATTTGTAGAGAAAATTTCCGAAATTTTTTTCAGAAACACAAACCAAACGAACCCTAAATCTTTTTGATGAGCAAATAACTAGGTTAAAAATCATAAGAGAGGTTGAAAAAAATCCCTACCTTAAGAATTGAAAAGGAAGAGAACACGTGTGAAAATTTGGCAAAGCCAAAAATGATATCATCTCCGATTAGATTGAAGTTCTCGACGTGCTCTACCTTTTTCTCCAAAGGACTAAGGTGGAGAAATCAACGAATGATGGAGTATTTCGGCTTTTAAGGCAAGAACTAAAGAGAAAGTGTGAAGAACTAGGGTTTTGCAATGTTTTATAGAGAGAGGAAGTGAAAAAGTGATAAAAAATTTCCTTTTTCCGAATTGATATACGCGCAGACTGCTTGAGCGACCAAAACATTGCTCGAGCATCACAGACAATAAGTAACATCGCTCGAGCAACCAAAACACCACTCAAGTGCACAATAAACCCTTTCTAAAAGTTTTGCAAACTGAAGAAGACCGCTCGAGCGCAAGAATTACCGCTCAAGCGAAGAACACCTTACTCTTAGAAGTTTTGCAGACCTACAAAAATATTGTGAGATCTCAAAGACCGCTCGAGTGAATAAGCAAAAATCTGGACAATAACTCTTTTGAAAAACTAACTCCCAACCTGTTTCAAACATAACAATAACTCCCAAACAACCAAACAACCAAACTCAACTAACAATACGGTGAATAAGGACATGAATAACTAGTAATCCCGGATCTAAGAGCATGAAATGAATCGAGCCTAAACTGGAATTGTTATAATGTCCCCCCTTTAAGAAATTTTGTCCCCGAAATTTAAATCAAACCACTAACCACCGAGTTTCAACTCCATTGCTCACCAACATAATAAAGACGATAAAACAAGGTCATCCAGTACCAAACACTACAATTGAAATTCCCAAAAGATTTCAATGTTACATATTACATCATGAATAAGATTTTCAACACAATTATCAATTATCAACAAATAGGTCCAGATACTTCTCAAGGATTTCCGCCTCACATTCCTAAGTTGCTTCTTCAACCCTATGATGTCACCACAACAACTTAACCAATGGAATAGTCTTGCCCCTCAAGACTTGATCCTGAGAATCTAACACCGGAACAAGTCTCTCTTCATACGAGGTATCATCATCTACTTCTAATTTGGACTAATCTAGCATGTGTAAAGAATCAGGCTAGTACTTCTTGAGCATACAAATGTGAAACACGTTATGAACCCTGAAAATCTAGGATGGTAAAGCCAAACAATAAGCTATCTCCCCAATGTGCTCTAAAATCTCAAAAGGCCCAATAAATCTAGGAGATAACTTCTTCCTCTTCCCAAATTTCATCAAACGCTGCATCAGTGATATTTTCAGGAATACGTGATCCCCTACTTCAAAAGATAGAGGTCTTCTCCTATGGACGGCATAGCTCTTTTGATAACTCTGAGCCGAAAACAACCTCTTACGAATAAGTGCAATCTTTGTCGTTTTCCGGACTAACTCTGGACCTAACATAGGTGCATCACCCACCTCGGCCCAACACACAGAAGATCTACAAGATCGGCCATACAAGGCCTCAAAAGGTGCCATACTAATACTTACTTGAAAGCTATTATTGTAGGCAAATTCCACCAAGGGTAAATGTCTCTCCCACGATCCCTTAAAATTGAGAACGCAAGCCTGGAGTATGTCCTCTAAAATTTGAATGGTGCGCTCGGACTGCCTGTCAGTCTGAGGATGATATGTGGTACTAAAGGTCAACTTAGTGCCCAAGGCACCCTGTAGGCTCTGCCACAACTGAGCCATAAAACAATAGTCACTGGAACCCATGAAGTCACACTATATCTCTAACATATAGGTCGGCAAGGTAGTCTACTGAGTCACTCGTTCGCATAGGTACAAAGTGTGCAGATTTGGTCAACCGGTTGACAACTACCCATACCGCGTCATTACCCCCGTTGAGTCCTTGGAATACCTACAACAAAATCCATCATGACATGCTTCCACTTCCACTCGACTATAGGAAAAGGTTGCAACAAACCCGCTAGTGTACGATGTTTGGCCTTCAATTATTGACAAATAAGGCACCTCAAAACAAACGCGACTACATCTCTTTTCAACCCCCTCCACCAAAACTGGCGACTAAGATCATGATACATCTTTGTGCCTCCCAGGTATACCACAAGGCATGAATGGTAGAACTCTTGGAGTACCTCCTCTCTACAAGATTCTAGCACATAAAGAGGTCCCCTGAACATTCGGGGACCTCTGTTTGGAGCCCGTCATCCGTTCCTCCTCCGCTTGAATCACGATCCCTAAGTGGGCCGCCGACTCCACAAGATGGCCATAATTCCTAATCATTGACCCGACTACCTTAAAAAGGAGCCCAATCCTCAACCTCTTCTCGAACTTGATGCAACGGCATTCCTCCGTCGTCACAAGTTCCGGTGCAAACCTCGATAAACTAATAAAAGCAATCTCAAACTCGACTACCGATGTGTTTAGCTGTTTAAACTTCAAAAACTAGTCTCTTAGCTTTTCTCTTACTGTGGGTGGCAAAAACTTGTCCTTGAAGGTATTAACAAAAGCCTCATAAATTACACCGATACGCCCTCGTGCAAACTTTCACCACTAGCCTGTATCTCCCTTCAGCTAGAAAGAAACCAAGGCCACTCTCAACCCATCGTCCTCAATACCAAGCATCTTGAAAGCATCTCGAACGTCTTTACCATCTCGAACGTCTTTACCATCTGTTCCAACCACTCGCCAGCCTTCAATGGCTCTTTCGGATCCCACAAAAACTCATCCGAATTCGATCAGAAGAACTCCCTCTTTAGAAAAGATGGCCATGTTTCTGCAACATGGGCCTGGACTTGACTCTCAACCCTGAGAATATCCATGGATTCCAATAATGCTCTGGCCATTTCGTGGGCCAAGGCACCCATGACCTGCTGGCCTACTGGCTCGACCACCTTGCCATGACCAACTCCCTTCTCTTATACTGGAATTTCATCCGGTATCAGCACATCCTATCGTCTAGGCCTTCCATGCCTACCACCACCATACCCACGTCTAAACATTCTAATAATGGTAACACGAAAGATTAGCACACTTACAAATGTACCGAAGCTAATTCGCTCACGTTCTAATACAATAGAAAATAAGTAATTCATTCCACATAAGCACCGAATCACATAATCACAAACGAATTTCCTTCATAGATAATGACCATTCTGCAACATTGCCAGAGTTCCAGTTAGAAATAACAATGACCAGGTGCTCTTTTAACAGGACTTTTAAAAACTCATAGATCCAATCAATATCTTAGAAACAAAATCTCATACACATCTAGTCACATAAACATGTTATCACAAAACATATCAGGTCTACTTCTAATATTATCTAGCAAGACAAACCCATTGTGGTAAAAAGCACGTCCCACGATCTCAAAGTATTCAAACCGAGTGGCTCTGATACCAAGTTGTAATGCCCCAAAAATAATAACAACAACCTAACTCATAGTATTTAATATAAATATAACATGTGAAATAATAACCTTCCATTTATACTCCTTGATCATACAAAAGATGACATATGCGCGTATAAATTAATAAATCTTAGATCCTGAATTTATAACATATGACATGTGCACAAGAATTAAAATAAAAGAAGAATCAAGTAATTTTATATCCTAATGGCTATATCTTTCCAAGTTAATGCTTGGGTACAACAAAATAAGTTCAACTCAATACAGTTAAAGCCTAAGGCTTGTACAAAAATAATTACATCAAAAGAAAAACAAGAGAAGCTCTTAACTCCAAATCCTCCCAAGCTATGTCCTTGGTGGAGGCATATCATCTGCACCTGAAAGTTGTTTCCACATAGGGTATGCTAAAGCCCAATAGAGATACTTTAACAGCTTCTACAAATCTTAACGAAGTCATAAGGTGAATGCATATGCAATAACTTGTCAAACATTTTACATTTCCATCTCAAAACAATGCAATGTCAGGACTATATAACAATTCATGAAAAAATATCCTTTACATCAAAAAACAAGGTAGTGGATACAAAACACTGAGAATCTCTAGGTACGTACCTGCTAGTAGACTATACAAGTACTACCAAAGCCATTTTACCGATACTAACCAGAAGGATCGGCACTTAACCGCGCGGTTTCTGCACTTTCATTAAGGACATATAGGCCAATAATATAAATCACAACCACACCCCCTAACAAGATTCACCAAGCTATACACTCATTTTTCTCAAAAATAATATATTTTTAATGTTTAAGTATGAAACAATGTTCAATGCAAGATGTATGAGTGATTAGTTTCAATTCACCTAATTCTCATGTAATTTCTACAACAATCAAAGCCATCCCTCCACCGATAGTCCAAAACAGATATTTCTATTCAACAGATAATTTCCAACAAAAGATATAATCTCATCATTTTCAAAATAAGAGCGATATTACATATCTAACTCCACCCTTATTATCAATAAATATATTCATTTCATCTTTCAAAACCAAACATCTTTTTTCATTTTTCTTTCATAAAACCAACATCAATAATTTTCAAATAAAACTTCCTTTATTTCCAAAAATCACTTTTAAAGAAAGATCCATCCATATTTCAACACAATCCATCAATATACACATATCCATAACCCTTCTCAATCATTTATTTGAAAAACCCTTCTTTTACTTTTCAACACCAAACCCTAGGTTTAACTCAAAACCCCCAAATCACTAGATCTTTTTGATGAACAAATAATTAGGTTAAAAATCATACGAGAGGTTGAAGAAATCCCTACCTTAAGAATCGAAGAGGAAGAGAACAAGTGTGAAACTTTGGCGGAGCCGAAAATGATATCCTCTCCGATTAGATTGAAGCTCTCGACGTGCTCCACTTTTTTCTCCAAAGGACTAGGGTGGAAAAATCAACGAATGATGGGGTATTTGGGGTTTTAAGACGAGAACTAGAGAGAGTGTGTGAAGAACTAGGGTTTTGGAATGTTTTAGAGAGAGAGAGAGAGGAAGTGAAAAAGTGATAAAATTTTTCTTTTCCCAAACTGATATACGTGCAGACCGCTCAAGTGAACAAAACACTGCTCAAGCATACAATGACCCCTTCCTAGAAGTTCTGCAAACTGAAGAAGACCGCTCGAGCGCAAGAATTACTGCTCAAAAAGAACACCCTACTCACAGAAGTTTTGTAGACTTGCAAAAATACTATGAGATCTCAAAGACCGCTTGAGTGCAAGAAAGACCGCTCAAGCGAACAAGCAAAAATCTAAACAATAACTCTTTTGAAAAACTAACTTTCAACTTGTTTCAAATACAACAATAACTCCCAAACAACTAGACTCAACTAACAATATGGTGCATAAGGACACGAACAACTAATAATCCCGGATGTAAGAGCATGAAATGGATCGAGTCTAAACCGAACCGTTATAATCCAAATACTCATATTCATATTTGAATAATACATACGGTTGCAAAAATTAGGGCAATTAAGTAAAATTATTAAATAAAGGGAGAGTAATTGTCATTTAACGGTAATACATTAGTGGTGAGCATGGTCTGGATTGGGGTAAAATCAAGACCAATCTGTTATCTACGGTTCCGAAAAAAATTGGAACCAATCCAATCCGTTTAAATCGTGGAACCAATTCGAACCAATTCATTTAAATACGAATTAGATCAGTTTAGGATCACGAATTCACATAATTAAATAACAAAAAAAAAAATATAGAACAATTTAATTTCATAAAAGCATAAGCTTAGCATCATATTAGTTCCAAAATAGTAACATGTCTTTTCATAATAGTGACATACTGTTTTAGAATTTAAACAATCATAAGAAAACTGGTTCCACCATAAGTATTTAGACCATTACAAATTAAAACTAAAAACCAACAAACAATAGCAATAAAAGTAGATACTACATGGATTTAGGTTTGGGTTTAGGTTTTATATGGAATAAGAGAAGATACTATGGGAAAGGATGTATAATATAAATATAGACTATTTGTATATGGTTCAGATCGGTTCCAATCCAGAATCGATTCTTGGACTATGAATTTTTAATTTTTCAATCCGGAACTGAACCACAGATTTAAAAAACTGAATTGAACTAAACTGGATCGGATTACGGATTTCACAAATTCTTTACTCAGCCCTATAATACATATTTAAATACAAGGATAATATAATAATTTCATCACCTCCATTAATATTATTAAAATTGGCATCACTGCATGATAGGTAAATAATATTACTTTGAATGAATTGCCCTATTATGATTTAACGAAATAGGAGAAATCTTATATGCAACTTCATATTATTCCCATGAAACTTCCACTAAGAAATGTATTCATTGATAAATAGATAAATAAAATTTTATTTATTATTATTATTAATATTGTCTACTTTAGGTCTACACAATTTGAAGTAACTCAAGGTATAGGTCCATAGGTCATTGAAAAATATTGTAAAATAAAGTGAGGTAGTCCATTCCAATTTTCTCAATTCTTGTAATCTTACTCTATTTTTATTTAATTTTTTTTCACATTTTTCATGTGCATACATGCTAGACATGCTCCACCAACTTCAATGGCACTAAAACTCTAATATATAAAGATATATATATTGGATAGGCAGCCTTAGAAAATTTGTAGTCAATCCTTTGGTACATTTGCTTAGTTATTCTTTTTTTGCTATTTGACAATTACATATCTTACATATAAAAATAGTTCCATATTGTGCTTCCACTCAGACATTATGACACCTTTATGCAGCCATTGTACATCCACAACAATATTTCTAGTGATATAAGATTGACCAAATTAATAAATTTATTGTTATATACCAAGAGAGTGGGAAGCACATAACAATCCACTTAAGGGTCAATGCTGTGCTTTGTGTTTTATTTAAGAATAAATCCCCGTAGCTCGAATGCTACGGGGCTCGAATGGCTCGAGGGGGAGGGAGAGAAGGAGAAAAGAGAGGGAGAGGGAGAGGGAGAGGGAGAGGGAGAGAGAGAGAAGCAGAGGCCATCGTCCGTCGTCGTCCGTCGTCGAAGAAGCGTCGCCGATCGCCGTCGTCCTCGTCGTCCTCGTCGTCGTCCTCGTCGCAGAAGCTTCGCCGATCGCCGTCGTCCACCGCCGCCTCCTCCTCCTCCCCCTCCCTCCTCCTCCTCCTCCTCCTCCTCCTCCCTTCTCCAGCCGATTTTATGGCCCCCTCCCCTCCCTCCTCCTCCTCCCCCTCCCTCCTCCTCCTCCCTTTCCCTTCTCTTCTTCTCCCTTCTTCTCCCTTCTTCGATCTGCAGAAAACCAGGAAAAAAGAAAAAAAAAGAAAAAAAAAAAAGGGGTCAAAACGACGTCGTTTTGACCCCTCGAGCCACAAATCGAGCCAATGTTTCGAGCTACCAATCACTACTGTTTATTTAATGTTATTTTTGGTAGGGCAGAAGGCAACTTTTTCCATTATTATCTACTCTTTCAGGAAAAGCATTCAAATTAATACCCTGAAAAATAGACAAGTTTTATCTAAAATTTTAACACTTTTAAACCAATTTCTTTTTACTTTGGTAAATAACATAAAGTATGACCACAACATGGAAGTCAGCCAGGTAAACTGATTCCATTATGCTATTAGGGTTCCAAAATTATATATATATATTATATATAAAATTCATCAAAAGAAAATCAAAGTTGCATAATAATATTTAAAAGAGACACAATTTTAAATATTTTAACTATGAAAAAATGAAAATTAGTATTAGAATTCCTCTTACATATGAAAAATTATTCGGTAGTTTAAGATTATTCGTGTTTATGCACCCCACAAATCACTAAATACCAAATACCTTGTTATTTCTCAATGTTACAAAGTTATAGGCATATCCTTTTCACTAATAATAAAATTCCTAATACATCATCTAATCATGCCCCGAATCACCAAATAACTTCTCCTCAGGCCAAACGAAACAGAGAAAATCTAAATGGTGATCAGTTTGATTGACTCTAGGCCATTTTCACCCACATGACATGACCAATCAGTTGACTGTTTTTCATAAATTACTAGATTATTCTCAATTGTACTCTCATGGTCTCCAGCCCATCACTTGGCAATGACCTCACCAGTCACCAAACACTATACTATTTACTGTTCCTCTTAATAAATCATGTCTCTCCACCAATCGCATCTCACAATATTCTTGAGTCACCGTGTGGCCCTGACCAGAACCACCAAACAACTTCTGCCTCTCTCCAGAATAAAATACCTGTTTATTGTCACCAAAAAATTTAAAAATTTTTACTAAATATCTTATATAGGTATAAACTCATATGACGTGAGCTCTACACCCATATAAGATATTTGGTAAAAATTTTAATAGAATTTTTAAAATCTCTAACATTACTCTATTGCCACGGTTTATAATTTTCTCTATTTTAATGTCTTATATTTTAAAATTTAATGTTAGTATATTTAATGTAATTTTCATTAAAATTTTAATAAGGTAAAAAATTTTAAATATAATAATTGTTAGAAAGCTAACAAAATAATTCTTTTTAGATTTTACATTTTTATAATTAATTTTTAACTTGTAAAAAAAGTCATATTAAATAAGACAACGACATAAAACATAAAACAGACCGTGCCATGACTACAAGGTCTCAAAAGGGCAAATTATTAACTCAACCAACGCACACGATCTTTAGGGAGAATTACGAATGAGTGGGTTTTTTAAAAATATATATTTTTAAATAAGTAAAAAAAAAATTAATTATTAATATTTATGAAATTATCATTAATATTTTTTTTTTTCTAAATTTACACCAAACAGTAATTTCTCCTAATCTTTAATTCAATCATGGTCGATCACAAATTATTTACTCATCATCTCCCTCTATTTATATTTTTTGTGACTTTCAAAGTTCTAAAAGGATTAATAAGCAGTACAAATAAAAAAAAAATTATACATATTTTTTATAAATAGATGTGACAACTTGTAGTTCATATAAACTCAATTAAAAATAAACAACCACTATAATTCATAAATTCAAAAACGACTCGATCCCATCATTCTAGATAAATTATTTTGAAAATAATTTTTCTTCCAAATTAATTGTTTGAGATCAAAGCTAATAAGGGTGAAAAAGAGAACTAGCCCAATGGACTTGAACCACTACAGTAACCATAGTACACGAATGCCATCGAGCCTTTGGAGTAATTCTATTTACATACACTAAATCTTTTCAGTGCACATCTTTTCTCCAGACACACACTTAATGAATTTGAAATCTTATGGTTTGCTCAGTACACATCCTACCTTACCAAAAACACCATCATCTTTTTCATCATTTAAATCCTAACCCTAGCCCCCTATTCCTTATCTTCTTCATTCATCGACGACCAACCACCACCTCCTCTGTCGACAAATTGTAACGACACCTCTGCTCATCCTTCTACCATCATTAGTTGTCATTATCAATCCATTTACTCCACAGCGTCTAGTTTCACAATCCACTATTTCTTTATAAACCTTAGGCACTGTGACCCCCATATTTACACCGCTCCATATGCCATGAATATAGGATCTTTCTGTGAAGAGGTTAAAGAAGATGACATCAAATATGAAAGAGAGATGCTGGAGACCCCCAGTACGGAAGGACCCCCAGCACCCCCACCTCCACGTGGGGGGCTGCCAATGGAGAAGAAAAAGAAAAAGAAAAAAAAAAAGGAACAGTTTTTTGACCAATCAAAACAGACCCCCAGCACCCCCACTAGGGGTCTTATGCATTTTCCAATATGAAACTGGGAAAGATGACACTACAGAAAAGTAGTCGAGGTCACCGCCAAAGGAGTGGTGGGGGATTACAGCTTAGGAATTAAGGTTTTAAATGAAGAAAAAAAAGGTTATTTTGATAATTTTATTTTTAAACAAGATTGTAATTAAAAAAATATTTATCAAGTGTGTACACAAAAAGTATATATAGAACGTGAAAATAAAATTACCCGATCCATTTAGCTATAACCACCAAATTGACAAAATTGGCCCTCCTCCAACTTTAAGCATTGGTTTGGTTTTCTTTCTAAGCTATATAATCACAAAAGACCAAAAAAAAACTACAAAATTACAAAAAGACAAAAAAATTACAAAAGTACCAAACTACCCCATATACAAACAAAAAGTCAAAAAAACATCATTTTATACTAAGGACAATTTTGTCATTCTAAAGCCAAAAAGTTAAAAAAGCCAAACAAGAATACCAAACAATTAAAAAAGTCTCAGGCTAAAAAAATCAAAAAAATCAAAAAATCAACTAAAAAAGTCAAAACCAAACGACACCTCAATGGAATAAAAGTGTCATCCTAAAATATATATAAAAACAGATTTTTAAAAAAAAAATTTAAATGTGACGTGCGTTTCTGCCACGTGGACAGTGGAATCCCCCAGTGGGGACCGGATTGATTTTGGGTCAAAATGGTCTAAAATTCTTGCATTTAAATTTTGGCATATGTCGCCTATGTATATAAATATTCTCCAAGGACTCTCCTTAATCTTCTAAACAAGAATTAAATACAAAAATATATAATAATAATAATAATAATAATAATAATAAACAGTACAAAGAGATGGACAGAGTAAACAAAGAGAGAACAAAAACATGAGAAACACCAGCGCATCTTTCTCTTGCTTTCTCTCCTTTTCATGTCTTCCTCTGCTTAACACTTCCTGCCCCAATGCCTCTCTCTCTCTCTCTCTCTCTCTCTCTCTCTCTCACTGCAACCAAAACAAAAGCAATCACCCTTCCCCTCTCTATCTCTCCACTTCTCTAGAGAAAGAGACTGACCCCATTATATAATATATATATATACATGCATCATATCATGTGTGTTGAGAAAGAGAGAGAAAGAGATGGGTCCATTCGTGAATAAAAATTTTAAAAAAAAATGAAAATATCCCCGCAAAAAAATCAGGATTGAATAACATATCCATCTCTTTCTTCTATAAGCTGTACACTTTCACTTTTTATTCCAATCCTCCTCCCATTTTGAATCTTCTCTCTGGGAAACATTTTGCTCTGTTCCCTATACCTATCTTTCAAATCTTCACCATCCTTGTTGGTTACCACAAAAATTTAAAAAACAAAGAAAACAAAAAACAAAATACAACAAAAAGAAATCATAATCCAATTTTCCCTCTCCCCCCTGAATGTACAAATGAACTTACCATGGCTGATTCCACAAAATTCAGCCACAAGAACACCCACAACCCAACACCTCCAATCCGATCTGATCTCGGACCCACCGCCACTTATTTGCAATGCCCCCAATCTGTATCTGACCCCACCAGAGCTACCGTTCAGTCGGGCAATAGCGCCAGATTTCCAAGCATCATCTTGCTCCAAAAAATTGGGACTTGAGTTTCCTTTGGTGCATTTTGCAATCAAGACAATCTTGAATCTCTTCACTTTTCTCTCTATCTGCTGCTATCTGTCTTCTACAAAGATTCTCCCTACAAAATCCCGAAACCTCTTCGAGTACAGCTTCGGATCAACAGCAGAGATTGAGGTAGGGTCAGCTTGCAAGGATTTGTATGCGTGCTCTAGCTTCTTGCTAATGTCATAGTCTTGCAAAATGTCAATGATCCCAAAGTAAAGGACAACTTCATAGATTTCACCGTTGCGTGAAGGGGTCAAATTACTAAATCCGCCTGGGCTATACTGATCGAAGTCGCTCCTTCGAGCCACCCGCTCTGCCCTTGCAGGCATGTTGGCCCCCAACCTGATCAATGGTTTCCTGATACAGAACATGTTCAAATTCAAATTCAGTATTATATTTATTCTGGGTAATAAATATATAACCCATTTCAAGCATTACAAAGTCCTAATAGAAATTGACAGGAAACTACATTTTTCCATGTTATCAATTGATGTTCACCATAGCAAATTGAAAAGCAACATGGCAATTTGGCAACACACATACAACATTCACTCTAGAGTTCAATAACTGCGTGGAATTACAGCAACAATTATCAAACATAGACTTGTTCTTATTTTAGGAAGGGAATAATAGAACCATATCTTGTGTATGCCCCACAAACAGCTGTTTGCTTATGAGCTACCACAACAATGTTGCCACAACCACCAAAACCATTTTCAATTATTCCAAGCAACAAGATCAAATTCAATTTAAGAAATTATTGTTGACCTAAATACCATTCATCTTATAATGTTAAAACTCACCCAGAACGTGCTTTCATAATTGTTTCAGGGAAAGAAAATCTTTGGGTGTTAGTTAATAACTTAGGATAAGATTATTGAGATTTCAAATTCAGAAAGGTAAGTCCCCCTTTTGAGTATCAGAACATACCGGCCAGCGAGAACCCTATCCATGTCCTGTAGCTCTGCTTCAAGGAATCGGCAGCCACGCATAAACTTTTCATTTTGAAATGAATCTTTCTTCCCTGAAAATCAACCCAATTCAGTTCAGCATTCTTGCCACCCCTACAAATATAACTACCTATGAATAGTTGTGATAATAAACACTAATTACCAGTTCGCAACATGAATGGTGAAAGACCCATTTTATCGCCAGTGTTGTCATCACGGAAGTGAAGACCAACTAAGAGACTATAATCCATGATTCTCTCTGCTTCCAAGAACTGACAGTCCCTATCAATTTGTCTGTAAATAAATTAAAGCATAAAATAAGTTTTTAAGTATGAAATAGAGTAAGCACAGCAATCCAAACACAGTCAGAAATTAGGTCCAATATAAAACTAACTTTATGAGTTCTTGAAACCAGTTTCCTTGGAGGCGAAACACAAAGTTCAGATCAAGGTCCTTAAGGGTAGTGGTTTCATCGATCTCCCCTTCGGGCTTATTGGTTGTCCGGCCATGGGATGATCCTTTCAGGTCAAATCGTCTGTGGATTCGATACTCTGAGCAGAACAAGTTGCCCATTACGATGAATCGGGTCTAATTTCCACACACACACACACACAAAAACATAGAATGTAGTTAGAAATATGCAGAATTTCACATTCATGGATAAACAGCCAGAACTATGATAATTTGATTTTCATATCCCCGACATACCTTCAAGCCACCCACTGGCTTAACGCAATGTACACCAAAGAATTTTGTCACTAGTGAATTTTCGTAACGACAGACATGCTGGTAGTAACTTGGTAGCATCTTAATAAGAACCTGAACATAGAAATTACGAAATTTCAATCCCTAAACCTAATTGTGCCACGTTTTGGATGTCTTTTTGGATAACAAAGTCAGGTGGAAGTTACGAAACAAACAATAACAGGTTTGCCATTTGTGTAATCATAATAAACTTCGATCAACTATCATTGAATTTTTTTCACAAGACCGAAGTCAAATGTGGTCCGCAACTAACCTTGACTTCTGATTTCTTCACTGTTTTTATCATAAACCTGTCGTCCTGAGTCAAGTAAAAGAAGCTTCCACTCTTCCCCGGAGATGAAAGCTCCCTCAGAGCGTCATTCCCGCAAATAGCTAGCATGTAATCCGCAGGATCAACTTGAAATAGCTCCCTCAAATGTCTGAATACCCAAAAATTCAAACCACCATTCACAACCACAAAAGTCTAAATTATAATATGGTAGTCAACATTGTGCGACTCAGATGATAAAAAATGTGCGATTCAGGAATCAAACATAGAATGAAATCAAAAATCACAATAGGGCATTTCAATAGAATCAGTAATACCTAAACACCATGGGACAATAATCTTTCCACCGGAACTCCCAAGATTGATGGGGTGGTGTAACCTTTGATCCTTCTGATGGAAACCTAGTCCAGAACTTCTCCTTGGGATCGAAATCACTAGGTTTAAGGTCCCGTAGAATCGAAGCATGTTTCCCTACTGAATACCTACAATACAAGTAATCACCAACAATGCTAAAATCAACAAAACCCTCTAATTAATCAATCACAAGAATGACAAAAAAAAAAAATTGAAAAAAAAAAGTGCAGTGAACCAAATTCAATGAAATAATACCTAATACCCAGTTGGAGATTCAGCATCAAATCATAATTCTTATGACCTTTAGATATTGTCAGCCCTGGTTTCTTCACCTCACCACCAGTGAAACAACAGGGACCTCTCCGAAACTGCTTAATCTCTTCACAACCCCACCCTTTACCATCCCTATAGAACATTGAGGCCTCCACATTATCGATTATGTCACAAGTGATGTCACCAGCTTCTCCATCCGATTCCCAAATGCAAATCCTGGGAAAAGCCCTCTCCACCGACGACCTCTTCTTGGTGGCCGTGGAAGCCACCATTACGCAGTTGTCATCAATCTTGTGATTGAAAGTCAAGCTCTGGCGCTTATGATCGTTCCCAACAATGGATGTATTGTTTCCGGGATAGAAAGTCCCATTGAGAATCTGTTGTTGTGGGTTCTTGGAATCAGTGGTGTTACCACTCTCTTTGCTCCAGCTTCCGATGTAGCAACTACCATCAGGCCAAGTAAAAACTCCATTTCCTTTTGGAACTCCGTTTTCCCAATTTCCATCGTATCGATTCCCATTCGACCAAATCAACATTCCTCTTCCATTGATAACTCCGTTTCGCCACTCACCCACGTACTCGTTTCCGTTCTTCCAGACGTACCTTCCGTGGCCGTCTTGGAGGTTGCGCCGCCAGAGGCCGTCGTAGAAGTCGCCGTTGGTGTAGCGTTTTTGGCCGTGGCCGTGTTTACGGTCGGCGACCCATGAACCACGGTAGGTATCGGCGTCGGATCCGATGAAGGTACCGAACCCGTCCATTCGACCCGATTTGAAATCGCCTTCGAAAGTGGCTCCCGAAGACCACGAGAACTTGCCTTTCCCGGATGCTTTGCCTCTCTTCCACTCCCCCTCGTACATACACCCGTCGGTCCACAGGTACTTTCCCGATCCGTGTGGCGCGTTTCCCGAGAAACTTCCCGTGTAGAGATCTCCGTTCGGAAGAAGCTTCTCCACGGCGGCGTTGGTGGTTCTGGTTGTGGCTTGGGATCGGCTGCGGGATACCACAGCCACTGATTTGGTATCTGGTTCTCTCTCTTCTTCTTCTTCCTCTGATTTCTTGTTTTCTTCATCAAATGATGACAATACTGGCTCTGGCATTTTGCTGATGAGCTTTGCCTCTCCTAGTCTCGCCGGAAACGAGCTGGGTCCTCCAGCTTCACCGGCATTTCCAGCTTTGTCTATATTTTGTATTTATTTTTCTGTCTGATATTTGAGTCAATCTCTCCCTAGAAAACTCTGTTGAGAGAGAGAGAGAGAGAGAATGGGTGGGGAATCTGTAAACAGAAGTGGAAGGGAAGAAGGGCAAATAGTAGAGATAGAAAGAGAAATAAACATACATACGACATAAAAGAGTAACTTAAAAATATTATATAAAAAAATTAATTAATGAAGGGAGAGAGAGAGAGAGAGAGGGGAATTATGAGCCGGCATTGTAATTGTCTAGGTAACGGTTGCTACAATGCTAATGTCCACCATAGCTCACCTTATTTTGTGTTAATTACATTTTAGCATTTTTGTCAAGTTTGATCCAGTAACGACTCAGGTTTTAATAAAATAATATAAAAAAAATTTATTATGTGCCCACCATGTTTAGGAAAAGTTGTTGGGTCATTTGGTGCAGCTGTTAAAACAGCTTATAAATTATAACTAAACAGATTATAAATTATGATTTTAATTAAAAGTTATTAATCTGTTTGGTATAGTTGTTAGATTATAGATTTAAATTATTGAGCAGTATTTGTTAAATAAACTGTGAAATAACTTTTTTAATTATTTTTTATTTTTTACATTTCTCATAAATAATAATAATAATAATAATCTATATTCCATTTGGGTCTTTTTCTATTTTTAAAAAAATAAAAAATAAAAAAATCTAAGAGTATAACCATAAATTAACATGTCCATAGCAGAAACTGATAATCAAAAGTAAGGGGTGAGTAGCTTCTCAGAATCAGCTTTTTTGAGTTAAAATAAACTATTAGAATCAGAAGCTGTTTGAAATAAGTTTAATCAAACAGTCCAAAATAACTTTTTCAAAACTAAAAGCCATAAGTTAGCTTTGAAAAGCTAAAACAAACACCCACATTGGTTGGTTTTAGGATATTATCACTTAGGTGCCGTTTGGTAACACTTACGTTTTCAGTTTTCTGTTTATATTTACAAAAATTTAAAAAACTCAAATAAAAACTGATTTGGTAAAATTTTTAATTTATAAATCAGTGGTCTCAGTTTTTAAATTTGGCCAAAAAATGTAAACTCAAAAAATGTGTTTCCGTTTTGAGTTTTCAGTTTTTTTTTTTTTACCACTCAACACTAGCCACCACCCGCCACCATTTTCCACCATCGTCTTCCGCTATTACCACCCACCACCCACTTGCCACCACCACTCACCACTCACCACCCATCTGCCACCACCAGCCACCACCCGCCACCACCACTCACCTGCCACCCACTCGCCGCCACCACCACCCACCCCTCGCCACCACCACCACCACCACCTACCTGCCATTCATCCGCCACCACCCACCACCCGCCACTACCATCCACGACCTGTCGACACCACCACCCACCACTACCATCCACCGCTCGCCGCCACTACCATCCACCACCCACTACCTACTTGCCACCACCACTCACCACCCATCACCCACCACTACCACTACCACCACCACCACCACCACCACCACCACCCACCACCCACCCGCCACCCACTTGCCATCACCACCCACCACCACCACCACTACCCACTACCCGCAGCCGTCACCCACCCATCCACCACCACCACCACCACCTGCTACCTACCCGCCACCACCCGCCATCCACCACCCACCTGCCACCACCACCCGCCACTACCACCACCACCACCACCCACCAACTCGCTACAATCTACCACCCGCCACCGTCACCCACCCACCGACCATCACCACTCGCCAACTACCCGCTACCACCACCCACCCCCCATCCGCCACCCACCTGCCACCACCACCCATTACCCGCCACCACCACCCACTCGCTACCACCCACCACCACCACCTGCCACCTACTCGCTACCACCACCCACCCGCCACCACCCACCACCACCCGTCATCCGCCACCCACCACCCACCACCTGCCACCACCACCCACCACCCGCCACCACCACTACCACCACCCACTCGCTACCACCCACCACCCGCCACCATCACCCACCCACCCACCACTACTACCCATCCACCACCACCCGCTACCCGCTACCCACCACCCACCGTCACCACTGTCCACCACTGTCTTCCGCCGTCACTTGCCATCACTTGCCATTTCTCACTTTTTTTTATATTTTTAAAATTTTTTAAACATTTTGTCAATTACCAAACGCGTTTGTAGTTTTTGTTTTTCTAAAAATAAATAAAAAATAAACAAAAACCAATTTATAAAATTTTTGTAAATATAAACTGAAAACGTAAACGTTACCAAACAGACCTTTAGAGTTTTAATAGTGTTATAATTGATGGAGGTGTAAGGTTTACGAATTTATATTAAACAATTAGGAAATATAAGGAGGTCTGGTGAATTGTGATTAGTGTGGGACATAACACGTGAAACCCCATGACCAATTAATAATTTTTTCATGTATAGACATTTTTGTCTTCTGTTTGGATCATAAATTTGAAAATTTTTTTTTTTTTCTGTTTTAAATAAAGGAGATTAATCAATAAATCTCATATGTTAAATTTGTGATCTATATAGTCTTATATTTATTTATTTATTTGTGATTCATTTAATTCTTTTAAATATTTAATGACTCATTTGCTATTATAATATCCTTTATTGTTATTGTTTGTTAACGTGTTACATTTAGAAATAATATATTAAGAAATTTTTTTTGGGTATTATATTTGGGAAAAATACACTAATAAATTTTTAGCAAACTTTCTATGTATCTAATGTTATATTATACCTGTCATATTAGAGTGTTATATTAAATTGTTATATTTGGATAAAAGTACACTAAGAAATTTTTTCCCAATGTCACATCATACCTGCTATATTGAAGTTTAACATTTGGGGAATGATAAAAAAAGTCTTTATATGATATAAAATAAATCTAAAAAGAACTGATGGAGCTTTCGTTTGGGATGTGAGTTGATTTTTTGACTTTTTGATTATTTTAACTTGGGGCTAAAAAGTATAGTTTGGAATGGATTTTTTTGATTTTTGTGAGAAAAAAATGAAATAATTATAATTTGAATGTGACATTTTGTCTTATTAGGTTAAAAAGCATATTTCGTATTTTTATGACTAAAATAACCCTAACCCAACCCAAACCTTTATGCCAAACAAACCCGGAATACCTTTTGAAAGCAATAAGACTTATGTGATCATAAGAAAAAGAAAATTAAAATAAAGGAAGACTTATGAATATATAAGATTTTGATACGGGACTTTTGGGTAAATTTTCCTTTAAATAATGAATTTTGATAGGAATTGAAAACAAAAAGAAAAATCAATAAATTAATAAAAGAAAGTTTAACTTATATTTAACGGCAAACTTCACTTTATCTAATGTGGTTTGACTCATATACGGTTTATCTTTTAACATTTGGAAATAATCACATAAAGCATTTGTGGTTTGTGAATTGAAGTACACCGTTAAGTCTGTTAACAATTTAAAGAAAAAGACTAAAATATTCTTGTATTTTTCATCATTTGTTTGGAAGGAAAAACACATTTTAACTCTTTATGTTTTATTCTATGTGCGATTTATCCCCTTGAACTTTGAAAATGAACATATAACCCTTTCATATCTACTACATGTCTCGCACTTACTATTAAGTTGGATAGAATATTTAATAGTGTATTTCAATCTACAAATCACGTGAAGGTTATGTGGTCGTTTCCAAACGTTAGGAGATAAATCGCACATAACTCAAATCATAGGGAAATAAAGTGAAATTTGTCCTATATTCACATTTTTCATAACCTTTATTATATTTTTTTGAATTTATACTTAAATTTAAAATTAAAAACACAACCTTAAAATGATTGTATATCAATGAGCTGAGGGACGGATTCTAGATTATATCTTTGAGAGGCTACTCTATAATTTAAAAAATTAGGGAGACTACAATATATAATTTTGAAATTATCTACAAAAAATTTGAGAGTGCGAACTCGTATAATTTTAAGTTATTTTAAAAATTTTAATATAATATATGATATTTTTAAAAAAATTTCGGGTGCGGCAGCCCCCCAAGCCTCCCCTAGATCCATCATTGATTGAGCTAACAATAATGCTGCAGACCCCCGGTTGGGGCAGACCCCCACCACCCCCACCTACACGTGGGGGGCAGGGAGAGGATGAAAAAAACAAAAAAAAAATTTTGGTCAATCAGCACCCAGTGAGGGTGCTAGGGGTCTCCCCCAGTGGAGGTCTCCCCCATTTTCCTTGAGCTAATTTATCAAAATTTTTGGCCACCTATACAAATATTCAAATTTATTTCCGATGTATCGAAAAAAATATAAATTTTCAAATAGGTTGATAAGTCATACAATTTATTAAATATGATTTATTTTACAAATAAAGTAGTTTTTGTTCTATCAATACATGTAAACGGTGAAATAAAATCGATAATAAATAACATTTTTTTTAATATTTTTTATTTTAGTGGACCTTTTGTCATTTTTAATTGAAATTATATTGTTTGATTGGATTCGGTGAAAAAAAATTGATGATAAATAATATTTTTTAGTATATTTTTATTTTAGTTGACCTTTTGTCATTTTTAATTAAAGTTATGTGGTTTGACTGGATTTAGAAGTAAAATTTTTGAAATAAAAAATTGATTAGAAAAAACACTTTGTAATTGCATCAGCATAATGTAAGTTTTTTTATTTTTATTAATTTTTTGGGAAATTCCCAGGAAGTCTTATTTGAAAAACGTGTAGTCTATTTAGTCCCATAACTTTTTGTTTATATCCAAAAGTTCTATAACGTTATTATTCTTCTTTTCTGCCTCTCTTCTCCTTTGTCTCTTTTGCTCTTTGTGTTTTCCGGTGATCGTTGACGGGGTAACCATATCTTGCTTCTTCTCTTTCTCTTTCCGATATATAGTCACCGGCGACCGACGACTACCATCGATTGGGATTCACTGGCAACCACCGACCACCGACTACTTACTTCACTCTCACCGACAATAAAGAAGATTTGTTTTCGACGAAGAAGATGAGTAGATTTACATCAGATCTAATATAGATCTACATTAGATCCGGCTAGATCTAAACAAAAAATAGTTGCCGGAGTACAATCCTCTCTCTATATTCGCCTCTCCTTCGATCTCTTTTTTTTTTTTTACATTTTCTCTGTTATACACTTCTCTTTTTTCTATTCTAATGGAGAAAGTTTTTAAGTTTTGAACAAGTTATTTTCGAGTTTTAGTTACAGGCGGTAAAAACTGTAAAATTTTACAGTTTTCAAATTTTTTTGGTGCTGTGTAGATTTACATCAGATCTGAGTAGATTTATATCAGATCCGGCTAGATCTAAACAAAAAATTGTTACCGGAGTACAATCCTCTCTCTATATTCACCTCTCTTCTGCGATCTCTTTTTTTTTTTTTTACATTTTCTTTGTTATACACTTCTCTTTTCTGTTCTAATGGAGAAAATTTTTAAGTTTTGAATAAGTTATTTTCGAGTTTTAGTCACAGGCGATGAAAACTGTAAAATTTTGCAGTTTTAAATTTTTTTGATGCTGGAATGAATCATTGTATAAAACTGTAAAATTTTGCAGTTTCATAACAGTCTTTAGAACTGTAAAATTTTACAGTTTCATAATATGTTTTTCAGTTTGATTAATAAGAATAAATACTTAATAAATTTTTGCTTTGAAACTGTAAAAAAAAACTTACTTTTCAGTTTGATCAATATTGGAGATTATTTGCTTAAACCTTACAAAAATTGAAAAATAGCATATGATTTTCCCATTGTTGCTTTTTTTTGTCGTTTCATTTTTTTTTTCTTTTAGTTTATCAATATTTAGCACATTTTGCTCTATGTTTTCATTCTAATTTCTCCATTTATTTTTTTTTTCCGGTGATATTTTGGATATTCCGGTGAATCTCCAATAATGTTCTTAACGTTCCGTGAACGTTCTGAACATTCCGCTGACTTCCATTAACGTTCTTAACACTTCGGTGAACTTCCGGCAATACTCCGGCGACTTTCCGATGATGTTGAATATTCCGACGAATCTCCAGTGATCGTTTGATGAAAGTTTGACGGTAGTAGAATGTAATAGTATCTGTAAATTGAAAAAAAAAAAAAAAAAAAAAAAAAAAAAAAAAAAAAAAAGGATTTTTTGGTAACAATTAAAAATATATAGGACTAATTGGTGTAAGTGTTTTGTTTAGGGATTAGATAGATCTTAAACTTTGTATATGGGACTTATTGATAAGTTCCCCTTAATTTTTCTATGACAATGGCCCTGTTTGGTAGAACTGTGGGAAAGTGCTTATAGCTTATGCCTAAACAGTTTATAGCTTATAATTATGAATATAAACTGATTTTTGACTTATAAATAAAGCATCTCTTGCCTCACTCAAAGAATAAGTTGATTTCTGACTTCCAAAAAACTATAAGCTATAAGCTAAACTAAACACATCAAAATAGTTTAAATTACACTGAAAGCTGAAAGCTGAAATAAACAGCTTTTAAGCTGCACCAAACAGGCACAATAAGCCCTAGACTTTTACTAGTGAAATTTACAAAGAATCCAATTTCGTTCCCCAACCGTTCCCCAGGTCTCTCTCACTCCCTGGTTTCATTGTGACGTGACACAAAAACATAAAAAGTGAGTTATTTTGGACTTGTTTGGTTTGTATCTGAAGGTATAATTTTTAAGAAAAAAATTTTAAAATTTTATTTGATTGAAATTTTTATAAATTTTTTTAAAAACCACTTTCTCTCTCTTATACATTAATCAGTCATTTTTTCTCTCTCCTCTCTCCTCTCTCATTTTCAATCACTTTTTTTTCTCACACACATCTATTTAACTACAACAAAGTATCAATGGTGTGTTTGTTTTGGTTTTGAGAGATAAATTTTTAAAATAAAAATTTAGGGAGAGAGTATAGAAATTTTTTTAGTTTGTTTTGTTTTATATTTTGAAAATAGTTTTGGAATATAAAAGTTTGAGATGATTTAATGTTTTCTTATAATTAAGTAGATGTGTGTGAGAGAAAAAGTGATTTTGAAATTTTTTTTTCTAAAATTACTAAACCAAACAAAATTTTGGAAAATTTTCTCCAAAATTTGTTTCTCAAAAGCAAACAAATAAAACCCAAATCATTCCAAACTCCCAAACTATTTTCAAAATATATAACAAAACAAATCGAAAAAATTTCTAAACTCTCTCCCCAAATTTTTTTTTGGAAATTTATCTCAAAATACAAACCAAACACACCCTTTATATTCACATATTTAGAGTTTGTTTGGGGTGTGTTATATAAACATACTTTTTATTTTTTTATCTTTTTTTGGGTCACACTGCACATCTTTTTATAAAAAGTCAAAAAGTGCATTTATTTAAATCATTCCAAATAGCTCCAGGCTACATTTGGTTTAGTTTTGGAATTATAATTTCAGTATAGAGCTGTGATTTAAATGTGAAATTATGAGTTGAGTTTTTTTTTTTTTTTTTTTTTAAGCTTGGTTATGAGTTTTCAAAAGAGTTTTGAGTTTTGAAAAAAAAAAAAATTAAGTTGTATTTTGAGTTTTAAGTTTTGAGTTTTTCAATTTTAAATTGCATTTTGAAATTTTTTGGATTTATTTTTTTAAAATATTAAAAAAGGTCTAAGAAAATTTTATTTTTTATTTTAAATATATAATTTTTATTTAAATTTTTAAAATTTTTATATTTTAAATATTTTATTTTATTTTGTAAATATTTTAATTTTTTAATTTTAATATTTTAAATTCAAAACACAACTTCACACTCAAATCGTAACTAAACACATAACTTCAAAACTCAATTTAAAAACTATTTTCAAAATTTATAATCAAACACATAACTCGAACCTCTATATTATTTTCAAAACTCTACACTCAAATTGTAACCAAACACATAGCAAAAAATTAAAATATTTAAAAATATATTTATAAAATAAAACAATTTAAAACAAAAATTATATATTCAAACTAAAAAATAATTTTTTTAATATTCAAAAAATATATTTAAAATATTTTAAAAAAAATACAACACACAAATGTATGAAATATATAGTGCACATTAAAATAAATAAATAAATATTTAAAATATAAAATATTTACCCTAAAAAAATAAAATTAAGAAATCTTTTAAATATTTAAAAATAATAAATTCAAAAAAATTCAAAATACAACTCAAAACTCATAACCAAACAAATTTTTTCTTTTCAAAATAACTCAAACACAACTCTACATTCAAATCATGATTTCAAAAACAATTTTAAAAAATAAAATAAAATAAAAAAATTTTGAAATTTTTTTTTTTTTTGAAATAGAGTTTTGAAAAGAGTTTGGCTTTGAATTTTGAAAAAAGTTTTGAATTGAGTTTTGAGTTGTGTATTTGGTTATGAGTTTTGAAAATAATTTTTGAATTGAGTTTTAAGTAATTTTGAGTTGTGTGTTTGGTCATGAGTTTTGAAAAGGATTTGAAATTTTTTTTATTCGAATCATAGTTCTAAAAGAGAATCAAACATAGCCTTAATTATTTTGGTACATATCTTTTCTTAGTACACATACCTATTAATATGATTATGAATTAATTTTCTCAAGTCACATACTGAAAGTTATAATTATACCCTTCACACATAATCATTATATACACACCACTTAACCCTTCTTTCCACACACTTGTTGATTGACCCTACTTCCACATAGGGCTGTCAATGGATCGGATTTAATCCGAATCCAATCCGAATCCGACCCGATAATCCGAATCCGTTTACAAAAATCCGATCCGATAATCCAATAATCCGAATTCGTTTAATCCGTTTATTAAACGGATTGAATATTCAAAAATCCGATCCGATCCGATAATCTGATAATCCGATCCGATTATTCTCAATTTGAATAAAAAAACACAAAATGAAAAAAAATTTCAAATTATATAAAATTGTAGCTCAATAAATAAATAAATGGATCGGATTCGGATTATCGGATCGGATATCCGAAATCATCGGATTCGGATTCGGATATCTATAATCGGATATGAACTAAACGGATTCGGATCGAATTCGGGTTTGTCTTAATCGGATCGGATTCGGATTTTGACAGATCCGATCCGAATCCGATCCATTTACAGGCCTACTTCCACATTTGTAGACCCATCTACATGAAGACCCTTGAAGACCAAAGTCTGAAGTGAAGTGAAGACACTTTTCCTCCATTGAATACCCTATTAAAACCTCCATTGAAAACCCTTCAAAATATTGTTGAGGGTAAGATATCTTTCCATTTTGTTATTTTATTTACCATTTTGTTATTGCATTTACCATTTCCAAATATGTGTGCACTTCATTACCATAAAACCCTCAGTTTTTTTCCTATGATTTTTGGTTTGGGAATTGTGGCACTGGTTTTCCGAAAGTATACATGTAATTCGGAAGCTAACTTCCGAATAAAAGTTATTAGTTCGACTAATTAGTTCTGAAAAAAATAAAACAAATTGATAGTTAATTTCCAAATTTAATAAATTGTTTCTGTTTTCTAGTTCCGAATATTTGCAATATTTTCGACATTTGGGTTCCGAATGTTATGTGTTGTTTCAGCATTGAAGTTCCGAATTGAATCATTTTTTTTTATTTTTTTTTTATAAATATTTAGACCAAGTTACATAGACCACCAAGATTGGTTTTACCTTAGGTTCTTTTCCAACAATATTATTTTATGGGTATGTTTATTTATTTTATTTTATTTGTAAACTTCAATACATAACAATATAAAAGAAAGAAAAAAAATCTGTGCAATACTGGTATTCTCACATTATATTGTTAGCACAACTAGTTGTTATTGCTATATTGATTGATGATTACAATTTGACTATTTCATTGTATATTTGTTAGTGTTTTCACTATAAATACTATATTGGGTTGATGAAAACAATTTTCCTTATGCAGATGGATGCTGGTCCCAGTCAACATCAATCAGTAATAGCTTTGAATAGAAGACTCCGTGAATTAGAAAATGTTGAATGTGGACGTAGACATGCTCAAGTGCATGATGATGATGCACACATTGCCATGGATGATAATCCTATACACGATGCACTAGTTATGGACAATATTTATATGGATAATGACCCTACTAGTGATAATGCTGACATTGATGATGAAGATATCCTTACTCAGCTATTTCCGAAAAGGGCCAACTAATCCATCAATCCTTAAAAGTTTTAAAAGTCATGTTGCCGCAGCTATTTGGAATGGTGCTTATGAAAATGGGGCCCTTGAAGTGTCATAATCACTAGTCTAAGATTCGTTCGTGGTCATGGTGGGAACAAGGAAATAACGCTACATTTGTAAACATTATGGAGTTGTCAGGACTTGCACACTTAGCTCGTTGCACGTACTGATTTGTCAACAAAATTGTTATGTCCAGTTTTATTGAGAAATGGCAACTGGAGACAAATACATTCCATTTGACTATTGGAGATATGATTATCATATTGGACAATGTTGCCACTATCCTAGGGCTTCCCATTGTACACAAATCTATTAACGTGTGTAAGTTGTTAGAAAGCGGGCCATTGCGTTAGTAGTTAATACATTGGAAATTGATGAGCAAGAGGTCAGACATGAGATATCCAATGCTGGAGACAATTCAGTGAGGCTTGAGTGGTAGAGACCACATTTTCATAATGTTACAAACGATGATTCAATGGAAAGAATTGCAAGTGCAGGTAGAGTATACTTGCTATTTTTGTTAGGTTGTACACTTTTCAGTGACAAGATTGGTACTAGGGTCCTCGTTGTTTATTTGACATTGTTGTCCAATTTGACAACAGTACCTTCATATGCTTGGGGTGCTGCTGCATTGGCATACTTATACAGATAGTTGGGGTACGCTAGCAGGTCCGGTTTAAAACAAATAGCTGGTTACATGACACTCCTTGAATGATGGATTTATGAGTACTTTCATGGAGTCTAACCACACCTGAATATGAATTACACTCAAGACATGCCACATGTTTATCGTTGGACTTCTCGGAGAGAGTTTGGTAAAGAGACACAGTTGCATACTTTTCGAGAGGAGCTTGATAGGTTGGGTGTACATGATGCAAGTTAAAAAGTCCTTCAAAATTTAAACTCTATTTAATACAAATTTTACAGTTGGTTATTTGGGACCCCATATCAGAGTTGCTGAGATGTCTATCCATGTCACCCAGTTATGTTCTACCATGGTTGCCTGAAGTGTTTGGATGTAGTTTAACCATATCACCTTGATAGAGTTTTCTAATAGTTTGGCAGAGTGTAGACAATCCCTAATTCACCACTTGGCCCTATGCGTGCTTCTCGAGGAGCCACAGCTTTACGCTACAATGTTATGTATGCATACATGGACATCATTTAGGAGGCATAGGACAACCATGTGTTATTTGAGTAAAGGAGGAGTACACCGATACGGTAGCCTTAGGATTATGTTCCTGGTTACATGGATTTGTACCAAACTATTACCCATACGTATGTTCAAAATCCAGCGCGTCATTCTTGGGTGGACCCGAATATTTATCATTATCAGTATCCTAGCCAAGACGCACAGGTATCATCTTTTTCATTTACATTACAAATTATGTATGTAAACTGTTTAAACAATGTATATAATGTTGAACTTGTTCTCGTAATGTAGCGTATATTACAGATATATCAGATTATTCATCCTTTCATTGAGGCTAGCTATGAGAACAGTGTTCAACATCTTGATAGGCTTTACTATGCAATTGAACACCTTTTGCAAGATCAGCACATTGGCGAAGCTGTGCCCAGCACATCCGCTCAAGGTTAGTCTACACTCAACTCTTCTACTGCATATTGTTTTGGAGCGCATTATACTCGTTGGTCATGTAGTTTATAGTAGTTCATAATGTTACATTAGGTATTTTGTGATGGTGTTGGTGGATGTACAAGGAGATGAATATTACTATTATCTTTGGATTATGTACTTTTTGGATACTTTGATGATTTAGTAGTAGGTATTTATCAATGGTACTCTTTAATATAATTATTACTCTTTGCATTATGTACAGGGAGACATGTATTTTGTGATGATGTGAATGGATTGAACTATTAGTTAATATTATTTTCTCTCTTTGGATATTATTGATTAATATTATTACTCTTTAATAGTAGTTGCACTTGGTTAATATTATTTTCATTGCGTTTTGTGTTCAGACAATGTAAATAATATGATATCCATTCCATACATAAGACAACTATAACTCAAATGATATTCCATCAAAAAATGGCCATTACAATATCCAATGGCAAAATGATATCCATTTCATAACTTCGTGCTAGTATAAATCATAAAAACTAATGTCTTAAACCTTTCAAATATCCTAGAATTGCTCTCTAATACATCAGTCAATGTCAACTACATCAAATGTCTCACAAGTAGCTACATTAGGTCCTATGTTGCCTTTGAATTTTTGAATGCGGCTAACATATGCATTCTCCCATTCTGATGCAGAAGGGTGATGGTGAACTTGCCAAAGCACAGCAATAGGAGGAATTAGATGACCAACCTCCGAAAATACATGCATGAACATCCAATGAGAATTTAACCAAATTAATATAATAATAAAAAATTACATATATTTACCAAATACATCAAATTTGCAAATACACAATTATTAAACAAGAATGGTAGGTAAGTTTCACATGTTATGCCTGCACAAAATGATTTCCATTGACAAATCTAATGGCAATCTCGTGATGATCAGCTATGGTTACTGGTGATGATCTCAAAGGTAAGAAAGTGAGACACTGTTGCAATGATAAGTGGTACAAGACTACATTATAAAATGAAGCAATCAAATGCCTCGTGTCAGGCATAGTCATCCAACCAGCAAAGTCTAGGTTATCTTCAAAATATGATAGGATGTGTGTTAGCTCCTCAACCCTCTCATGTGACTCGTATAGTACGACGTATTTATCTCTATGATCATTTAATTTATGTAGCAGATCACGCCTAACTTGCACCCAGTCATTCTCTCCAAGACCAAGTAAACCCGCAAATAGGTCTAAAACCACAATTCCTATCAACATATACATCCTTCATCAACTTTATGAATGGCTTTAACATAGGCGGGAAGTCACCAGCATATGTACTCAGTAAACTTGTTCTGGTATGATATGTTGTTATCTTCATATTTCGTTTCTTTTCATGCACTTTCGAAGCTTTTCTTTTCTTCGATTTACTAGAAGCTAATGTGTCACGACCCAAACCCGCCCCTATGGGTTTAGTACCGTAACCGGCCAGTAATCTGAGATTACCGAAGCCCTACTGGACAGTAATACGGTAAAACAAAGTACAGGGGCATGGCGGAAGCCAATACAGTAAGTAAACAATGTCCAATGAGCTGTGACGGTCTGTATGCCAAAAAGATTTTTCATACATTTATACAGAACAGCACGAAACAGTATGCACAATATATACAACCAGTCAGAACAGGGACTTAATCCCTAACAAATAGTACAGTGCAAAACGTTCAGTCTATACAGTGAACAAAATAGTACAGAAGGGGAGAAAACTAAACACCCCTAAGCCTAAGCTTGACGGGCTCGGAACCTTGCAATGAGGCACAGTGGTTGGCTTGACAAAAAGGGGAAGTCCACCCCACGCTCCTAGCTCCGGTCTGGTGCTTGTACACCTACATATATATATATGAGCAGTGAGCTAAAGCCCAGTGAATAACATAATACGTAAAGAGGTTTAGAATGAATGTCCTTACAGTAATGAAAACAGTTCATTAAATCAGTATTTCAGTATTTCAGTCAATTAGTCATATGTGGTATATCCATTAGCATAACAGTACAGTAAGTAGTAGGTCTTAAAGACCGAACAGTAATGATGGCCATTAATCAGTAAACAGTAGTGGTTCCACGAGGGAACCGACAGAGATCTCTGTAACAGTAACAGTAACAGTAAATAGTAGGTGCTAAGGATGCCACAGTACAGTTCAGAATACAGGACATACATTCATTCAGTAAACAATATCAGTTCAGTAAACGGTTCAGTTCAGTATTCAGAAGATAACCATTTTGAACATATCTTTACACAATTGTTACTCACAGAGTTCTGGGCTACGGTAAGCTAGCGCGTCTCCTTGGAATGCCAACCCTATACAGTTAACAGATTGAACACACACTAAGTTTCACAGTTGGGAAAGACAATAATTTAAATCCCTAATTTGCCTTGGTGTGTTCTACATCTATATCCTCATTAAGATGTCTTAAACTAGGCCTAAGAATGCCTAGGATGGGATGAGGATGCAAAGATGTATTCAGAAAACATTTTCAGAATTTTCAGTGAAACAGGTTCCCACTCGAGCGCAGGTTTCCCCGCTCGAGCGGACAAGAAAACAAAGGTCCCCGCTCGAGCGTCAACTTACCCGCTTGAGCGGACCAAAAAGTACTGGATAGGTGAAATTTACGCTCGACGCCCGCTCGAGCGTGTCACCTAGTCCTCCGCTCGAACGTACATTAATCCGCTCGAGCGGACTTATGAACAGTGCAAAATACTGGATGCTCGATTTTCCCGCTCGAGCGGCACTTCCCCCGCTCGAGCGGACAACCAAAATCTGGAAATTCCAGATTTGAGCTCTAAGTTCAAAATCAAGTTTTGATGCATTAAAACCGATCCTCTTGGGCTAATTTTCTGGGAAATACTTGCAAACACATAGAACAACATGTTTCAAAGGTCAATTTGAGAATTCAAGGCCCAAGGGTAGTTCAATTAAATCCCTTTTCAAACCAATTTTCATGAGCACAAGGAACATGCAAACATGCCATGAATTCAAACCACTTCAAAGCTTCAATTTCATACTCTAGTGAGCCAATTCTTTGCAAAACATGAGAGATTCATGGACTTAAGCATGAACATGGACATGCATGCGAGATTTCATGAATATTAACTTCAAAACTTATCAACATGCACATGCATGCAACAATTGAGCTCTAATTCAACACTTTGAGCCATATATTCGCTCTAGACTTCAACTTTGCTCAAAACCATGCAAGAACAAGCTTAAAGACACAATCAAGAGGTTGAATTCTTTACCTAGATCTTCAATCACAAGTGTAGAAGCTCAATCAAGCAAGAACTCTTCTAATCTTCTTAATTTCCAAGCAATAGCACAAGATGAACTCACTTCCCTCAATTTCTCTCTCTCTTGGTCGGCAAAGACACTCAACAAGGCTGATGAAATGTTTTGTATGGCAAGGCTAAGGCTCAAATATGTTGAGGTAGTGGCCCACTAAGGGTGGCAATATGGTAAATAAAGCAACTATTGCAATTTAACTCATTTTAATCTAATTTAATCATACCAAATCACATTTCGGATAAATACACCATAAAATTACGTAAATTCCAATAATCATGAAACATTAATCAATTTCAGGTTCGGCCGCCGATAAGGCCTTCAATTAACAGTTTAAACAAAACAAACTGAACAGATAATTAAATAGTCAAACAGATAAAATGCAATTCAAACAGATTCAGTCAATCGATTCAGTTTCAGATTTCAGTCAGTCAATTCAGTAATTCAGTCAGTTCAATTACTTTTCCTATTCGGTCTCAGTTTAGCAGTAATTGGTAATCATTCAGTCATTAATCGGTAAACAGTATAAGGGTTGTTACATAATGCGCTCTGGTTATCATGGTCATCGTCAACCAACTCAAATGCACATGGATCAGGATAGCAAGATATATCAACTTTGTTATGTCCTTGACGTGGATTAGGCTTCACATCAGGCTTAATAAGGAAAAGTGCTTGCTGGGTTTGCAATTTCCCTCAACTTTTTTAACATATCCAATTGCATAGCAATATAAGACTCATTGAATCGCATCAAAATCAATTTGTCAACCATCAGATTGTGCACACATATATTAAGTCGTGTCCAATGTACATGTATACTACCGAGTGAAATATGACAGCCTTGTCTCATGTAATCTGCAATCTTGTGAGCACAAGGTAAACTATGTGTACACCTAAGAACACACCCATATGCTGCAACATCAATTCCAACTGAATTTGCTCTCTTACTCTCTGCCAACATGTACTCCAATGCACAAATAGACACATTACCCCGAAGCTCTCTGAATTGAGAAGGTTTGAATTGATGTTGTACAACAGTCAAACTCTTCTCGAATGATGCTTTTACTTGAACGTGCTGCAACTCAAGTAGACAATGTATTTTTTCAAATGATATCTCAAATGTCATTTGACTTGAACCTAATTGCCTCTTCAATCTAGCATGAGCACTCTCAACCCTGTTTATATGGATGTAAACAAAAAAATAGTCAGGTACAATAATTAAAAACAACAATATGACTTATAAGAAAATAAAAAAACAAATATTATCGATTGGTTGTAACATTGTCAAAATGCATATACATGTCTGTATGTACTTTAACAAATTTTTCTTTATATGGATTCAACCAACTCACAATAACATACTTGCTGCTTCACAATAGTTACTAAAATCCTTATGCAGTATAGCAAGGTGATCATTGTACTCCTTTTCAGTTGATGACAATACTAAATAGTTTCATGCAGTGTTAAACTTTTTCCATTTTTGTTTTGTCTCAAACATTTTCTTGTATTTTGCCAATATATTCTTATTAATATGCCAACGACATAACAAACGTCGGGCATTCGGAAATGTGTTCTCAATGGCATTCATCAAGGCAAGCTCTCTGTCTGTGACAATAACTTCAGGTAAAATACTGTTGTCTATAAGATCATATAATGTTTGTAACATCCATGCATCGTTATCAACCCGCTCAGTTTGCAAGTATGCGATGTCACTCTCACAATTTCAAGAAGAGAAAGTTGATATCTATTCGTCTTATATGTACAGTCCATAATCAACACACGGAGGAATGTACGAAGCAAATCCAAGCTCACTGGATGTGCCTAAAACAAGTCCATGATAGTCATAGAGCCTTCCTCACATTGATGATGCTCAATGTACTTATGTTTCGCTAATTCACCCAACAGTTGTTACATCTGAGATCTACTAGCTTTCTGTAGAACCCTATATCGATGTCGAACATTGTAAACTATCTTCATTGTGCTCATATAAAAGACATCCCTCTGTTTGAGTGTAATGAGTATCACTTTTGGTCTTACCAGGGCATTTGACATATCTACTAATAGTGACTTCTTATTAACTGACAATCTCCTTGCATATGAATGTTCGTGCAGATGCTCAATTGGATGATTATGTAGTTGACAAACTACATTCAATGTCCATTCACCGCTTGTTTTTAACTTGTATCCCTCAAATTAAATGGACATTTGCACTTTTTTGTACCAGTTTGTCTCTATAAGTCTTTCGAGCCATCTTTCAACTTGTTACTCGATCTATACTTACTACTCCACTCACAAGAAAAATAAATTCTTGATCTCTTGCGACCGCCACCATAGTCCGACATCTTTATAATAATAACAAAGCTATTTGTCCTTGCAATATCATGTACCCAAATAAGCAATTCATTCTAATTGTTAAAAACCTATATATAATGTCACACAACTTTCATAAGAACAAACTAAGCAAATTAATTAATAAAAATTATTAACTTACGACATTCATGTTAAAGGTTACCTGTTTTATTGTTAAATGACTAGTACAATCCACCATAATATCAAATTGAACCTCAGTTTGTTCAATGCATGGAATTTGAGAAGGGAAAAAAGAAAAAATTTAAGTCGACAGTATAGATCTGAATAAAACAATATAATTCGGCACTTGATAGTAGAAATAAATTAATAAATTTAATTTTCAAATATCAAAAAAATTATTAAAAATCGGTATTCAAGTATCGAAATAATCTATTATTTTCGAACTTAGTGTGTCGATATAAATTAAATAATTCAGCAGTTGATATCCGAATATAATGAAATAATTCGGTACTGGTTGTTCGATTGAAAATCGTGAAAAGAAAAAAAAAATTGTACACGAAAAAATTAATCTTTTCATCACTGATTTTGCTATCATCAGGCATATTTTTGCTTGAGTTTGAACTTCCATTGTTTTGCAACTCTTCCATAACAAAATCAAGCAAAAATTGTGGAACTAATAAAAAATAATTAAATAATAGAGTATAAACGTACAAATTAAAGCAATATGAGAGTTGTTATGAGAGTATTGCTTTGTAAACAATAGAAGAGTATAGAGTGTGAAGTAAGCAAAGTGACAACAATTAGAGGGGGAAAAAAAAAAAAAACTAGGATTTAGTTTTCTTTAGTCAAAAAGTCTACACAAAGATATTTTTTTTAAAAAAAAGAAAGATATATACAAAGAATATTTTCATATAATATTGTGGGTGTTAGTGGATATCCATTATGGTCATTTTTATTTAAGCTATAATTATCATTAAAATAATGTTTTATTAAATATGTGCACTGAACTGATTACGTGTGTGGAAATAAAATTTCCCTTAGTAAGTCCAACGGACCCAGTAATATAAGTAAGGAGAGCTTCTATTCGCACACACTCATTCCACTCTGTGCACACACTTAATGATACTTATTTTTATTACAATTTTATCTCTAAGTAAAATTACTATTATGGACATCACACACAATTCAAATAAACACAAGTTCTCATTGCACATCCACATCCAGACTCACGTTGAAGCTGTTGAAGCTCCACAAGTCCATTGCAGCTACTCCATTCTTTATGCTCAGTTTGCTAGACCTCCACATTCCATCCTCATCCTTTGAAACCCTTCATTGTTAACTTCCATTCATTAGTTCACACACTAAACACCCTCATTATTGACTCTTAGCTTTTCATTAGTTTACACGCTAAACCTTATCCTCATTCATCATTGTTATGGAAGATTTTTCTTCTGAAAATTCAGATTTTCAGAAGCAGATAAATGTTTATGAGAAATATAGCTAAGGAAAGGTGAGTTTTGCTATGTAAAAGTCTTTTCTTTTTTTTTTTTTTTTTTTTTTATAACGTCTTTCGGAAAACCAAGGTCAAAATATGTCAATTTATTCCATAGTGTACCACAAGAATTATTATTTAGTTTTGAAAGTTGTCGTCCAATATAATTTAAAGTTTTCAACTTTCAATTTCCGAAACGGTAAAAATAATTCGAACAACTACATTTGAATGGTAGGATTTTTTTCGACATTGTACTTCCGAATGAAGTAATTTTTTTTCATTTTATATTCCAAATTCGTAAATTGCATACTAAATTTGCAGTTTCAAATTACAAATTTGTCTTTGAGCCTGTTTGGCACAGCTTATAATCAGCTTATTCCAGCTTTCAGCTTAATTTAAGTTATTTTGATGTGTTTGGTTTAGCTTATAGCTTATAGCTTATAGCTTTTTGGAAGTCAGAAATCAGCTTATTCTTTGAGTGGGGCAGGAGATGCTTTAAGAATAAGCTGGAAATCAGCTTAAGCTGAAAGTTATAAGCTATAAGCTGTTTGGGCATAAGCTATAAGCAGTTTCCCACAGCTCTACCAAACAGGGCCTTTATAATGCCATTTCAAATTTGTAATGTTATACAAAACATGCAGGAATATGTCTTAACTCAAAGAAGTCAGGTTTGCGAGGATAGTGTGTTGGGTTTGTCAACCGAAATCATTTCGTCCAGGTATAACAGAAACTTATCATTTTGTGCATGTACAGGAAGTTATGAGGTATGGCCACTAACTCAAGTGACATTTGGTGTAGGTTTTTTTGCAGCCAGGCCATCCAGTTCCTTCTGTAGCCACTAATTGGCGAAAATACCGTCACCCTTGCGCTGTCGACTGGGATGATGCATATGTGCACCGCATTCAATACTTCAAGTACATCATTCATGATACTGTAGCTACTCGAGAGACATTTGATGTTGTTGATGTCAAATAACACATGTATGCATTTGACAATGTTAGAACTATGGAAGAAATTAATGGATGTATTTTTTGATGTTGATGTGTTATGTGGCATAGATTGAATGTTATCAACCATTGTTACCACTACATTCTAATAAGAAAATATCATTTATAATGTCATCGACCATTGTTATCATTCAATTGTAATAACAAAATATCTTTTATACATTACAAGATGTGGACAGCAATGTCAGCTTACAAAAACACAACAAAAAATTCATCAAACTGGCAAATAACATGTCACAAATCATCTGTATGCCTATGACTAGGCCTACGACTGTATGTCAATGTTGGAGATGAAAAGCGACCTGCAGTATAACTAGGTCCAGCAAAACTAGGCCCATCTTCGTCAATGTGCTAACCTTCAAGGACATGAGCCATAGCCTCAATAGCCTGGTAAAGTCGATGAGGATGTCGAATCCTGTCCTCATAACCAGCCTGAATGATAGGATGTGCAATCTTCAGTGCATGTGCAATACGCTGCATTTGAAAAGAAGATCATATTTTAAGGAACATATCAGAAAAGCAAAAGTAAGTTACAAATGCATAAAAGAGGATAATATATTACATCGGTATATTGGGAGACATCCTAATGGTCATGCACACGTGGTCCATCAGTGTACTCAACATATAGGTGCGTGCTATTCTTATACCAATCCATGTAACCCGATACGCATTCCCAAGGTTGACGAACTGGATTGCTCCTCCGCTACTCAGATAACACGTGGTTATCCCAAGCCTCCCAGATCCTATCCAAGTATCTATACATGACTGTATATCGTGCATAAATGTCGCCTCGAGTACCACGAGTGGGAGCTAGTGGTGCATCTGGGATGGTTTGAACCCTGCCAAACTGCCTCAAAACTCCATCTAGATGATAGAGATCGACCACGTCTAAGCACTTCAAGCATCCATGGTAGAACATAACCGGGTTACATGGATGCCAGTCTCTGCAGCTCTAGTATGGATCCCAAATAACTTGTAAACGTAAAGTGTTTTTGAATTAAAGTATATAAAAGGTAAGATAAATGCAAAGTGTTAAAATTATCTCAGGATGAGTAAACTTACATCAGTCGTTACCAAATTGTCAAGCTTCACTCGAAAAGATTTCAAATGATCAATAGAGGAACCCGTCTCTCTTCTAGATGTCCAATGGTACACGTGTGGCATATTTTCATTATAGCCCATGTTCTGGTGAGGTTGGAATGCTCGAAAGTGCTCATAAATTCACGCCTCTAGAAGATTCATATAACCACCGATCTATTTAACACCGGATCGGCTAGCATACCTCAACTGTCTGTATAAAAATGTTAATGCAACAGCACCCCAGGCGTAAGTATGAATGAATCCCAAATCCATCAATAAACCAAGGTAAACAACAGGAACCCTGCCACCAGTCTTGTCACTGAAGAGCGTACATCCCAACAGAAACAACAAATAAGCTCTAGCAGTGCACTGTGTGGCCTCTTCTAGGTCTGAATCTGTGACACCAGTAAACTGACTTCACAACCACTCAAGCCTGATTGAATTCCCACCAGCAATAGAAACCTCGTCATGTGCTACACTTTTAGTAATCCCCAAGCCAGAAACTAGTAGTGTAACTCCATGAAGATCCGTCACATCTGGTACGCTGACTAATCTGTCTACAATGGGAAGGCTAAGAATAATGCCAACATCATCCAAGGTCAAGGTCATCTCACCAACTGTCATATGAAATGTGTTCATCTCAAGTGGCCATCTCTTAACAAAACTAGAGATTAGAAGCTTATTGATGAACCAATAAGTGCAACAAGCTAACTGTGACAGCCCTGACTGCTCAATAATGGCTTTGAATCTGGTGTTGTTGTCTACTAACCACCATTGCCATGCAAGGATCTTCGAAGAGTGATTATGACACTTTAGGGGCCCTCATTCCTATAAAACAAATGAATATCTCATTAGAAACTACTATATAACACCAGAAAAAAATCATATACAAATGAATTTCACTTCTACTCAGGAATGTTTACCTCCCCCTGCCAAACAGTTGTAGCGACATGACTATTGAAACTCCGCAGTATTGATGGATCAGTCGGTCCACCTGGAAAAGCATGAGTAAAGTCCTCTTCCTAGACAGTGGGAGAATCGGGTAAAGGGGTATCCTCTATGGCAATGTCAGGCATATCATATCCTTTAACTCGTCTTTGGCTTCGGCTACGACTTTGACTGGCACTAGAGAGACCATATTCTAGAGAAACTGGATCACGACCTCGACCCTGACCCCCGACCCCGTCCGCATCCACGCCCTTGTCCCCCTTCATGGTCAACATCTAATTCACGACGTCGTCTATTTGAAGCAGTAGGTGGGACATGTTGTTGTCATTCAGAATCCATATTATCTGCAAAAATTTATATATTTAATGAGTATAAAATTGTAAGAAGAATATACAAAAGAGGGGGAAAAACAAAAAAAAACAAAAAACTGTTCGGAAGTTGAAAACCGCAAATATCTATTCTATTCGGAAGTTGAAAACCGAAAAACCACATTAATTTCGGAAGTTCAATGTTGTCCAAATTAAACATATTCGGAAGTTGAATGTTAAAAAAATGAAAAAATTTCGAAATTCTACTGTCAAAATAAATAATAATTTTCGGAATGCTACTTGCGAACATGTTGTTTGTTTTCGGAAAACCAGTTTCGGTGGGCTATGCTTTTGTTTCGAAAATGATAAAAACAAACCGTACATTACAATGAGGATTGAAATAAGTAAACTAACCTAAGTTCTCCAAATGTGAAAAATTCCTTCAATGATTCACGTGAGATGTCTTTAATGCTTCAATGAGATGTCTTCAATGGATGGATGCAGCTTTTGGGAACGCAAGGTAGAGTGTGAGAGATGGGTGTGTGTGTGAGAGAGACGGGTTTGGGGGTGTGTGCATGATTTACATTTGAGGGTAGATGTGGAATAAAAGGTGTGTGCAGTGAGCAAAATAAATTGGGATTAATTTTTTAAGTGTGTGTATTGAAAAGGATGTGCATAGAGTGGAATGGGTGTGTGCAAATAGAAGCACCCGCAAGTAAGCTATCCTCTAATATATTCGTCCATAGCTTTCCACCTTATTTACCTTACTGCCATTACTATTGTCCCCTCTGGTCTAGCTGAACTATTCAAAGTTTCTCGATTCATTCGGTTTTATTTTTTTTATCTTAGGATAAATTATGTCATTAGTTTCAAATTATTGTCACTTTAGTTATTGTTATTTTAATTTAAGATCTAATTTGTCTCCAGTTGGATAGTCCAATTAGATTGTCTAATCCGTTTTTTTTTTTAGGTTTGACTTGATGATCCAAAATGTTCAATATGTAAAATTCGTCGAGTATTTCATTCCTACAAAAAATTATGTTAATCAAACATCGATAGTCACTTAATCAGTTTATATTTTTGTCAATAATTTTTTTTTAAATCAAATTTATCATTGACAAAAATGTGAACTGATCAAATAGCTATCAATATCCGATTAACGTGATTTTTTGCATTGATAAAGTATTTGACGAATTTTACGTATTTAAACGGTTTGGATCATTGATTTGGGCTCCATTCTGTGTTCATTGAGACCCAACAACACAATTCAGTCCGATTAGAACCAGAGACAAGCCTATCCCTTAATTTAAACAATTTGAATTTCATTCTTACAGTTTATTGTAAAATTGTCTCTCCGTCTTACACGGTTAATATTTTGAACAAAAACAGATCAACCACAAAACTAAAGAGATTAAAATAAAATTCAAAACAAAATATAAGGATCACTAATAAATTTTATTAGTAATCCTTTTAGCTTCTTTTAAATTGTAACTATATAAGTGATGGAGGAAATATATTGCAACAAAATTGAAGTTTAATGTTTAAATTGTTCGAATTAAAATATGAAAAGCAAAGTAAAATTATGTTGAAACTAAAATGAATTATTCTACCTAATTAATTAAGGCATTAGCAATAATCTCCTGACTTTCATACACCATTTATTTATTACAAATTGCTTTTTCTAAATTAAAATATGAGAACTAAAGTAAAATTTTATTAAAACTAAATTGAATTATTCTACCTAATTAATTAAGAGATTAGCAGTAATCTCCTGACAATATGCACCATTTATTTATTACAAATTGCTTTTTCCAAACAAAATCTATTCAGTTAATAACCACAATGTTTTTCCAAAAATCTGGTGTTGGGACTAGGTATAAATATTCCTAATCTTTGTTACTTGACATATGTTGATTGAGTTTCGAGAGGATCTTTAAATATATATATATATTTTATTTTTTTGACACTACATGACCTTGTATCAGCCAAGTTGATGCTAATGATTGAGAAAGTTAAATAATTAGTAAAAATGTATTTTGCAGACTAGAAGAACTTCATTTTATTTGATATAAGTTTTTAAAAAACTTGAAAGTTAATAATTAGAAATTATAATTTTGTCTCATAGTAAATCTTCTCTACAATCAATTTATTAATTTTTAAGTAGAAATCACTAATAGAAATAGCCCTTTTGCGATATTTATTTAATTTTTGACAACGACAAAATAACCATTCACATACTTTTTAAAACATAACCAAATATTGGTGTAAATGAAGTGTTGCAAATAATAATAAATAAAAAAAGGTCCTAAATTGCCTCAAAATAAATTTTAGTACTAAACAACCATTTTGTCAATGAGAGAAAATTAATATTGTTGCATTGTAATATTTTATGTATAAAATAAGAGATTGGCAAAAAAAAGTCAATGTTTACACTAGTTATATAAACCTAAATACAAACATTTTAGTAGCTTTTATGTAAGCTTTGGAAATGGAGGTGCATGATGATTCATAAAGGCATGGACCTATCCTAACTTGTGTGGCCCCCTTAGTGGGCCCATTAATGTATTGGATTATCCTATTAGACTGCCATGATCATCACCCACATGTGGAAACAAAAATTCTAGGAATAATTAAAAAAAAAAAAAACCTCAAAATTTAAGTCTTCTAATAAAATATATTTTTAATTTTTAATTTTGTCAATTTAAATTCTAATATTTTAATTTTTTTTAATTTAAATTATTTAACAATTAAAATATTAAATGTTTTCATCATTTTTATTTAATGAAAATAGACAAATAGTTTAAATTGAAAACAAATTAAAAGTTTAAGATTTAAATTGACAAAACTTAAAAACTCAGTGTTTATTTTGTTACAATCTCAAACCTTGGTCTTTTTTTTTTATTATTTATAATTTCTCCAAAATTTTATTCACTCAAAAAGAATTGTCCCACACTTTTGTATAGGAGAAATTGAATTGGTGTAATGTGAAATCTAAATATCGAATGAGTATGAATCATAAATTAATGTTTTTGAGAAAAATTCAGCGTAAAATTTCTCAATTTATAAAACTACTAATGGGAAAAATATAAACAAGAACTTGCAATATTTCTGAAAGAAAAATGTCACGGTGCCAAATTAATTTATCCCAAATTTTCTGGGTAGTATGTTTGTATAGTAGAAATTAAATTGACACAGTGTGAGTCCAAATATGAAATAACTTTGAATCATAAATTGATATTTTAAAATAAAATTCAAGATAATATTTCTGCAACTATAGTATTATTCTTTCTGAAATGTCTCATCCAAATTGCTTTCATGTGGCTAAAGATTTGTTTTTTAGATAATAGAGAAAGCATGCTTGCGCTTTTTAACACTCAAAAAGTACAACTAATTCAAGATATTAATAATCATCAATTATATGCAACAAAAAAAATTAATAATCATTACTCACAAAGAAAACAAAAAATTAATAGTCCAAATTTGGTGAAGGTTAAATATACATTTGGATGCAATATTATTCCCATAAAAGAAATCCAAGGTGCAAAATTGGTACTTCACCTGTCTTACAGTGTTGTCTTCTACCAATGATATATTGGAACTATTATGGAGTAGATGTCAAAATTTGAATGTTAAATTATAAGCTATACAAAAATAAAATTTCTCACCTTGTCTTTCTTGAGTTATCTTTTTCTTTTTCATGTTATCTTATTTTACTAATATCAAATATACTAATAGGGAATTATACCTAAGTTGAATATACATACCAATAGATGTCCATGGAGTAGATGATCAAAAAAATTTCACTTGGTGTTAATTGCAAATGAAAAACAAAAATGCTAAAAATATTTAGAAAATATCTAGAATTTAATTGTATAATATAAATTTAAATTTGGTGTAATGTAATGAATTTGCCCCTTACAATTTAAAATCTATATATTTTTAAATATTCTTTCTTGAATACTTAACATTGTTGAATGGATATGAAGGTGAGGTAGGACTGCAACTTAGTTTAAAAAATTATTGTCAAAATAAACAAAAGAGGAATTTGTGTTGCAAATTATAATCCATGTTCATCTTTAGGAAATCCAATTGAAATAAATACATATATATAGATATCTTAAGAAATTTCTTTTGGATTAAATTACACTGACGCCCACCATCGAAAAACAATTTACACTGACACTCCTCTAAGATTTGGAAAACATATATCAAGTTTTACAGTTTTGACATAATTATATTAAACTCCGTTAATATTCTAATTCACATTTCTTGACTTCATTTTCAACAATAATTCATTAGTTATATGGATACAAAAATATGATCATATTTTACACATGATTTTTTTTTCTTGTTTATCATTGTGTATTCATATCATTTGTAATACTTTTAGTCCCTTTAGTCTTACAAAATAGAAATTTATATAATTATGTCAAAACTGTAAACTATTTATATATTTTTTTTCTAGACTTCATAGAAAGGCCTATTTTGGGAAGTGGGTTATAATCCGCTTCCCAGATTATAACCCACTTCCTCTCTCACAAAAAAGCTGCTTAAACAGCTTTTTACCAAAAAGTTGATTATAACTATATTCCTAAAATAGCCCAAAGTCAGTGTAATTTTCTTTTTCTTTTTTTGTTCAATACATGAGCTCATTATTCAATGATAATTCAAATAAGAAATTTATATAATTTATATATATATATATTTTTTAGACTTCATAGAAAGTCCAGTGTAATTTTCTTTTTCTTTTTCTTTTTTGTTCAACACAGGAGCTCATTATTCGAGGATAATTGAAAGGAAGACTTTGTGAAGTTCACATCTAATACTATTTATCGCCTCTTATGTTGAAACAAATAAATTTTGTTTATTAAGAGACAGGCAATAGATTAGCTCAAAAAAGGATTCCAGATAGGGATGTTTTGGAACTAGTCATCAGTTATTTTAGTTAGATTTTTTATTTTTACGAAAATACGAACAGATAAATAAAAAGAATAGTTAACATTTTTGTAATAATTTTTTTTTGGCTAAAATGAGAACTTTCCAAACTTGCCTTAGCTAGTAACAAGTCACACAAGTCTTGGATTTGAATCCTGAATTCTTATTTTTTTCCTAACTCACAAATTTTCAAAAGAAAAGGAAACATGGGAGAGATTGAAGCCTAGGTTTGACAGCAACTTTTTTGCAAAATTTTTTTTTTTTTTTTGAATTTGTTATATTACTTCAATTTTTATTTTTTATGTTTATGGGATTCTAATACTTAAAAAATTGTATTATCTAAAAAATTAGATTAAAAAACAACTTAAAAAGCCTAGTCAATACATTTACACAAAGGAAATACCCATTTTTTAGACTCACTTTTTAAATTCAGTAATGGGTTAAAAAGATGATTGATTGATAATTATAAAATATTTAATTATCAACCAATTATCTTTTTTACACATGATTGAGTTTAGAAAATGGGTCTAATTTTTAGATCTGCATAACAATACTCTTATACAAAAAAGTGTAACTTTATCTTGCCATTGACTAATATAAGTTCTTTCTTTCATTGAATTGATGCCGTATTGCAATGAAAGAAAGTTAGATAATTTCACTTTTTGTATTGTCAAAATTGTTACTATTTTCCAATATTTTAAAGTGTCCATCAATGGTGCCCAAACTATCACTAAGCTCAAACAACTAGTTATTTTATTTTATTTTTTATTTTTTTGGGAAATTTAAAAAGAAAAAACTTTTCTCATGTACATGCAAGATTGCAATATATTAGATTTACAAAGGTATTACATGCGCAAAATTAAAATACATAAGCTACACTATGTAATTTAGATTTATGACTCACATAACATTTACGATGAATCTCAACCACAAATCATCTTTTTTTTGTGTTTTAATCATGTACAATTATCATCTCTTTAGAATTTATGCAATGGCCAAGCATTTAAGCTCCTCGTGAGAGGAAACCAGCCATCATGCATAGCATGGGACTTTGTCCATCCTAATTATGTGCATTGGTGGTTCATAAAAATAGTGAATGAGGTTCACCTTAGTCTTCATGAATCATGACCATTCGCACAATTAATAGTGTCAGCTTATTGATGGCCATAATGGGAAGAATGAGGCCAAGATGTATACTTCCAACCACCACATTGATCAATATAAACCAGCTCATCTCTTTTGTTTACTTTAGATTACATGATTATTGTTAGTGAACAAATCAAAAAAACAAAATAAAAATTAAGACATTGATTAGGTTGGATACATTGAGGATGATGATTCTAATTCCCATTGTATAAGGTTATATAATTTCCTTAATCAGCCTAATGACCTAATGATATTTAGGGATTGTTTGGTTAGCTTATCTAAGTTGTTTAAAAAAAAAAAATTGTTATTAGAGTGTGTACCAAATAGTTTGATATATTTTTTACTTACATTTTATTGGACAAAAATAACTTAAATAATCAGAAAAAAATTAATTATTTAGAAACTAGAGGAGAGATGCTTTTGACTTTTGTTTTGTAATTTTCAACTTCTAATTTCTAATAAGTGGTACCAAATAAGCTCTGATTTTCTCCCATATTATTCTATTCCAAATAATTTAGTTGTTTGGTAAAAAAAAGACTTGAAACAGAAAACCAAGAGAGAAGGGGGTACATAATCTTTAACCCTGAAGTAAGTTGTTGACTATTTTTTTTAAAATTTTTTTATGTCATTTTTTCCTAAAAAAAACTTAAAAAAAAAAAAATAAATGTTGTGCATTTCAATGGTCTTAGATATTGACTTGTTGATGAGGCTTTTTTATTTATTTATTTATTTTTTAATGGTGAATTACACTAATAGTCTTCACAGTTTGGGACTTGTATCACTTTGATGTTTAACTTTTCAATTATTTAACTCTAAATTTTGAATATCGTTCCAAATAAGAACAATTGAAGGCACTGTTGTTCCATTTGAAGGGCAAAGTCATCATACAACTTATTTTGTATTGGTTAACTTATATATTGTTTGAAATATAATGATCTTTTTTTTGATGAATAATGTTAGAACTTTTTTTGTTATAAAATTTTGTTTGATTTAGTTTTCAGAATCTATTTTTAGAAAATTCTTATAAGAAACTAAAAATTAAATTGGTGAAAAAAAATTTAAAAACACATCATTTTTATATAATTTTATCTTTTGGGAGGGTAGAAATAATTTTTTAAAATAATTTTTTTGATATTTATTTTTTGTTAAATTAGTTTTTATTTTTTAAAAGTCAAATATGGTAACAACTTTGATGTCATCATTAGACTAATCTATTAAATCGAAAAATTCAAAATTAAAAACATTTCATATATTAAATATATTGATTATATATTAAAAGCCTAATAACCATCTATTATATGATAATCATCCAAAAATATCTGTTGACAACAAATACAATCATTTATTACATGATAACTATCCAAAAATATCAACAAAAATAACTACACATTACATGATCATCATCCAAATACATACTACAAATTAATTTGATAAAAAAAATAAAAAAGTAAAAGATTTATCATTTGTATAAAATTTTTTCTTTGGGTGAGTAGAAATAATTTTTAAAAATTTAAAAATATTTTTTTGACATTTATTTTTGTCAAATTAATTTTATATTTTATCAAGTTGATTACTTTGCTCTTGAAATAGAACAATAATGTCTTCAATTGTCTTTATTTGAAATGAGACTTAAAATTTAGGGTCAAATATATCATAATTGAAAGATAAAAAATTAAAATAATATAAAACCCAAACTACAGAAATCGTGAGTATAATTCGCCATTTTTTGTTTTTATCTTGAAGATATTGGAAGTAGTAATTAAATAGTTAAAGAAAGACAAAATTTAATCCTTGAGCACTTTTTTTTTTTGATTCAATCCTTGAGCACTTTCAAGTTGGGTATTCATGGCCTTTTGATATTATAATGGTGCTCAATATAGTTCATGTCCATCATTAGCTCTTTGTACAATTATTTACTATAATACTAGAGTAACAACAAATTTCTTTGTTCTTTGAGATGATCTACATTCTGTGAAAAATCAACCATAAAATTATAAGTAGATGCCCTGGGACCTTTGATTGCTCATCCATATAATATTTTAAATTTTCTTCTTCACAAAGTAACGTCAACCAATTGATGCTTTTTATTAATTACATGATCTAATCCATTTGGTCCAATCAGCACCATGTACTATTGTTATAATAATGCAGTTTAAAAAAATAATTAAAATAACTAGAAAATTGTTGAACATATCTAAAACTTAATACTTGAATTTGATCACTATAAAATAGTGCCTTCGGTTTAGTAATAATATAGGAGCTATTGTAAATGTGTAATTATTTATTAGTTATATGATATCTCATATATATATATATGTAAGTATTTTTTTTTTTTTTAACATGACACATTTTAAAGGCTTTTTTTTTTTTCTAACCACATCATGCCTTTTCCATTTGCATCTAAAGTTCTACACAAATTCAATTTCAATTATAATAATTAATTTTATATGAACTCTATTTGAAAAATATTTTAACTTGATTATCATTTGAAAAAAAAAATTATCTCGATAAACAAATAAATAAATAAATAAGTCAGAATGTGCTAAATTATATGCATCGCACAGATTAAATTATTATTATTTATTTATTTATTTATATTTTTAGTTTTTGTCTATCTTATTGATGTCTTAATATTAATTTATATTTAATTTTTATTTTATGCAATATGTATTATAGCGATTCCGGTCTTAACTTGACCCTTTTGTATCTTAGACTCGGGTTTCGTGATTTCGTAGTGTTGTTCATGTCTTTTTACCCTCATACTTCCTTGAGTTTGGCTATTAGATTGTAATGGTTGTGTTTGGAATAGGTTGATTGCTTGGCTTTCAAACTTTTGTTGCTTTGAATTTTACTCATCCGCTTAAGCTGCACTTCTTGCGCTCGAGCGAGCTTTATGAACTCTCAGTACTTTTGCAGGTCTGCAAAACTACTGGAAGAGTATATTCTACGCTCGAGCGGTCTTTCTCACACTCGAGTGTTGGTCTGTTGTCTACAAAACTACTAAAAGTATGCATTCTGCGCTTGAGCGTCACTTCTTACGCTCGAGCAGAATAACTTATTGTGTCTAACGCTTGAGCGTCACTTCTTGTGCTCGAGCGGAATGTGTGTGTATTAGTTTGTAAAGGTCACTTTTTACATCACTTTTTCACCTCTTTCTCTCTCTAAACATTTCAATCTCTAAACATTTCAAAAACCCTAGATCTAGAGCTTTTCTCTCTAAAACTCATCTTCTCTCTTCCAAAACACCTAGATTCGTTGGGTTCTCGACTCTAGTGTCTTTGGGAAAAAGGTAGAGTATCTCAAGAGCTCCATTTTGGTCTGAACAATACTTCGTTTCGGCGTCTTTGAAGTTCCTTCATTGCTTCCTTGATCTCTAGCTTCGAGGTAGGGACTTTCTACACTCTTTTATGAGTTTTAACTTAGTTATTTATTGATGTGTAAAGAATATTGAAACTTTAGGGTGATTTTGAGCAAACCTAGAGTTTTGGTTTAAAATCAAAAGAGGGGTTTTCAAATATATGTATTAAAAATGGTTATGAGAGAAGATGTGAGGTTGTGTTGTGATAAATTTGTTAATTTTGATACCCGTGGTGGATTTTGGAAGAAAATGGAGTTTTGTCCTAAAATGTCTCAAATAGTTATTTTGTATAAATAAATAAAATTGGTATTGGGAATATGAAATTAGACGAATGTTTATATAAATGGTGGAGTTGGATATGTATTACCTCTCATCTATGGGAATTTAGATAATTTATCTGTCTTGGAGATTGTATATCTGTTTAGAAATATCTGTTTTGGGCTATCGGTGAGGATAGTTATGATTGTTGTAGAAATTGCATGAGAATTAGGTGAATTGAAACTAATCTCTTATCAGTTGTCATTGAATATGACTATGTCGTTGATACATTGTAAATGTATGATGTTTGGAAGAAGAAAATGGGTAGACTTCATTGAATTAAGTTGGCCTGTGTGTCCAAGGTGAAAGTCCCGAAAACCACGTGTATACATGGATGTCGATTTCCACGGACGAAATATCCATAAAATGGAAAAAAGGAAGTATTTGTATAATGGTTGTGTTGGTTAGAGACCCACTGAGTTGTACCCTTGTGGACTCTCATTTTTCCGCGCTATGCCTTTTGGAAAGGGTTAAAAAGAAGGCCTCACTGTTTGGACTCCCGCGGTTCTGAATCTAGTCTCACAAAGTGCAATGTGAAACTAATAATCACTAAAGACTCCAAATCCGGCAAACCTTTTTGGAAAATCCATTTTAAATCAAATAATGTCAAAATTGGACTGCTTTGCTAGATACAGAGCTGTTATCTAAATATTTTATTTTTAGGGAAATTTAGGAAATCCTAACTCGTGCCAAAGGCCACGTGTCTGTCATCACCAAAGTTGCCTCAGTTCGAGAACTTAGGTACGAGAGGGGAAGGTCTTGAAATGAGCACCCCCGCTCGCCCGATCAAAGATCGGCCTCTACTAATCATGATATGATGTTTTATAAACATTATGTGTTCTTATTCCGGTTATTTAAGCTAGCTTTACTATGTGACGCGCACAAGCAAGTATAGACTAGTTTGCAAGACTTGGAACAATTCAACTCATGTTTGTTCACGAAAACGATTTGAATTTACTACCTCAAGTGGGTATAAAAATGCGGATTTGCCACCAAACATAGTGGGCTTAAAACACACATTCGTTGAACTGTTCCAATTCAAACAACAAGCCTTCATCCACAGGCATTCATGCAGGCATTCATGCAGTTTAGCAAGTAAGCATATAGCCTCATAGCAAGCATGCGAATCATGGCAATATGGCAATCACACTCATACAAGTATGTTAAAGCATAAAACTCACCGAGTACTCCAAGCCAAAACAAAAACTAGTTAGGAAAAAAAAAAAACATGATCTTTAACTATGTTAAGTGTCTAACGCAACACATGTGATATGCAATTAATAGGCTCGGCTACTATACGACATATGAATCGATTTGAACAACATGCGATTAAACATGTATCCAAAGAAGTATTGAAAGTGTAAGCGGTTTGAATGATGCGCCGAGCCTCGGTGCATGCAAGACAAATGAATGGATGCAAACATGCAAGCATAAGGTATGCTAATTGAAAATGTCCATAATCTAACTATCGAAAGCGATTAAATAAAAGGGAGAAAGACATGGGGTTGGAAGACATACACACATGCATGCACACTTATTACAACATTACACCCTCGCGAAGGAGGGTCCAAATAAATAAAAGCTAACTAGCTAGCTAAGCTAATTATTACAACACAGTATTTAACTAACTACTCTAAGCTAATTAAATATTACAATACTTAACTAACTAATTACAAAGCAACTAAGTTAATTAATTACAACATGAATTAAACAACTAACTAACTAGACAAGTTAACTAAACGGCCTCGGGAAACGAGGGATGCATGTATGCTCGGTTCCTCCACCTGAAAAGCCACCGCTTTGCTGCTGTGAGCCTCTGTTTGCACATTTAAACACCAAAAATTCTGCCAACTTCCAAAATACGTTTGCTCCACCTAAGAAACACACTATGCAAATTTCATTGGTGGCTGACAGGGGGCCTGTCGGCTACTAAAGGTGGCCGGTCGGCTACTGGTGGTGGCCGGTCGACCACTGATAACATGAACTCCTCTTTTTGCTGCAACAGAGAGCAGACAAAGCAAAACAGTGTATTCTCACAGGTTTGTGTGTACTGTTTACACTCCTTATCATCAAACAAACTCAAATGAGTGAAATTGATAGCTCTCAGACCACCAATCAAGCAATTTCCATGCATGATGGCCAAAGAACCAAGTTTGTACAAGTTTAATGAGTGCAAAACAAGACTTAAAAGACCACCACCACCCTATCATGCATGATCAAGGGTGATGGTGACCAAGGAAAGTGGCACATTTCATCACTTTTGAGTATGTAATGTCCCATTTTTCTTATGTTCGAATTAATGTCCGATTCGAACACATGCAATGCAACATGAAAGATGCTTATCTTGCCTCTTTTACTTGCCCAATTTTGTTTACTCATTTTAATTACCAAACCATTCTTTAGTCAATTAGTCCATTGGTGAGTGTCCTCTAATGGAAAGATGGCTCAAACAACAAGTTGCTTTGGGCATGAAAGAGGCATTACACTGTTGGTAATGAATCCCCTAAGGGATTAAACCATTAGGTGCAACACCTCCATTTCACACTTAGGCAAACAAGAGGTTTAAAGCCACTTTCAAAGCAAACAAAAGAGTGAAGAATGGAGGGAGATTGCAGAGATTTTAAGTGTTGAAATGAAGTACAAAACAACACTAAAACATGCTATTAACTCAAAACAATGATAGTTGAAGCATTAAAACACCAAACTAGTGAAGAAATTAACACTATAACTATGCAAAACAAGTCTCAACTGAACTAACCAATCCAAAACAGAGCCAAAACATGCTATTTCTGAGGCAAAAACGTGCTAGACTTAAGCCACAAAAAGCTAAAATAATAGGCTAACATGTGAGGCTAACTAGGCATGCAAACAAGACACAAGGAGGGGAGGCTAACCCCTCCAATTTTGGACTTCAAAAGTTGATTTTTGCCACTGAAAAACCTCTGAAATTCAGTGGTTAAAAGGCCCAAAAAAATTGATTTAAAAGTGATGAAAAATGGTACAAAAGCTTAACAAACAAAGGAGCAAAAAGGGTGGACCACCCCTAACTCAAAGAGACCTCAAACCAACACTTTTAAGTCACAAAAACATAGTTTTTGACAGTTCAAAATCAGCTCAAAAACAGTTGGAAAAGATGGCAAAACAAAGATACAAAACAAGCTTAAACAAGATAAGTACTATACCTTTGAAGTAAAGCACAAAATAGCCAACAATCTAAGCTCAAACCACCTTCTAGAGCTCACACAAGACTCCAGGTAATCTCAGCACAAAGGTGAGAGTATTTGGTTAAGGGTTGATATGCAAAAGCTAAGGACTTATGAGCAAATGTGTACAAAATATCAAGAGAGAGAGAGAATTCTAGAGAGAGAGAGAAAGATATTTTAGCTCTAATTTTTCTAACCCTCCAAAATGGGAGAGGAACCCCCCTATTTATAGAAAAACCACCCCTTGAGCTTAGAAACATCTCACCATACACGTGTATGGAGATGCAGCTCAGCGTGCAATAGCTGGCGTAGCTGTCAATAAATATTTGGAAAAAGGCACTGGTGGCCGTCGGCCACCACTGATAGTCGACCGGCCACCATTGGTGGCCGACAGAATCATCCTGTGGCTGACAGCCTTGGGTGGTGGCCGACAAGTCACCAAGAGGTGTAGACACCAAGTTTTGGTCCAAAACAAGGCACAGAAAGAACATGGTTCAAACGCTCAAAGACATGCATTCCGCCGAGGACTTCGGGTGCTCAAAACGAACACAAACACACAATCATCGAGTGCACGAGCGATGACGTCTAAGTCTTGAGGACGGTCAAAAATGGGGTGTCTACAGTTGCCCCTCTTTGACAGAACTCGGGAGTCATGAAATGACGAAAGTGAATGTCAAAGCCCAGAGACGACCTATTTTTAACAAGGCCGAAGACTTGGACAAGCAAACAAACAAGACAAAACAAATGGTTATACTTGCAGGCTGCCTACGTATCCCTTTGCAAGGAATCAAACCAGTGTAGTTCTGGGACAAGATGCAAATGATATGCACGATGTAGGAACATAACTTATGATCATGCAATGAGGCTGTAATGAAACATCTAGATGCAAATGTCATGTAAAGAAATGCTACATTCATACAAATCGAAACAAGGTATGGCAACCTCACACACGAAAGTAAGTAAGTAAACACGAACCAAACCACATTTCATGCAGAAAGGATGTAAGAAAATTATGCAAGCTTAACTATGCGACGCGTAGGAAAGGCGAGAAACGACACAACCATTGAGCGCACCCCAGGTCACTACCGAGATCCTAACGCGTTGCACACGCGAGGAGAAAATGATAGTATGAACACCAGGACGCACCAGAATGCTTGAAACCGAAGCGTCCTAACGTGCCGCACGGAAAGGAGAAAGTGATAATGAGAACACTGGGACGTACCCAAATGTCTCTAACCGAAGTGTCCTAACGCGCCGCACGCGAAAGGAGAAAGAGGGTGAACACTGGGACGCACTCGCGTGTTCGAAACTAAAGCGTCCTAACGCGCCGCACGTGAGAGGAGAATGCGATAACGAGAACACCGGGACGCACCCAAATGTCTCTAATCGAAGCGTCCTAACGCACCGCACATAAAAGGAGAAAGAGGATGGACACCGGGATGCACCCGCTTGTTCGAAGCCAAAGCGTCCTAATGCGCCGCACGCAAAAGGAGAATGTGATAATGAGAACACCGGGATGCACCCAAATGCCTCTAACTGAAGCGTCCTAACGCGCCGTATACGAAAGGAGAAAGATGGTGGACATCGGGACGCACCGGCGTGTTCGAAGCCAAAGCGTCCTAACGTGCCACACACAAGAGGAGAAAAGGGTGAACACCAGGATGCACCCGCGTGTTCGAAACCAAAGCGTCCTAATGCGCCGCACGCGGGAGGAGAAAGAGGGTGGTGTAAACACCGGGCGTACTCGAATGTTTCTAACCGAAGTGAGTAATTCGAAGAACAGGAATGATTTCACCTATAACTCCTCTGAATGGACCGTACATACAATATCGTGCCTGTATGAGAAAGAGACTTAACAAGTACAGCGTAGTAAGGGCGCATGTTCTATGTACAATAAACAAAGCATGTTCTATGCAAATGTAGTAACAACATGTTCTATGCATGATAATTAGAAGCATGCTCTACGCTATAATAGAGAAGTGCACGTTCTATGCAGCAAATGATGAAAGATATGTTCTATGCATATTCTATGCAACAATGGAGAAATGCATATTCTATGCAACAATAGATTGAATAGAAACTTTCGATTTACCTCTTGGAAGGGTTACAACAAGTTAAAAAGGATACATTTCATTCGTGTTGATTAGTGATGAATCATCGTGCACCAAAGACACGGATTCGTGTTGGTTAGTGATGAATCATCATGCATCGAAGACACGGTTTGGAGCTTTCGTAAAGGCAATTTAAGCTTAAAAAGTGAACTTTCCTTGCTCTTTTTAGGAACTGAAGACACAAAACAGCAACAAAACACAAAAGAGGAGCTCTGGAAGCTTGACGACCACCAGGGAGGGGTGTCGGCCACCAATGGTGGCTGTCGGCCACCAGTGATGGCTGACCTGCTATCGATGGCAGATTGGCCCTTTTTGGTCTTTTTACATTCGGGTCTTTAAGTACACACACCCAAACTTTATTTCCTCACTTCCTCTTGTCCGAAATTCATCCCTCTCTCACTCTAGACCTTTCTTCTCTCTAGATCTAAGCTTTATACACGTTTTCCAATGCCCCACGCAAAGTTGATTAGCTAAAACCTCTTGATTTCCTTCGTTTTGAACCGATCGAAAACTGATTTCGGTGCTTTTTTCTTCATGTTCACCACTTGAGGCTTGTTCCCCTCGAGTTTCTCTTGGGTTTGGCGCCTTTTCCCTGGCTTTGACTTTTTCTTCCATTTTCTCTCTCCTAAGGTTTGACTTGAGTTGACTTTTGGCATTTTCCACCCATTTTCCTCATTTTCTTCACTTTTCATCGACTCTTCATCTATATTTCAGATGGCAGATGACTTTCCACATGGTGGGGCTCCTCCAAAGGTGGTGTTCAAGGCAGAGTTCGATTCTGATGCAGAGCCGGAGCCCTTACCATTGGGAGTGAGGCCTTTTGTCACGGCGAGGTATCATCCCCAGACGCACATTCTGCCTGCTAATGGCGTTAAGCACTTTACTGATTTCGCTGATGCACCGGCGGATCTCTTACTAAGGGAGCTAGACTCCCATCTTTCAACCGTTGCTGTTGAGGTACAAACTCTATGCACTTGCTCATCTGATGTTCTTTACTTGCATTTCTTGCGCTAATCACACTCTTGCATTATATTTTCATTAATGCGATTGCATTTGTTTTGCACTTCCTTTTCATTGAACTGTATTTACACTGATTCCCTTGTTCTCTGTTACAGGGTAACGCCCGAGCATACATGGGCTATGGGGCCACGATAGCCAAAGATTGGTATGACGAGCTCCCTGTCGGAGTACGAGCTATTGTTGACGAGGCAAGCTTCGGCCTATTTGCTCTGGATTGACACGAGTCATAGCGAGCCGTCCACTTCTGGGAGCACTAGTGGAGAGATGGTGGGATACCACCAACTCTCTCTACCTTTCCACTACCGAAGAGATGACGATGACCCCTTACGACTTCGCTATGATCACAGGCTTAGGCATAGGGGTGATCCGATTCCTCTTGATCCTGATATGGGGGAGTGGGAGGCTGCTTGGATTGAGCTTCTGGGGACGCGCCCGCCTTTGTTCCGGACAGCCCAGGTCAAATACAGCTGGTTCAAGGAGCGGTTCCGAGAGACCGTACCATAGATAGTAGAGGAGATAGAGCACTACGCTTGGGGTTTTCTGATGTTCCTCTTCGGTACCACCTTGTTCACGAACAAGGCGAACACTGTAAGGCTATACTTGCTGAGCGCACTGGTGGTCCTTCCCCGAGTGAGTTTCTACGATTGGGGCGGGGCTGGCCTTGCCACCCTGTATGGCTATATGAGCTCGACCTCTCGCGAGATTGGATACTTGATCGGAGGCTACTAGCGAGCCTGAGAGGTACACATCTCAGTTCCCTCTTTACACTTTTCATTTTTCGTTCAGCACTTCTTGCTTTACATCTGTTCAACGCATGTTCTTTCTGCTTTGCACTTCCTATATCTGTTCATACACTGTATGTTTTTTACTTTGCATTTTCTGTGTTTGTTCAAATTGTATTGATCATATATCCATGCACTTTCTCCATATCTATGGGTGTATGCATACTTCCTGACTCTTGCCCCAAAGCCAGAGGTGGAGATTCCATTGACGATCCCCTTTTCACGGGTGTACGATGGTCAGCTTCGGCACAAGACTCGCGAGCCCTTTTCTTTCTTCAGGCGTTACTTTGACACCGTAGCTACTTACGAGGTAACCTAAAACACGATCATCATTTTCTTTCACACTGTTCTGATTCACATTGTAGCCACTGACAGCAACTGACAATCTATACAACTTCTCTTTGTAGATCACATGGCAGCCATGGGCTACAATACCGAGAGGAGTTGGAGGCTGGTATAATACGGCCTGGGGCATGTCTCGTTATTGCATTCTACTTGAGGGTCCGGTCTGCCGGGCCTGGTACTTAGGCGAGAGAGTCGTACGCCAGTCTCTGGGTATGCCTGCTCAGCTCATATCGATGACGCCGCCAGAGTCCATGAGATAGCGGACAGCCTATCTGTTGACAGAGTTATCCAGTTCATGGTGGGCTTTGAGGCGGAGTACTTCCGAGTTGAGGGTGATTATGCAGTCTTCATTCAGACACACCTTATGCCACCTCTGATTGGTGTTCGCAGAGGCGAGGGAGCAAGAGCTCTTGTTGCGAGGATGGGGCCTAGAGCGACCAGGGCAGCCAGGGCCTATAGCAGAGGGGCTTCTCAGGCGAGGCAAAGGACTGGCTGGCCGGAGGTGCCTACTGCACTCACCTGTTGGCGGTATACCGGGGAGGCATATCAGATCCCTATTGAGCCTGTGACAGCTTGGCACAGATATGCCAGAGCTCATGACGCACTCTCGGTATGTACCACATTTTTTAGCTTTCCCATCTCTTTCTGATATCTGTTCTCTCTGGACATTGATCATTCCCCAAATGCATTTGCAGGCACCCCCAGGATACACCGAGGACTTGCTGAAGCTATTAGCCTTATTCGAGGGCATGATATTGAGGAGGGAGGCACTGCTCGGCTTCTATGGCATACATGTAATTTCTTCAGTTTTCTTACATTCCAGTTATCAAATTTCTGCTGACACACTGAAACTGACATTTCAATTGAACACTTCCCCACACTACACTGACACACTGTATCTGGCCCACACTGCACCGATACACTGCATCTGAAATACTGCACTTCCAGACCATACTCATATATTGTATCTAACTCCTACATACGCTCATTCTGCACATCATACTTGCATCTGATACACATACTATGGCTGACATATGGCAATCGCCTTTTCAGGTCCCACCTATACCGATAGCACCAACGGCGGCTGCAGTAGGACCATCAGTGCCCCCTCCGGCAGTAAGGAGGAGAGAGAGACAGGCTCTGGCACACAGCCGAGGCAGAGCTAGGGACACCGGAGATGAGAGTGGCCCTTTCGAGCCCATTCTGAGTGATGACAAGGTTGAGACTAGCGAGGCCGAGGAGGCAGCGAGTCAGCATGCTGAGTCATTCGAGAGTAGAGATAATGACGCTGGCTCGGGTTCTGCTAGTGGAAATGATGCTCAGTTAGGCTCTGAGGCAGAGGGGAACAACGATTATGGTTCTGGTTCTGGTTCAAAGAGAGGTGCAGACATCAGCGCTGACAGAGACAGCTCTGAGTCTCTGCCCAAGAAGAGGACGAAGAGGGCCTCTCGAGATTGAGATAGCTGGTGTTGATTTTCTGTATTTTTGCTTAGTTTCTTTTTGCTAGTAGTGTTAGCACTTTGTACAGTTTTAGACAGGTTTTATTTGCTTTAAAAAACTTGTACTCTTTTGTAAAAAGTAACCATGATCGGAATGAAAACCAGTCTTTTGTACGGAAAAGTGTTGTATTTTGCATTCTAAGCATCGCATTGCATAAAAACGAGAGTGAACTTGATTGATGGAATTTGAACATTGTATTGGCACAACCTTCTTAATTAGGTAATGATCCGACCACCAACAAAACAAGAAAAACAATGTACAACTCGATAAATAATCAAGTAATATACAACTCGATAAACAACACATAACATACAACAACAAATATAACTCGATGAACAAAACAAGACAAATACAACTCGATAAACAAATTGAAACAAAACGGCTCAACAAAACTTAACTAAAACGGGACAACACAATGCGCAAAGAGCAGAACAAAACACAGATTCGGATCACTCTCAACACGCAGGAAGACCACAGGACAAACAAGAATGCTGCTGGCCATGAACAAAGGATGTAGGCCACCAGTGGTGGTTGTCGGCCACCAGTGGTGGCCGGTCGGCTACAAAAGGTGGCTGTTGGCTATCACCACCGGCTGGTCAGCCATCAGTGTGAGGGATCGCTAGATTATTGCCACATGTCTTCCACTCAGTGTCTTATATTCTACAAAAGTTGGAACTTCATAGTTTCTTCATTCCAGCTCTGTTTTTGCCACAAATGGAGCCATTCTTTTATGAAAAACTCTCAAATTAGATTGCAACTTTAGATGGCTCGAAAAAAGTGAATTTCTGGGGTTTCAAGATAAATGAACTATTCTCACTAAGCTGTTATCCGCTTTGTTTTCCGTTCTTTCACGCCGCGGCTAGGTGTTGGAACCTGATTACGCGCGTGTTTAGTTTCGAGGGGCAAGAGATGCGCCCTACAATTGAAGAATTCCAAGTTTTGATGGAATCCTGAGGTGACGAGGAAATCTTGCCCCAGTCTCGTTTTGGTCATATCCAAGCCTTAGGAAGGATGTGTGGGCTTACTTTACATGAGGCTCGATCCTTGGTTCACAACAGAGAGTTGGATATTCCTAACCTCATTCATTGATTTTCTGACATCGGTGACCTCGGCGACCGTCTTTGGCAGAGTTTTCGACAGCATGCCCTTTGTTTGTGTATGTTGGCTCATTTTCTTCTTGCTCCAAGTTTCAGAGGGTCTAGAATTCGCTTGATCGAAGTGGGCCAAGGCTTGAAAGAAGGCAAGAGCTGCATGGGCTTAGCATTGGCCGACACTTTGATAGGCTTAGACGCCTTCCATTGGCGAGAGACGACCAAATTTGCGGGAAGTCCACTACTTTTGTAGGTAATGTTTCCCACCCTATCTCATATGTGTTTCTTACATCACTCGGTACTCATGCTCTGTTTTTCTCTCAAAGCCTTTTCTCACTGTTCTCTCAACATACACCTCTCTATTCTTTAATCTCTCTTATTTTTCATCCCTCCCCAGATATGGCTCATGGACAAACTGAAAGTAGTGGACTCTTGCCCTGCATATTCAGCACAAGGCTACTTCTTTCACGAACGGCTAGTTGATTTCCTGAACGAAGGGTAGTGGTGCCATTGGATGTGTAAGAGGTCTGATGTTGACTTTGTTCGGCGTTGTCCCTAGTTTGATCTGCCTGAGATGAGGTACAGCATGGCTCGACAACCCGACATTCAGCTGATTAGCCTGACACACTGTGTATTTTACTTTCTATTCCGGTCTAAGCGTCAGTTTGGACACGACCAGACTTGCCCAGAAGAGGGGGTAGAGTACCTAGCTTCATTTCTAATCTGAGGTTCATAGTTGGCTCAATACCCCACTGCATGGAGGACAAGAGAACTTCTGGCTCCCACTTCCAATTTCAGTTGCGCCCTTTCCAGCAAGTGCCTGGCTTGGCTTGAAGATGAGGTGCAAACCAGGCCTACTTTAGCATCAGAAGCTTCCACAAGCGCATGGAGGGGACGCAGGAACACCTGACTCATCTATGCCCCAAGTTTATTTCTTTAATCTAACTTTCAAGTTTTCCTTTTGAATGTAATAAAAAGCAACTTTGATTTGTATCAAGAGTTAGAGAACTTTGTATTGAAATCAATGAAATTGAAGTTGTAGGCACTGAAAATTCTCCTTTTGGTCCAAAAATGGTCTAAGTTGTAAAAAGATTAATTTGAACAAAATCAACTTTTATTAGAACTTTTCAAAATCATTTTCGATAAGGATCACAACTTGACATGCATGGAATCTATCCTCGAGATGTACAACCCCGAATCCAGAAATGGAAAATTGCCCCTAGACTGAATAGCACTGCTCAGCACTGTAATTAGCTCTTCTCTCAAGGTAAGGATCACAACCGATCTTTTAGATAATGAGTGGACAAAGATGCCTTGATCAAACACATGGACACAGTTGATTTGGAGGTGTTTACGGCCGGACTTCGGAATGAAGTTGCCTACATATCCCGAAGATGGGAATCAGGCCTTATGTAGTTCGGTATGAGTTCACTCGGGTATTAACACTCTCCTTTTGCGCTCTAACTTTTGCCAAGGCCACCCTTTCTGGGTTTTCAACCTTGTGAGCTCAGTTTTTCTTATTTCCAATTTTTTGTGCTCTAACTTTTGCCTAGGTCGCCCTTCCGGGTTTTGGCCCTAGCAAGCCACTCAAGGGTAGTATTTCTTCAACTTGTTCATGTTGATTGGTTGGAAAAATTCTAGGCTATCTAGGTTCATAAGAATAACAGTTTCACCTGACCAAATGGTCTTGATAATGTAAGGACCAGTCCAATTGGGTCTGAACTTGCCCCTAGGGTCATGGATGGGAGCTCGATTGTCTTTCAGCACCAAATCCCCTTCCTTAAGATTCCGAGACTTAACTTTTTTGTTAAAGGCCCTGGCAATCCTTCGCTGATATCCTTGAACATGGTACAATGCTTTCAGCCTCCTTTCATCAAACATCATTAGTTTCTCGAACCTGCTCTACTGCCAATCCGCTTCTGCTATCTAGTACTCAGCCATAACTCGCAACGACGGAACCTCTATTTCAGTTGGCAGAACAACTTCCATTCCATGAACCAGAGAATACGGAGTTGCCCCAGTAGATGTCCGAATTGAAGTCCTATAGCCCCAGAGAGCAAATGGCAATTTGTCTGGCCAGTCCCTGTAAGTCTTAACCATTTTCTGCAAAATGTGCTTGATGTTCTTGTTGGCGGCCTCAATAGCTCTGTTGGTTTGCGGCCGATATGTGGATGACTTATGAAAAGCCACGCTGTATTTCTCCAACAAGTCGATCACTTCTTTCTTAAAACGGGAGCCATTGTCTGAAATGATCTCATTCGGAACCCCATAATGATAAATGATGTTATTCCTGATGAACTTGGCTACATGCGACGCTTTCAGCGCTGCATAGGATTGGGCTTCGACCCACTTTGTGAAATAGTCTATTGCCACCAGGATGTACTCATGCCCATTTTACCCTTTTGGCGTAACTCCCCCAATAATATTAATTCCCCAAAATGAAAAAGGCCATGGTGAAGTCATGTTGTACAGTTTCGACGACGGGATATTCATGCGATTTGCATGAATTTGGCATTTGTGGCATTGCCGAACAAAACTGATACAATCCTCCTCCATGGTTGACTAGTAGTAACCTTGCTTGAGAATCTTCCGGGATAGTATTACTCCGCTCATGTGTGCTTCACACTCTCCCCCATGGATAGCCTTCATTAGGCGCTTCGACTCTTCTACATTAACACACAGCTTGTGCATTCCCAGATGACCCCTCTTATACAACTTACCCCCGCAGATGATAAACTGAACAACCATTTGCCGTATTGCCCATTTATCTTTGGCATTTGCCCCTAGTGGATAAACCTCATTTTCCAAGAAGTTCCAGACATCATAATACCAGGGGTTTTGATCTTGCACTTCATCTATTGCAGCGATAAACTTGTAGGCCGGCGGCGCATATCTCTATTCAATAATGATCGGACGGATCCGGACTCCCAACGGGATGTCTATCATGGAAGATAGAGTTGATAAGGCGTCAGCGAACCTGTTATTCTCTCTTAACAGATGCGTGAAGGTTAGCTTCTCAAACCTAGGAATTAGAACATCCAGGATTTGGTGATAGATTTTCATCATTTCTTCCTTAACCTTCCAGTCTCCTTTTGCTTGAGACACAACCAGGTTCGAGTCCCCAATGACGTCCAACCTTTTTGCCCCTAGTTCTAGGGCGACTTCCAATCCAGCGATACACGTTTCGTATTCTGCCTCGTTGTTGGATACTTTGAACCAGAGTTTGAAGGCTAAAGGTATGTGGGAATTTTCGGGTGCTATCAGCAACACCCCTATCCATAACTGTATTGGTTAGACGCTCCGTCAAAGTACATTGTCTAAATCTCTTCCTCGATCTACAGAATTGCCTTATCTGGGAATAGGTATTCTACTGCTTTGTCCCCTCCCACTAGGTGATCTGCTAGAAACTCTGTTACTGCTCTCCCTTTGATAGACTTGTGAGTCACATACTTCAAATCAAATTTGGAAAGAAGAAGCAACCAACGGGCTAGCCTACCCGTAAATGCTAGTTTCTTGAAGAGATATTTGATGGAATCTAACCTTGAAACCAGAATTACGGAGTGAGCTAACAGGTAGTGCCTCAACTTCCTGGTAGCCCATACCAAGACTAAGCAAGCCTTCTCCAATAGGGTGTAATAGGTCTCATAGTCCAGCATCTTCTTACTCAGGTAATAGATGGCCTTCTCTACTTTATCCTCAGATTCCTGAGCAAGCATGCAGCCCATAGTCGTGTCCGTTACTGACAGATACAGAATCAATGGCTTCCCCAGCTCTAGTGGTGACAACACGAGTGAATTCTGAAGATACTGCTTGATCTGCTCAAAAGCGAATTGACATCGGTCACCCAACGGAATTTCTTTCCTTTCTTCAAGAGACCAAATAGTGGTTCACAAGTCAAGGTTAATTTTGCAATAAACCGTCTTATGAATTGCATTTTACCCAAAAAGCCTCGCACCTCCTTTTCAGTCCTTGGTGGTGGCATTTCTAAGATGGCTTTGATTTTGCAAGGATCAACCTCGATGCCCTTCTGCGTGATCAGGAACCCCAGCATTTTCTTTGCTGTTACGCCAAAAGTGCATTTCTCTGAATTCAGTCTCAACCGATATTCTCTGATCCGTTGAAAGAATTTCTTCAAGGCGGTATAGTGGCCCTCTCTTTCCTTGGACTTAACAATCATGTTGTCCACATACACCTCGACCTCTTTGTGGACTATATCATGTAGAATTGTGGTTGCAGCCCGTTGATAGGTGGCCCTAATATTCTTCAACCCAAACGGCATCACCCTGTAGCAGTAGGTACCCCACGGCGTGATGAAAGCATTCTTCTCTCTATCTTCAAGCGCCATCAAAATCTGGTTATACCCAGAAAATCTGTCCATGAAGGAGAGCAACGCATGGCCTGAGGTGAAGTCCACTAATTCATCGATGTGCAGTAGAGGAAAGTCGTCATTCGGACAAGCTTTGTTCAGATCTCTGAAATCCACACACACCCGAATCCTACCATCTTTCTTTGGCACCGAAACAATGTTGGCCAACCAAGTCGAATACTCAGATATTAGAAAAAACCCTGTGTCTATCTGCTTGGTGACCTCTTCCTTAATCTTCAAAGCCCAATCCGGGCGTATTCTCTGCAACTTCTGTTTGATGGGTCGGGCCTCGGGGTTAAGTGGGATTCGATGTTGTACAATCTCAGGATCGATTCCGGGCATGTCTTCGTAGGACCACGCGAAAACATCTTTGAAATCTTTTAATAAAGTGACTAAGCGTTCGCGCTTATCTAAAGACAACGTGGACCCGATCTGGACCAGATATGGATCCTTCTCAGTACCCACATTAATTGGAATCATTTCATCAACAAGGGGTTTTACAAACCTCTCATCCTCTCGATCAATCAAATGTTTCAAAACCAAAGGAATTTCTTCGTCGTCGTTTTTATCAAAATTTTGAAAGTCGTGATCAATGCAATATACAAGTGGCATAGAGGAGTACTCAGAAACTGCAATGGTATTCACATTCAAAAGATCCAGCTCATCCAATTCCTCGACTACAACCGACTCAAAAGAAAAGGAAAAAGACGACCTGGACAAAACTACGGCATCCGGGTTATCAACCCCAAGAATACTAGACTCCGACTCAGAAGAACTAGAATATGATTCCGACTCCACAGACTCTGTGGAATCAGATTCCGGCTCATTACCTGACTCAGAACTACTAGACAGAAAACCCTCCTCCAGCTGCCAAGTGAGGGATGGTGCGTCGGATGCATCCAGGATACCACTGGAAGGGTCTACACCTGATTAGTCTCCGATCATGGAAACGGTTAGGTCATCTCCTAAGCTCTCCGAGTTGATCTGAGGATCCGAAAGGAGACATGCCAGCACTGCTCCTACCTCAACCTCACTGCTATTGGACTCACTTTCTGTGCTCTGTTCAGCCTTAGTAATTAATTCAGTCTGTTCCTCTGTGGCTTCACCCTCTTGTAGTTGTGAGTCGAAGAAAATCTCAAAGATGGGTAGACATCACTTCTCGGAGTTCAACTATGGCTCAGGAAAGCCGCAAAATGGGAAGTCTTCCCTCTCCCGGATAAAGCGGCCATTTAGAGTTCCCTGAATTGGTCTATGCACAAGCTTATAGTGCTTCCCACTTTGTTTTGCTCTAGCTCTTCCGGTCATTTCTTTCCCTTTCCTTACCCAGTCCTCTTTAGTGGGCATATAGCCCAACCCAAAGGCATGAAGGTCATGTGGCACTTTGGCCAGTGCAGTAACGCCCTTCTGGCCGCTCTTTTCTAATCCCATCCCGGGTATATGCTGTAGCTTGTTCATGAGATACACTGATTGAGCACTGACATATAAGCCCTCATCAATAGCTAAGATATTTTGCACCACCCGGGCCTCAGCCAAAGTAAAACCAGACAAGAAAACATCCTCGTCGCCATGTACAATCTCCAATACGGGTGTAGTAACCTCTGGCGGAGGGTGTATAGATGAATTCCCAAAAACAATGGCTATCCCATTTCCAAGAGGGTACTTCAGCATTTGATGCAAGGTGGAAGAAACAACTTTTACTTGGTGCAGCCACAGTCGCCCAAGTAACAAGTTAAAAGTAGCCGGAGCATCCAGGACGTGAAACTTAATATCCTGTTGGGCTGGCCCGACCTGTGTTCTGATCTGAACTGTTCCCATCACCTCTCTGATTGTGTTGTCGTAAGCCCAGATCACCTGGGCCGTTGGTACAAAATCCGCTGGCTTCAAGCCAATAGCATAGGCTGTGCGAGACGAACAAACATTGATTGCAAACCCAGTGTCAACCAATACAACCGGCACCCACTTCTCTCTACACTCAACTGAGATGTATAGCGGTTTGTTATGTGCGGAGCCTTCGGCCGGCAATTCCTTATCTGAGAAGGTCAAAGCTGGTGCAGCACCTCATGGGAAGACAAGTCCCACAAGTTGCTCTAGAGTTGTGTCGATAGACAGTTTGGCTTTATTCATTGCCAACAATACAGCTTGCCTGTGTACTCGCGAAGCCATAAGCAACCCCCTAGATAGATATGTCTACTTGAATCTTCTTTAACTGTTTTAGCACAGCTTCTTCCTTTAACAACTTTTCCCTCTGTTTTTCAGTCTCCTTATCCTTTTCGAATGCTTCGGGTTAGTCTAAGTGTGAGGGCATGAAGTACCGCCCGCTTCTAGTCATATGATCCGCCTCCTTAGGGTACAAAGTGTTGTCTGGGAAGTCCTGGCCCTAATCCTCGACGGTGTGGGCAAGATGCAGATCATCATCTTCCCACCATACTCCACCGGCAACCGACAGGTAATTGTCCGGTTCTGTCGTCATAGTCATCCCCTGTAGGGTGTTTGGTTTTTCCAGGTTTCTGACTATTCTCATCCATTTCCTGTTCAAATCGCTTTAGTGTGGCTTCTTGTTCCGTATTAGCAGTACTAACAATGCCCGATTCCTGAGCTAAATTCTTAACAACAGTGCTCTCCGGCAATTTCCCCTTATCTTTGGCCGTTCCGGCCCTTGTAGCAGTTCCGTCTTTTGGTTGTTCCAACTTTGGTTGAAGTCCCTTATCCACATCAGGTTCATCACTGAGCCACTCAAAGTTGTCTGTCAACCTGTTCAGATTGAACCAGTTAATGTGCATATCTCCCAAATCTTGATCATCGAAGAACTGCAGATTGTCGATGTCTTTCTCCAGGTCGGCTAGATTATCTAATCCCTAGCTTGGGCCATCCTCACTGACTACACTGACCTCCACTCCTGTTGGCAACTCCACTTCTGGTTTGGCCTGATTGGTTAGTACAATAAAATGGCATGGGTTATATTCCTCTTGATAGAAATCCATGGGGCCCTGTCACCACCATGGGTTCAGTTTGGATTATGGACGTGTTCATCATGCACAAGTCTGTGCTCTCAGGGATGAATAATGCCGGCTTAGGCAGGTGGGAGGGGGTGATGTATATGTTGGGGTCGTAAGAGACGACCAGTGTATGGATGAGGTTTATTTGTCGGGGTGGAGGGGGTTGGTTATGTGGTGGGAGAGGATTTGTAGTGACATTGGATTTTTCAAGAGGTGCTATCACCTTATTGTCAATGAGATCTTGAATCTCATGACGCAATCTAAAGCATTGATCAGTATCATGACCGTGCTGTTGGTGGAAAGCACAATATTTGGCCGGGTTATGTTTAGGAGGGAGAGGATCGGGCAGTGGGCGTTGTTCTAACGGCTTTAGATGCCCTTTTTTGATTAGGACCCTCAGGGCTACGGATAAGGACATATAGAGCGGGGTGATGACCCTCTGGCCTCGAGCCTGATGGCTAGAGGTTTGGAGAGTTGTATTGGATGTGCCGACAAAGGGGTTGGCAGTCTTGGGTGTGGTGGTGACCATGCTCACATCTGAAGGCTTTGCAGCTGCACTACCGCTAGTAGTCACATTGGAACTGCGTGTGAAAGACCTCTTGGGCTGCTCCTTCTCGTGGTCTATCAGACCCTGCTTCATTGCATCTTCTATTTGCACCCTTATTTCGTGGAGGTTAGCAAAAGTAGACAAAGACAAGACTATCATTTTCTGTAATAATTTTCCTTCTAAATTACGGACTACCATTTGGATCTGGTTCTTTTTAGATGGTCGGACAATCATCATAAAGGCCTTGGCCCTCCACCGGGTCACAAAATCCGAGAAGCCCTCCTTCGGCTCCTGGCAAGTTTCATCGAGATCACGAGTTGTGACCTCGATCTGAGTATTGTAGGAGTACTGCGATATGAAGCCCTCGGCCATTTTATCCCAATTTCTCTTCACAGTCTTCAAGCTTAGCATACCAAAGGGCCGCTATACCCGATAGGGTCCGGCCAAAGAGCGACAGCTTCTATAGTCTGGTGAGACCCATAGGTCATAGGATGTTAGAGAATAGTCGTAGATGGACCATAGGATCCTCGGAACCGTCCAAGCGGTCTATATACGGCATCTTGAATCTATCTGGCAACGTCACTGCCGAATTAGTATAACCATCCTCAATATCAGGGATCGAATTCACGCCCTATGCCTGTTTAAAGAGCGTTTCTAGCTTGCTCACTTTCAGTGCAGTAGGGTCGACCTCGAATTCAAACGGTGCCTCTGTCAGGTAAACCGGTGCCTTGGAGGTCTGAGGTGGGATAGGATCCACCTGAATGCCTGCATTTTCTTGGACATTGATTGTGACCCCGGGTGCTGGAATTCCCGCTGGGGGTACATGGGATGCTGAGGCTACTGCAGGTTGTGGCTGCTGTTGTTGAAGCTTGTCTATTACCTCTGCTTGGCGGGCTATAACCTCGGCTTGGCGAGTTGTGGTTTTAACTTGTCGGGCAGCATCTAGCTGCATGTTCTCAATAGTCTGCTGGAGTTGATGAAGCATGTCTTCCATGTTGACTGGAGGACTTCGAACTGTCGGAACCGGTGAGTACTCTCTGTCTAGAGTAGAAGTAGATGATTGGGCCTGACTGGGCACAGGCGAGGTAAACGGTGACTGCTGAATTGGCAAATTCTGCTGAATCCTCTTCCGTCTAGTAACCGGCGGGAGTGAAACAAACACTGGCTGTCTCCTAACTAGATCCCCAGATCTGCAAATCCTTCTAACTCAGGTCCAGAGTGCTTGGGGGGTAACAGAATCGTCTGAAGCAATGGTGAAAGACTACCTTGCAAAAAGAAAATAAAGCAAAAAGAAACAAAAATCAGAAACTGCACAGCACCTCGGCTCAGACAGAAACAACACGCAATTGCAATCATAAGTTGGAGAACTGTACTCAAATACTGATTTTTGCCCCAAACTGATACCCAGACTTGCAACTAATACATACATTCCTGCAGAGTTTCACTCTAAAAGCACATAACAAGCAAGTAAGAGCCAAAACACCCCTATGATGGGGTAGGGTTACCCTGTCCTAATTTCGTCAGGAGCTAGGGATTCACTACGCAAAGCAAGCGGTTTCAAACAGTTCCTGCATTTGGGTGAGCAACCTGTCCTAGTTTAGAACAATCTCTATGGTTTCTGATATGCAACTAGGCCAATTGGTCAAAAAAGGTACCTCAACAAGGCTACCTAATATACCTCTCACACCTAACACCGAGAAGTGAAAGGAGGATCAAACGATACAGTGGTAGTCCAGATCCAAGGGTTGTATTCCCATCGTGACAGAGCCCATAACTGGTCAGCTATTTGGCAAGCTTTTCCAAGCGAGCCTCCGGCAAACCGTTCGGGAATAGCAGATGGCAAACATTGTGACTTAGGCGCACCAATGCAAATGCAAATGTAAAGAAACACATAAGTGTAAATAAAACAACATATCACGAGTTCAAGTCAACTTCTCTAAATCCCCAGTGGAGTCGCCAGAAAACTGTGGACTCGCCTTTTTCCGCACCCCGCTTTTGGAAAGGGTTGAAAAGAAGGCCTCACAGTTCGGACTCCCGCAATTCTGAATCTAGTCTCACAAAGTGCAATGTGAAACTAATAATCACCAAAAACTCCAAATCTGGCAAACCTTTTTGGAAAATCGATTTTAAATCAAATAATGCCAAAATTGGACTGCTTTGCCAAATCTAGAGTCGCCACCTAAATATTTTATTTTTGGAGAAATTTAGGAAACCCTAACTCGTACCAAAGGCCACGTGTCCGTCATCACCAAAATTGCCTCGGCTCGGGAACTTAGGTACGAGAAAGGAAGGTCCTAAAATAAGCACCCCTACTCGCCCGATCAAAGATCGGCCTTTACTAATCATGATATGATGTTTTATAAACATTATGTGTTCTTATTCCGGTTATTTAAGCTAGCTTTACTATGTGATGCGCACAAGCAAGTATAGACTAGTTTTCAAGACTTGGAACAATTCAACTCATGTTTGTTCGCGAAAACGGTTTGAATTTGCCACTTCAAGTGGGTTTAAAAATGCGGATTTGCCACCAAACATAGTGGGCTTAAAATACACATTCGTTGAACTGTTCCAATTCAAACAACAAGCCTTCATCCATAGGCATTCATACAGTTTAGCAAGTAAGCATATAGCCTTATGGCAAGTATGCGAATCATGGCAATATGGCAATCACACTCTTGCAAGTATGCTAAAGCGTAAAACTCATCGAGTACTCCAAGCCAAAACAAAAACTAGTTAGGAAAAAAGAAAAAACATCATCCTTAACTATGTTAAGTGTCTAACGCAACACATGCAATATGCAATTAATAGGCTCGGCCACTATACGACATATGAATCGATTTGAACAACATGCGATTAAACACGTATCCAAAGAAGTATTGAAAGTGTAATGCGGTTTGAATGATGCGCCGAGCCTCGGTACATGCAAGACAAATGAATGGATGCAAACATGCAAGCATAAGGTATGCTAATTGAAAATGTCCCTAATCTAACCATCGAAAGCGATTAAATAAAAGGAGAAAGTCGTGGGGTTGGAAGAGATACACACACGCATGCACACTTATTACAACATTACGCCCTCACGAGGGAGAGTTCAAATGACTAAAAGCTAACTAGCTAGCTACGCTAATTAAGCTAAGCTAATTATTACAACACAGTATTTAACTAACTACTCTAAGGTAATTAAATATTACAATACTTAACTAACTAATTACAAAGCAACTAACTTAATTAATTACAACACGAATTAAACAACTAACTAACTAGACAAGTTAACTAAACGGCCTCGGGAAACGAGGGATGCATGCATGCTCGGTTCCTCCACCCGAAAAGCCACCGTTTTGTTGCTGTGAGCCTCTGTTTGCACATTTGAACACCAAAAATTCTGCCAACTTCCAAAATACGTTTGCTCCACCTGAGGAACACACTATGCAAATTTCATTGGTGGCTGACAGGGGGCCTGTCGGCTACTAAAGGTGGCCGGTCGGCTACTGGTGGTGGCCGGTTGACCACTGATAACATGAACTCCTCTTTTTGCTGCAATAGAGAGCAGACAGAGCAAAACAACGTATTCTCATAGGTTTGTGTGTACTGTTTACACTCCTTATCATCAAACAAACTTAAAGCAGTGAAACTGATAGCTCTCAGACCACCAATCAAGCAATTTCCATGCATGATGGCCAAAGAACCAAGTTTGTACAAGTTTAATGAGTGCAAAACAAGACTTAAAAAGACCACCACCCTATCATGCATGATCAAGGGTGATGGTGACCAAGGAAAGTGGCACATTTCATCACTTTTGAGTATGTAATGTCCCATTTTCCTTATGTTCGAATTAATGTCCGATTCGAACACATGCAATGCAACATGAAAGATGCTTATCTTGCCTCTTTTACTTGTCCAATTTTGTTTACTCATTTTAATTACCAAACCATTCTTTAGTCAATTAGTCCATTGGTGAGTGTCCTCTAATGGAAAGATGGCTCAAACAACAAGTTGCTTTGGGCATGAAAGAGGCATTACACTATTGGTAATGAATCCCCTAAGGGATTAAACCATTAGGTGCAACACCTCCATTTCACACTTAGGCAAACAAGAGGTTTAAAGCCACTTTCAAAGCAAACAAAAGAGTGAAGAATGGAGGGAGATTGCAGAGATTTTAAGTGTTGAAATGAAGTGCAAAACAACACTAAAACATGCTATTAACTCAAAACAATGATAGTTGAAGCATTAAAACACCAAACTAGTGAAGAAATTAACACTATAACTATGCAAAAAAAGCCTCAACTGAACATACCAATCCAAAACAGAGCCAAAACATGTTATTTTTGAGGCAAAAACATGCCGGACTTAAGCCACAAAAAGCTAAAATAATAAGCTAACATGTGAGGCTAACTAGGCATGCAAACAAGACACAAGGAGGGGAGGCTAACCCCTCCAATTTTGGACTTCAAAAGTTGATTTTTGCCACTGAAAAACCTCTGAAATTTAGCGGTTAAAAGGCCCAAAAAAGTTGATTTAAAAGTGATTAAAAATGGTACAAAAGCTTAACAAACAAAGGAGCAAGAAGGGTGGACCACCCCCTAACTCAAAGAGACCTCAAACCAACACTTTTAAGTCACAAAAATAGAGTTTTGACAGTTCAAAATCAGCTCAAAAACAGTTGGAAAAGTGTAGACGTCCCCGAACGCCCCGGGAGGATGACTCCCGTTCGGTTCGTTTTATGGGTCTACTACAGTTCAGGACTCAAATTGTCACGGTTCTTAATCTGAACCAAAGAGTCCAACTCTGGCAAATCGTTTTGAGAAAACAGATTTTTGAAAAGAAGTGCCAAACATGGACTGCTTTGCCAGATACAGAGTCGCCACCTAAATATTTTTTAATGGAGAAATTTAGGAAACCCTGACTCGGTGCCAAAGGCCACGTGTCCGTCATCACCAAAGTTGCCTCAGCTCGGGAACTTGGGTACGATTGGGGAAGGTCAGCTATGAGCACCCCCTCTCGCCCGGTCCGAAGACCGGCCTCTACTAACCGTGATATCCATTTTTGAAAACGTTATGTGTTCTTATTCCGATTAATTAGCTAGAATTACTATGTTATGCGCGCAACAAACAAGTATAGACTAGATCGCCTAATTTGGAACAAAACATTGCATATCCGCTTGTTTGGAAAACGCTTTGGGATTTGCTACTCACAAGTAGGCTAAAACACGGATTTCAATGAGTCGTTCCAACTCAAACAATCCAGCCTTCACCCACAGGCATTCAAACAGTTTATCACATAAGCATCTAGCCACATGGTAATCATGCTGTCATGTTAACATTCACACGCATGTGATATGCTAAAGCGTAAAAACTCACCTAGTACTCCAAGCCAAAACAATAAACTAGTTAGCAAACATGCATGTCCTAGTTCATGTTAAGTGGCTAATGCAACACAAGCAAGGATGTAGTTAGAGTAGGCTCGGCTAACCCTAAAATGGCATGCGAGATGCTACAATTATCACATATTCAATTTGGAATTTGAAAATACAATGCAGTTTGTATGATGTACCGAGCCCAGTGCATGTAAGGCAAATGTATGGATGCACGCATGCATTGCATAAGGTATGCTAAAATAGACGTGCCCTAATCTACCATCGTAAACAGGTAATATAAAAGGGAGAAAGAAGTGGAGGTTGGAAGACATACACACCACTCACACACACTTATTACAAATACGCCCTCACTCGGAGAGACCAAAAGAATATACAGTCCCAAATAATGAATAAATAAATTATTACAAAATTTCTAATTACTTAGTAAATGAATGCAAAAAGAAAGGAGGCCACAGCCCCCCCCGGTCTCGGGATGCACGAATGATGCATGCTCGGATCCGACTCGCCCGGGAAACCCGCACCATACCACTGCCGCCTCTGTTCTTGCTGCCCTGTCTCTCCGAAAATTTCCAAAGTCCCAAAACACCTTCTTTGCATGCTGCTGTACACCACCGGCTGGAGGAAGTGCCTGCCGGCCAGCTAAAATTTCCATCGGCTGCTGAAGAGGTTATCGGCCACCTATATAGTGCCGGTCGGCACTCTATACTGCCGGTCGGCATAAAATTCCTGCAGAAGACAGTTTTGACAGCAACAGCAGACAGGCAGTGCATGGTATGGGATTTTGAGCATATGTAAGCATGATCAATGCTTCCTATCATGCATGGGACTCAAGGAAGCAGGACCGTTGGTTCTTGGGCCATCAATTATACATCTTGGTGCATGATAGCCTAAGGAACCAAGATTGCATTTCAATGTCAATATGCATGCAACACACAAATGAGAACTAAGTCCTTATCATGTCAAGATCAAGGGCCTTAGTGACCAAGGGTTGAGACAAGCTATATCACTTGTGGTATGAACTTCTCTCAACCCTTACACTTGGTTTGACACCCCAAACCAAGACATGGAATGCATGTATACAACATGGCTCAAATGATGCAACATGACATGAAGTGCAAGACATACCAAATGCAATGCAACATGTTATGGCAAGTGTGCAATACTAGGCATGCAAGATGCAAAGTATAATGCAAATATGGACAATTCTTGTGAAAGAACTAACATATAACAAGGCTTTGCTAATCAAGCATGCAACAAACATGACTCAAGCAAGCAATAGTAGACTTAAACCATAATGGGACAGACCTCAAACCTCCCCAAAACAGTGGCAAAAAATGCCCAAAATGATGGACCGATACTCATGCAAACATGCAAGCAAATGGGCCCAAAACCAAGGCATAAACAAGGGGCTTTTCACTACCACCAACATGACCATTCATAGCACGTATTAGGCCACCAAAACAGATTTCTAGCATGCAAAATACACACACACACTTTTGACATGGTAGTCCCCAAATGCCTTAAATATGCAAGCATGCATAATGTCCACTCCTAGGCATAAAAGACCAATGCTTCAAAGCATGAAAGGCGTAACAAATAGGGACATATAAACATGGTATAGGGACTGAAATAACCTATTAAATGATTTCAAATCAACTAAATAACCTATCCAATGCATATTCATGGATCACATCCTCAAGGCTTGCAAGCAACAATGCAAAACAACTACATTAAGCATGCCAAAAATGGTAAAACCAGTGGCCAACAGACCTAAAACAAGACAAATCATGGCCAAAAGCTTCAATAAGTCAAGCCAAAACACGAGGATATACAAGGCTAAACCCATGGCACATTTCTAGGCAAAATGGAGGATCACAAAGCAAGTATACAAAGCATGCTAAGGACCACAAAACCACCATTAGACAGAGATGTAACATGCTCCAAAACATCCAAAAAACTCTGAAATGGGGCCAAAAACAAGCCAGCATGCATGCTCCCTTTTAAGCCAAAGACAAAGGCAAAAGAGGGACAAAGGGGAGAGGGGTGTCCCTCCCCTATACAAGACTTCAAACCACCTTCTTTACCACTAAAAACCCACTGGTTTTCAGTGGTGAAAGGACCCAAAACAACAAGGCAAATAAGGCTCAAAGTAAAGACACCAAATAGGCCAAAATAAGGCCTAAAAGGGTGAGTTTACACTCAAACCACAAAATGACCTTAATGGAAGTTCAAAAGCAAGAAAATCTAAGACTTTTTTCAATTATGCACAAAGCTCAAAACACAAAGCAAGATAGGTAAAAACTTGTTGCAAAAATGGGGAATCTAAAGTAAAGTGCTCACCTTTGAAGAACACTTGAAGAACAGATGGTGAAGCCCTCCTCTATTGATCAAAACTAGCCCAAAAACTCAACAAACAACCCTCCAAGCCTCCCAATCTCGAGCTAAGGTGTAATGGTGTGTGTATTGGTGTAAAAGTAAGGTAAAACCACACTTTAGGCCTAAAAAACACACACACAAGAGGAGAGAGAGGGAAAATGTAGAGAGAGAGAGATATATGGCAGATATATAGATACACAAGCTCTGGTTTTTGATCAAAAATGGCCAACCTCCCACAAAGGGAGAGAGGTGGTGTTTATATAGGCAAAAATCAGGGCTCAAGGCTCCCCCAAGAAGCCAACTAAAAGGGGCAAAGGGTGCAAAAGGGTCTAGGCTTCTTGGAGAAGCTAAGACAGCTGTCCAAGCTTCTCCAAGAAGCTTGGGCAAAAGGGTCAACCTTCTAGAAGGTTTAGGGGTTCAAAGGTGCAAAGTGGTCACTCCCATGCACGGGGATGAGTGATGGTGCATTCCAGCTGGCACAGCTGGCATGCACCATGCCTCAGGGGTGCAAAGGGTGCATGCCGGCCAGCCAAAGAGATCATCGGCACAAAAAAGTGCCGGTCGGCAACATATAGTGCCGACCGGCCAAAAGTTTTAAGAAAACAATGCCGGTGGTACAAATGCGTGGCCGGTGATGGTAGGGGAGGGCCGGTAGGGTGTGGGGATGGCTAATAAGCCATTCCCTATCCTTCCAAGGCAAAACACAAGTGTTTGGTGCAAAACCAGACACAAAACGGTCGAGTTCGGAGATCCTGAGGCAGGGCGCGTAGCCGAGACCTCCGGGAACTCCAAACGAACACAAACATGGATAATCACCGAGTGTTCAAATGGTGACGTCCGAGTCTTGAGGACGGTCAAAAATGGGGTGTCTACAGTTGCCCCTCTTTGACAGAACTCGAAAGTCATAACAATGACGGGAGTGAATGTCAAAGCCCAAAGACGACCCATTTTTGACAAGGCCGAAGACTTGGACAAACATGCAAGCCCAAACAAGATATGCGCCCGACGGCAGGGGCAAAATGCAACTGGAAATGCAAGAAGCCGAGCATAACTTATGATCATGCAAAGAAAGCTGTAACGAAGCACACATGCAACAGTTTTAAGCTAACATACACCAAACTACACTACAATGCAGAAAGGATGTAAGAGAATTATGTAATTCTCGCTACGTCTCACTTGGAGGATACAATACCTGTTCGGTTTGTCCGGTTGCACCGGCCTCAAATGAACTGTACATACAATATCGTGCCTGAAAAGAAAACAAACTTAACAGGTGCAATATCGTTAGCAACATGCATGATAATGCAATCGAAAGTGCGCGACAACGCATGCAATGTGTATAGAGAAATGGTAGGATTGAACACATGTGAGTAAAGCAATGCACGCATACAAGCAATGTGTATACAAAGAAACCTGGATTTGAACATATGCAAGTAAAGCGAGCGGTTAACGCGAGCAATGCGTATGGAAAGGGAACTTGAACACATGTGAGTAAAGCAATGCACGCATGCACGCAATGTGTATAAAAAGGAGAACTTGAATACGTGTAAGTAAAGCAATGCATGCATGCACGTAATGTGTATAGAAAGAAACTTGAACACATGTAAGTAAAGCAATGCACGCATGCACGCAATGTGTATAAAAAGGAACTTGAACACATGTAAGTAAAGCAATGCACGCATGCATGCAATGTGTATAAAAAGGAATTCGAACACATGTAAGTAAAGCAATGCACACATGCACGCAATGTGTATAGAAAGAAACTTGTGAGTAAAGCAATGCACGCATGCACACAATGTGTATAAAAAGGAACTTGAACACATGTAAGTAAAGCAATGCACGCATGCACGCAATGTGTATAAAAAGGAATTCGAACACATGTAAGTAAAGCAATGCACACATGCACGCAATGTGTATAAAAAGAAACTTGAACACATGTAAGTAAAGCAATGCACGCATGCACGCAATGTGTATAAAAAGGAACTTGAACACATGTAAGTAAAGCAATGCACGCATGCACGCAATGTGTATAAAAAGAAGGGAACTTGAACACATATAAGTAAAGCAATGCACGCATGCACGTAATGTGTATAAAAAGAAACTTGAACACATGTAAGTAAAGCAATGCACGCATGCACGCAATGTGTATAAAAAAAGGGGACTTGAACACATGTAAGTAAAGCAATGCACGCATGCACGCAATGTGTATATAAAGGAACTTGAAATCGAACATGGTAAAACATGATGCTGAAATGCAACATACTGCAACACAGTATGATTGAAATGATTTATGGAATTCTCAAGATATAAAAGGATACGGGAAGGAGCGTCCTTCGTATGTACCGAGAGTCACTCATAAAAGTCATGGCCTGAGGTCAACTTGAAGGTCCATTTGCACTCTGATAGTGCATTTTCTTGTATTGCCTTGAGTGATGAGGGTGCCAAACCACACAATTGACCCGAACAAGGGTGCGAAAGGCACAATGACTATAAGGGGAGGTTACTGGTATCAATCCCGGTACTCTGCTACCCTGTTATTTTCCTGCTTTACTTTCATTTTTAATTAGGAGTTTAAGCACATTGCACTGCCTTAGGCAGGTCCTGTTGTTTTTTTGAAATCGCATATTTTCTTCTTCCCTTTTTTTTTAGAAATGCATGACAGAAATGAAACAACTATTTGTTCAAAAGGTGTTGCATTTGCACGTTCTATGCATCGCCTCGCAAGGCATCACATAACAATGTGAATCAAATTGACATTGTATTTTGAAAACGAAGCATCGCATCGTAATAATCAGGTAGTGAACCAATTACAACTCGATAAGCAAAGCAAAGGATCTCGTTTCAGCCAGGTGCAAGTACAACTCGACAAATAGCACAAAGACTTAAAGAGAGTGAAATACAACTCGATAAGCAAATATACAACAACTCGATAAGCAAATGGGCGCGCCCTCGTGAGAATTGATCACTGGAGGGTATTGGAAATGGTGGGATTCCCCAACTTCTTAGCATAAACAGCTCAGAGGACAAGGGGGAGAACCACCGGCCCAACAGAAAGGCCGTCGGCAGTGAGGAAAGGGCATCGGCCGAAAATTTGATCCATCGGCCAAAACAAATGGCCAGTCGGCAATATATTTGGCCGGTCGGCAATCTATTTGGCCGGTCGGCCAAGAATGGGAGGAACCAGCAGAATGCTGACACCTGTCCTCCATTCAACCTTATCTCCTACAAAAGACTCCAGCTTCGTAGTTTTCTTCATTTCCACACTGATTTACTCCAAATGGAAGAATTTCTTGCCCAAAATCTTACAACTTGGATTAACAACTTGGATGGCTCGGAAAAGTTGAATTTCCGAGCTTTCGGCATAAACGCACTATTCACTTTGCGTCGTACCCCGCTGCATTTTCCATTTCTTCGTGCCGCGGCAAGGTTTTGAAATCTGGTGACACACGTCTTCAGTTTTAGCGGTCAAGAGGTGTGTCCTACCTTCGAAGATTTCCAAGCTCTAATGGAATCTGAGCGCGATGAAGAGATTTTGCCCCAACTTCGTTTCAGCCATGCCCAAGCCTTAGGGCAAATGTGTGGGCTTTCAATACCCGATGCTCGTTCTCTGATTTGTGATGGGATGCTGGATGTTCCGAGCTTGGTTTGCCATTTTTCTGAGACTGGTGATCGTGGTGACCATCACTGGCAAGGCTTCTGGCGACACGCCCTCTGTTTGTGCATGCTATCTCATTTTCTGTTTGTCTCAGGTTCCGGAGGGTCCAGTGTCCGGTTGATTGAGGTTGCCTAAGGCTTGAAGGAGGGCAAAAGCTGCATTGCCATGATTCTGGCTGAGACGTTGCTGGGCTTAGACGCCTTTTATCGTCGAGAGACGACCAGATTAGTGGGGAGTCCACTATTACTGCAGGTAATGTTTCCCTCCCAATCTCACATATATGTTTGCTCACATCACTCGGCCCTCAAGCTCGGTTTTCCTCACAAAACCCTTTTCTCACTTTTCTCTCATCGTACATCTCTCTATTCTTCATTCTCTCATTTTTCATCCCTCCCCAGGTATGGTTGATGGATAAACTGCAGGTTGTGGACTCCTGCCCAGCTTACTCAGCTCGCGGTTACTTCTTCAGGCAGTGCCTAGTTGACGTCCTTGATGAGGGTTGGTGGTTCGAATGGATGTGCAGTTTGTCCGCAGACCGTATTGCTTGGCGGTGCCCTTGGCTCAATCTCCCGGTAATGAGCTATAGCATGACCCGTCAACCCGGGATCCAATTGATTAGCTTGACTCACTGTGTCTTCTACTTTCCATTCCGTATCCTGCGTCAGTTCGGTCATGATCAAGCTTGCCCGCCGGAAGGGATAGAGTACCCGGCTACATTCCCGATTCAAGGCGCACAACTTGCCCGATACGCCACGGCATGGAGGACTAGAGAACTCCTGGCCCCCGCCCCTACTTTCAACTGCGCTTTGTCTGACGAGTGCTGGGATTGGCTCAATGAGGAGGCACAGACCGGGCCCAGCTTGGCATCAGAGGCTTCTACGAGCTCCGGGAGGGGGCGCAGGGACACCTGACTTGACTATGCCCCAGATTTATTGCTTTATTAGTACTTTCAAGTTTTCATTATGAGTGTAATAAAAAGCAACTTCAATTGTATGCAAGAGCAGGAGAACTCTGTTTCGAAATCAATGAAATTGAAGGTTGTGGTACTGAAAATTTTCCGTTTTGGTCCAGAAATGGTCTTAGTTGTAAAAAGATTTATTTGAACAAAATCACCTCTATTAAAACTTTTCAAAACTATTTTCGGTATGGATCAGAACTGGACACGCCTGAGATCTGTCACTGAGATGCACAACCCCGGATCCTAGCAACTGGAAAGTTGCCCCTTGTTTGAATGGTACCACGGCACTATACAGCAACGGAAAGTTGCCCCTAGTCTGAACGGCACTGTACCGGAGATTGCAATAAACGCTGATGGACAAAGATGACCGAGATGATCAAATGGACAAAGTTGATCGGGGAAAAGTTTTATGGCTGAACTTCGGGATGAAGCTGCCTACGTATCCCAAAGATGGGAATCAAGCCTTACGTAGTTCAGGCTTGGGTTCATTCGAGTATTTTCACTCTCCTTTTGCGCTCTAACTTTTGCCAAGGCCGCCCTTTGCGGGTTTTCAACCTTGCAAGCTCAGTTTTTATATTTTCTAATTTTTGTGATCTGAATTTTGCCTAGGTCGCCCTTTCGGGTTTTCGGCCTAGCGAGCCTCTCAGGGGTAATATTTCTTCAACTTGTCCATGTTGATTGGCTGGGAGAACTTTAGGCCATCTAGGTCCATCAGAACCACAGCTCCACCTGACCAGATAGACTTGATAATATAGGGACCAGTCCAATTGGGCTTGAACTTGCCCCTTGGGTCGTGGATGGGAGCTCGGTTGTCTTTGAGTACCAAATCTCCTTCCTTCAAATTCCTGGACTTAACCTTCTTGTTAAAAGCCTGGGCAATTCTGCGTTGATATCCTTGGACATGGTATAGTGTTTTTAATCTCCTCTCATCAAAGAGCATGAGTTCCTCGAATCTACTCTGCTGCCAATCTGCCTCGGCTATTTGACACTCAGCCAATACTCGTAAAGACGGAACCTCAATCTCTATAGGTAGAACGGCCTCCATCCCATAAACCAAGGAATACGGAGTCGCTCCGGTAGAAGTTCTGATTGAAGTTCGGTAGCCCCACAGAGCAAACGACAACTTATCTGGCCAATCCCGGTAGGTTTCCACCATCTTCTGCAATATGTGTTTGATGTTCTTGTTGGCGGCCTCAACTGCTCCGTTGGTCTGCGGCCGATATGTGGACGACTTATGAAAAGCCACATTGTATTTCCCCAACAAATCAATCACCTCATTCTTGAAGTGGGAACCATTGTCTGAAATGATCTCGTTCGGGACTCCATAACGGCAGATGATGTTGTTTCTGATGAACTTTGCGACGTGCGAAGCCTTCAACACCGCATAAGATTGGGCCTGGACCCACTTCGTAAAGTAATCTATTGCTACCAAGATAAACTCATGCCCATTCGACCCCTTCGGGGTAACAGACCCAATCACATCAATTCCCCAAACTGAAAATGGCCATGGCGACGTCATGTTGTATAGCTTTGACGGCGGGATGTTCATGCAATTTGTATGGATCTGGCATTTGTGGCATCGTCGAACAAAGCTGATACAATCTTCCTCCATGGTAGACCAGTAGTAACCCTGTCTGAGGATCTTCCGTGCCAGCATTACCCCATTCATATGTGCCCCACATTCTCTTCCATGGATGGCCTCCATCAGGCGCTTCGATTCTTCAGCTTCTACACACAGCTTGTGCATTCCCAGATGACCTCTCTTGTACAATTTACCCCCGCAGATGATAAACTGAACAGCCATTCTTCTGATTGCCCTTTTGTCCTTGGCATTTGCCCCTGGTGGGTACACCTCCCTTTCCAAGAAGTTCCATATGTCGTAATACCAAGGGTTGTTGTCCTGCACTTCATCTATGGCAGAGATTGACTCGTAGGCAGGTGCAAATTTCTGGTCAATAATGACTGGACGCATCCGAACTCCAGATGGGATGTCTATCATGGAAGATAGAGTTGCTAACGAATCTGCGAACCTGTTGTTCTCTCTTACTAGGTGGGTGAAATTTAGCTTCTCAAACCGAGGAATTAGCAAATCCAAGGTCTGGTGGTAAATTATCATCTTTTCCTCCTTGACTTTCCAGTCTCCTTTCGCTTGAGACACAACAAGGTTCGAGTCCCCAACGACATCCAATCGCCTTGCCCCTAGTTCTAGGGCCGCTTCTAGATCGGCGATACATGCCTCATACTCTGCCTCATTGTTCGAGACTTTGAATTGAAGCTTGAATGCTAAAGGGATACGGGAGTCGTCAGGCGCTATCAGCAACACCCCTATCCCATACCCGTACTGGTTCGACGCTCCGTCAAAGTACATCGTCCAAGTTTCATCTTCGATGTGCAGAATGGCTTCATCTGGGAATAAGTACTCAATTGCTTCATCCCCCTCAACCGGATGGTCGGCAAGGAACTCTGCTACCGCTCTTCCTTTTACTGACTTGCGCGTCACATACTTGAGATCAAATTCGGAGAGCAACAGCAGCCAACGAGCTAGCCTACCCGTAAGTGCTGGTTTCTCGAAAAGATATTTAATGGGATCGAGTCGTGAAACCAACATTACAGAGTGGGCTAACAGGTAGTGCCGCAGCTTCCTGGTGGCCCATACCAAGGCCAAACAAGCCTTCAGCGGAGTGTAGCGGGTCTCGTAATCCAGCATCTTCTTGCTCAGTTAGTAGATGGCCCTTTCCACTTTATCTTCCGACTTTTGTGCAAGCATGCAGCCCATTGTAGTCTCGGTTACTGACAGATACAATATCAATGGTTTCCCCGGCTTTGGTGGTGACAACACGGGCGGGTTCTGTAAATATTCCTTGATCTGTTCAAAAGCTGCTTGGCATCGGCCGTCCCATTGGAACTTCTTTCCTTTCTTCAGGAGACCAAAAAGTGGTTCACAAGTTAAGGTTAGTTTTGAGATAAACCGCCTTATGAATTGCACTTTACCCAGAAAGCCTCGCACCTCATTTTCAGTCATTGGTGGTGGCATTTCTAAGATGGCCTTGATTTTGGAAGGGTCGACTTCGATGCCCCTTTGTGTAATCAGAAATCCCAACATTTTTCCCGCTGTAACACCAAACGTACACTTCTGAGGATTCAGCCGCAGCCGAAATTCTCTGATCCTTTGAAAAAACTTTTGTAAGGCGGTGTAGTGGCCCTCTCTCTCTTTGGACTTGACAATCATGTCGTCCACGGACACCTCGACCTCTTTATGGATCATGTCATGTAGTATTGTGGTTGCAGCCCGTTGATATGTAGCCCCAGCGTTCTTTAACCCAAATGGCATCACTCTGTAGCAATATGTACCCCACGGGGTGGTAAAAGCAGTCTTTTCCCGGTCTTCGGGTGCCATTACTATCTGATTAGAACCTGAGAAGCCATCCATAAACGAAAGCAAAGCATGCCCCGCTGTGAAATCTACCAACTCGTCGATATGCGGTAAGGGAAAGTCATCCTTCGGACTGGCTCTGTTCAAATCCCTGAAATCCACACATACCCGGATTCTGCCATCCTTCTTCGACACTGGAACAATGTTGGCCAACCAAGTCGGGTATTCGGATACCAGCAGGAAGCCTGTGTCGATCTGCTTGGTGACCTCTTCCTTGATCTTAATGGCCCAATCAGGGCGGATCCTTCTGAGTTTCTGTTTGATAGGTCGGGCCTCGGGGTCAAGAGAGATCCGGTGCTGTACAATCTCAGGATCGATTCTAGGCATGTCTTCGTAGGACCACGCAAAAACATCTTTGAAATCTTTTAATAAAGCGACCAAGCGCTCGCGTTCCTCCGAAGACAACGTGGACCCGATTTGGACTAGCCGCGGGTCCTTCTCAGTACCAATGTTCACGGTAGTGATTTCATCAATTAAGGGTTTAACAAACCTCTCCTGCTCTTGTTCAATTAGTCGTTGCAAAACCGGAGGAATTTCGTCCTCGTCGTTTTCATCAAAATTTTGAAAGTCCTGATTTAAGCAATAATCAAAGGCACAGAAAAGTACTCGGAAACCACATTCACCTCATTCTCATTATGTACTTCCAAATCGTCCAATTCTTCTGTTACAATAGACTCAAAAGAGAACAAAAAAGACGACCTGGACAGGACTGTGGCATCCGGGTTATCACCCCCAGGAACACCGGACTCAGACTCAGACGAGCTGGAACCTGATTCCGACTCACAAGACTCGGTGGAATCAGATTCCGGCTCACTACCTGACCCGGTGCTGCTTGACAAAAACCCCTCCTCGTACTGCCAGGTGAGGGAGGGTGCGATGGATGCATCCAAAATAGCTGCTGGTAGGCCCACAGCCGTTTCATCTCTGATCATGGACACCGAGGAGTTATCCCCCAAGCAAAACTGGTCGATCAAAGGATCTGAAAGTAGACATGCCAGTGCTACCCCCATTTCAAACTCTGTGTCCGCAGACTCCACTTTCCTGTCTTGTTCAGCCTCAACTATTGGGTCTGTCTGCTTTTCAGCAACATCATCCCCAAGCAACTGCAGGTCAAAGAAAATTTCGAATCCTGGCACGCGCTTCTTCTCTGCGTTCAACCACGGCTCCGGAAAACCACAGAATGGAAAATCCTCCCCCTTCCGGACGAAGCGTCCGTTTAGGGTACCCCGAATGGGCTGATGCATCAATTCAAAGGGTTTCCCCGTCTGTTTTGCTTTGGCTCTTCCAGCCATCTCTTTTCCTTTCCTTACCCAATCTTCCTTGGTGGGCAGATAACCCAGGCCGAAGGTATAGGGGTTGTGCGGCACTTCGGCCAATGCTGCGACGCCTTTGCGGCCGCTCTTCCCTAATCCCATCCCGAGGATATGTTGGAGCTTATTCATGAGATACACTGCTTGGGCACTGAGATAGATCCCTTCGTTAGCAGCCATGATGTTCTGTACAACCTGAGCCTCGGCCAAGGTAAAACCTGATATAAACACATCCTCCATACCATGCTCGATTTCTAGAACAGGCGTGGACACCTCTGGTGGTGGGTGGATTGATGAATTTCCAAAGACAATGGCTACTCCCTTCCCATAGGGGTATTTCACCATTTGATGCAAAGTAGATGACACTGCCTTCACTTGATGCAGCCACGGCCACCCTAGAAGCAAATTGAAGGTTGCGGGAACTTCTAAGACATGGAAATCTATCTCGTGCTGTCCCGGCCCAACCTTTGTCTGAACTTTTACGGTTCCCCTCACTTCCCTACTTGTATTGTCATATGCCCGGATGACTTGGGCTGTTGGTACAAAATCCGCGACTTTCAAGCCGATGGCATACGCTGTCCTTGCCGGGCAGACGTTGATGGCAGATCCGATATCAACAAGAACCACCGGTATCCATTTATCCCTACACTCCACGGAGATGTAGAGCGGCTTATTGTGATCTGCCCCCTCGGGTGGCAACTCCTTGTCGGAAAAAGTCAGCGTCGGGGCAGCTCCTCCCGAAAAGACTAATCCCACCAGCTGCTCTGGCGTGGTGTCTATTGAAAGCTTCGCTTTGTCCATGGCTGTCAAGACAGCCTGTCTATGCACCCGTGATGCCATGAGCAGTCCCCATATAGAGATGTCTGCTTGTATCTTTTTAAGCTGTTTGAGTACAGCCTCCTCTTCAAGTTGCTTCTCTTTTTGCTTCTCAGCCTCTCTATCCTTCCCCGAGGCCTCTGGTTGATCTAGGTGTGGGGTTTTGAAGTACCGCCCACTCCGTGTCATATGATCGACCTCTCCAAGGTACCAGGTGTCATCAGGTTGGTTGTCTCCCCAATCTTCGTCTGTGTGGGCAAGGCATAAATCCTCCTCCTCCCACCACATTCCATCAGCAGCTGACAAACATTTGTCCGGCTCTGGTATAACTGTTCTCGTACTCCCGGCGCCTTCCATTCGTATGTTCGCAGTATTCTCAGTCCTTGTGCACACAGCAGTTTCAACTCCCACATGGGCCTTTGCCTTCCTGATTCTCTCGGAATCTTCAAAACTTGCTTGCTTCGACATGACTGATTGTTCAATAATCCCCGTACTCAAAATATTCCAATCTCGGGCGAAATTCTTGACACCGGCGCCCTCCGGCGATGTACTCTGCTCTTCGACCCTTCCGGCCGTCACTGATATTCTCGACCCTGCTGAGCCCTGTTCTGACTGAAACTCTTCTATTACATCGGGTTGATCGTCCAACCACCCAGTGACTTCTGCTGAATTCCCATAATCGAACCATGCGACTGTTACACCCTCTGGGTATTGGTCACTGTAAAATTGGAGATCGGCAAGGTCCTCCCCCACAGCTGTTACACCATCTGTTCCCTGTCCCAAACCATCCCCGTGAATTACACACAACTCTCCCTCTGTCGGCAATTCTACTCCGGGCCCACATTGGCCTATTGATGAAATGTAGTCACCCGGACTATATGTCTTATCAACACAAATTCCAGATCCCGCAAACTCTGGCTCAACAATTCTCTCTTCCTTTGGGATCTCCTCTCTCCTGTTTTCGGTGGTCACCACCGCTGGCTCAGGTTGGGTCATGGAGATGTCCATCATGCACAAGTCGGTGCAATCGGGAAGAAACACCTCCGGTTTAGGCAGGTGAGTAGGTGTGATATAGATGCTAGGGTCGTAGGACACGGCCCCAGTATGGATGAAATTGAGTCTTTTGGGTGGTGGAACTTGGTTATGTGTGGAGAGGGGATTGGTAGTAACATTGGGCTTCTCGGGAGGCAAAATCACCCCGTTATCAATGAGATCTTGAATCTCATGACGTAACCGGAAGCACTGATCGGTATCATGACCGTGCTGTTGGTGAAATGCACAATACTTGGCTGGGTTATGGGTAGGAGGAAGTTTTTCTGGTAGGGGCCGCGGCTCCAGAGGCTTCAGATGCCCTTTTTTGATCAAAACCCCCAGAGCTTTGGATAGGGGCATATAAAGTGGAGCGAAAGTTCTAGTGTTTCTGGGCGGGTATTTGGCTGTTGATGGGTTACTCCCGGACGCACCGGAGAATGGTGCAGCTGCCGTGCCTCTTGGTGGGGGGTTGGCAGTGACCATGCTTACTTCGGAGGCTCTCGTAGTAGTAGTGCCACTCGGGCCCGCATTAGTGTTGCGGTTGAAGGTCCTTCGGGGTTGCTCCCGATCGTTATCGATCAAGCCTTGCTTCAAGGCATCTTCAATCTGCACCCCCATTTCATGTAGGTTAGAAAAAGTAGGAAAGGGGAGTACTATCATCTTTTGCATCAACTTCGGCTGAAGATTGCGCACAATCATCCGAATTTGGTCTTTGTCCGTAGGCCTCAAGGTCATCATCGAAGCCTTGGCCCTCCATCTGGTTACGAACTCTGAAAAACTCTCCTTAAGCTCTTGCCTAGTCATCTCGAGATCACGGGTCATAACCTCAATCTGTGTATTGTATGAGTACTGCGCGATGAAGGCCTCAGCCATTTCGTCCCAATTCCTCTTGACGTCATCTTCTAGCTTGGCATACCATATGGCCGCCACACCCGACAGGGTCCGGCCAAATAAAGACAACTTCTGAAGCCTACTGAGGCCCATTGGCCTTAGGATATCTGAAAACAGTCTCAAGTGCACCATAGGGTCCCCGGACCCATCAAATCGATCAATATGAGGCATTTTGAATCTATCGGGCAGCGTCACAGCTGCATCGGTGTATCCATCTTCAATATCGGGGATAGTCTTGACTCCCTGAGATCTCTTGAACAGCTTTTCAAGCTTGCTTAACTTCAGTGCGGTAGGGTCAGTCTCGAACTCAAAGGGAGAGTCCAGTAGGTTGGTGGGTGTTTTTGATAGCTGAGGTTGGATTTGAGGCAAGGTTGGAGGTGGGGGTGGTCCTGTGGGCAGCTCTGTGTCATTTTGAACATTGGCTGTCTCCCCGAGATTTGGAACTCCCGGTGGGGGAGGAGCTTGATGCGAAGCAGATGCTCCGGTTTGCTGCTCTAGTCTGGCAATTGTCTCTGCCTGTTCCTTCACAACTGTGGCTTGTTGCCTGGCGAACTCTGCCTGACGGACGGCATCCTGCTGCATTATTTTCATGCTCTCCTGGAGGTGGCGCACCATCTCCTCCAAACTAGCCATACTATTCTGCTCTGGTTGAGTTACCGGTATATATTCTCTCTCTATTGGTGACACGGAATCCTGATCCCTACTGAACACAGGTGGGGTAGATAAGGCCCTCTGAACTGATTGCTGTACTGATGTCCTCTGCCTGACTGACCTCCGTCTAGTAACCGGGGGTAGTGAGTAGTACACTGGTTGTCCGTCTACCAGATCCTCAGATCGATGGAGTCGACGACCTCTAGTCCAGAGTGCTTGGGGAGTATCTACTGGGTCAGAAGCAATCGTGCTCAACTACCTTGTAAAAAGATAAATAAAGCGTATAAATAAACAGATAATTGGACAGCGCAACGGCATAAAATAAACATGCAACACACGGTTGGATATCATAACACACTGCTAGTGAGCTGGATACATTGTTCCTCACACTGTTCCTCAAATACTGATCACTGTTTCTGAACCATTGCCCCCATGCCTGAATCTGGTACCCACAGATAACTGATTCCCCAAAATACTGTTACTGGTGCCCTTAGGCTGGATACCAAAAACTTGCAAACTGATATGTGCATTCCTGTAGAGATACACTCTAAAAGCACATAGCATGTAAAAGAGAGCCAATACACCCCTATGTTGGGGTAGGGTTTCCCTGTCCTATTTTGTCAGGAGCTAGGGTTTCACTACGCACGCAGCGGTTTCAAACAACCTAAAATCGGGTAAGCAACCTGTCCTAGTTTGGAATGGTCACTATGGATTCCGAATATGCACTAGGTCAAATGGTCGAAAAGGGTGCCCCGGTAAAACCGGGGTTTGTGTTCCCATACTGGCAGAGCCCGCAACCGGTTAGCCTTATGGTCATGCCTTGACAAGACAAGCCTCCGGCAAACCGCTCAGGAATAGCAGATGGCCAACACGGTATCCTAGGCGCACCAATGCACATGCAATGCAAAGAAACACATAAGTGTAGTCAAAATAGGATATCACGAGTTCGAGTCAAGCTCTCTAAAAATCCCCAGCAGAGTCGCCAGAAACTGTAGACGTCCCCGAACGCCCCAGGAGGATGACTCCCGTTCGGTTCGTTTTATGGGTCTACTACAGTTCAGGACTCAAATTGTCACGGTTCTTAATCTGAACCAAAGAGTCCAACTCTGGCAAATCGTTTTGAGAAAATAGATTTTTGAAAAGAAGTGCCAAACATGGACTGCTTTGCCAGATACAGAGTCGCCACCTAAATATTTTTTAATGGGGAAATTTAGGAAACCCTGACTCGGTGCCAAAGGCCACGTGTCCGTCATCACCAAAGTTGCCTCGGTTCGGGAACTTGGGTACGATTGGGGAAGGTCAGCTATGAGTACCCCCTCTCGCCCGGTCTGAAGACCGGCCTCTACTAACCGTGATATCCATTTTTGAAAACGTTATGTGTTCTTATTCCGATTAATTAGCTAGAATTACTATGTTATGCGTGCAACAAACAAGTATAGACTAGATCGCCTAATTTGGAACAAAACATTGCATATCCGCTTGTTTGGAAAACGCTTTGGGATTTGCTACTCACAAGTAGGCTAAAACATGGATTTCAATGAGCCGTTCCAACTCAAACAATCCAACCTTCACCCACAGGCATTCAAACAGTTTATCACATAAGCATCTAGCCACATGGTAATCACGCTGTCATGTTAACATTCACACGCATGTGATATGCTAAAGCGTAAAAACTCACCTAGTACTCCAAGCCAAAACAATAAACTAGTTAGCAAACATGCATGTCCTAGTTCATGTTAAGTGGCTAATGCAACACAAGCAAGGATGCAGTTAGAGTAGGCTCGGCTAACCCTAAAATGGCATGCGAGATGCTACAATTATCACATATTCAATTTGGAATTTGAAAATACAATGCAGTTTGTATGATGTACCGAGCCCAGTGCATGTAAGGCAAATGTATGGATGCGCGCATGCATTGCATAAGGTATGCTAAAATAGACGTGCCCTAATCTACCATCGTAAACAGGTAATATAAAAGGGAGAAAGAAGTGGAGGTTGGAAGACATACACACCACTCACACACACTTATTACAAATACGCCCTCACTCGGAGAGACCAAAAGAATATACAGTCCCAAATAATGAATAAATAAATTATTACAAAATTTCTAATTACTTAGTAAATGAATGCAAAAAGAAAGGAGGCCACAGCCCCCCTCCCCGGTCTCGGGATGCACGAATGATGCATGCTCGGATCCGACTCGCCCGGGAAACCCGCACCATACCACTGCCGCCTCTGTTCTTGCTGCCCTGTCTCTCCGAAAATTTCCAAAGTTCCAAAACACCTTCTTTGCATGCTGTTGTACGCCACCGGCTGGAGGAAGTGCCTGCCGGCCAGCTAAAATTTCCATCGGCTGCTGAAGAGGTTATCGGCCACCTATATAGTGCCGGTCGGCATAAAATTCCTGCAGAAGACAGTTTTGACAGCAACAGCAGACAGGCAGTGCATGGTATGGGATTTTGAGCATATGTAAGCATGATCAATGCTTCCTATCATGCATGGGACTCAAGGAAGCATGACCGTTGGTTCTTGGGCCATCAATTATACATCTTGGTGCATGATAGCCTAAGGAACCAAGATTGCATTTCAATGTCAATATGCATGCAACACACAAATGAGAACTAAGTCCCTATCATGTCAAGATCAAGGGCCTTAGTGACCAAGGGTTGAGACAAGCTACATCACTTGTGGTATGAACTTCTCTCAACCCTTACACTTGGTTTGACACCCCAAACCAAGACATGGAATGCATGTATACAACATGGCTCAAATGATGCAACATGACATGAAGTGCAAGACATACCAAATGCAATGCAACATGTTATGGCAAGTGTGCAATACTAGGCATGCAAGATGCAAAGTATAATGCAAATATGGACAATTCTTGTGAAAGAACTAACATATAACAAGGCTTTGCTAATCAAGCATGCAACAAACATGACTCAAGCAAGCAATAGTAGACTTAAACCATAATGGGATAGACCTCAAACCTCCCCAAAACAGTGGCAAAAAATGCCCAAAATGATGGACCGATACTCATGCAAACATGCAAGCAAATGGGCCCAAAACCAAGGCATAAACAAGGGGCTTTTCACTACCACCAACATGACCATTCATAGCACGTATTAGGCCACCAAAACAGATTTCTAGCATGCAAAATACACACACACACTTTTGACATGGTAGTCCCCAAATGCCTTAAATATGCAAGCATGCATAATGTCCACTCCTAGGCATAAAAGACCAATGCTTCAAAGCATGAAAGGCGTGACAAATAGGGACATATAAACATGGTATAGGGACTGAAATAACCTATTAAATGATTTCAAATCAACTAAATAACCTATCCAATGCATATTCATGGATCACATCCTCAAGGCTTGCAAGCAACAATGCAAAACAACTACATTAAGCATGCCAAAAATGGTAAAACCAGTGGCCAACAGACCTAAAACAAGACAAATCATAGCCAAAAGCTTCAATAAGTCAAGCCAAAACACGAGGATATACAAGGCTAAACCCATGGCACATTTCTAGGCAAAATGGAGGATCACAAAGCAAGTATACAAAACATGCTAAGGACCACAAAACCACCATTAGACAGAGATGTAACATGCTCCAAAACATCCAAAAAACTCTGAAATGGGGCCAAAAACAAGCAAGCATGCATGCTCCCTTTTAAGCCAAAGACAAAGGCAAAAGAGGGACAAAGGGGAGAGGGGTGTCCCTCCCCTATACAAGACTTCAAACCACCTTCTTTACCACTAAAAACCCACTGGTTTTCAGTGGTGAAAGGACCCAAAACAACAAGGCAAATAAGGCTCAAAGTAAAGACACCAAATAGGCCAAAATAAGGCCTAAAAGGGTGAGTTTACACTCAAACCACAAAATGACCTTAATGGAAGTTCAAAAGCAAGAAAATCTAAGACTTTTTTCAATTATGCACAAAGCTCAAAACACAAAGCAAGATAGGTAAAAACTTGTTGCAAAAATGGGGAATCTAAAGTAAAGTGCTCACCTTTGAAGAACAGTTGAAGAACAGATGGTGAAGCCCTCCTCTATTGATCAAAACCAGCCAAAAAACTCAACAAACAACCCTCCAAGCCTCCCAATCTCGAGCTAAGGTGTAATGGTGTGTGTATTGGTGTAAAAGTAAGGTAAAACCACACTTTAGGCCTAAAAAACACACACACAAGAGGAGAGAGAGGGAAAATGTAGAGAGAGAGAGATATATGGCAGATATATAAATACACAAGCTCTGGTTTTTGATCAAAAATGGCCAACCTCCCACAAAGGGAGAGAGGTGGTGTTTATATAGGCAAAAATCAAGGCTCAAGGCTCCCCCAAGAAGCCAACTAAAAGGGGCAAAGGGTGCAAAAGGGTCTAGGCTTCTTGGAGAAGCTAAGACAACTGTCCAAGCTTCTCCAAGAAGCTTGGGCAAAGGGTCAACCTTCTAGAAGGTTTAGGGGTTCAAAGGTGCAAAGTGGTCACTCCCATGCACGGGGATGAGTGATGGTGCATTCCAGCTGGCACAGCTGGCATGCACCATGCCTCAGGGGTGCAAAGGGTGCATGCCGGCCAGCCAAAGAGATCATCGGCACAAAAAAGTGCCGGTCGGCAACATATAGTGCCGACCGGCCAAAAGTTTTAAGAAAACAATGCCGGTGGTACAAATGCGTGGCCGGTGATGGTAGGGGAGGGCCGGTAGGGTGTGGGGATGGCTAATAAGCCATTCCCTGTCCTTCCAAGGCAAAACACAAGTGTTTGGTGCAAAACCAGACACAAAACGGTCGAGTTCGGAGATCCTGAGGCAGGGCGCGTAGCCGAGAGCTCCGGGAACTCCAAACGAACACAAACATGGATAATCACCGAGTGTTCAAACGGTGACGTCTGAGTCTTGAGGACGGTCAAAAATGGGGTGTCTACAAAAAGATGGTAAAACAAAGATACAAAACAAGCTTAAACAAGGTAAGTACTATACCTTTGAAGCAAAGCACAAAATAGCCAACAATCCAAGCTCAAACCACCTTCTAGAGCTCACATAAGACTCTAGGTAATCTTAGCCCAAAGGTGAGAGTATTTGGTTAAGGGTTGACATGCAAAAGCTAAGGACTTATGAGCAAATGCGTACAAAATATCAAGAGAGAAGGAGAGATAATTCTAGAGATATGTATATATATATTTTAGCTCTAATTTTTCTAACCCTCCAAAATGGGGAGGACCCCCTATTTATAGAAAAATCACCCCTTGAGCTTAGAAACATCTCACCATACACGTGTATGGAGATGCAACTCAGTGTGCAATAGGTGGCACAACTGTCAATAAATATCAGGAAAAAAGCACTGGTGGCCGTCGACCAACACTGATAGCCACCGACCAGCCACACCCATGGCCGACAGCCTTAGGTGTGGCCGACAGGTCACTAAGAGGTCCAGATACCAAGTTTTGGTCCAAAACAAGGCACATAAAGAACAAGGTTCAAAGGCTCGAAGACAGGGCATTCCGCTGAGGACTTCGGGCGCTCAAAACGAACACAAACACATAATCATCGAGTGCACGAGCGATGACATCTAAGTCTTGAGGACGGTCAAAAATGGGATGTTTACAACCTTCCATTTGGTTGTTTGAATGAAATGGTGAATGACTTATGAATTGAGATGAAATAAATTGAGATACAAAGCTCGACATGGCATAGTTTTGTGAAAAGGTTATAAATGATTTCATCATGGGCACTGAATATGTTTATCATAATTATATCTTTTGTAAGATTCATACATTATGTTAGATTGTTTCTACTGGGCTTTGACCCACCATATATGGGAAAAATCATTTTCAGGTGTCGGTGATATGCCTCCGCCAAGACAGTAGCTTGGAGGGATTTGGAGAAAGAGCTTCTCTTTTGTTGTATTTATTTTGTATAGCCAAGGGCTTTAATTGTGTTGAGTTAAACTCATTTTTGTTGTAACTAAGCAGTGACTTCAAAAAATGTAAACCTTTAGGGCTTCTGAATATCTGTTTAGCCTTCGTTCATTTCTATTACCCGTAACACATGTTGTAGATTCAGGATGAATTATTTATGAATGTATATCGCATGTTTCACATTTTGTATATTAACTCTGATTAATGGAAGCTTATCATTTCATTTATGTTACCTCGTATTAGTTGTCTTGGGTTGGATCATTATAATTATTTGGGGGCGTTACATGTATAAATAATTCAAAAAGAGTATTAAAAAAAATCAATACTTAACATATTTAATTTATGTATTTTCTTCTTAATCCAATCACAACATATTTCTATTTAATCTTTTAAATAAATTTTGTATAGATCTAATTCTACATATTTTTATTTTCCAACTAAATATAAAAATAAAAATAAAATTATACAATTAGAATCACTTTTAGTTTTATATTACTAATTCTTTTTCTAATTTAATTATTATTTTTAATATCAAAATGAGCACTTATTTTAATAATTTTTTAAGGTCCTGATATTAAGATTTTATAAGATAAAGGACCTACAATATTTTTATAGTAATTAAGGTTTCTCAACATTTCTACAGAAAAAATTCAACTCAAAGAAATTTTGCTTAATTCAGAGAAATTTCGCCCCGACTAAGAGAAATTTCAATTTTTACAGAGAAATTTCTCTTATTTCACAGAAATTTTTTGAAATTTCTCTATGATCATACCAAAGAAATTTTGAAATTTCTCTAAGTCGGGACCAAAATTTCTCTGAGTCTGGTTAAATTTCTCTGAATTGAATTTGTTTTGTGAAAAATGTTAAAGGACCTTAACTAATAGAAAACATATCTTGAACCTCTCCTATTACACAAAATTGGAAAGGGACATTTCACTAATTTTCCATTTATTTTACTATCTTATAATAATATATATCATATAAAATCATTATATGGTAATTACACTTTTATAGCACAATAGAATTAATGTTATCAAAATAAATAAATAGTTTAACTAAATTTATTATATATAAGTATTTAAGTAATACTTTTATATAACAATAAGGCTAATATTATTAAATGAAATAATTTTAATAAAAAATTATTTTAAATTAAAATATATATATATTTTTTTGTAACACATATTATAGTATAAAATATCATTATTAATTAAAGTTGGCTTCATTTTAATTTTATGTCAGACATCATATTTCTAGAAGTGATTTACATACACGTGTAGCATCCAATTTAATATTGATTGATTAAAATAATGGAACTCAATATTTTTTTGTAAGTTTTTAGAAGATTAATTGACAGAAAATGTAAAATGATAAATAATGTGGAGTATTATTAAAGAATAGTGATTTATCGAAAATGATTGTGTATATTTAATACATCTATTGATATTTCTTGAATAATCTTTAAACAAAATTTTTGAATTTATAGTATTACTGATAATGTACTTTCATGAGCTCTGCCAAAAAAAATATACAAAAAACAATTTGGTTGGAATAAAAATTTTGTGGTTATTATGATATGTTACATAATTAATCAGAACTCATTTGAGAACTAAAATTATTAAAGTTATAAAGATTTTGTGCCTGATTCTTTTTGCGGACAATGTTTATGATTTAAATTTATAATTTTTTATGCATCAATGTGAATAACTCTTACGATCTTACTGATGTAAGCATAAATCCTACTTTTGAGTCAACTAACCTTAAGCATTTTTTCGTGTAATAAAATACTTAAATATTGTCATATAAAAATATTATTATACATTACAATCAAATATCACTTGAAGTATAATTAAATAATTTAAATAAAAAAATTATTAGTATAAAATATCATTATTAATTAAAGTTAGCTTCATTGTAATTTTATTGATATAAGCATAAATCCCACCTTTGAGTCAACCAACCTTAAATATTTTTTCGTGTAATAAAATACTTAGATATTGTCATATAAAAATATTATTATACATCATAATCAAATATCACTTGAAGTATGATTAAAGACCCGATACACCACTTTAGACATAACTAAAAAATAAGAAATCTTTAAAGACATTTTCAATTAATAACCAACATAATACACCATGAGTTATAACCAAGTCATAATTTGTATATTACAGAATTTTCTGTTATTTTTATTTTTTTTAAAAAAATTTATTTTAATACACGTGAAATTCATGATTTTTGATAAATTTCATTAACACAAATGAGGATTTGATTTCAGGTTGAAAATAAAAGAAATTATTTTTACGAGCCTATTTTACATAAAATCATACACAGTGATAACAATTTTCATCAGCCATTAACAAATCTGTTTATATTTAACTTCATTTGTTAAAATTTTCTACACATAAATTATTAAACTCAAAATTAATTTTTTATTTTTAAAAATAAATTCTCGTACATCACACAAGTCACCTACTAGTTATTTACATAAAACCAATCCCGTAGTGAATTTGTTTTTTCGAATGGAACATATTGACATGATATTTGTTAACAACTAAAAAAAAAAAAATTTGTTTGGTTTGTATTACGATGGAAACTATCACATAAAAGTTTAAAAATATCTAATAATTTTTCAATGTAAAGAGCTAATATGTTTGAATGAGTTGAAGCATTTTATAAAAATTAAAAAAAAAAAATGGCCACAAAAAAGTAGAGTTATTTAAGTTGTGTGGATAAGTATACAAGTTAATTAGAGAAATATTGTGTGTGTTTGATTTGAGTATTTTGAATTAAATAAAATTGAGTTTTTTTTTGTTTTTCGTGTATTTTTGTTTTTAGTAAATATTTTTAAAATTTTAAGCATTTTTTTTTTTACTGTTTTAGATGCACCTTACTTAGATGTATATAAAAAGTAAAACATTTGTAAAAAAATATTTTAAAAAATTAATAAATACATAAAAATACGAAAAATATATTAAAGGAAAACTTGTCAACCCCTTTTTGATAGTTGAAAGATACTCTTTCTCCTTGGTCTTCTACTCATACTACTATTGTTCAACAAGTCAAAAAATATGTCAAGGCCTTGCCTTGTCTTGGCATTCTTACTGAAAATTCATTCAAAATTATTCAGACTGATATTTCTGATGTTGGTTATGATGGCATTCTCCTTCAGAAAATCACTCCCTAGTCATTTGAACAAATTGTTTGTTTTCATTCTGGTGTTTGAAACAAAGTACAGAAAAATTATGATACTATTAAAAAATAAATTTTATCTATTGTTTTATGTATTAGTAAATTTCAAGATGACATTTTAAATCAAAAATTCCTATTACGTGTTGATTGCAAAAGTGCTAAATATGTTTTGGAAAAAGATGTTCAAAACATTACTAGTAAACATATTTTTGCTCGATGGCAATCCATTTTAAGTATTTTTGATTTTGATATTGAATATATTCCTGGTAATCAAAATTTTATCCCTGATTTCCTTACATGAGAATTTTTACAAGGAGGATAGTGCATCATGCCTACTCCTTATTGTTCTACAAACTAATTACAAGTCACAAGATATCGCAAAACTATTCGCTATTATAAGTTTAAAATATCTCATTTAAATTCATTACAAAAGAACCCTTACCTTCATCAAGACCTTTACCTTCAGTTCAATCAGATTAGAAGTTATCGCAATTTCATTGCTCATTACACTAATCTAGTTAACTTTCATATGGATAGATTAGATGTCCTCAATGGATGCTAATTTACTTTTGTCATTTTTCTTACAAATGTCAAGCCACAAACCTATTACAAAGCCTCTTGCAATCGTGCCATCCAGTTAACCCATTGTTGCACCTCTAATTGATCTAGTCAACCGATACCAAATTCTTGGTAATATTCCTAAACCTAGTTACACTTCGACTTTGGCTTCAGACCCTTTTGTCTGCCAGTCAATTACGCCAATGCCTCCTAACAAGTCTACCCCAAGAACAGATTATGTTCTTAAACAGTCATTCAATCTTTTTTACAAAAAACCAATCTATAGACACCCCATTTTTGACCGCTCTTAAGACTTGGGTGCCACTGATTGCTTACTTGGTGATGAAAGTTGTGCAGTGCAAAGGTTCGATTTCTTCGACAAGAGGAGCGTTAAATCCCAAGCTTACACCCCTTTTGGATCAAAACGTTTTTTGACCAAAAAATATTTTAGAACTTAAAACCCTCTCTTTCAAAATATTTTGAAAAAAAGTTTCTACGATATTCCGAGGCTCACATTTCGTTAAATGTTGTGCTTTCCGGTAAACTGAGCAAGAACAAAGTTGAAATGCATGAAAGAGAGGTGTACTCTTTGAAAAAAATATTTAAAACATCTTGGTTAGAGGTTTGGAGTTGAAAAAAATTGGAGGAGAGGGAAGAAACCTAGTTGGGAAGAAATTGGGCATGAATCGTTAAGAGAGAGTCGAGCAGCCCTCGCTAAATCAGGTCTATCCGTTTGTACACTTGGATTTCAAATATGAGGCCACCACCTTTGGAAAGTGGACTTCCAGGGCTTCATTTTGCACTCAAGAATCTCCTAAATCCGTGTCCGGATGGGGGAGATATGGCTGGTTGAAGTTAGGCATCAATCCGGTTAGGACTGAAACTGAGAAGTCTTCACTAAAAGAAGGATATCTCTTATCACACTTGGAATTTTGGTGTGAGTCTGCCGCAATTGGAAAAAATACTTTCGGGGCTACAATTTAGACTCAAGAATGACCTACAAATGAGTCCAGATGAAGGAGATATGCCTATTTGAAATTGGGGCCAAAAACTAGTTTTTTGTTTGTCGGCCACCAATGAAGCTTGTCGGCCATGTGTCGGCCAGAAGTGCATTTTTTCAACCACTAGTGGTGGCCGACGGCCACCAGCAGTAGCTGATCGGCCACCAATAGTGGCCGTCGGCCACCAATGATGGCCGGTTGGCCACAGGTGTCCAAAAGCTTAGATTTTGCAGATATTCACTTCCAGCTGTCTCCCACAAGCTCCAGCTGTCTGTTTTGTTGATATTTTTGACCAAGGTGTAGACACCCCATTTTTGACCGCCCTCAAGACTTGGACGTCATCGTTTGAACACTCGATGATTATCCATGTTCGTGTTCGTTTTGAGTTCCTGGAGGTCTTGGCCGCGCGCCTTGCCTCAGGATCTCTTAACTTGCCTGTTCTGTGCTTGGTTGTGGACCAAGAACTTGTTTCTTTTTTCTTTTGTGGGCAGAGAATGGCTTGTTGGTTATCCCCACACCTCACTGGCCTTGGCTTGAGGCCACTGGCCCTGTTTTGTTGCTACCGGCCATTGGTGATGGCCGGTCGGCATTGTTTTTGGTCGGCTGGCTGTTTGTTTGGTCAGTCGGCCATATTTTCTGGCCGGGACTTCTTTTTTGCCTTTTTTAGGCATTGTACATGCCAGCTGTGCCAGCTGGAGCACACAGACCTGTCCTCTATACACGTGTATGGAGGATTTGCACCATTTGCACCCTTTTGCTCTAGCTTCTTGAGGAAGCTTGAACCCTTTGCTCTAGCTTCCTAAAGAAGCTTGAACCTTTGTTCTAGCTTCTTGAAGAAGCTTGACCCCTTTGTCTTAGCTTCTCCAAGAAGCTTAGGCCCATGTTTTGTTCTATAAAAGAGAGCCTCCCTTCTCCTTTAGAGGCGTTGAGCAAATCAGAGATATATATCACATATATCACTCCCTCTCTATATCTTTCTCTCTCTCTCTCTCTACATTTGTGTGTGGAATAGTGTTCAAAAGTGTGTTTTGTTCTTATTTTTGCACTAAAGCACCTAGTGTTACACTATACCTTGGTTATTGAGGTGTTGAGAGGTTGTTCTTAGAGTTTTGAGTTGGTTTTGATCAGAAGGAGGGGGGCTGGAGTTGCTGTTCTTGAAGTGTTCTTCAAGGGTGAGCACTATTGCTTTATATTCTCCATTTTTGCACTAGCTTTTAGCCTATCTTGCATGTTGTTTTGAGCTTAGTGTATAACTGATAAAAGTTCTGTATTTTCATGCTTAAGATGTTTGTTTAAGGTCATTTTGGTGTTGGGGGTCGTCCTCCCCCTCTTAGGCCTTGTTTGGCCTCTTTTTGTGCCTTCTTTGTTGAGCTTTGGAACTTTCGTGTATTGGCCTTCTCACCACTGAAATCTAGAGGATTTTTAGTGGTGGTGAAGTGGTTTTGAGGTCTTATATAGGGGAGGGACGCCCCTCTCCCTTTGTGTCTCATATGCTTGTGCTTTTTGCTCATAAGGGTAGCATGCATGCTTAGTCGATTTTGGCTCCATCTCAGTGGGTATTTAGTGATATTTGGTCATGGTTTACCTCTGTTTTAGGTTGGTTTGTTGACCCCTTGTATGCACCATACACTTGCCTTGCATTCTTCTATTTTGCTTAGAAATGCATCATGCATTTAGACCACCATGCTTGCATATTTTGACTTAGCTTTGTGAAGTTTTTAGTCATGCTTTAACGTGTTTAAGTTCTGTTTGGTGTCAATTTGGTCATGCTTTCCATGCTTTATATAGCCTCTTTGCATTCTAGCTTGTTGGCCTCGGGTGTGTGAGTCATTAGCATGCTTCATTTGAGCTATTTCAGTGATTTGGCATCACTTGTCATCATATTCCAGTCCATGTTTCGTGGCCACACACTTACATTTATCACCTATTCTATACTTTGGAGAGTTGTTGTTTCATGCTCCTTACTTGGACCATTGCATGTGCCTCCATGATTTGGTCTTTGGAAGACCTTCTCATTGGGTTTTGGGGTTTGTTTTGGTGTATTATAACTCTGATTTTATTTGCCTAAGTCATGTCATGTTCGGTTGTAAGAGGTGTAGTGCATTTGCCCTTTTGGGCCTTGTATGCGTCTTGTTTTGTGCCCTTCTTCACAGCATGTTTTGGCTTTGTTCCATATGAGTTTTAGCTTCATTTTGGTCTACCTCGGGACTGTTTTGAGTCACTTTGACCATTTGGGGCTTGGTTGACATAGTCATGGTTCAAGTCTCATAGCTAGCTTTGAGCTTTAACTGCATTAACACGCCATGTTTACATTGTGTGGTCGATTTGACATCATTCTTCACGTGATTTTAGAGTTTATTGTAATGCCATATCCTCATACTTATCACATCTCGCTCATGTTTAAAGGTTGTGCAATGTGGCCTAATTGATGGACAGCATGTTTATCTCGCATTTTGGTGCCTTATTTTTGGTATTTTGGCCACTGTTTTGGGATTGGCTGAGGTCCTCCCATTTCGGTTTAAGTCCATCCTTGTACATAGTTGCATGTTTGGTATGTTGCATCATGTTGCATCTCGTTATATGCTTGCATTATATCATGTTTGCATGTTCTTGTTACATTAGCTTAGCTTACATGTTAGATCGCATTGCATTGCATCTTGCATGCTTAGCACATTGTACATTTGCATGTGTAGGTTGCATTGCATTTGGCATGCTTTGCTAACTTAGCCTCATATTGCATACTTGAGCCATTTTGCATATTTGAGCCATATCGCATACATGCATTGCATTATGTTTGGTTTGGGGTGTCAAATCAAACATGAGGAATGAGGTGTGTTCGTACTTAAAGTGACGAAACACGTCTCAATCCTCGGTCGCCGACACTCTTAATCTCAACATGATAGAGTGTGTAGCATTCATTTGTTTTGTTGCATTCATTTACATTGATTTGCAAACTTAGTACCTTTGGCCATCATGCATCGAAATGCGTGATTGGTGGCTCGAGGACCGGGGGCCATACTCCCTTGAGTTCATTACATGATAGGGAGAGTGGCTATGCACACATTGTCTTGAAATACCTTTGCCATGCATTGTCTATCCTCTGCTGCCGCAAAACCAGTGCTCTGCAGGAAGAAATGGCCGGTCGCCCACTTTTAGTGCCAGTCGGCTACCAAAGTCTAGCCGATGGTCCCACTTTTGGTCGATAACTGTATTCCAGTGGCTGGTGGACTTGCATTATGGCCGGTGACATCCCACAGTGCTATGGGAGTGTTCCAGAAGCATCACAAGTATTTTCACAGTTCTCAGAGGTGCAGAACAGTGCAAACAGAGGCAACAGTGGCATGGCAGCAGGTTTTCGACCGAGGCGATCGAGCATGCATCATTCAAGCATTCCGAGGCGGGGCTGCAGCCACCTCCTTTTGTAATTAATTTATTAATTGATTAGGGTTCTGTAATATTTAATTAGCTAGGGTAGTTAATTATTTATTCAGTTTGTATTATTTATTCGGACCCTCCATCGAGAGGACGAATTTTGTAATAAGTGTGCGTGAGTCTGTGCATGTCTTCCAACCCCCACTTCTTTCTCCCTTTTACTTACCTACTTTCAATGGTTAGTTTTAGGGCACGTTTCAATTAGCATACTTATGATTGCATGTTTGCATCATTCATCTGTATTGCATGCACCGGGCTCGGCGCATCATGCTAACTGCATTGTATTTCAATTCCAAGTTGAATACATGTATTGGATTGTCACATCTCATATGCCCTTCTTAGGATAGCCGAGCCTATCTTAGTTGCATTTTGCATGCGTTGCATTAGCCATCTTAACATGAACTAGGATCATGCATGATTACTAACTGGTTTCTTGTTTTGGCTCGGAGTACACTGTAAGTGTTTATGCTTTAACATCTCGCATGAGTGTGAATGTTAACATGACAACATGCTTTCCATGAGGCTAATTGCTTATGTGATATAACTGCCTGAATGCCTGTGGGTGGAGGTTGGATTATCTGAATTGGAACAATTCATTGATTGCGAGTTTTAAGCCCACTAGACAGTGACAAATCACCATGTTTTCTAAAGCCCACTTGAGGGTGGCAAAATACGCATTTTAGCCTACTTGCGAGTAGCAAACCGCTTTAAAAAACAAACATGAAATGTTTTGCTCCAACTCAGGCGATCCAGTCTATACTTGTATATTACGCGCATCACATAGTAATTCTAGGCTAATAACCGGAATAAGAGCATATAGTGTTTTCAAAACTAGATATCATGGTTAGTAGAGGCCGATCTTTGATCGGGCGAACGGGGGTGCTCATAGCTGACCTTCCCCAATCGTACCCAAGTTCCCGAGCTGAGGCAACTTTGGTGATGACGGACACGTGGCCTTAGGCAACGAGTCAGGGTTTCCTAAATTTTCCCAAAAAAAACAAAATATTTAGGTGACGACTCTGTATTTGGCAAAGCAGTCCATGTTTGACACTTCTTTCTAAAAATCTATTTTTCAAAACGATTTGCCGGGTTTGGACTCTTTGATGATTCATCGGTCTTGCATTGCACTCTGCAAGATTAGATACAGGACCGTGACATTTGAGTCCGAACTGTAGTGAGCCCAATGAACAAAACGGGATTCCCTCCCGAGACGTTCGGGGACATCTACAGTTTCTGGCGACTCTGCTGGGGAGTTAGAGAACTTGACTCGAATTCATGATATCTTGTTTTGACTACACTTATGTGTTTCTGTGCATTGCATTTGCATTGGTGGGCCTAAGTCACAGTGTTTGCTGTCTGCTATTCCTGAACGGTTTGCCGGAGGCTTGCTTTGAGAAGCGTGCCATAAGGCTGACCGGTTACGAGCTCTACCACGATGGGAACACAAACCCCGGTTGTTACCGAGGCACCTTTTTTTGACCATTCGACCTAGTGCATATTCGGAATCCATAGTGACCATTCCAAGCTAGGACATGTTGCTTACCCGATTGTAGGTTGTTTGAAACCGCTGTATGCGTAGTGAAACCCTAGCTCCTGACAAAATAGGACAGGGAAACTCTACCCCACCATAGGGGTGTTTTGGCTCTCACTTGTTTGCTATGTGCTTTTAGAGTGCGTCTCTACAGGAATGCATGTATCAGTTTACAAGTTTGGGTATCAGGCGCACCATTTCAGTATTTTGGGAATCAGTTATCCGGGGGTATCAGATTCAGTTTCGGGGGCAGTGATTTGGGAACAATGATCAGCATTTGAGAACAGTCTATTCAGCTTATCAACTGCGTGTTGTGATGCCCAACTGTGTGTTGTGTTTATTTACGTTGTTATGCTGTCCGTTTGTCTGGTTGTTTATTTCCTTGTTACTGCTTTATTTATCTTTTTGCTAGGGTAGTTTAGCACAATTGCTTCAGACAAAGCAGATATCCCCCAAGCATTCTGGATTAGAGGTCGTCAACTCCATCGATCTGAGGATCTGGTAGACGGACAATCAGTGTTTCATTCTCTACCCCCGGTTACCAGACGGAGGGCAGTTAGGTAGAGGATATCAGTTCACCAGTCAGTTCAGAGGGCTTTGTCTACCCCGCCTGAGTATAGTAGGGATCAGAGTCCTATTTCTCCCGCAGAGAGGGAACATATACTGGCAGTATAGCTAGATTAGGCTAATATGGCAGGAATCGAAGAAATGATGCACCAGCTCCAGGAGAGCATGAGAACCATGCAGGAGGACGCTGTTCGTCAAGCAGAATTTTCCAAACAACAGGCCGTCGTCATGGCCCAACAGGCAGAACTAATTACCCGGCTACAGCAGCAAGCCAGAGCATCAGCTTCACACCAAGCTCCTCCCCCACCAAGGGTCCCACCACCCGAGGAGGCGGCGAATGTCCAGAATGTCCAAGAGGATATAGACATCCCAACGGGGCCACCTCTGCCCCTGATTCTACCTCAACTATCCAAGGCACCTACGCCTATCAATCAACCGGACTCTCCCTTTGAGTTCGAGGTGGACCCTATAGCGTTGAAGTTGAGCAGGCTTGAAAAGTTGTTCAAGAAATCCCAAGGGGTAAAGTCCATCCCAAACATTGAGGACGGGTATACCGACGCGGCTGTGACGCTGCCGAGCCGGTTCAAGATGCCACAGATCGACCGCTTCGACGGGTCCGGGGATCCCATGGTGCATCTACGTTTGTTTTCGGACATACTAAGGCCGATGGGCCTCACCAGACTATAGAAGCTTTCATTATTTGGCCGGACCCTGTCGGGTGTGGCGGCCATCTAGTACGCAAAATTGGAAGACGATGTCAAGCGGAACTGGGACGGGATGGCCGAGGTTTTCATTGCACAGTACTCCTATAACACGCAAATTGAGATTACCACCCGTGATCTCGAGACAACAAGGCAGGAGCCTAAGGAGAGTTTCTCTGAATTTGTAACCCGCTGGAGGGCCAAGGCCTCAATGATGACCACTAGGCCCACTGACAAGGATCAGATTCGGATGATTGTGTGCAATCTCCAACCCAAACTGATGCAGAAAATGATCGTGCTCCCTTTCCCTACCTTTTCAGATCTACATGAGATGGGGGTACAAATTGAGGATGCAATGAAACAGGGTCTGATTGACCAAGACAGAGAGCAACCCAGGAGAACTTTCAACCGCAACACCAATACAGGCACAAGCAATGCCGTAACTACCAGAGCTTCAGAAGTAAGCATGGTCACCACCAATCCCCCAAGAAACCTTGTAGCTACGCCATTCACCGGTGCATCCGATAGTAGTTCGCAAACAGCCAGATACCCACCCAAAAACCAAAGAACTTTCACTCCACTATATATGTCCTTGTCCAAGGCTTTAGGAGTTTTGATTAGGAAAGGGCATTTAAAGCCCCTAGAGCCGCGACCGTTACCAGAAAAGCTCCCTCCCTCCCATAATCCATCCAAGTACTGTACTTTCCACTAACAGCACGGTCATGACACCAATCAATGCTTCTGATTACGTCATGAGATTCAAGATCTCATTGATAATAGGGTGATTGTGCCTCCAGAGAAACCCAATGTCACAACCAACCCTCTCCTACCACACAACCAAGCTCCACATCCCAAACATATCAACTTTATCCAGACCGGGGTCATATTATACGACCCCAGCATATATATCACCCCATCTCACCTACCCAAGCCAGAGGTGTTCCTTCCCGGCAGCACTGACTTGTGTACGTTGGACATCTCCCGAACCCAACCTCAACCAATGGTGGTGACCATCGAAGATGGAACAAGGATGATTTTGGAGGAAAGTGGTACAGTGGATGCAGGGACTGAGGAATTGAGAAGCTTTGCTGAGGAGGTGTACAATCCAAGTGACTACATTGCGTCAGCGGGTCAGATTAGGCCAAATGTGGAATTTCTGGTGAAGGCAGAAATTTGTGTACTACAAGGGGATGGGCTCGATCAGAGGATAGATGATTTAGCAATTCTAGAAAGGGACATCGCTGACCTCCAAATTTTCAACAAACAAGATCCGGGGGACATGACAGTCAACCGGTTCGATTTTGAGGAGTCAGCAGAGGTCACAGGGTGGCTTGACGACCAACCAGATATTGTTGAAGAATCTCAGCTAGAAAAGGGCCCGTCAGGGGCAAGGACATCAATTGTGGCCAGAAGGGCCGGGGATCAGAATACATCGCCGGAAAGCGCCGGTGCCAAGAATTTCGCTCAGGATTTGGGCATTTTGAATACAGGGAATGATGAACAGCAAACTGTACTGGCACAGTTGGAACAAGAAGGAATCAAAGACTCTGAGAGAGCCAGAAAAGCCAAGGCCCCCGCGGGGATTGAAAGTACCGTATGCACAAAGACAGAGGATACTGCGAGCATGTGGACAGAAGGTACCATGAGTACAAGGACGGTGGTAACGAAGCCGGACAGGTGTCTGTCGGCTGCCGATAGAATGTGGTGGGAAGACGATGATCTATGTCTTGCCCACACGGATGAGGACTGGGGAAGCAATCAACTGGATGATACCTGGTACATTGGTAAAGTTGACCGTATGACTAGGAGTGGGCAGTATTTCAAGCCCCCATACCTAGATCAGCCAAAAGCATCTGGGAAGGACAGGGAGTCGGAGAGACAGAAAGAAAAGCTACCTGAAGAAAAGACCGTGCTGAAACAGTTGAAAAAGATACAAGCAGACATCTCTATCTGGGGACTGCTTATGGCTTCACGTGTTCACAGACAGGCCGTTCTATCGGCCATGGACAAGGCTAAGCTCTCAATAGACACCACGCTTGAACAGTTGGTGGGATTGGTCTTTCCGGGAGGAGGTTCCCCGACGTTGACCTTTTCTGACAAAGAACTGCCGCCTAAGGGCATGAATCATAACAAACCGCTCTACATCTCTGTGGAATGTAGGAGCAAATGGATGCCGGTAGTTCTTGTCGACACGGGATCCGCCATTAATGTATGCCCGTCAAGGACGACATATGCAATTGGGTTAAAGCCCGCGGACTTCATGCCAACAGCCTAGGTGATTCGGGCGTATGATAACACAAGCAGGGAGGTGATGGGGACTGTCAAAATTCAGACCCAGGTTGGTCTGGGACAACACGAGATTGACTTTCATGTCCTGGACGTTCCCACAACCTTTAACCTATTTTTGGGGCGACTGTGGTTGCACCAGGTAAAGGCAGTCTCTTCCATCTTGCACCAGATGTTGAAATACCCCCACGGGAAGGGGGTGGCTATTGTTTTTGGGAATTCATCCATCCATCCGCCGCAAGAAGTGTCTACACCAATCTTGGAAATTGAGCACGGCACGGAGGACGTGTTCTTATCGGGGTTTACTCTGGCTAAGGCTTGAGTCGTGCAAAACATCTTGGCTGTTGATGAGGGAGTGTATGTCAGCGCACAATCAATATACCTCATGAACAAGCTTTAACACATCCCCGGGATGGGATTGGGAAAGAATGGCCGGAAAGGCATCGCAGTATCGGCCGAAGTGCTGCACAACCCGCATACCTTTGGCTTGGGTTATCTGCCCACCAAAGAGGACTGGGTTAGGAAAGGTAAGGAGATGGCTGGGAGAGCCAGAGCAAAGCGAGCGGGGAACCCTTTTGAGTTAATGCACCGACCCATCCAGGGTACCCTAAACGGACGCTTCATCCGGGAGGGGGAGGACTTTCCATTTTGTGGCTTCCCAGAGCCATGGCTGAATGCAGAAAGGAAGCGCGTGCTGGGTTTTGAGATCTTCTTTGACCTGCAGTTATCCGGGGATGATGTTGCTGAGGAGCAGACAGACCCATCAGCTGAGGTTAAGCAGAATGAGAAAGTGGATCCTAAGAGCACCGAAATTGAAATGGGGGTAGCGCTGGCTTGTCTACTTTCAGATCCTCCGATCGTACAAAAGTGCTTGGGGGATAACTTCTCGGTGTCCATGATCGGGAATGAAACGGCTGCGGGCCTACCGTCAAACATTTTGGATGCATCCATCACACCCTCCCTCATCTGGTAGTACGAGGAGGGATTTTTGTCAAGCAGCACCGGGTCAGGTAGTGAGCCGGAATCTGATTCCTCCGAATCTGTTGAGTCGGAATCAGGTTCCAGCTCAACTGAGTCTGAGTCCGGTAATCCTAGGGGTGATAACCTGGATACCACAGTCTTGTCTAGGTCGTCTTTTTCTTTCTCTTTTGAGTCTGTTGTAACAGAAGAATCGGACGATTTGGAAATGCTTAATGAGAATGGAATGGATGTGGTTTCTGAGTACTTTTCTGTGCCCTTGATTTATTGTATTAATCAGGACTTTCAAAATTTTGATGAAAATGACGAGGAAGAAATTCCTCCGGTTTTGCAACGCTTAATTGATCAAGAGCAGGAAAGATTTGTTAAACCTTTAGTTGATGAAATCACTACTGTTAATGTTGGTACTGAGAAGGACCCGCGGCTGGTCCAGATCGGGTCCACGTTGTCTTCGGAGGAACGCGAGCACTTAATCGCTTTATTAAAAGATTTCAAAGATGTTTTCGTGTTGTCCTACGAAGACATGCCTGGGATCGATCCCGAGATTGTACATCACTGGATCCCTCTTGACCCCGAGGCCCAACCCGTTAAACAGAAACTCAAAAGAATCCGCCCGAACTGGGCACTCAAGATCAAGGAAGAGGTCACCAAGCAAATCGATGCAGGCTTCCTGCTGGTATTTGAATACCTGACTTGGTTGGCCAATATAGTTCCAGTATCGAAGAAGGATGGCAGGATTCGGGTATGCATGGATTTTAGAGATTTGAACAAAGCCAGTCCGAAGGACGACTTTCCTTTACCGCATATTGATGAGTTGGTGGACTTCACAGCGGGGCATGCTTTGCTTTCATTCATGGATGGCTTCTCAGGCTACAACCAGATAGTGATGGCACCAGAAGACCGGGAAAAGACTGCTTTCACCACCCCGTGGGGGACCTACTGCTACAGAGTGATGCCGTTTGGGTTGAAGAATGCTGGAGCTACATATCAACGGGCCGCGACCACGATATTGCATGACATGATCCATAAAGAGGTTGAGGTGTACGTGGACGACATGATTGTCAAGTCCAAAGAAAGAGAGGGCCATTACACCGCCTTACAAAAGTTCTCCAAAAGATCAGAGAATTTCGGTTGTGGCTGAATCCTCAGAAGTGCACGTTTGGTGTTACAGCAGGGAAAATACTGGGGTTTCTAATTACACAGAGAGGTATCGAAGTCGACCCTTCCAAAATCAAGGCCATCTTAGAAATGCCACCACCAAGGACTAAAAAGGAGGTGAGAGGCTTTCTAGGTAAAATACAATTCATAAGACGGTTTATCTCAAAATTAACCTTGACTTGTGAACCACTTTTTGGTCTCCTAAAGAAAGGAAAGAAGTTCCAATGGGATGGCCGATGCCAAGCTGCTTTTGAACAAATCAAGGAATACTTACAGAACCCACCTGTGTTGTCACCGCCTGAGCCGGGAAAATCGTTGATTTTGTACCTTTCAGTGACTGAAACTACGATGGGCTGCATGCTTGCGCAGGAATCAGAGGATAAGGTGGAGAGGGCTATCTACTATTTGGGCAAGAAGATGCTGGAGTATGAAACCCGCTACACACCGTTGGAAAAGGCTTGCTTAGCCTTGGTATGGGCTACTAGGAAGCTGCGGCATTACCTGTTAGCTCACTCTGTAATATTGGTTTCAAGATTAGATCCCATCAAATATCTATTCGAGAAACTGGCACTTACGGGTAGGCTAGCTCGTTGGTTGCTGTTGCTTTCCGAATTCGATCTGAAATATGTGACGCGTAAGTCAGTCAAGGGAAGAGCGGTAGCAGAATTCTTAGCCGATCATCCAATGGAAGGAGGTGAAGCAGTTGAGTACTCATTCCCAGATGAGACCATTTTGCATATCGACGACGAATTTTGGACGATGTATTTTGACGGAGCGTCAAACCAGTACGGGTATGGGGTAGGAGTGTTGCTGATAGCACCCGACAAGTCCCGTATCCCTCTAGCATTTAAACTACGATTCAAAGTCTCGAACAACGAAGCAGAGTATGAAGCATGCATTGCTGGTTTAGAAGCCGCCCTAGAACTAGGAGCAAAATGGTTGGACGTCATCGGGGACTTGAACCTTGTTGTATCTCAAGCGAAAGGAGATTGGAAAGTCAAAGAAGAAAAGATGATAATGTATCACCAGACCTTGGACTTGTTAATTCCTCGGTTTGAGAAACTAAACTTTGCCCATCTATTAAGAGAGAACAACAGGTTCGCAGATGCACTAACAACTCTATCTTCCATGATAGACATTCCTTTTGGAGTCTGGATGCGTCCGATCATCATTGACCAGAAGTTTGTGCCGGCTTATGAGTCGATTGCTGCCATAGAAGAGGTTCAAGATGAGAACCCCTGGTATTACGATGTCTGAAACTTCTTGGAAAAAGAAGCGTATCCACCAGGGGCAAATGCCAAGGATAAGAGGGCAATTAGAAGAATGGCTGTTCAGTTCATCATCTGCGAGGATAAATTGTACAAGAGAGGTCATCTGGGAATGTATAAGCTGTGTGTTGATGCCGAAGAATCGAAGCGCCTATTGGAGGCCATCCATGGAGGAGAGTGCGGAGCTCACATGAACGGGGTGATGTTAGCTCGGAAGATCCTCAGACAGGGTTACTACTGGTCCACCATGGAAGAGGATTGTATCAGCTTTGTTCGGCGATGCCACAAATGTCAGATCCATGCAAACCGCATGAACATCCCGCCGTCGAAGCTGTATAATATGACTTCGCCATGGCCATTTTCAGTTTGGGGAATCGATGTGATCAGGGTTGTCACTCCGAAGGGGTCTAATGGGCATGAGTTTATTCTGGTCGCGATAGACTATTTCATAAAGTGGGTTGAGGCCCAATCTTATGTGGTGTTGAAGGTTTCACATGTTGCGAAGTTTATCAAGAACAACATCATCTGTCGCTATGGGTCCTGAACGAAATCATTTCAGATAACGGTTCCCACTTCAAGAAGGAAGTGATTGATTTGTTGGAAAAATACAATGTGGCTTTTCATAAGTCGTCCACATATCGGCCACAGACCAATGGAGCAGTTGAGGCCGCCAACAAGAACATCAAACACATTTTGCAGAAGATTGTGGAAACCTATCGGGACTGGCCAGATAAGTTGCCATTTGCTCTGTGGGGCTACTAGACTTCAATTAGAACTTCTACTGGGGCGACTCCGTATTCACTGGTTTATGGGATGGAGGCCGTTCTACCTATCGAGATTGAAGTTCCATCTTTGAGAGTGCTGGCTAAGTATCAGATAGCCGAAGCAGATTAGCAACAGAGCAGATTTGAAGAACTCATGATTTTTGATAAAAGAAGACTGGAAGCACTGTACCATGTTCAAGGTTATCAGCGCAGAATTGCCAGGGCTTTCAATAAGAAAGTTAAGTCCAGGAATTTAAAGGGAGGAGATTTGGTGCTCAAAGACAACTGAGCTCCCATCCACGACCCTAGGGGCAAGTTCAGACCCAATTGGATTGGTCCTTACATCATTAAGTCTATCTGGTCAGGTGGACCTGTCGTTCTGATGGACCTAGATGGCCTAGAGTTCTCACAGCCGATCAATATGGACAAGTTGAAAAAATATTACCCTTGAGTGGCTCGCTAGGCCGAAAACCCGAAAGGGCGACCTAGGCAAAAGTTAGAGCATGAAAAATTTGAAATTATAAAAACTGAGCTAGCAACGTTGAAAACCCGCAAAGGGCGGCCTTGGCAAAAGTTAGAGCGTAAAAGGAGAGTGAAAATACTCGAGTGAACCGGAGCCGAACTACGCAAGGCTTGATTCCCATCTTTGGGATACGTAGGCAACTTCATCCTGAAGTCCAGCCGTAAACTTTTCCCCGATCAACTTTGTCCATTTGATCATCTCTGTCATCTTTGTCTATTCAGCATCCAAGAGCTTCGGTTGTAATCTCCAGTGCAACGCTACTCAGACTAGGGGCAACTTTCCAGTTGCTGGAATCCGGGGTTGTGCATCTCAGTGACAGATCTCAGGCGTGTCCAGTTCTGATTCATATCGAAAATGGTTTTGAAAAGTTTTAATAAAAGTTGATTTTGTTCAAATTAATCTTTTTACAACTTAGACCATTTTTGGACCAAAGCGGAAAATTTTCAGTACCCACAACCTTCAATTTTATTGATTTCAATACAGAGTCCTTCTGCTCTAGCATACAAATTGAAATTGTTTTTGGTTACATTCATAAAGAAAAACTTGAAAGTACTAATTGAAGCAATAAATCCGGGGCATAGCTAAGTCAGGTGTTCCTGCGCCCCCTCCCAGAGCTAGTCGAAGCTTCTGACGCCAAAGTAGGACCAATCTGTGCCTCTTCATTGAGCCAATCCACGCACCCATCAGACAAAGTGCAACTGAAGGTGGGAGCGGGGGCCAGAAGCTCTCTAGTTCGCCATGCCGTCACATACCGAGTAAGCTGTGCTCCTCGGACCGGGAATGCAGCAGGGTACTCTATCCCCTCTGGCGGGCAAGTCTGATCATGGCCGAACTGGCGCTGGAACTGGAAAAGAAAGTAGAACACACAGTGTGTCAGGCCAATCAACTGAATCCCAGTCTGTCGGGACATGCTGTAGCTCATTGCGGGTAGATTGAGCCAAGGACAACGCCAAGCAATACGGTCTGCGGACAAGCTGCACATCCAGTCGAACCACCATCCCTCATCCAGGGCATCGACTAGGCGATGTCGGAAGAAGTAGCCGCGTGCTGAGTATGCTGGGTAAGAGTCTACAACCTGCAATTTGTCCATCAACCACACCTGGGGAGGGATGAAAAATGAGAGATTAAAGAATAAAGAGGTGTATGTTGAAAGAAAAGTATGAAAGGGTTTTGAGAGAAAAACCGACCCTGAGGGTCGAGTGACGTAAGCAATATATATATATATATATGTGAGATAGGGTGAGAAACATTACCTGCAGCAGTAGTGGACTCCCCGCAAATCTGGTCGTCTCTCGATGATAAAAAGCATCCAAGCCCGTCAATGTCTCGGCCAACGACATGGCAATGCAGCTTTTGCCCTCCCTTAAGCCTTGGGCAACCTCAATCAACCGGACGCTAGATCCTCCGGAGCCTGAGGCAAGCAAGAAACGAGATAGCATGCACAAACAAAGGGCATGTCGCCGAAAACCTTGCCAATGATGGTCCCCACGGTTGCCGGCATCAGAAAATCGACACATCAAACTCGGAATATCCAGCATTCCGTCACAGATCAAGGGCCGAGCGTCGTGCATAGTCAGCCCACACATTCGTACTAAGGCTTGGGCGTGGCCGAAGTGGAGCTAGGGCAAAATGTCTTCGTTGCGCTCGGATTCCATCAAAGCTTGAAAGTCTTCAAAGGTAGGACATATCTCTTGCCCACCAAAACTAAAGACATGCGTTACCGGATTCCAAAACCTTGCCGCGGCATGGAGAAACGGAAAATGCAATGGGGTACGACTCAGCGTGAATAGTGCATTTACGCCAAAACCTCAGAAATTCAGCTTTTCCGAGCCATCCAAGTTGGCAATCCAATTTGAGAGATTCTAGGCAAGAAACTCTTCCATTTGGTGCAAACCAGTGTTGAAATGAGGGAAACCACGAAGTTGGGGAGTTTGTAGAAGATAAGATGTGAGTGGAAGACAGATGGCAGCATTCTGGTGGTCCTTGCCCTTTTTGGCCGGTCGACCAAAAATAATGCCGACCGACCACCATTTTTGGCCGATCGGCTTGTGATTATGGCCGATGGCCATTTATTGTGGCCGATAGCCTCCTCCTTTGGCCGATGGTCTTCCCTTCTATCCTCAGGACTGCCTGTTTGCTGAGGGTGCTAAGAAATTGTGACTGATTCCATTTCCGGCACCTCGGGTGATGATTTTGCGAAGTCACACCTGTTTGCTTATCGAGTTGTTGTACATTTGCTTATCGAGTTGTATTTCATCCTCTTTAAGTCTTTGCTTTGCTTATCGAGTTGTATTTACACTTGATTAACTTGTTAAGGTCTTCGTTTTTGCTTATCGAGTTGTTTTGTTGTTAGTCGGTTCACTACCTGATTGTTACGATGCAAGTGCTTAAATTTCAAAACAAAGTTCAATCTCATTTACATTGTTATGTAATTTGATGCGATGCGATGCGATGTATAGAATGTACAAATGCAAAACTTTTTCAACAAAAAGCTTGCTTCATGCCATCATCTTTTCAAGTACATAGTTTTGAGGAAAATAAAACCTGCCTGAGACAGTGCAATGTGCTTAAACTACCAGTAAAAAAGAAAAGTAAAACAAAAAGAAAAGAAAAAGCAACAAAATGTCTGAACAAAGCAAAGAAAAGAAAAAGCAGCAGAATGTCTGGATCAATATAGCTGGCCTCCGCTTATGGTCGATGCACCTCCCATACCCTTGTTTGGGTCAGTTATGTGGTTTGGTGCCTCTATTACCCAAGACAGTGCAAGAAGGTGTGCTTTTGAAACCTTAACCGGTTTTTGTGTTGACCTCGAGCCGTGTCTTCTGTGTGCGATGCTCGGTGCGTGCAAGGTGCATCCTTTCTCGTATCCTTTTGTATCTCGCAAATTTCGCAGATCACTTTAAACTTGTTATATTACAATGCTTTGTTATAACTGGGATAAGCGCACTCGCTACGTGTCTTTCTTTGAACAATACCTCGTCTTTTTTTGGTTGCATCTCAGTATCGCGGATAGCATGCCTTCACCATACTTATGCTGAACATTATTTATTCCTTCCTATACAAATTGTACATGTTGTCGCATGTGCTTTACTTATATGTGTTCAAGTTCCTATACATATTGCATGCGTTGTCGCGTTATGCTTTACTTATATGTGTTCAAGTTCCTATACACATTGTACATGTTGTCGCATGTGCTTTACTTATATGTGTTCAAGTTCCTATACACATTGCATGCGTTGTCGCGTTATGCTTTACTTATATGTGTTCAACTTCCTATACACATTGTACATGTTGTCGCATGTGCTTTACTTATATGTGTTCAAGTTCCTATACACATTGCATGCGTTGTCGTGTTATGCTTTACTTATATGTGTTCAAGTTTCTTTTATTTTACACATTGTACATGTTGTCGCATGTGCTTTACTTATATGTGTTCAAGTTCCTATACACATTGCATGCGTTGTCGCGTTATGCTTTACTTATATGTGTTCAAGTTCCTTTTATTTTACACATTGTACATGTTGTCTCATGTGCTTTACTTATATGTGTTCAAGTTCCTTTTATTTTACACATTGTACATGTTGTCTCATGTGCTTTACTTATATGTGTTCAAGTTCCTTTTATTTTACACATTGTACATGTTGTCGCATGTGCTTTACTTATATGTGTTCAAGTTCCTATACACATTGCATGTGGTGTCGCATGTGCTTTACTTATATGTGTTCAAGTTTCTCCTTATTACACATTGTACACGTTATCGCATGTACTTTACTTACATGTGTTCATCATCATCTTCACTTTTACACATTGTATGCGTTGTCGCGTGTACTTTACTCACATGTGTTCAAGTTCCTCATTATACACATTGTATGCGTTGTCGCGTGTGCTTTACTTACATGTGTCTACATCTTCACACATTGTGCACGTTGTCACGTGTTCTTTACTCACATGTGTTTGTGCCATTTTCGCATTGTTATGCGTCCTACTCGGCTTGCGTTGTCACGCACTTTCAATTGCATTGATATGCATACTTTTAACAATATTGTACCTGTTAAGTTTTCTTTCTCTTATAGGCACGATATTGTATGTACGGTTCATTTGAAGCTGGCGCGACCAGACGAACTGCACGGGTATTGTTTTCTCCGCGTGAGACGTAGTGAGAATTGAATAATTCTCTTACATCCTTTCTACATTGTAATGTAGCTTGGTTCTTGCTTAAAACTGTTGCATGTTATGCTTCGTTACAGCTTTCTTTGCATGATCATAAGTTACGCTCGGCCTTGTGCATTGTTCTTGCATTTTGCCCCTGCCTTCGGGCGCGTATCTTCGTCTGTAGTTTATATGCTTTGCCTAAGTCTTCGACCTTGTCAAAAATGGGTCGTCTCAGGGCTTTGACATTCACTCCCGTCATTGTTATGACTTTCGAGTTCTGTCAAAGAGGGGCAACTGTAGACACCCCATTTTTGACCGCCCTCAAGACTTGGACGTCATCGTTTGAACACTCGATGATCATCGATGTTCGTGTTCGTTTTGAGTTCCCGGAGGTCTTGGCCGCACGGCTTGCCTCAGGATCTCTTAACTTGCCTGTTCTATGCTTGGTTGTGGACCAAGAACTTGTTTGTTTTTGCTTCTGAGGACAGAGAATGGCTTGTTGGTCATCCCTACACCTCACCGGCCTTGGCTTGAGGCCACCGACCCTGTTTTGTTGCTACCGGCCATTGGTGATGGCCGATCGGCATTGTTTTTGGTCGGCTAGCCGTTTGTTTGGTCAGTCGGCCATATTTTCTGGCCGGGACTTCTTTTTTGCCTTTTTTAGGCATTGTGCATGCCAGTTGGAGCACACAGACCTGTCCTCCATACACGTGTATGGAGGATTTGCACCATTTGTACCTTTTGCTCTAGCTTCTTGAGGAAGCTTGAACCCTTTGCTCTAGCTTCCTCAAGAAGCTTGAACCTTTGTCTTAGCTTCTCCAAGAAGCTTGAACCTTTGTTCTAGCTTCTTGAGGAAGCTTGACCCCTTTGTTTTAGCTTCTCTAAGAAGCTTAGGCCCTTGTTTTGTTCTATAAAAGAGAGCCTCCTTTCTCCTTTAGAGGGGTTGAGCAAATCAGAGACATATATCACATATATCACTCCCTCTCTATATCTTTCTCTCTCTCTCTACATTTGTGTGTGGAATAGTGTTCAAAAGTGTGTTTTGTTCTTATTTTTGCACTAAAGCACCTAGTGTTACACTATACCTTGGTTATTGAGGTGTTGAGAGGTTGTTCTTGGAGTTTTGAGTTGGTTTTGATCAGAAGGAGGGGGGCTGGAGTTGCTGTTCTTGAAGTGTTCTTCAAGGGTGAGCATTATTGCTTTATATTCCCCATTTTTGCACTAGCTTTTAGCCTATCTTGCATGTTGTTTTGAGCTTAGTGTATAATTGATAAAAGTTCTGTATTTTCATGCTTAAGATGTTTGTTTAAGGTTATTTTGGTGTTGGGGGTCGTCCTCCCCCTCTTAGGCCTTGTTTGGCCTCTTTTTGTGCCTTCTTTGTTGAGCTTTGGAACTTTCGTGTATTGGCCTTCTCACCACTGAAATCCAGAGGATTTTCAGTGGTGGGGAAGTGGTTTTGAGGTCTTGTATAGGGGAGGGACACCCCTCTCCCTTTGTGTCTCATATGCTTATGTTTTTGGCTCATAAGGGTAGCATGCATGCTTAGTCGATTTTGTCTCCATCTCAGTGGGTATTTAGTGATATTTGGTCATGGTTTACCTCTGTTTTAGGTTGGTTTGTTGACCCCTTGCATGCACCATACACTTGCCTTGCATTCCTCTATTTTGCTTAGAAATGCATCATGCATTTAGACCACCATGCTTGCATGTTTTGACTTAGCTTTGTGAAGTTTTTAGTCATGTTTTAATGTGGTTAAGTTCTGTTTGGTGTCAATTTGGTCATGCTTGCCATGCTTTATATAGCCTCTTTGCATTCTAGCTTGTTGGCCTCGGGTGTGTGAGTCATTAGCATGCTTCATTTGAGCTATTTCAGTGATTTGGCATCACTTGTCATCATATTCCAGTCCATGTTTCGTGGCCACACACTTGCATTTATCACCTATTCTATACTTTGGAGAGTTGTTGTTTCATGCTCCTTACTTGGACCATTGCATGTGCCTCCATGATTTGGTCTTTGGAAGACCTTCTCATTGGGTTTTGGGGTTTGTTTTGGTGTATTATAACTCTGATTTTATTTGCCTAAGTCGTGTCATGTTTGGTTGTAAGAGGTGTAGTGCATTTGCCCTTTTGGGCCTTGTATGCGTCTTATTTTGTGCCCTTCTTCACAGCATGTTTTGGCTTTGTTCCATATGAGTTTTAGCTTCATTTTGGTCTGCCTCGGGACTGTTTTGAGTCGCTTTGACCATTTGGGGCTTGGTTGACATAGTCATGGTTCAAGTCTCGTAGCTAGCTTTGAGCTTTAACTCCATTAACACGCCATGTTTGCATTGTGTGGTCGATTTGACATCATTCTTCACGTGATTTCAGAGTTTATTGTAATGCCATATCCTCATATTTATCACATCTCGCTCATGTTTGAAGGTTGTGCATTGTGGCCTAATTGATGGACCAACACGTGTGCATGTTTATCTCGCATTTTGGTGCCTTATTTTTGGTATTTTAGCCACTGTTTTGGGATTGGCTGAGGTCCTCCCATTTCGGTTTAAGTCCATCCTTGTACATAGTTGCATGTTTGGTATGTTGCATCATGTTGCATCTCGTTATATGCTTGCATTATATCATGTTTGCATGTTCTTGTTACATTAGCTTAGCTTACATGTTAGATCGCATTGCATTGCATCTTGCATGCTTAGCAGATTGTACATTTGCATGTGTAGGTTGCATTGCATTTGGCATGCTTTGCTAACTTAGCCTCATATTGGATACTTGAGCCATTTTGCATATTTGAGCCATATTGCATATTTGAGCCATATCGCATACATGCATTGCATTATGTTTGGTTTGGGGTGTCAAATCAAACATGAGGAATGAGGTGTGTTCGTACTTACAGTGACGAAACACGTCTCAATCCTTGGTCGCTGACACTCTTCATCTCAACATGATAGAGTGTGTAGCATTCATTTGTTTTGTTGCATTCATTTACATTGATTTGCAAACTTGGTACCTTTGGCCATCATGCATCGAAATGCGTGATTGGTGGCCCGAGGACCAGGGGCCATACTCCCTTGAGTTCATTACATGATAGGGAGAGTGGCTATGCACACATTGTCTTGAAAAACCTTTGCCATGCACTGTCTATCCTCTGCTGCAGCAAAACTAGTGTTCTGCAGGAAGAAATGGCCGGTCGGCCACTTTTAGTGCCGGCCGGCTACCAAAGTCTAGCCGGTGGTCCCACTTTTGGTCGATAACTGTATTCCAGTGGCCGGTGGACTTGCATTATGGCCGGTGACATCCCACAGTGCTATGGGAGTGTTCCAGAAGTATCACAAGTATTTTCACAGTTCTCAGAGGTGCAGAACAGTGCAAACAGAGGCAACAGTGGCATGGCAACGGGTTTCTGAGCGAGGTGATCGAGCATGCATCATTCAAGCATTCCGAGGCGGGGCTGCAGCCACCTCCTTTTGTAATTAATTTATTAATTGATTAGGGTTCTGTAATATTTAATTAGCTAGGGTAGTTAATTATTTATTCAGTTTGTATTATTTATTCGGACCCTCCGTCGAGAGGGCGAATTTTGTAATAAGTGTGCGTGAGTCTGTGCATGTCTTCCAACCCCCACTTCTTTCTCCCTTTTACTTACCTACTTTCAATGGTTAGTTTTAGGGCACGTTTCAATTAGCATACTTATGATAGCATGTTTGCATCATTCATCTGTATTGCATGCACCGGGCTCGGCGCATCATGCTAACTGCATTGTATTTCAATTCCAAGTTGAATACATGTATTGGATTGTCACATCTCATATGCCCTTCTTAGGATAGCCGAGCCTATCTTAGTTGCATTTTGCATGCGTTGCATTAGCCATCTTAACATGAACTAGGATCATGCATGATTACTAACTGGTTTCTTGTTTTGGCTCGGAGTACACTGTAAGTGTTTATGCTTTAACATCTCGCATGAGTGTGAATGTTAACATGACAGCATGCTTTCCATGAGGCTAATTGCTTATGTGATATAACTGACTGAATGCCTGTGGGTGGAGGTTAGATTATCTGAATTGGAACAATTCATTGATTGGGAGTTTTAAGCCCACTAGACAGTGGCAAATCACTATGTTTTCTAAAGCCCACTTGAGGGTGGCAAAATCCGCATTTTAGCCCACTTGCGAGTAGCAAACCGCTTTCAAAAACAAACATGAAATGTTTTGCTCCAACTCAGGCGATCCAGTCTATACTTGTATGCTGCGCACATCACATAGTAATTCTAGGCTAATAACCGGAATAAGAGCACATAATGTTTTCAAAACTAGATATCATGGTTAGTAGAGGCCGATCTTTGATCGGGCGAGCGGGGGTGCTCATAGCTGACCTTCCCCAATCGTACCCATGTTCCCGAGCTGAGGCAACTTTGGTGATGACGGACACGTGGCCTTAGGCAACGAGTCAGGGTTTCCTAAATTTCTCCCAAAAAAATAAAATATTTAGGTGGCGACTCTGTATCTGGCAAAGCAGTCCATGTTTGGCGCTTCTTTCTAAAAATCTGTTTTTCAAAACGATTTGCCAGATTTGGACTCTTTGATGATTCATCGCTCTTGTATTGCACTCTGCGAGATTAGATACATGACCGTGACATTTGAGTCCGAACTATAGTGAGCCCAATGAACAAAACGGGATTCCCTCCCGGGACGTTCGGGGACGTCTACACAAGGCTCTTTTTTTTTTTCTATATATAGAGGCCATATCCCTCATATTTCAAGGTTGGAAAATTTGGGAGCCTCTCTCTCTAAAATCTCTCTATCTCTACAATTCTCTCTCTCTAGATTTCTCTCTCTCTTGCCCTTTTGTGCATACAAGTAGAGATACACTTCTAGTTTGCCTATCAACCCCTAACCAAAGTTTCTTATCTTTGGGCTCAGATTCCTTGGAACCTTCTTTGAGCTTTAGAAGGTGATTTTAGCTTGATTTGGTGCCTCATTTGTGCCTAAAGTGTGCTTGGTTTCAAGAGGTATAACCTTTACCCTTTAAACTTGTTTTTCATACTTGTTTTTGCCATCTTTTTGTTCTATTTTTGGGGTGGTTTTGAACTGAAAAAACCTCTGTTTTTGTGGCTTAAAAGTGTTGGTTTAAGGCCATTTCAAGTTAGGGGGTGGTTCACCCTTCTCACTCTTTTGTTGTTAAAGCTTTTGTGTCATCTTTCCTCACCTTCAAATCAAACTTTTTGGGCCTTTAAACCACTAAAATTCAGAGGTTTTTCAGTGACAAAAACCCTATTTTGAAGTCCAAAATTGAAGGGGTTAGCCTCCCCTTCTTGTTGTCTTGCTTGCATGCCTAGTTGTCTTATATGTTAGCATATTTTTGTAGCTTAACTTAGCTTATTTCCAGCATGTTTTTGCCTCTGATTTGGGCTGCTTTAGCTCTGTTTGGGGTTGTTTGTGTTGTATGAGTAGTCTTTTGCATGGTTATAGTGTAATCCCATGTTTTAGCTACTCTTGTCTTCATTCCAGCATGTTTTCCAACTGATTTTGGGCTATAAAAACTCTGTGTTTTTGGGCTGAAGCTTGGGTCCTAAGGCCATTAAAGGTTGAGGGGTTGATAGCCTTTCTTTGTACCTTATTTTGGAGGCCTTTGCCCTTGTGTTTTCCACCCTTTTGCTATTTTTTTCCAAGCTTTTAAACATTGTTTTTCAGAGCTATTTCAATGGATAAAAACATGTTTTGAAGTCCAAAAATGGAGGAGGTAGCCTCCCCTCCTTATGTCTTGCTTACTAGTCTAGCATGCTTCATGTTTTAGCCTATTATTCTAGCTTGTGTTAGCTTAATTTCAGAATGTTTTAAGCCATATTTTGGGCTATTTTGCATCTGTTTTGGGCTAGTTGTTGCTTTTGAGCTTTGTATTGCATAGCTGTGGTGTAATTTCCTTAACTAGCTTAGTGTTTCTAAGCATTGAGCATCATTTGTGTGTTTTGGTTGCATGTTTTAATGCTTTTTCATGCCTAATTCCAGCACCTAAATTTCTGTAACCTCCTTAACTTCTTCACTTTTTCATTTGCTTTGAGGGTTGGTTAACCTTCGGGTTGTGTTTAAGTTTGAGATCGAGGTTCGTGCTTAATGGTTTCAATCCTCTTTTGAGGGTTTCTACTAACCAAAGGCATGACCTCTCTCTTGCTTTAAATCATCCCTTGGTTGACACCTCTTCCATTAGAGAACACTCACCTTGGACTTAATCAATTAAATAATGGATTTGTAAGCTAAAATGAGTGAATAAAAATGAACAAGTAAAAGTGTGCAAGATAAGCATTCTTCGTATTGCATTGCATGTGTTTGAATCGGACGTTAATTCGAACACAAGGAAAATGGGACATTTCATACTCAAAGTGATGAAATGTGCCACTTTCCTTAGTCTCCATTGCCCTTGATCATGCATGATAGGGTGGTGGTTGTTTTGAGTCTTGTTTTGCACTCATTAGCTTGTACAAACTTGGTTCTTTGGCCATCATGCATGGAAAATGCTTAGTTGGTGGTTAGAGGGCCAAGACTTACACTCCTTTGAGCTTGTGTGATGATAAGGAGGGTAGCAGTACATACACTCCTTGAGAATACACTACTTTGCCTCTGTTTGTTCTCTGTTGCAGCAAAAAAGGAAGTTCAACGAAAGAGTGGCCGATCGGCCACCAGCAGTAGCCGACCGGCTACCAATGGCAACCGACGGCCACCATTGGCAGCTGACCGGCCATCAATGAAAAATTGCACGAGTGTGCTTCTGAGTTGGAGCAGAGGCATTCTGGAAGTCGGCAGCACTGTTGGTGTTCAAGCATGTGCAAACAGAGGCTGCAATGGCAAGGCGGTGGCATTTTCGGGCGGAGAAGTCGAGCATGCATGCATCCATCGCCCCTTGAGACCATTTAACTGCTTTATTTAGTTCATCAGTGGTAGCTAATTTACTTGTTTTGTAATTAGTTAGTTAAAGTGTTTAGCTAATTAATTCGTTCTGTAATATTTAATTAGCTTAAAATAGTTAATTAGTTTTGGTTTGTAATAGTTAGCTTAATTAGCGTAGCTAGTTAGCCTATTCATTCGGACCCTCCTTCGCAAGGGCATAATGTTGTAATAAGTGTGCGTGTGTGTGTATGTCTTCTAACCCCACGTCTTTCTTCCTTTTATTTAATCACTTTCGATGGTTAGATTAGGGTCATTTTCAATTAGCATACCTTATGCTCGCATGTTGCATCCATTCATTTGTCTTGCATGCATCGAGGCTCGGCGCATCATTCAAACTGTATAGTCATTTCAATACTTCTTTGAATACGTGTTTCAAAGCATGCTATCAAAGTGTTGCAAATGCCATATTAGTAGCCGAGCCTATTAATTACATCATCGTATGTGTTGTGTTAGTCATTTAACATAGTTAAGATCATGCATTTTTCTAACTAGTTTCTGTTTTGGCTTGGAGTACTTGGTAAGTTTTACGTTTTAGCATGCTTGCATAAGTGTGATTGCCATATTACCATGTTTTGCATGCTTGCCATGAGGCTATGTGTTTACATGCTAAACTGCATGAATGCCTGTGGATGAAGGCTTATTGTTTGAATTGGAACAGTTCAACAAATGTGAGTTTTAAGCCCACTTTGCGAAGTGGCAAATCATGCTAAACTGCAAATGCGTTAGTCATTTTAAAAGAATATATCATGATTAGTAGAGGCCGATCTTTGATCGAGCAAGCAGAGGTGCTCATTTCAGGACCTTCCCCTCTCGCACCCAAGTTCCCGAGCTGAGGCAACTTTGGTGATGACAGACACGTGGCCTTTGGCATGAGTCAGGGTTTCCTAAATTTCTGCAAAATAAAATGTTTAGGTGGCGACTCTGTAATCTGGCAAAACAGTCTAATTTTGGCATTATTTGATTTAAAAATCGATTTTCCAAAAAGATTTGCCGGATTGGACTCTTTGGTGTTTATCAGTTTCACATTGCACTTGTGAGACTAGATTCAGAACCACAGGTAGAGTCTGAACTGTGAGGCCTTCTTTTTAAACCCTTTTCGAAAGGCGGGGGCGCGGAAAAAAGGCGAGCCCACATAGTCCACAAAAATATCCATAATGTCCTTGAATTAGTCAAATCCTATTTCCCTAATGGATGGCATTTCATTCCTTCCCATCCTGATAAGTCAATAACCTTTTATAAGGATATTCTTTTCCACCATAAGTCAATAGTCATTAAACTTATCTATGATCAAGTCCAGACCAGTAAAATCATTTATCATTCCTTGTACATTCATAATATTGTTTCCATGGAAGAATGGGGTCTCCCTTTTCTACTTCGAGACCTTCCCAACCATGATATACAATATAGTTACTATGATTACATTGATGCTTGTCAAAATCCTCCTGCATCAAAATGAGTCATATAGTCATTCTTGGTTTTTCTTATTTGACCACAAATTCAAATCAGAATTCCCTTTTTGGTTCCTGAGATGGTGGTCATAACATGGTGTCATCCCAGAAATCATCCCTTCTGAGTTATAGAACAAGTCAATTACTTATCTTCCATTTACAAGCTTAGCCAGCATAAAAGTTAGTTTCCTTGGTTACTTCACTTTATGTCCAAATATAAAGTCGCTTGGATTTTTAAATGGCAATATAGCCTATCAAATAACATAGTCAGTCGTCAACATTTTGTTAAATGGTGGGATGCATTCAAAGCCCATCAAATTATTGAGCAAGTTCAGCAAGAATTTCTGGTTAACATTCATGCCCCAACTCCTGCAATGGTCAAGTCTCAGCAAAACCCAAATGCTTCAGTCACACAAGGAAGCCCACTTCCTCTCATTACAGTTAGAGTTGGAAGCCCATCAACCAACATTGAACCTTCCAAATCCAAGTCCTCTAAGGCCAAGCCCAAGTCAACCTCTAGTGATGAATTGATCCAAATGGCCAAATTATTGATGGCCCAAGCAAAGTCATAAATTGAAGATGAAGCCTCGGAAGATTCAGCCTCCTCTGCAGTCTCAACCAGTCATGATCCATATGGTTCACAATTCCAAGATGCTCAAGACCCATATGCCTAAAAAAGTCTATATATACATCAGTTTCAATCACTACTCTTACTTTGAGTAAAGCTACTGATATATATATTGATTCCCTATCAGTCAACTGTGCAGTCACATTTCCTTACTGCAAATATATATAAAAAAAAAAAAAACAAAAAAGAGTAAAAAAGTTATCAGTCACAGAAAGATGCTCTCAGTACCCATGTGCCTCTGATTTTCAAGCTTTTCAAGTCACAAGCCTCACAGCTCCAGTCATAGGCCTCACAGTTTCCAGTTCACAAGCTCAACAATTATCCACTTTGCCTATAAAAAAAGCTCCTCAGTCAAGACCAATCCAGAGTGGAAAATAGTTCACCATTTTCTTTCACAGTTTCTCTTAGTTTCTGTAAAATTTCTAGTTTGTTTTAAAATTCAGTTATTAAGGATGCAAATAGAAGCTGTATTTTCCAATTACTTCCAGTAAACAATTTTGTATTTTCTGATTATTCCAGTAAACGATTGTAAGTTAATTTAAACAATTGTAAGTTTATTTTATTTATGCCTATTTGTTCTTATTTAAAATATTCTATTTATTTTATTTAAGTTTTATTTAAGTTTATTTACTTTAGTTTATTTAGTTTATTTTAGATTTATTTACTTTAGTTTATTTAACATGTTTATGTGCTGCTTCTGCCTCTTTGGTATCAGAGCCAAGTTTGTTGATGATGTTGAGTTATTGTTCAATTATTTCAGTTTAATTCTTCTCATTTTTCTTCTATATTTTAATTCTTGTCTTCTTATTTCTGCTTAACTTATCCCTGTCTTCCACTTTGCCAGTAGCTACCCACCTTCCGTCTCATATCTAGTGTAAGTCCTTTGGTTAGGCAGTTGATAGATATAGGGGTTCTCGAAAAAGGTATGAGCGAAAACATAGTATGAGACAACAATATAAGTTATAATAGAATTTAAGAAAAATTGGATTAATTTTGCAGAATTAAAATGAGTCAATTATTCAGAAGTAACTCTTCATTTAGCTCTAGATCTACAACTCTAGCTCTTATATACCTAGTACGGATTTACTTATTAATGAAGAAGGACATGAATTTTAAGACGTAAAAATTGATTTAAGTTGGAATATCCCTAAGGTAAAAACTAAAGAAATCTATAAAACCAGTTTTTTACTATCAACCTTCAATGTCGATCTACAAGTCAAAACTGTTGAACAATTTTATGCTTTAACTAAAATTAGAGAAACTTGTCAATTATTATCCAAAGAGTCAATCAGAAAACATCTTAAAGATGGCCATAATTTTATTCATCTAGGATTAATTCAGGTAGGAATCAAGCCATTAACCCAACAAGGTAAAAATACTGCTGTTCTTTTATGCTTAAGAGATGCACGTTTTATTGAGTATCATGACAGTTTAATGGGTACGATGGAATCAGGCCTTCATAAAGGTCCTGTCCATTTTAATTGTTTTCCTAATTTTACTTTAGGTCTTAGAGATTCTCATATATTAAAAGCCTTAACATTAAATATTCAATTATTTGGTGCATTTACTAATATGTTAGAAAGTGTTCATAACATTGCTTTAATTTATCGAATCTATTATAAATGTATTAAAACTAATCTAAATGTTCAAGCTATAACAAAAAGTCCAAAGGATAAAACATTACTTATTCAAGGCAGTACAAATTGTAAACACCCCATTTTTGACCGCCCTTAAGACTTGAGCGCCACTGATGGCTTACTTGGTGATGAAAGGTGTGCAGTGCAAAGGTTTGATTTCTTTGGCAAGAAGAGCGTCAAATCCCAACCTCACACCCCATTTTCGGACCAAAACAATTTTGACCAAAATGATTTTTAGACCTTAAAACCCTCTCTTTCAAAACATTTTTGAAAAAAAGTTTCTACGCTATTCTGAGGCTCGCATTTCGTTAAATGTTGCGCTTTTCGGTAAACTGAGCAAGGACAAAGTGGAAATGAATGAAAGAGAGGTAAAATCTTTGGAAAAAATCTTTAAAACATCTTGTTTAGAGGTTTGGAGTTGAAGAAAATAAGAGGAGAGAGAAGAAACCTAGTTGGGGAAGAAGTTGGGCATGAACCGTTAAGAGAGAGAGTCGAGCAGCTGTCGCTAAATCAGGCCTATCCTTTCGTACACTTGGATTTCAGCTATGAGGCCACCACCATTGGAAAGTGGACTTCTGGGGCTTCATTTTTCACTCAAGAATCTCTTAAATCCGTGTTCGGATGAAGGAGATATGCCTGGTTGAAGTTGGGCATCAATCCGATTGAGCTGGAAATGAGCAACCTTCACTAAAATAGGCATATTCTTTTACGCACTTGGAATTTTTAAGTGGGTCCACCACCGTTGGAAAGAAGACTTTCGGGGCTTCAATTTAGGTACAAGAATGACCTGCAAAGGAGTCTAGACGAAGGAGATATGCCCGTTTGAAGTTAGACCTGGAAAACAGATTTTTGCTATCGGCCATGGGTGTGTGCTGTCGGCCACGGGTGTGTACGGTCGGCCACAGATGTCAACAATCGGCCATGGATGTGTCCGGTTAGCCACCAATGGTGGCCGGTCGGCCACTAATGTCCAAAACTCATATTTTTTGCAAATATTTCTCCTCCAGCTGCTCTAAACTGTGCCAGCTGTCTCTAAATCAGATAGTTCGACCAAGGCTCTCTTTTTTTCTATATGTATAGGCCATATCTCTCATATTGCAAGGTTAGAAAGTTTGGGAGCCTCTCTCTCTAAAATCTCTCTCTCTATAATCCTCTCTCTCTCTAGATTTCTCTTTCTCTCTCTCTCTCTTGCCCTTTTGTGCATACAAGTAGAGAAATACTTCCAGTTTGCCTAGACATGCTTGACCAAAGTTGCTTATCTTTGGGCTGAGATTCGTTGGGACCTTCTTTGGGCTTTGGAAGGTTTTTTTAGCTTAATTTGGTGCCTTATTTTTGCCTAAAGTGTGCTTGGCTTCAGGAGGTATAACTCTCACCTTTTAAACTTGTTTTGCATAACTTGTTTCACCCTCTTTTGTACTGTTTTTGGTCTGGTTTTCAACTACAAAAACCTCTGTTTTTCAATCCTAAAAATGGTGGTTTGAGCCTATTTTGTGTTAGGGGGTTGTCTCCCTCTTTTGTTCCTTAGCTTATATAGCTTTTTGTGCCATCTTTAAGGCTTTCAAATCAAACTTTTTGGACCTTTAAACCACTGAAATTCAGAGTTATTTCAGTGGTGAAAATCATGTTTTGAAGTCCCAAAATTGAGGGGTTGGCCTCCCCTCCTTGTGTCTCACTTGCATGCTTAGTTAGCATTACATAGTAGCATGTTTTTCTAGCTTAATTAAGCATGTTTTAAGCTCTATTTTGGCATGTTTCAACTCTGTTTTGGATTGGTTGGAGCACTTGTTGCTTGCTTTTTGTACTTGTAGTGCAATTGTGCTCACTAGTCTAGCATGCCTAATGGTTTAGCCTATTATTCTAGCTTGTGTTAGCTTGACTCCAGCATCTTTTTGCTACTGTTTTGACATGCTTTAACTCTGTTTTGGGTCGACTAAGTCCTTCGAGGCTTGTATTGCATGGCTATAGTGTAACGGTCTTCACTAGCTCATTGTTTAAGGCTTTAAGCATGAGGTGTTTGAGTTGGTTGCATGTTGAAGTGACTCTTTATATATCATTTTAGTGTATATAACTCTATCACACTCTCACTTATTTCACTCTTTCATTGCTTTTTAGAGTTGTGCCTTGAGCTTTGCTTGCGAGCTAACAAATGAGCATGTTTTTCTTGCCTTCTATGCTTCAATCTCAGCATGTTTTAGCCACTGTTTTGGCATTTTTTAGCTCTTTTCTGAGCTAGTTTGGTCATTTGAACTTGATATTGCATGCCTATAGTGTAGTGCTCTTCACTAGTTTGGTGTTTTTGGCTTTTGAACATGTTGTGCATGTGTTGCTTGCATGATTTAGTGCCATTTTTCATGCCATTTCAGCACTGAAAAGCCTGTAACCTCCCTCTATTCTTCACTTTTTAATTTTCTTTGAAAGTGGTCTTGAGCCCATTGTTGGCTTGAGTGTGAACTTGAGGCTCTCATGCCTAATGGTTTTAACCCTCTCTTGAGGGTTCCTCCTAACCAACAGCATGAGACCTCTTTCATGCTCAAGGCTCTTGTGGCTTAAGCCATCTTTCCAATTAGAGGACTTTCACATTGGACTTAATCGGTTAAAGGATTAATCGGTAATGTAAAATGTGTAAACAAAATGAGCAAAGTAAAATATGAACAAGTGTTGCATTGCATGTGTTTGGATCAGACGTTAATCCAAACACAAGAAATGTGGAATGTTTCATACTCCAAGTGATGAAACGTGTCACATTTCTTGGTCGCCGTCACCCTTGATCATGCATGATAGGGTGGTGGCCCTTTGAGTCTTATTTGTGCATTCATTAAGCTTGTACAAGCTTGGTTCTTTGGCCATCATGCATGAAAATGCTTGGTTGATGGCTTGAGAGCCAAGTGCCATACTCCTTTGAGCTTGAGAAATGATAAAGAGGGTGGCCGCACACACATTTCTTGAAAAATGCATTGCTTTGCCTCTGTTGCTCTCTGTTGCAGCAAAAACAGAAGTCTGGAAAAAGGTGTGGCCGACCGGCCAACTGAAGTAGCCGACCGGCCACTTGAACTAGCTGACCGGCCAGTTAAGTTGGCCGACAGCCATCTTCTGTGGCCAACCGGCCACCAATCAATTTTTGTGCAAAAATGTTCCTGTTTTGGAGCAGAGGCAGTCTGGAAATTGGTACAATGTTCAGAGATCAAAGCGAGTGCAAACAGAGACAACCGATGGCAAGGCGATGGATTTTCGGGAGGAAGCAACCAAGCATGCATGTCTCCCTCGCCCGCGAAGCCATTTAATTGCTTTATTAGTTAGTTATAGCTAATTAATACAAGTGTTGTAATTAATTAGTTTAATCTGTTGTGTAATATTTTAATTAGCTTAGCATAGCTAGTTATTCAATTCGGTTTGTAATTAATTAGCTAGAATAGTTAATTAGTTTTGTGTTGTAATAATTAGCTTAGCTTAGTGTAGCTTAGCTTATTTATTTGGACCCTCCTTCGAGATGGTGTAATGTTGTAATAAGGGTGCGTGCGTGTGTGCATGTCTTTCAACCCCACGTCTTTCTCCCTTTTATTTATCTGCTTTTGATGGTTAGATTAGGGATTATGTTTCTGTGACAACCCTCACCACTGTTTACTGATAATACCACCGATTACTGCTAAACTGTGACTGAACATGATTAAGTAACTGATTTGACTGACATTCTGAATTGATTGATTTAGTGTATTAGTTTAAACGCATTTCTATCTGTTTGACTGTTAATGCTTTATGTTTTGAACTACAAATTGAAGGCCTTATCGGCAGCCGAATTAGAAATTGATTAGTGTTTCATACTAATTAGAATTTATGTGATTTTATGGTATGTTTAATTAAAATGTGATTTGGAGTGATTAAATTGGATTAAATAATGTTAAATTACATTAGTTGGACTTATTTACCTAATTGCCACTTAGTGGCTTGACACTAGACCATCCCTTTTCTACCTCATTCATGTTGGTTACATCATTTGCTCATCTTTGAAAGACAAAACCGACTAGAGAGAGAGAGAGTTAGGAGAAAACTTGATTTCAACAAATTTAGCTTGGAGACTATAAGAAATTGAAGGTAGATTGCATAATTAAACTCCTAGACTTGAAATTGAGGACCTAAGGTAGGAGAATCATCTTCTTGAACTTGTATTTAAGTCATTTCTTGCATGATTCATGGAGGAATAGGAGCTTAAGGTCAAGAATTAAATTAAAGTGTTGAATTGAGTAGAAATTCATGCATGCATGTGCACATTCTTGAGTTTTGAGGTCTTTCCCATGAAATTTGCTACATGCATGTTCATATTTTGATTATAGTTCATGAATTCATCATGTTCTTGGAAGGTTTGACTCATTTGTTCTTGTATTAGGAACTTTGAAGTTGATTAAATTCATGCATATTGCATGTACATCATGTTCTTGAAGTTTTGTTTGGAAATGGGTTGAATTGAACTACCTTTGGGCTTTGATTTTGCAAATTGATCTTCGAAACATGTCATATTATGAGTTTTAAAGTGTTTTCCAGAAAATTAGCCCAAAAGGATCGAATTTGATGCTTTAAATGTTGAATTTCATGCTTGGAGACAAATCTGGAAATTCCAGATTTTGGATCCACGCTCGAGCGGGGAACTCCACGCTCGAGCGTACACTCTAAGTTCATGCAGTCCGCTCGAGCGAGGAAAGTAACGCTTGAGCATGAAATGCATGTATCCAGTACTTTGCATGTGTTTATAGTCCGCTCGAGCGAGGGAATGCACGCTTGAGCGAGGACTTGTGTCTCACGCTCGAGCGGGGGTCGAGCACCCGTCGAGCGTGAATTTCATGCATCTAGTACTTTTGCAGTCCGCTCGAGCGAGGAAAGTCACGCTCGAGCGTAGCTCTTTTGTCTGCATGTCCGCTCGAGCGGAGAAAGCCACGCTCAAGCGGGACCCCTGTTTCAGCAAAAATTTGAAAAGTGTTTTAAAGTGCATCTTTGCATCCTCATTCCATCCTAGGCATTCCTAGGCCTAGTTTAGGGCATCTTAATGAGGATAATGCTATAGAACCACACCGAGTCAAGATAGGGACTAAGTTATTGTTTCCTAAACGTACAACTTAGTGTGTGTTCATCATGTAACTGTGTAGGGTTGGCATCCGAGGACGCTCACTGGCCTATCTATAGCCCAGAACTCTGTGAGTAACAATGTTGTAAAGATATATTCAATCATGAATATTTTCTGAATGATCAACTGTACTGCTTTCTGAAATGATATTTCTTACTGAATGAATGTTTGTCCTATTTGCGAAATGTATTCGTGGCATTCATAGCATTTTACTGTTACTGTACTGTTACTACTACTGTTACAGAGATCTCTGTCGGTTCCCATGTTGGAACCGCTACTGTTTACTGATATGATGGCCATCAACTGACTGTTCGGTCTGTTAAGACCTACTGTACTGTTTTGCTATGGGATGTACCACATATGACTGCTATGACTGATATACTGTTATGACTGACTGTTTTAAATACTGAAAGGACATTCATTCTTAACCTCTTTACACATATATTATTCACTGGGCTTTAGCTCACTGTTTATATATATATGTAGGTGTCCAGGCATCGGACCGGAGCTAGGAGCGTCGGGTTAGCTCCCTTTTTGTCAAGCCAACCATTGTGCCTCACTGCGAGGTTCCAAGTGCTGCCAAGCCAAGGCTGCTTTGGGGTGTTTTAGATTTCCCCTTTCTGTTTCTGTTTTGTATAGACTGTATAGACTGTTACTGTACTGTTATGTTAGGGATTTGGTCCCTAACCTGAATGTCTGTATAAGTCATATGTATATACTGTTCTAGTTATGATGTGAATATGTACGAAAAGTCCTCTTTTTGCATACAGACTGTCACAGCTCATTGGACATCTTTTATTACTGTTTTGGCTTCCGCCAGCCCCTGTACTCTGTATTACTTTTATTACTGTTAAGCAGGCCTTCGGTAATCACGGATTACTGGCCGGTTACGGTGCTAAACCCATAGGGGCAAGTTTGGGTCGTGACAGTTTCGATTAGCATACCTTATGCTTGCATGTTTGCATCATTCATTTGTCTTGCATGCATCGAGGCTTGGCGCATCATTCAAACTGCATCATACTTCAATACTTATTTGAATACGTGTTTCAAAGCATGTTATCAAATTGTTGCATTCATATGCCATCTCAGATAGCCGAGCCTATTTAGTTGCATTATTGCATGTGTTGCATTAGGCATCTTGTATAGTTAGGATCATGCATATTCCTAACTAGCTTTTGTTTTGGCTTAGAGTACACTGTAAGTCTTACGCTTTAGCATACTTGCATGAGTGTGAGTGTTGCCATGATAGCATGCGTGCCATGAGGCTATTTGCTTAAATGCTTAACTGTATGAATCTCTGTGGGTGAAGGCTTTGTTGCTTGAATTGGAACAATTAGATAAATGTATGTTTTAAGACCACTTTGCGAAGTGGCAAATCATGTTTTAAGCCCACTTGAGAGTGGCAAATACGCGCTTTAGCCCACTTGAGAATGGCACCTTCAAACCATTTTCGAAAACAAACATGAGTCGAAATATTCCAATTCTTGCGATTTTAGTCTATACTTGCTTGTGTGCGTCACATAGTAAAGTTAGTTAATAACCAGATAAGAACACATAAGGTTTATAAAACAACATATCATGCTTAGTAGAGGCCGATCCTTTGATCGGGCAAGCAGGGGGTGCTCATTTCAGGATCTTCCCCTCTCGTACCCAAGTTCCCGAGCCGAGGCAACTTTGGTGATGACGGACACGTGGCCTCTGGCAAAGCAGTCCAATTTTGGCATTATTTGATTTAAAATCGATTTTCCAAAAAGATTTGCCGGATTGGACTCTTTGGTGTTTATCAGTTTCACATTGCACTTTGTGAGATTAGATTCAGAATCGTGACAGGAATCCAAACTGTAGGACCAATTCGAGCTCTCCGAAAGGGAGCGCGAAAAAGTCGAGTTACACAAATGAAACTGACATTTCTGTTCCGAAAATGATTTGCTGGAAAGATATTACTCTACCGGATGATTGGGTCACCGTTAATGAAAATTATTCCCAAAATCAACAATTTTCCACTAGTCAAGATATTCAAAATATTCAACAATTTATTGATGGTTCTATTCATATTAGATTTAATCGTCCTCACAGTCAATCTTCTCACCATAGTACCTTGAGTTCACCTACTGATACTGAAGATGATGAAATTTTAATATACCTTTATTCATAAGGAAAGATAGGAAACTTCACCTGCATCCTACAACTAGTAAATTAAAAGGAATCGATAATTCCTCTACTTCCCAAATTAGTAAACCTATTTATTCATCACACACACATCTTCCTGAAGAAGATAATACTTCTGAAGATTCACCTACCCAAACTGATTTTGAAGAAGTTCCTCCTGTTAATTCACAACTATTAACTCTGAGTAAATCATTTACTCTTGATCTTAATAAACTCCATGCTGAGTTTAAATCTAAAGCAAATAAGTCAAAAAGACACATCTATAGACATAATTATGATAAAAACAACAATCAAAAACTACCAGGAAATGGTATAAATTTATGACTGAAATCAACTTCTTTGATTATTTAGAAAATTATTATCAAAAAGTAAATACTGTTACGAAAGCTAAATGGAAAACTTCCCTTAATATTTCTATTTCATCTAGTCACCCTCCTTTAGAACCCATACTTATTGAACATAAAGGTAACATAGTTCATGCTTCTCCTTTTAAGCTTCCTAGTGATGATTCTGAAGTTAAAAAAGTTATTGAACAAAATAATTATACTAATCAATATTTAAAAACTATTAGGAAACAATTAGATAAAATTGAAACTTCTTTTGAAGAATATTCAACGAGTTATACTTCTACAAGTAAACCTTTAGACAAGCCTCTTATTAATCTTCCTAGTACTCGGAAAAGATTAAGCCTAGTTACTCAAGATAATACTACTGTTGAAGCCATTGAAAAATTATTTAATAAAATGTCTGCCTCTTCTACAGACAAAGGAATTATCGTATTAACACAACAACCACCTATTCAACCTAGTAGTGATTCTGACACATCAAATGATGAAATTAGTCACTTAACCCAACAATTTCAGACCACTAATCTTAATAGAATCACACAACCTAAAGTTAATCCCACTACTCTTACAAAGAATTGGTATCCTAAACCTACACTCCCATATCTTCAATTTGAAGAAACCAATATTAATAATCAATTTTCTGTTTCTGCTAAAAAATTATATGAATGGAATATCGATGGTCTTAGTGAACATCAAATTCTCCAAAAACTAAATTATTTATCCATGGTTGCAAATAGTTACCTTACTAATTATCCTGATTACACTTAACCTGAAATTGTTACTTTAAGGGTAAACTACCAATAGGTCCTATTTTGGAGACTTATTACCCAATAGGTCCTACTTTGGAGACTTAATACCCATTAAGTCCTATTTGATAAATTTATTAAGTGATAAAAATAAATTTATCAGTCTTTTTTTTTATGAATAAATTTATAGTGATAAATTTATCAGTCTCTTTGTTTTTATGAATAAATTTTTAGTGATAAATTTATCACTCTCTTATTTTTATAGTATTAAATTTATTAGTTAGGACCTGTAGGTAAATAAGTCTAGTGAATAGGACTAATTGGTAAGTACCCCTTACTTTAATTACTTTTGGATTTACTGGTATGCTCAAATCTTGGTGGGATAAATATCTCACTTCTGACCAACACGAATCTATTCAACATGTTGTTCAATTAGTTGAAAATGATTTCCCCATTTTTTATGAAGATATAGGATCTAATAAACCTGATGGTATTAATACTTGAATCTATACTATCGTAAAACATTTTATTAGTACACCGACTAATAGTCATTCTCGTATCCATGATCAACTTAGTAATTTAACCTGTCCTACTCTTAGTGATTTTAGATGGTATAAAGATATTTTTACTTCTGGAGTCATGCTTAGAGATGATTGCACTAAGTCATTTTGGAAAGAAAAATTTATTAATGGATTACTTAGCCTTTTTGCCCATAAAATTCGAGACATCGTTAGTCAACCTACTAGTATAATCGAATATGATAATTTAACTTATGGTGATATAATTAGCACAATTCAAAAAGATGGATTAAGAATGTGTATCGATTTAAAACTTAGTCAAAAAGCTGCTAAAGACAAACATAAAGCTAAATATGAATTAGGTCATTTTTGTGGACAATATAGTTTACCTCCTGTTGCTCCTTCACAAGGCAAAAATAATAAGAAGAAATCTTCACGTAAATATTATACTAAAAATAAACATTCACCTACCAAATCACCTGATAATTTTTATACTAAACCCAACAAGAAATATCATAAAAGATCTAATAAGTCAAAATCTCCTCAAGATGTTACTTGCTATAATTGTGGTAAAAAGGGCCATTATTCTAATAAATGTAAAGTAAAAGAAAAACTTAAAGCTAAGCTTAATCAACTACAAATTACTGACGAACATTAAAGTCAAATACTTGACATATTTAAATTAACCGGTACTCCAAATGAATTTCCTATTCAATCTAGTCATTCATCTAGCAATGATATTCCCTCTAGTGATACTTCTACCTATTATTCTTCTACTGATAATACTGACAATGAAATTGAATTAGGATGTAATAATACTTGCTGTAAACAAGTCAATGTTCTTAGTAAATCACAACAAGAAGAAGATTCATTAATCAAATTAATCAATAAATTAGAAAATCCTGAATTAAAAAGACAATATACTAATAAGTTAAAATCCTTACTCATAAATAAAAAAATAAAAAACTATCCTGAAAAACCAATTATTAGTTTAAGTAAAACTTTAGAACGATTTAAAAAGGAAAAACACAAAGAAGTAACCTTACAAGATTTACAAAATGAGATTAAAAACTAAAGACAAATCTTTAGAAAAAGAAATTGCCATATTAAAGATCAATAAAAGTCTTAATGATTTCCACAAATCTGATGAATCTAGTTCTAGTCAGGATCCCAACCGTGTCATCTTCGATAATCACTCTAATAGTGACAATGATGATCAAGATAGTAATCGCCTCAATATGATCAATCGAATTAACATTCAGAAATGGCATTCGAAAGTCAAATTAGTTATTAATGATTTTGAAATAGAATTCATTGCATTAATTGATACTGGTGCTGATTTAAACTGTATCCAAAAAGGTTTAATCCCTACCAAATACTATCATAAATCTACTGAACAATTAAGTTCTGCTAAAGGAAGTCAAATGCATATTAAATATAAATTACCAAAGGTACATATTTGTCAAAATAACGTTTGTTTTAAAACATCATTTGTTTTTGTTCGAAACTTAACAGATAAAGTCATTTTAGGCACTCCATTTATCTTTTTATTATATCTATTCACTACTACTAATAATGGAATAACAACGCAAGCTTTTGGTCACACTGTAACTTTTAAATTTCTATCTCCTCCTGAGATCAAAGAATTAAATCAATTAAAAGAATGTTCCATTTCTCAATCTATTAACCGATTAACCAAACAACTTAAATTCCTCAAAGAAGAAGTCAAGTATAAACGAATTGAAACTCAATTAACTAATCCAATTCTCATATCAAAAATTGACAAATTTAAAACACAATTAGAAACCACAGTTTGCTCTACTTTACCTAGTGTTTTTTGGCATAGAAAAAAAACATGTGGTCACTTTACCTTATATTAAAAATTTTAATGAACGACAAATCCCTACTAAATCTCGCCCAATTCAAATGAATAATGAATCAGTCGAAATGTATAAAAAAGAAATTAATGATTTACTCCCCAATAATATCATTAGTAAAGGCAAATCCCCCTGGTCTTGCCCTACTTTTTATGTTAATAAAAATGTTGAACTTGAACGTGGTGTTCCACGATTAGTCATTAATTATAAACCATTAAACAAAGTTTTAGAATGGATACGCTATCCAATCCCTAATAAAAAAGATCTCATTAAAAGACTTAGTCAAGTTGTCATCTTTAAGAAATTTGATCTTAAAAGTGGATTTTGGCAAATACAAATTCATCCTGATGATCGTTATAAAACTGCATTTACTACACCTTTTGGCCATTACGAATGGAATGGCATGCCCTTTGGATTAAAAAAAATGCTCCTAGTGAAGTTCAAAATATTATGAATGAAATTTTTAATCCCTTTAATCATTTTTCTATTGTCTACATAGATGATATCCTCATTTTCTCTAAGTCACTCGATGAACATTGGAAACATCTTAATTCCTTTCTCCATATTATCAAATATAATGGTCTACTCATTTCTGCTCCTAAGATTAAGCTATTCCGAACTAAAGTTAGATTCTTAGGTTATGATATCCGCCAAAGTACTATTCTTTCTATCAGTCGATCTATTGAGTTTGCTTCTAAGTTCCCTGATGAAATCTTAGACAAAACCCAGTTATAACGGTTTAGGTTCCTTAAATTACAAAAAATATACTAAATTCTCTTCTTCTTTTTTTTTTTTTTGTATTTTTGGTATTTAGGGAATTTTTAAAAGATTTTTTTCACAAAAATTATACTTTTTATATATATTTATGTTAGGTGTGTCCAAAAATTTAAAAAAATTGCTTAAAATATTAAAAAATTCAGTAAAAACAAAAAACTACGAAAAACAAGTAAGTAGAATTTTCAGAAAAGTGTTTTTTTTTTTTTATAAAAATTGAGTTTTTTTTTCGTATTTTTTTTAGTGAATATTTTTAAAATTTTAAGCAAATTTTTTTTTTTTTTAAGATGCACCTTACTTAGATGTATCTAAAAAGTAAAATATTTGTAAAAAAATATTTTAAAAAATCAATAAATACACAAGAATATGAAAAATGTACTAAATTTTCATATTTGTTTTTGTATTTTTTCGTATATAGTGAAAAATTCACAAATATTATACTTTTTAAGTGTATAATTTATGTTAGGTGTATCTAAAAATTTTAAAAATTGCTTAAAATATTTTTAAAAATTCAGTGAAAATAAAAAAATATGGAAAACAAAAAATTTCAACTTTCTAAAAAGTGAATTTACAAAACTAAAACCAAACAATTTCTACTTAAATAAATTTCAAAATTTATCATTTAGGTTCCATTTGTTTTGAAATAAAATGTTTTTGTCAAAAATATTTTACTTGTTTTCCGTTGTTTGGTTGAACAAAAAGTAAGTAAAATTTTTGTAAGAAAAATACTTTTATATTATTTTTCCAAAAATGACTTATTTTTAACATTTCGTAAGCTAATTTTTACAAAGTTAACTCTCACTCACTACTTTTTCAACATATTTAGTCTTTTTAAAAAACTAGTGGTTGGGTACGTGTGTTGCACGTAACACGTGATTTTTCATCAACTATTAATACTGCAATTATACGTGTCTCTTAAACTAGTATGTCATATGTATACAAAGTATGGAAACTTGTATGGATAAATTGATCTGTATCCAAAATACAACTAAATAAGAAATGAATACATACTCAGCTTAAGAATTTAAATGATAAATGAGAAATTTTATAAACATAAATATGTTGTGATGTCCCAAGTTCTTTTTAAAATAAAGTAAGTATTTCAATATAGAATTTCCACTTCTTTTGATCATCTTTGCTACTTTGGAATCTTACGAGTCTCATGTTGTTGTTTGGTTTTTCTTTAGAGTTACTCAAGTGCATCCTAGTGTGTTCTGGGATGTTTTCATTTGTGAGTGTTAGAGTGAGTCTGGGATTAATGAGAGTGCATTAAGGTAGCTAATGTCTCTATTCTGAGTTGGGACCGCTTGTATAGCAATTCTGGTTTAGACCCGACCCGTTGATGTCACGATACGAACCCCGCCCCGTAAGGGTCGGTGAGGTGACTGGCCAGTAATCCGAGATTACCAAAGGCCTTCTTGTACAAATCAAAATAATTGGGACTAATGGAAGCAATATATAAAAATGCCAATAGTCCAATGAGCTGTGCACATACATAAATGTTAATTTACCCATATTACGGTACATAACTGACAATATCTTGTACAAGACATATACACATGTATCCACCGAGACATACACTTGCTATCGGTCATTATGACCTAGCCTCAACCTGGAAGCACCAAAAACATGATAGACCTCAAAATGGTGGCTTGGCTATGGAAACCTCTAAGCTTGCTCTTCAGATCGCCCACCTATATACATATACGTAAACGGTGAGCTAAAGTCCAATGAATACCATTAAAGTAAAGAGGTTAGTGAACGAATTCTGAACCATATCATATATAGAAAACAAATCATCACATATCAGTCATATCAGTCTCATATCAGAACATAATAGTGGTATATCCAACAGAACATATCACATATCGTCTTCCGACTAAAGTAATCAGTTCTGGATACCGATTAAACACATATCACCACAATGAAGTGACTACCAAGATCTCGTAAACAGTCATATGTCATCGACCCGCATTTACATGCCATCCCCCATGACTTATGACTATCTGTGGATGCCATAATAGATCAAAATAGGACATTCATTTGCGTATCAAAATAACATTTTAGAAACCATAGCTTATAAGATAACAGTTTAAACATATACCATACAAACATATCTTTACAGAAATGTTACTCACAGTGGCTTCCAGAAACAGTCGGTCGGTCTTTGACTCGTGACCTACAATCACAAGTGCACATAATATAAACATATCTCATCATTACACACCCATATGGCCATTATGGCTTAACTTTCCTTACATTGATTTCTTATTTAGTCCATTTCTCATAACTTGTACACGTGAGTCATATTCTCGGGTTTGTCTCATATTTTCTGATTCACTTTACTTATATTGTTCCCTAGCTTATTAATCTTTAATGACTCATAATTCATGTTTAAAACCCATCATAAACTTTAAAACGTAAATTAAGCTTTCAAAACCCAATTTTATGTTCAAAACTCATGCAAAACTTCTTCAAAACATGAAAATAAATATGAGTCATGATCAATCGTCAACTCAATTAAATCAAAAATTCCTTTAATACCAAAATCAACTCTCAAATTTCATGAACTCGTGATTTTTAAAACTTTTTCTTCAAAGTCATCTATATACTCCATTGCATGGATCAAATCTTCAAACATTTCTTGTTGCATGTAATTTATAGAACTCAATTCAAGAATAATTCTCAAAATTGAACCCAAAATTAACAAATTTAAAGAATCATAACTCGTATCCTTCAACCTAACTTAATTGAACATGCAAAACCCAATTCTTATCAATTTATATCATTAATCTTCACATTACCTCGTACTTTCATTATTTCTTTCCAATTACATGAAATTGAACCCAAACTCATCTTCAATTTCAAGTGTAATACAAAGATTCCACAAAAATTAAGTATAAATTTCATACCTTAAACTTTAATTAGCTGAAATTCTTGAGCATTTCCTTTCTCTCATTACTTCTCTTCTTGTATTCCTTTCCCTTGACTTGAATTCTCCAGCATAATTCTCTCTCTCTCTCTCTCTCTCTCTCTCTCTCTCTCTCTCTCTATGTCTTAATTCTCCTTTCTCTCCCTCTCGACTCTTTTTCTTTTTCCTAGCACACTCATGAATTGATGTATTTATACATGTATATCATTTGTTGCCTTGAACCTTCCAGAACACACCAACATCCCCTTTTGCATTATAATTTTATTAAAAATAGTTTAATATATCAATTACATTTTAATTTAATTGAACATCATTTAATCTTAATTAATCTTGATTATCTCAATCACAAATCTCACATAATTTAATTAGTCTAATTTGACCTCCTTTTAAACCCAATTAATTATATTTAAATTTCTTAGTCTGATTCAGATTTTAATCAAACTCCAAAAGGCTCCAAACATCAAAGTAAACTTATTTCCATTCTCAATTTTGGTTTCTTACATCATTAAGGCCTTTAATTTCAGATCAAACCCAAAATCTCCATCGATAAATCACATATTCAATTGAATACCTCATAAATAAATTTAATTCATAATAAGCTTAATTCTCAATCTTCATAACCTAATTAACTCCAATTCAGACCTAATTAATCAAACCTCAATTTCACAAATCTGAATCGAATATTTAATTAAACTCCATATGGTCCGATACTATAAATTAAAATAATTCAATTCACAAATTATACTCTCATGAGCCATTCAAGCTTCAAATTTCTGATTCCAATATAAATCCTCAATAGAATCCTCGATAGAATCATATACGATTCAATCTCCATAATTTTCATAAATCCCAGATTAAATCAGAATAGTAACAAATATGAATCCAAATCTCTTTAATCAATTAAATATAAAATATTATACGTGGTGGGGTCGTCACAGTTGATGTTTTGGAACCGGATTTCATTGTCTTATACGATTGTTCATGTCTTATTTCTCCTTATTCCTCATTGAGTGGTTATTGAAGTGTCTTGGTTGCATTTGGAACTGGTCAGAGGTTAGTTTTTCAAAATGGTTCATGCCCAGATTTTGGCTTCTTCACTCGAGCGACACTTCTTGCACTCGAGCGGTTTTTGAGAACTCTCAGTACTTTTGCAGGCTTGCAGAGATACTGGGAGTTGGCATTCTACACTTGAGTGATCATTCTTGTACTCAAGCGGTGTTGGCTCAAACGGTCATTTTTTAGCTCGAGCGATGGTCCTCTGTCTGTAAAACTTCTGGGAGTTTGTATTCTTCGCTCAAGCAGTAAACTTCTCCGCTCAAGCGGTCTCAATTATTGTGTCTAGTCGCTCGATTGACACTTCCTTCGCTCGAGTAGTCTGCGCGTATATCAGTCCGTAAAAGTCATTTTTTCATATATCTCTCTAAACATTCGAAAAACCCTAGTTCTAGAGCTTCTCTCTCTAAAAGTCACCCTCTCTCTACAAATACACTCTCATCCATTGATTTCTCAACCCTAGTCCCTTCGTTAAAAAAAGTAGAGTTCATCTAGAGCTTCGTTCTAATCGGAACAAAGTTGGGTTTCAGCGCTTTTGAAGTTTCTCCATTCTCTCTCTCGTCTTCTAAGCTTGAGGTAGGGATTCTCTACACTTTCTTATGATTTTTAACTTAGATATTTGCTATTTCTAAAACAATATTGTGATTTGGGAATTTTCGAACAAACCTAGGGTTTTGGATTAAAAATCAAAATATGGGTTTTCAAATGGATTCTTGAAAATGGTTGTGGGATTAGAAATGAGGTGGAGTTGTGATAAAATGGTTGGTTTTGATACTTGGAATTGATTGTGGAAGAAAATGGGGTTTTTGCCCTAAATATCTTAAATGTTGATTTTATATAAATAATTAGAATTGATATTGGAAATGTGAAATTAGATTGATATTGATGAGGATGGTGGAGTTGGGTATGTATTACCACTCACATATTGGAATTTGGAAAGTTTATTTTTATGGAAATTAGTTATCTGTTTAGAGATATCTGTTTTGGGCTATCGATAGATAATAACTATGATTGTTATAGAAATTACATGAGAATTAGGAAAATTGAAACTATTTTCTCACCCATTGCATTGCATTTAGCATTGTTGCATATTTAACACATTGAAAATGTTGTTATTTTGAGAAAAATTGGTGAATACTTGGATGAATTTGGATAGGAGTGTAGTTATGGTATTAAGTTGGCCTGTGTGTCCTTGGTGAAAGTGCAAAAACCCGCGCGGCTAGGTGTCGAGCCTTCCGGTTAATACCGGTAAAAATGATAATTTGGTAGTGCTTGTAGCCTACTTGCATTGCCTTGTTTTCTATTGTAAAGGAAGTGATATCATGAATTGAGATATAAATTTGGAATTGCATGATTTTCGAAAGAGAAATGAAAATGTTTTGACATGAGCGTTCCATATGCATTCATCTTATATCTTTACTAAGATTTAGAAACTGTGTTGCAGTATTTATATTGGGCTTTGGCTCACCCTATGTGGGAAAACCATTTTCAGGTGTTGATGATATGCCTCCGCCAAGGCAATAGCTTGGGAGGACATGGAGCTGAAGGCTTCTTTTTATATATCGTTGCATTTATTTTGTACAAGCCACAAGCTTAAACTATATTGAATCTAAATCCATTTTTGTTGTAACCAAGCATTGCCTTGGAAAAATGTAGCCAATAAGGCACTAAAATATCTATTTAACTCTTAGTTCATATCTTTTGTTTATAAAACATGCTATAGATTTAGGGTTAAGGCTTATGAATGTATAACTATATGTGTCATCTTTTGTACTATGGAATCATATGAAATGGAAGGGACATTGTATTCAGAATGGTATGATTATTTATTAATATTGTGGATAGTTCTATTGCAATTATTTTTGAGGCGTTATAACTCGAGCGGTACTTTCGTCACTCAAGTGATAACGTTGACCTTCCAGTATCTCGTTTTGTAGTCTGAACTTCAAGGAGTGTATTCTTCGCTTGAGCGAAAGTTTCATCGCTCGAGCGGTCTTTTGTAGGGAGGAGAGAAATTCCGAAAGTTGGCATTTTTCACTCTAGCGTAGGATTGTTTGCTCGAGTGGTCTTAGAATTTGAATTGATCGCTCGAGTGTAAGATTGTTCGCTCAAGCGGTCTGTCTGCAGTCTGCTCTGAAAAATGTGTTCAGTCACTTAAAAGTTGAGCCTTACACACTCCTTTTTCACTTTTCACTTCACTCTCTCTCTCTTTCTACACTTTAATTTCTCTCTTTTCTCTCATCTCTCTCAAGAAAATCCTTCACTCACATCATTTATTTCCTTAATCTCCCTTAATCTCTCCACATACTTTGAGATTTTGACCCAAGTGTCTTTATTAATATTGGAAAGCTCATCAAGGGTTACATTATGTGCAGTGGAAATCGGATTTCAACTCCGTCAATTTTGAGGGTTTCTTCTCTTTTTTTCTCCAAATCTTGAGGTAGGGAGTTTCTTTGAGTTATATATATGTTTTTAGCATGTCTAGCTTTTTTTGTTATGATTTTTAATAGAGGGTTTAAGGTTTGGAATGATGGGTTTTGGAGAGTGTATTTTATGTATGTTGGTTCAAATTAAGTTGTTTTATAAATTTATGAACCTCTCGGAAGTATGTGGAAGGATAATGCCTTGAAAATGGAGAGAAAAACCATCTTTTGATTAAATCCTAGCTTTTTCGAAAGAATTGGGGGGAAATGGATTTTTGTAAAGCAATAATGAAATTGTGGAGATTTCTATAAGAAAATGATGAGATTATCATATTTGGTTATGTTGTTTAAGATATCCATGAGATGGATGGATGTTATTTTAAAATTTTGGATAGCATGAATATATATATATATATATATATATGCTTGGACTATGAAACGAAAATGAATTTTGATTGTGAATATGAGATGGTATCATATATCGCATGGATATGGATTTTGTTGTAATTTGGGCAAATGTTGAGAATTGTAGAATGTTACGATGAAACTTTATAATTACAATTCATTTCATTCATTTTGCACAAGTTTTAAATATTGTTTATTCGGGTAATGCTTTGGCAATTGATTTATTGTTTTGAGAAAATAATTAGAAACCTTGTAATGTTTTGGGATAAATACATTTGGTAGTTTGGATAAGGGCTGTAGATGGTAATCTTTAAATAGTCTGAGTGTCCAAAGAGAAAGACCGAAAATATGCACGGATGAGGTACCACGTGCCTTCTGGTTTGGAGCCGGTAAAGTGGGGGATTGGTAGTGCTTGTTATGCTTATTTGCAGTACACCAGCCTAGGAATTACTTGAGTCGTATTTACCACCCCGTATTTAAAATTTTAGAATTTATCAAGATAATGAATTGTCTTAAAAGATCATTGCATATGATTTTCAATGAATAAAACTTGTGATTTTTGGAGCATGTCATGACATTGCATTCAATGTAAATAAGACTGCTCAAACATATATATACTTTGTCAAGATACCTTTACTGGGTTTTGTACTCACCCCTAGTGAATTTTTGTAGCAAGAGATGTAGTGATCCTATTTAACTGAGGGCGTAGAAAGTCTTTTGGGAGTAAGAGGCTCTTTTCTTTTGTGATTATTTTTCACAAGCCAAGCGTTTAAATTGTATGGGTTACTTAACCACTTTCGTGTAACCAGGCTTGAACTTTGAAACTTTTAGTCCTTGAGGCATTTCTTTGTTGTTTATTTCTTATTATTGTAGGGTTGCACATGCTATTAATTCAACTTAGGAGAGTTTGAACGTGTAATGCATGTGGATTTTTTTTTGGTTGTAAATCTCTTACGTGAATGAAATATGAATTTAGAGATTTGATTAACCAAATTGGAATTGTTTAATGGATGGGATCATCGATTATTTTATGTCAATGATTTGAGGGCGTTACAATATTAATTTATAGTTAGATTGTTAAGATCACAATTTTATCTTAAACAATAAACGGGTCTTTTAAATATATAGTACTATACAAATATTTTTCTATCAACTTCGCATTTCAATTTTTCATAATACGTGCCTGTAATACAATTGAAAGTATGAAATTAATTTGACAATTACACAATTTTGTTTAATAATTCATCTTATAATACAAATTCATTAAATCCACTATTGCATATTATTTGCATACTATTGGTGTAAAAATGCATTGATATCAATATTGAATATATTTTTATATATTTGTAGACACCCCATTTTTTACCGCCCACAAGACTCAAGCGCTTTGCCCGATACACTCGATGATGAAAGTGGTGTTGTGCGTGGTTCGATGTCTCAACAAAGGGGCCATGTTTAAAACTCCGAAACAATACCAAACCTCTCATATTCCCACTAATTATACCCAAGAAATCTATTTTTACACATTGTGCCACCTTATGCTGAGTTTGAAGCAGAAAAACAGGAGAACACGTTGAGGCCTGATCATGCCTCATTGAGGGCCAATTGTGGCTATTGAAGGCCGGCCGTGCCTTAGTAGCGAGAAACACTGTTCTGGGCGTGAGCATGCCAACTGTCCATTTTTAAAGATATTTATGACCTCTCTTGCTCAAATTCTATAAAAAACAACCATATATCTCTGTTTTGAGGGTTGAAGAATTTCTAAAAAAGCCTCTACACCTTCTTGAGAGCTCATTCTTCTCCTTCTTCTTGTGCAAGCAACCCTTTAAACAAGCCTACCACCTTGAACCTATATCCATACACCATATACACCTTCACACCTTAGCCTAGGAACCTTGGTTGAGCCTTGAATACCATAATTCAAGTTTGAGAGTGTGTTGAGACTTAGTTTGGTTTGTAAGCAAAAGCTCACTTCTTTGAGAGGTATAAGCTTGTCATCCTCTTTTTTACTTCTTGTTCTATCTATTGCTATCTAGTTCTTGTAGTTTTGTGTTATTTTGATTCTCTTCCAAGTGTTTGAGTTTGGGTTTGGAGAGCTACCAGAAGGGTAGCGAGAGTTTACACTCTTTCTTACACCTCTACCTATAGCTCAAACCCTTACTTTTACACTCTTTTTCTTTGCTTTCTAAATTGATTTTCAGAGTTTAAAAGAGGCTAAAAATCATACTTTGAAGTCTCAAAAGTTGAGGGGTTAGCCACCCCTCCTTGTTCTTGTTTATTAGCATTGTTTTCTCTCTTTGTTGATTAGCTTTTTGGGCTCTTTTCATGCACTTTGAGCCACTATTTTTCATCTCTCAAGGGCTGTTTTGGGGCTGTTCTACGTTGTTTAAATAGTTCATGCTTTGATTAGCTTGGTTGTTGTCTCATAAGTTTGCCTACAAAGCTAGTTGTATATTGTTATTAGCTTTTCTTTAACTAACTTTCATGTTTAAGAACCTCATTTTAATAATCAACTTGCCATTCATTTCTTTCATTTGAGAATTATTTCAACCGGTTGAGCATTATTCAAAATGTGAACTAGCGATTTATGCTTAATGGCTTAATCTCTACGATGGTTCATTGCCAACGGTGTAGTCTCTTTTTCATGTTGAGAATCACCTCCCATTTGACATATTTCTCACTTAGTGAACGTAATATCTAGTGGACGTAACAATCATCTTGGACTTAATGGGTTAAAGAATGACAAAGACTAATGAATTTGGCTTAAAATGAACCAACTCACATAAAGAAAATGAGTTATATTGTTTGGGGTTCGGCCGGATGTTATGCTGAGTCCATTGTGTCAAGGGTTGTCTTACGTCAATTCATGATGTTTTGATGACTCTTGAAGCGCCTCTATCTCCCTCTTTGAGTTCAGTCTGTGATAGGAGAGAGGGGTGGTTGTTGTTCATTGCATTTATTGATTTCTTTTTTTTGTCCAAATTGTATCCAAAATCACCAAGCAATCAACTTACTCATTGATGGTTTTGGAAACGATTCCAACCTTCTCTTGAGGCTTTCCCATGACTGAGAAGTGTGAGAGGAACAAACATAGTTCAGAACACTCTATCTGCACTGTTTTCACTTCAGAGCACAAAATAAAATTTTGCATGAAATTGAGGCACGACCGGCCTTCCTTAGGCCCGGCCAGGCTTCATTGAGGGTCGGCCAGTCATCAATGTTTGGTCAGCAGTGTATTTTGCAGAAAACAGAGAATAGTGGCTGAAGGTGAAATAGAGCAAGCCTAGGCAGACAGAGCTGTTCTTGGACATTGTGCATGCAACCCTTATGCATCCTTGCTCACATCATTATTGTCAATTAATGCTCCGTGTAATGTTGTAATTAATTTGATTATTATTATTGTTACAATTAGTCTTGTTGTAATTATTATTGTTTATTTATAATTGTTATAGCTAGTTAACTTAGATAACTAGTTTATTTCTCATTATTATCCTTGTTGTAATAGAGTAGTTAACTAGTTAATTCTTTAATTTATTCATTTGGTTTTGTAATAATTAGTTTAATGCGGATTTTCAGACTTTGATTCGCATCCTCTTGCACGAGGACAATCATGTAATAAGTTGTATGTCTTCCAATCCCACGTTTTTCTCCCTTTTACTTACTTGCTTACGATGGTTAGTATGGGATATCATTTTTTCAAATTAGCATTCTTATACTTTGCATCCATTGTCTTGCATGCATCCAAGGCTCGACTCATCATACTAACCCAATATCAACATTCAAATTCATTGCCTGAATATGTGCTTTATTGCATGTCTTGAATGAAATCATATGCCATGCTCATAGTTGAGCCTATAAAATTACGTAATGCGTGCATTGCATTTAGTCATATTGCATTAATTAGAAACATGCATATTTTTCTAATAATTTTGCTTTGTTTTGGCTCGGAGTACTAGGTGAGTAATTTTGTGTTTTAGCATCTTACATCGAATGTTTGTATTACCATGTCAAAGCATACTTCCATGAGGCTAATTGCTTAAATGATATATCTGTTTGAATGCTTGTGGATGAAGGCTAGTTGCTTGAATTGGGATAGTTTGATTAAATTTCCATTTTAAGCCCACTTTTTCAAATGGCAAATTCGCAAAACGATTTCAAATAAAACATGAAATCAAATGTTCCAATTTTTACAAATTAGTCTATATTTGTGTGTGCGTCACATAGTAAAAAAATAACTAATAATCGGAACAAGAGCATATAATATAAAAAAAAATCACATCATGATTAGTAGAGGCCGATCTTTGATCAAGCAAGTGGGGTGCCCAATTCATGACCTTTCCCTCTCGTACCTAAATTCCCAAGCCGAGACACTTTGGTGATGATGGACTAATGGCCTTTGGCACGAGTCTCGGGTTTTCTAAATTTTTCAAAAAAAAAATTTAGGTTGCGACTCTGAAATCTAGCAAAGCAGTCCATTTTTGGCATTTGATTTAAACATCGATTTTCTAAAAGAATTGACAGATTTGGACTCTTTTGTATTTTCACTGCTTCACATTGCACTTTGTGAAATCAGATTCAGAACCACGGGAGTCCGAATTGTGGGGCTATTCATCTTCCGAAAGGAGCACGAAAAGTCAAGCCACAATATCACAAGTTGTTGAATCTTGTTTCTTGTGCCACGAATATCTTTCATGATGAAAAATATAATATTAGTCATTCGCATATTTTTATTTATGTAGAAAATGTGAAATAAATTTTTTTTTAAAGAAAATTGAATGATATTATAACTTAATATTTCAATTGATATAGAAATTTCATAATTGTTTTCACAATATTTATAGATCCATGCTTATAAGTGTTTGTAGGGTTACTTTTTTGAAACTGTCAAGTTACATAATTTATTATATCATCTATAAGTAATTAGCATATGACAAAAACTGATCGAAATGTTTTATTTGATGTATACTTTCTGCATCATTAAGTTGTTGTGATAATGTTTAGATATCATTTGATTTTTTCCTTGTAATTTGACTAAAATGTGTGCATGAGATAATTGTTTTTTCTTGAACTTCATAACAGATACGACAATTCCTGCTTCAGCTCGTCTAACTTTACTTAGAAAGCATGTTACAATAGATTTTCTGTAATTTTTGTTTCATTATCTTCTTGTTTTTCTTCTTACTCACTGTAACGCTCCAAAATAATAAAGACGACCATCTCATGATGTTCAATAAAAAACACAAGCTTGTGAAATGTTAACCTTTCATTTATATTCCTTTACCATATAAAAGATGACATATGCACGTATACATTCATAAATCTTAGATACTAAATTTCTAGCATATTCCATGTATGAGTGAACTGAAAATAAAAGGAAATACAGATAAGTTTATACTCTAATGGCTACATCTTTCCAAGATATTGCTTGGCTACAGCAAGGTGGATCAAGTCCAAAACAATTAAAAAAGGTCGAGGCTTGTACAAAACATAATCACAATAGAAGGAACAAAAAAAATGAGCTTTCAGCTCCATGGTCCTCCCAAGCTAAGTCCTTGGTAGAGGCATATCATCGGTACCTGAATGTCATTTTCCACATAAGATGAGCTAAAGCCCAGTAAAGATACTTTAACACAATGTATAAAACTTAATTAAGTCATAAAGTGAATGCATATACATGCCATTTACCAAACATTATATTTTTCCATCTCAAAACAATGCAACGCCAATAATATATATCAATTCATGAAAAATATACTTTTATATCAGAAAACAGTGCAGTAGATACGAACATTAGGAATCCCTAGGTACGTGTCTGCTAGTAGGCTATACAAGCACTACCAAAGCCATTTTACCGATACTAACTGGAAGGATTAGCACCTAACTGTGCGGGTTTCTAGACTTTTACGAAGGACACACAGGCCAACATAATAAATCACAACCACATCCTTTAACCAAATTCACCAAAGTATACACCTATTTTTCTCAAAACAATACATTTTCAATGTTTAAGTATGAAATAATGATCAATGCAAGATATATGAGTAATTAGTTTCAATTCACCTAATTCTCATGCAATTTCTACAACAATCAAAGTTATCCTCCACCGATAGCCAAAACAAATATTTCTACTCAACAGAAAATTTTTCAACAATCGATACAATCTCATAATTTTCAAAATGGGAGCGATAATACTTATCCAACTCCACTCTCATCATCAACAAATACATTCTTCTTATCTTTTCAAACTCAACATTTTTTTCCTTTTCTTTCATAAATCAAACATCATTGATTTTCAAACAAAACCTCATTTACTTTCAAAATCATATTTAAGGAATGCAATTCCAACATTTTAGCACAACCCAACAATATACATACTCCCACAACCTTTCTTAAGAATTTATTTGAAAAACCCCTCTTTACATTTCAAAATCAAACCCTAGGTTTAACCCAAAATTCCCAAATCACTACACATTTTCAAAGAGCAAATAACTAAGCTAAAAATCATACCAAAGGTTGAAAAAATCCCTACCTCAAGATTAGAAAAAAAAAAAAAAACAAGTGTTGAAGTTTGTCAGAGCTGAAAATGAAATCTATTCTAATTAGATTGACCTCATCGACGAATTCTATTTTTTAGTCCAAAACACAATGGTGGTGAAATCAATGGATTAGGGTATATGGGAGGGTTTTAAGTAATAACTATAGAGAGAAGGGGAAGAAAGTAGGTTTTGAGAGGTTTTAGAGAGAGAGAGAGAGAGAGAGAGAGAGAGTGAGTGAGTGAAAAAGTGAAAAAAACTCATTTTTCACGAATTGATATACGCATAGACTGCTTGAGCGACCAAACCACTGCTCAAGCATCAGACACAATAAGTGATATCACTCGAGCAACCAAAAACACTGCTTGAACGCACAATAGCCCCCTCCCAGAAGTTCAAACTTGCAAAAGATCGCTTGAGCGAAGAAATGATCGCTTGAACAAAGATCACCCATTTTTAGAAGTTTTACAGGTCTACAAAAATACTGAGAGATCTCAAAGGCTACTCGAGCGACCAAAGCATTGCTCGAGCGAACCAAAAGTGAAACAGACAGCAACTCTATTAAAAAACTAACTCCTAACATTTTTCACGCACAACCAATAACTCAACTCAAATATCAACAAGATGATAAAAGACATAAATAATAATTAAAGGTACGGAATCTCGGATCAAAGTGCATGAAAAGAGTCAGGTTTAAACCGAAGCCATTATAATCTTACCTTTAAGAAATTTTGTCTCTAAAATTTAAATCAAACAAATAATCACCTGATTTAATCCCATTGACAATCCATACTAGCAACAAAGATAAAACAGAGTCTTCTAGCACAAAATGTTACAATTTGAATCTCCAAAACACTTACAATGTTTATATATTACAAAATGAGAAAATTTTCAATACCAAACTCAAATATCAACAAATAGGTCCAGATACCTTTCATGACTTCCGCCTCACGCTCCCAAATTGCCTTTTCAACCCCATGGTGTCGCTACAACATCTTAACCAATAGGATAGTCTTATCCCTCAAGACTTGCTCTCGAGTATCTAACACCTGAACTGGTCTCTCTTCATACAAGGTATCCTCATCTACCTCTAACTTGGTTTAATCCAACACGTATGAAAGATTAAGCTCGTACTTCTGGAGCATTCAAATATGAAACACGTCATGAATCTCAAAAAGTTTGGGCTACAAGGCCAAACGATAAGCCACCTCTCCAATTCGCTCTAGAATCTCAAAAGGCCTAATGAATCTAGGAGACAACTTCCTGCTCTTCCCGAATCTCATCAAACCTCGTCTTGACAATATTTTTAGAAATACATGATCTCACACCTCAAAAGATAAAGGTTTCTTCCTATGATCGAATAGCTCTTCTGGCAACTCTGAGCCGAAACCAACCTCTTATGATAAGCGCAACATTCTCTGTCGTTTCCTAGACTAATTTCAAACCTAACATAGGTGCATCACCCACCTCGCTCCAACATATAGGAGATCTACATGGTCGGCCATACAAGGCCTCAAAAGGTGTCATACCAATACTCACCTAAAAACTTTTATTGTAAGCAAATTCCACCAAAGGCATGAGTCTCTCCTACGACCCTTTAAAATCGAGAACGCAAGCCTGAAGCATGTCCTTTAAAATCTGAATGGTGTGCTCGAATTACTCGTTAGTCTAAGGACGATAGGCAATGCTAAATGCCAACTTAGTAACCAAGGCATTTTTTAGACTCTGCCACAACCGAGCCCTGAAACGTGGATCTCTATCTGAGACGATAGTCACAAGAACCCCATGAAGTCAAACTATGTCCCTAACATATTGTAGCTTGCTTTTTGTGCTCTTTTCGGATATGATAGCCTTACAGTTCGGACTCTCGTGGTTCTGAATCTGATCTCACAAGTACAATGTAAAATAGATAAACACAAAAGAGTCTAAATTCAGCAAATCTTTTGAAAATTTGATTTTGAATCAAAATGCCAAAAATGGACTGCTTTGCCAAATTACAAAGTTGCCACCTAAATATTTTTGAGAAATTTAGGAGACCCAAGACTCGTGCCAAAGGCCACTTATCCATCATCACCAAAGTGTCTCGGCTCAAGAACTTAGGTACGAGAGGGAAAGGTCATGAATTGAGCACTCCACTCGCCCGATCAAAGATCGGCCTCTACTAATCATGATGTGATTCTTATTTACATTATATACTTTTGTTTCGGTTATTAGGCTAACATTAGTATGTATTGCACATAAGTATAGACTAATTTGTAAAAATTGGAACACTTTGATTTCATGCTTGTTTTGAAAATTGTTTCGAATATGTACTGTTTGAAAAAGCGATCTCATATGTACATTACTCAAATTATTCCAATTCAAGCAATTAGCCTTCATCCACAGGCATTCAAACAGGTATATCACTTAAGCACTTAGGCTCATGGTAAACATGTTCAACATGGCAACAATCACACGCATGCGATATGCTAAAGCAATTAAAGTGGTCACCTAGTACTCCAAAGCAAGCCAAAGGAAAAAAGTTAGAAAAATGCATGCTCTAACTGTAATGACTAATGCAACACATGCAATATGCAATTAATAGGCTTAACTACTAACATGGCATGTGAATCGATTTGATAGCATGCGATTTAAGCATGTATTCAACGAAGTAATAAACAACAATGCTTGTTAGAATATGATGAACCGAGCCTCGATTCATGCAAAACAAGTAGATGCAAACATGGGAAATGCTAAAAGAAACATGATGTTCTAAACTACCCATTATAAGCAAGTAAATAAAAGGGAGAAAGACGTGAGATTGGAAGACATACACATTATTATATTGTTTGGACTCATGCAAGAGGGTTCAAATAAATGAATTAGCTAAGCTACTTACCTAATTATTACAACACCAAATTTAACTAACTATTCTAGCTAATTAAATAATTACAACACAAAATTAAATCAACTAGCTATTCTAACTAATTAATACAAATTAAATAATTAAACTATTACGGAACTAATTAACTAAGTAATTAATTACAAGTTCACTACTTAAAGTACAACATGCTACTAAAAACAAATATAACAGGTCTTGAGTTGAAATGCTAGGGATGGCTCATGCATGAACGCGGATCTCCACCCGAAAATGCCTCTGTTTGGCTGCCAAAATGCTTCTGATTTGCGGTCAGGGAATTGCACTTTTTTTTTTTTTTTTTTTTTTTTTTTTTTACCTCTGCCTCTGCTATGTTCTGTAGGAAAAGGAAACTACCTGGTTGAAAAACAAAAATGGCTGGCAGGCCAGAAGTGGTGGTCGCCCACCCAGTAAAGGTGGCATGCCGCCCAGTAAAGGTGGCCTGCCGACCACTAATGTTGGGTTTCTCCTGCTACAACGAACAACAAACAGAGCATTCTTAAGGGATGTTTGTTCACCCTACCCCTCCTTATCATCAAACAGCTTAAAGGAGTGGTAGGCTCAATTCGCAAGCCATCAATTGGCGCAAATTCATTGCGTGACGACTTATGAACCAAGGGATACAATTTTAATAAATGCACAATTTAAAGACTCACGAACCTCCTCCCTATCATGATATTGATCAAGGAAAGTGGTTGACATTGAAGTTTAAACCATTTTCATCACTAGTTAGTATGAAATACTTCAAGACTTAAAGGGTTCAATTAACGTCCGATTGAACCCAAACCATTTTATTATCTTGCTCCGTTTTACTCCATTGATTACCCATTTAAAAAACCTTATTAGTCAGTTTAGTACAAAATGAGCATTAAGTCCACTAAATGAGGGAAGTGTCAAACAAAGGGTTGTTTGGGCATGAGAGAGATGTCATGCCGTTGGTAATGAACCTCTGAAGAGATTAAACCATTAAGCACAACGATCTCGATCTCAAACTTAAACAAACAATCGGTTTGAAACAACTCTCAAGGCAAAGGAAAAAGCCAATAAATGAGAGAAGTACATAAATGATTAGAGATGAACACAAGTATGAAAAGCTTGAAATAAATGCTATCAATTCAAATAGGTTAGTGTCTAATGCCTAAAACACCAAACCTATGAGGACTATTACACTACAAGCATGCTCAAATGAAGCTAGCAGCCTAAAACAGTCCCAAAATAGTCAAAAATAGCACTGAAATTCATGTGGAAAGGCATGAAAAAGTTAGCTGCAACAATGGAGAAATTAAGCTAGTAAATAAGCATAAGGAAGGGTGGCTAACCCCTCCATTTTTGGAACTTCAAAACCACTTTTTTAGCCTCTAGAAATGTAGTGACCCTCACACTGCCCTAACCGTGCTCATATGCATTTTATATGATTTTGCTTTGATAAGCTTGCATCTCAAATCTCTACTTGACTTGCATAAGTGTTACTTGAATACTATGTTCCTTATTGGTGTGTGTGTGTTTCAGCCGAGGACATCTTGAGCCTAGGTCGCCCCTTTGATATTCTTACACTTAGGACCATCTTGGGATTTCTCTGGTTGACCCCCACCCGCACCCTGACATATTGGCCGAGATATCATCATCTAGGCCGAGGTGTTCATCACCAAGGCCGGGATGTGTACTATCTGGGCCGAGATGTTACCCTTGAACCCAAGTGATCTTGCCCTAGACTGGTACGACCTAGACCGAGGTGTGGCACATCTAGGCCGAGGTGTGGCACAACTGGGCCAAGTGTTGACCTTTCTAGCCGAGGTCATTGTCCCTTTGCTTGCCGAAGTCTTGTCATTAGCCGATGTCATTACTCGCCGGAATCCCTTGCCGTCTAGCTTGTTGAACACACCTTGTCATGGTCTTGTCTTTTCAATTAGTCACCTTTTCAAGTTGAGCCAACCAACCATTGCCACGTGTCCGAGCTAAGTGTTAAGTCAGCCGGCAGAGAGAGAAATGTATCATTTTGTATCATATCTTTGTTCTTGAGGAGAGAGAAGCTCTAGGAGAAGAAGGAGGAGTTTTAGAGTGAGAAAGTAGATTACAAGCTTAATCTTTAGAGTTTGAACCGTTTGATTCGAGTCTTGAGGTTAGAATCTTGATCTACTCTTGTTGTTCTTATTGATCATCTAGCTGCATTGCACGATCGGATATGTTTTGCATGCCATGCATTGATTTAAAGTTGGTTTTAGAAAGAGAAAGTTAGTGTTCATGAGTTCTTGAAGAGAAGCCTCGTTTGATCCGAAAGTTTGCAACAAGTTACATGTTTTTGTGTTTGTTTTCGTAAGATCCTCAAGTATGGGTACCCAGGTCCATGTTTTCAAACTTATAGCATGAAATCTCAGATTTTATAATAATAAGTTATGATCTTTGCATTCATTTCCTCCATGCTCTTCATGTTCGTGTTCTTTATGTTCTTGAGCAGAGGGGAACCCAGATTTTCTCGACTTCATTTTCCCTTGCATGTGGCCAACGGGACCTCACCTCGGCAAGGAGGTGTGGAACCTCGGCCAAGACCTAGTTGGTGCCCAGCATGTTTTCCCGAGATGAGAAACAGTGTTTATTTTGGTTTGGCTTAGTTTTGGAGAATGTCGAGATCATTTTGTATGCATGTGAAGCTTGTTTAAAAGTGCATTCAATAGATTTGCCATATGTTTGTAGGACTTGGACTCGCCCTGACCCCGACGTTCGACGAACTATGTGAGTGGTATTTTAATAAAGATATGTTATAAAACTTTGATAAAACCTTGTTTTGCTTTGTTCGGAAGATTATTTACAAGCATGAATGATTATTCCTATTTTGCGTATCAAATATTGTATCCTGTTTTGATGACATTCTCGGGAAGTCCGTATGTGCTAGGGGACTATAAGCATTTGTAGCACAAAGTTTGGAAGTCCGTATGTGCTAGGGGACTATAAGCATTTGTAGCACAAGTCCTTAGTGTCCGGGGACTATAATGCAACGACACCTTTGTTTTGAGATCTCACTTGTCTCGTCTTGCCTTGCCACTGACGGTTTTACCATGTGGGTTTGTTTGTCCGGAATGTCATCTCTTGTATTATATTGATGTTAGTAAGCATCCCTTGAAGCTTGAGAGATTTGATAGATGAACTTGATTTATCCCTTGAGTTGTTTTGTTAAAAGATCTCGGATATCATTCATGTAAACCCGTTTATTATTTATACCATTCACTGAGTATCCAAGCTCACCCTCTCTATATATATGTAGGTGATGAGCAAGGCGGCAGCGACGCCTAGATGTCTTTTGCCGATATGTTTTGCCGACGTGTTTTGGATTATGTTTTGCAACATCTTGAAGATTATGCTTCTTAGTTTTATTTCGTTGTATTTTGTATTTGATGGCTGAGAAGCCTTTTGGTCAAGATGTAATGTTTGTACTTCATTTTGTTGTATTTAAGCTATTATAAGATGTATGACATTTCATTTAACTTAAGCACTGCTCTTATGGACTACTTAGCTCTTAATTTACTGCTTCCGCATTTGTAAGCCCCATATGTATACTCTGACTCGCGTGTGAATTCTTGGAAGTGGCCTTTGGTAATCTCGAATTACTAGCCATCATGGCACCATTCTACTAGGGGCGGAATGGGGTCGTGACAAGAAACTAGTGGAAAAAAACTCAAAAAAAGTTGATGACAAGGTGGGAAACACAAGGGCAAAGGCCTAGAAAGAAAGGGTCAAAGAGGGGTGGTCCACTCATCTACCATTAATGACCTCAAATCACAAGTTTCAGCCCACCAATACAAGTAAAAAACAGTACAAAAACAACAATAAATGATGGTAAATGAATAAGGAAAAGAAGCTTGGAGTTATACCTCTTGAAGAGGAATGACCCTTTGAATCACAAACCACTAATTTCACACCCTCAAGAGCTTAAAATGCAAGCTTAAACACCTTAGCCAAGAACCCTTAAGGTTTAATTTGGAGTGCCTAGGCAAAGGGTATAGAAGTTGCAAGAGAGAGAGAGAGAGAGAGAGAGAGAGAGAGAGAAATATTTTCCAAAACTTTTGCTCCTCGAATTTTTCTAACCCTAATTTTTGAGAGAGAGTCCTCTATATATAGAAATATATTAGACCATCTCGGAAATATCCATACAGACACAGCTAGTACAGTGCATGCATCTGTATAGATAGCTGGCACAGCTGCAAAAGATCTGAGATTTTTACACAAGTGGGCGGCCGGCCACCAATAGTGGGCGGTAGGCCACTAGGATGGTCAAACTTGAAAAACTACTGTTTTGGTCCAAAAACAAGGCACAAGACTTGTAGGTTTTTGAGACTCAAGACTGAGGTTTCCCATTAAGAAATTCAAGCATTTGGACAAGCGTGCACATTCATCATTAGGTGATCAATCGGTGACACCCAAGTCTTAAGGGAAGTCAAAAATGGAGTGTCTATGCATATATGTTGGCAAAATAATATACTGAATCACTCGTACGCATAGGTAGAAAAATGTGTTGATTTGGTTAACCGGTCGACTATCACCTATACAACATCATTACCCCATTGAGTCCTCGAAAGACACACAACAAAATCCATCGCGACATGCTCCCACTTCCACTTGGCTATAGGTAAGGGTTGTAACAAACACGCTGGTCGCTGATGCTTGACAAGTAAGGCACCTCGAAACAAATAAGGCTATATCTCTCTTCATCTCCACCAAAACTGGAGACTAAGGTCGTGATACATTTTTGTGTCTCCCGGGTGTACTGTAAGGCATGAATGATGGAACTCTCGGAGTACCTCCTCTCTACAAGACTGGTACAAAAAGACGGTCTAGATACCTTATACTCGAGTCAGAATAAACATTCAACCCCTTTCTTACCTTTCCACTAGATATCTTCCCCCTGATAGATTCCACTTCGCAATCATCTCGTTGTGCTTCTATAACTTGGCTTACTAGAGTAGGTATTGCAACTACAATGAACAAAACGGCTGACTCGACAAACTCGCCAAGATGCAAGTCCTGCTCGCCCACTATGCCCAACATCTCCCATTCCCGGATGACGATACTAGCTATACTTTTTATAGATTTCCTACTCAAAGCGTTAGTTACTATGTTGGCCTTCCCAGGATGATAGTGTAATTTGAAATCATAATTCTCCATAAACTCCATCTACCTTCGCTGCCTCAAATTTAATTATTTTTATGAAAGCAGATATTTCAAACTCTTGTGATCAGAAAACACTTTAAATCTCTCCTCATACAGGTAATGCCTCCAAACTTTTAAGGAAAAAATCACCGCCGCTAACTTTAGATCGTGAGTAGGATAGTTTCTCTCATGTGTTTTTAATTGTCATAAGCCATACACTACCACTTTTCTTTCTTGCATCAATACACAATCCAAGTCTTTCCGAGACGCATCCCAATAAACTGAATAACTCAAACCCCTCTGCGGAATAATCAAAACTGGAGCAGTGGTAAGTCTAACTTTAAGCTTTTGAAACAACTTTTTGCAAGCCTCCCTCCATACGAATTTAACCCCCTTCCTGGTTAATTTGGTTAACGATGAAGCCAGTCTAGAGAAATCATTCACAAAACGTCGATAATACCTGGCTAAGCCCAAGAAACTCCAGATCTCAAAGACATTCTTAGGTTGTTCCCAATCTTGCACTGCATCTATCTTAGATGAATCCACGGTCACCCCTTTTTCGAACACCACATGGCCTAGAAACTTAACTTCGTTGAGCCAAAACTCACACTTCCTGAACTTAGTATATAACCGGTATGCTCTAAGCAACTCAAATACAACCTACAAGTGTTCCTTATATTCCTCCTCGGATGGTGAGTAGACTAAGATGTTGTCGACGAAGACAACCACAAATCGATCTAAGAACTCACGAAAGACTCAGTTTATCAAGTCCCTAAACGAAGCCAGTGCATTGGTCAACCCAAAAGGCATCACTAAGAACTCGTAGTGGCCATACCATGTACAAAAGGTCATTTTCTAAATATATTCCTCCTTCATCCTCAACTAGTGATACCCTGATCTCAAATCAATCTTAGAGAAATAACGAGACCCCTTCAACTGGTCAAACAAATCATCTATTCATAGTAATGGGTACTTGTTCTTAACAGTTACCTGGTTCAACTTCTGGTAATCGATGCACAGTCGCAACGTGCTATCTTTCTTCTTTACAAAGAGAGTCGGTGCTCCCTAAGGTGATGTACAAGGGCAAATGAAGCCTTATTTAACAATTTTTGGAGTTGAATCTTCAACTTGTGCAACTCGGCGGGTGCAAATCTATATTGTGCCATGGAAATTGGTGTCATACCAAGTCAATGGAGAATTCAATCTTCCGGTGGGGTGGCAAACTAGTAAGGTCTTCAGGAAAGACATCCTAATATTCACAAACTACCCTCCACAAGTCACCTCAGACCACGTCACTCTCATTATCCAAGAAAGTTGCAAAGAAGAAATTAAGCTCGCCTTGACCATGTGAGTCGTTCAATGGCAACAAAAATCTATCAGTTTGGTCACCTACAAAATAAAAATAATCACCACTCAAGGTGCACATAGTAACTATCCTACAGTGGCAATCTTTGATGGCATGGTATGAAGACAACCAATTCACGCCCAGGATGACGTCAAAACTCGACATGTCTAATAAAACGAAATCAAAACGAAGTCGGCGACCGACAACCTCTATCTCATAACCACGACATCCTTGATCCAAGACAACCTTGCCTAACTGGTGACTCTATCCTGAACGGAGACATTAATTGAGCCATTTCTAACCCCAAAACCGAAGCGAATGCAGACGAAATAAATGAATAAGATGCACCAGTATCAATCAACACATTGCCAATAGAGTTGAACAATAAAAAGTTACCTCTTACAACAGAAGGTACTGGCGCCTGATCTGGTGTGGTAATAACATACACACACCCTAAAGATCTCTGCTCTACCTACTCACACCTCGAAGCATAGGTTTGGTACACGGATTGAGTTAAAGAGGCTCCCTAATTAGCCTTTGATGCCTATGCTAAATGGGCAGGCTGATTACTCTGTGTCTGTCTTGAACAAGATATACCAGATGTGCTACTTGCTTGAGGGCAAAACCTCTTCAAGCGCCCCAACTACCCACATTGATAACAAGTAGGCAGATGCCCTCTTCCTTAGCCTTGACCTTGAAAATGAGTCAAGGACGGCGTAGACTATTGCCCTCCTCCTCTCTACAGGCAAATTAAAGACTTGTGGTCCAACTGACCACACTTAAAGCAAGTGAAACCACCCTAGTTATCTCTCCTCGAACTAGAACTAGGTATAGGAAAGGTGGATCTAAACTGCATAGTTTGGGACTGATGTGGGATAGAACCCTTTTGCCATTTGTTATCCATTGCATCTCCCTAAACATTTTTACTCCTCTGCTTAGAGCCCCTAAACAGTCTCTAAGTAGGCCGCTGACTCCATAAAGCAAATGTAATCCCTAATCATAAACCTAGCCACCTTGAAACAGGGTCCAGTCCTCAATCTCTTTTCGAACTCGATGCAACGACATTCTTCTGTCACCACAAGTTCTGATGCAAACCTCGACAAACAAGTGAAAGAAACCTCAAAACTTGCTTCCTCAACTTCTCCCTTGCTGTAGGTGGCCAAAACTTGTCTTGGAAGGCATTGACAAAAGCCTCCTAAATCACCCCAATGCACCCTCATGCATACCTCTACCATTGTCCCGCATCTCACTTAAGTTGGATGGATGTCAAGTTCACCCTTAATCCATCGTCATCGATGCCAAGCATCTCAAACGTCTTCATCATCTGCTCTAGCCACTCATCAGCCTTTCGTGGCTCTTTTAGATCCCCGATAAACTCATCTAGATTCAACCAGAAGAACTCCCTCTTAAAAAACGCTGGCCTTGTTTCTACAATGTAGGCTTGGACTTGACTATCAGCCTTGAGAATGTCCATGGATTCTCGCAATGCTCTGGCCATTTGTAGGCTAAAACACCCATGGCTAGCTGACCTATTAACTCGGCCATGTTGGCCTGGCCAACTCCCTCCTCATGCACCAAAATTTTATCGGGTATCGGCACCTTCTGCCGCCTAGGCCTGCCACACCTACCACCACCACGTCCGCGTCCTAACATTCTAATAAAGGTAACACAATTGATTAGCACATTTATAAATGTGCCGAAACTAATTCACTCATGTTCTAATACGGTGGACAACAAGTAATTCATTCCATGTAAGCACTAAATCACATAATCACAAACGAATTTCCTTTCTAGATAATGATCACTCCACGACATTGCCAGAATTCCAATTAGAAATAACAGTAACAGGACTTCTAAAAATTCATAGACCCGATCAATATATTAGAAATTAAATTTCATGTCTATTTAGTCACATAAACATGTTAGCACATAGCGTACCAGGTCTACTTCTAATATCATCTTGCGAGATAAACCTATTGTGGTAAAAATCACGTCCCATGATCCTAAAGTATTCAAATCCGATTGCTCTGATACCAAGTTTTAACGCTCTAAAATAATAACGACAATGCATCTCATAATGTTCAATACAAAACACAAGCTTACAAAATGTTAACCTTTCATTTATATTCCTTTACCGTACAAAAAATGACATATGCAAGTATACATTCATAAATCCTAGATTCTGAATCTATAGCATATGTCATGTATGAATGAACTTAAAATAAAAGGGAATACAGATAAGTTTATGCCATAATGACTATATTTTTCCAAGACATTAATTGGTTACAACAAGGTGGATCTAGTCTAAAGCAATTAAAAAGGCCGAGACATGTACAAAAGATAACCACAATAAAATGAACAAAAAAAATGAGGCCTTAGCTCCACAGTCCTTCCAAACTAAGTCCTTGGTAGAGGGATATCATCAGCACCAGAAAGTTATTTTCCACATAGGGTGAGCTAAAACCCAATAGAGATACTTTAACATAATGTATAAAACTTAACGAAGTCATAAGGTGAATGCATATGCATGCCATTTGCCAAATATTATACTTTTCCATCTCAGAACAATGCAATGCCAATATTATATATCAATTCATGAAAAATATAATTTTATATGAGAAAACAGGGCAGTAGATACGAACACTGAAAATCTCTAGGTACGTGTCTGCCAGTAGGCTGTACAAGCACTACCAAAGCTATTTTGCCGGTACTAACGGAAGGATCGACAGCTAATCGCGCAAGTTCCTAGACTTTCACGATGGACACATATGCCAACATAATATATCATAACCACACCCCCTAAGCAGATTCACCAAAGTATATACCCACTTTTCTCAAAACAATACATTTCCAATGTTTAAGTATGAAACAATGCTTAATGTAAGATATATGAGTAATTAGTTTCAATTCACCTAATCCTTATGCAATTTCTATAACAATCAAAACTATCCTCCACCGATAGCCCAAAACAAATATTTCTACTCAACAGATAAGTTTTCAACAACATATACAATCTCATAATTTTCAAAATGGGAGTGATAATACATATCCAACTCTACTCTCATCATCAACAGATACATTCTTCTTATCTTTTCAAACCCAACATCTTTTCCTTTTCTTTCATAAATCAAACATCATTGATTTTTAAACAGATCCTCATTTACTTTCAAAAACACATTTAAGGAAGGAAATTTCAACATTTCAACACAAGCCAACAATATACATACTCCCATAACCTTTCTCGAGAATTTTTTTGAAAAATCCCTCTTTTACATTTCAAAATCAAATCATAGGTTTTATAGCGATCCTGGGTTTACCCCTTGTGTACAGTGGTTCCGTAGATGTTAACAGCTGTTTAAATCTTGTTTACATCCTTTCATACTTTGTATTTGAGTTATAGGATGTGTTGGGCAGGTGTGTTACAGATTGGTTGAACTTAGAACCAAAGGTAGTTGCCCAGATTTTGGCCTGTCCGCTCGAGCGGAGCTTTTGACGCTCGAGCGGGGACTTTGTTGTAGCTTCTCCACTCGAGCGGGGGTTTTGGCGCTCGAGCGGGAAAATCACCCTTCCAGTATTTCCTCTGCAGTGTTGTCCGCTCGAGCGGGGGTTTGGACGCTCAAGCGGGAGTTTGTGTGCGACGCTCGAGTGGGGAGTTGGGCGCTCGAGCGGGGGACCTGTCTGCAAAAGTTCTGAGAGTGCGTATCCCCCGCTCGAGCGGGGGATTGAACGCTCGAGCGGGGATCTGTGAGTGACACTCGAGCGTGGGTTTGGCCGCTCGAGCGGGGCGACTGGGTTAAAGCTCCGTGTTTTGACTTTTTGAAATCACTTTTTCACATCGCTTCTCTCTCTTACTTTTCCAAAAACACCATTATTGAGCTTCTCACTCTAGAGCTCTACCTTCTCTCTAGGTATTGATCTAGTAGGAGTGATTTCCTCACCTTTGGCCTTTACAAAAAAGTTGTTGATCGTCGAGGGCCTACCTTTTGATCCGAAAAATTTGTGATTTGGAGCATTTTCGTTTTCTTCATCTTCTTTGTTGGAGCTCAAACTTTGAGGGAGGGATAACCTACTCCTTCTTATGGATTTTGTCTTTAAATTTTAGCATTTTGATATGTTGGGTGTTGTTGGGTAGTTTTGAGGAAGTTTGGGCCTTTTGTGTAATTTTACAAAAGTTGGGTTTTGTTTATAATAAACCTAAATGCAAGTTTGGCATAGAAAAATGAGATAGATAAAGGAATGTGGATGAAAATGGAACCTTAGGGTTGTTTTGTTAATTATGGGAACTTGCCCTAATTGGTTGATAAATTAATTTGAATAATTAATTTGAGCAATGAGGAATTGAATTAGAAATGTTAGAATTGGGAATGTATGGGATTAAAGGATGTAGTTGAATTATTTATCGCTCACCAAATTGAAATGTTGATATATTATCCATTTGTGCATTTATTTCCTGTTTAGAAATAACTGCTTTGGGCTATCGGTGGAAGATAATCTTGATTGTTGTAGACAATGCATGATGATTAGGCAAACGAAAACTAATCAATGGAATGTGTCATGGAGCATGACGGTTGATAGAATACATTAACTTTATGTATTGGTTGATTGTGTATAGAACCTATGTGTTTATATGCATTGTGTGTAGAGGAGGAGATGGGGGATGTACTCCGCAGTTTAGGGGAAGATAGGGGATGTACCTCTAAACCGGATTGCGTTGGGAGGAGATAGGGGATGAACTCCGTAGATACAGCTCATATGCTTGTCTAGAGAAGTGTAGATATAGCTCATATGCTTGTCTAGAGAAGTGCAGATATAGCTTATATGCTTATCTTTGGTTGTATGATATAGTTCTTATACTTATCTGTTGAGATGTTGATATAGCTAATATGCTTATCTGTTGATATGTTGATTTAGTTAGTATGCTTATCTGTTGATATGTTGATTTAGCTAGTATGCTTATCTACTAAAAATGGAAAGAAATGAAAAGTAACATAGACTTGTAAGTCATGTAATTGTAATATGGTAAAAGTGGATGTATCAAAGTTGGCCATCTATCAACTGCTAATCTTTTAGTCATTGTTCATGGCTGGTTTAGTGTATTTCTACTGGGTTGTGGCTCACCCTATATGGGAATATCATTTTCAGGTACAGGTAGCATGCCACCTCCAAGGACATAGCTTGGGAGGCTTGAGGCTGTCAGACTTTTTGGATGTCATTTTCCTTTTGATGTATTACATGCAAATTCAAGCCTAGGGCTTAATGTGTATATGAGTTAGTACTCATTTCTTGTAACCAAGTGTTGGCTTGGAAAGTTGTAAGCCCATGGGGCGTTTACTTTTGTTGTCAACATGTAATACTTTTGTAAAGAAACACTCTGATGAATAGAAGGATGTTGGTCGTTTATATATCAATGCATGTCTATATTGATGGGTTTTATGTTATATTTTGAGGGCGTTACAGGTTTAACCCAAGATTCCCAAATCACTAAACATTTTCAAAGTGCAAATAACTAAGCTAAGAATCATACCAAAGGTTGAAAAAATCTCTACCTCAAGATTAGAAGAAGAAAAGAGCAAGTGTTGAAGTTTGGCGGAGCCGAAAATGAAATATATTCCGATTAGATTGACTTCCTCAACGAGCTCTATATTTTACCCCGAAACACAATGGTGGTGAATTCAAGGGAAGTATGGGAGGGTTTTAAGCAAGAACTAGAGAGAGAATGGGAGAAAATTAGGTTTGAGAAGTTTTAGAAAGAGAGAGGGAGTAAAAAATTAACAAAAACTCATTTTCCCCGAACTAATATACACACAGACCGCTCGAGCGTCAGACACAATAAGTGACACTACTTGAGCGACCAAAAACACTGCTTGAGCACACAATGATCCCCTCCTAGAAGTTCAGACCTGCAAAAGGCCGCTCGAGCGAAAATCACTCATTTCTAGAAGTTTTACAGGTCTACAAAAATACAGAGGGATCTCAAAGACTGCTCGAGTGACAAAAGTCTCGCTCGAGCAACAAAAGTCTTGATTCATTATTGAAATTGTTTGTTATAGACACTTATTTATACGACATATATGTGTTTATGTATTGAATATAAGTTGATAGAAGAATAATATACAATTTCACATTTTTTTCCTTACAAATATAACTATATTATAAAACGATACATGTTAGAAAATTAAAGTATCTGATGGTAATATAGGATTACAGATTAACAATGTACGAACACAGTAACATATATAAAGTTATATTTATATTTTTTATATATGTAAACATTGACATATTTAAGATATCACAAAAGTATGTGAAATCTTTTGCAACAATATAATACATGAAGCAATGAGAAGTTAATTATTCATAATTAAATAGTTGATCATAATTTAGATGTTTTGTATTACATTTTTGTATGTATGCACCATTTTTTAATTAGATTATTCAATTCACATAAAAATTGAAAAAAAATTGTGTAAAATTAGAGATTAGTGAAGAAAATTTTAAAAAAGACAAGTTTATAGTGTTTGGTTTGGTCTCTTTTTTCAAACTTTTGCTTTGAATATTTTGGTTTTCATATTTTGTCTTTGACACTATTTTTTCAATAACCCTTTTTATTTTTTATTTTTTTAAATTCACTTAATTTTATACTTTTTTATTTTTTATTTTTCCTTTTAGATTTAGATTCACTTAATCTAAATATATGTAGAAAATAATTTATTGTGTATTCTTTTTAGGAAAAAAAATTATTAATATTAAATAATAATAATAACAAAAAAATTATAATAAAAAAAATCGGTACATGTTTGAATTTATATATTTTTTTACCAATATTTTACTTTTTAATTCTATTTAGATCAAGGCGCTAGGGCCAAAAATCCATTTTTAAGGCCTCATTTGGGAATAAGCTATTTTAGTAACGTTTTTGCTTTTTTGGCTAAAATATAATATTAAAAAACGAGTTTGTTTGTAACGACCTTTTGACTTTTTATGAAAAGATGTACAAAAAAGTAGAGAAAAAATGGAATCTTTAACCTTCTGGTATATGTTAGAGGTTTTTTTATTTTTTTAGTAACTTTTTTACTTTTAGGCTAAAATTATTACATGCCAGATGAGGCCTAAGTTTTCTTTGCCCAACAATCCAGCTGCTAAAACATTATGTCCACAAGGACATACTTACTCAAAATGACTAAATTACCCATATGTGTGTGTGTGTGTGTAATACTCATCTGTCAAAACCCATTGCCCAAACCCAAACCTTCTCTCTCTCTCTCTCTCTCTCTCTCTCTCTCTCTCTCTCTCTCTCTCTCTCTCTCGTTTTCCTTATTTTCTCTCTTCTGTTACCACCGCCAAAACCTCTTTAGCATCACCACTGAAACCACTTTGGCACCAAATCTGTGATAACCCCATCACGTATTATGCTTTTAATTCCTTAATTGTGTATGTGCTTATGAGCTAAGTATGAATTTGAATGATAATTATGTCATTAATGTGGTTTTGACTACATATCCGTTGATCGTAGGAAAATCTATTATGATTTCTATTATGATTTGAAAATTAAAGGCCTTAATGGCGTCAGAAACCGAAATTGGTTAGTTTATTGTGATCAACATAATTTTTAGAGCCTATTAGAAAGTTTGATTAAAATTTGATTCAGTTCAAAAAAAATTAAAATTTTAAATAATTAATCTTAAACCTAATTTATTTGCTTAATCCTTGATTAGTGATAATTAAGCTAATTAGTGTATATATATATGATATAATTAAGAAATTGAACTCAACATCTTCATTTGGCTGAGAGTGTACAAGTTAGAGAGAGAGAGAGAGAGAGAGAGAGAGACCATTCTAGAGACAAAGGGAGCTAGAGAACTAGGAACTTGACAAGGAAATTGGAGAATTTGGTAGAACAACTCAAGTTCTTACTAGAATTCAAATATGTGAATTCAAGAGGATTATGTGCTTAAGTACAAGAATTGAGCTAAGATTGTTGAATTTAGAGTCAATTTATATATGCATGCATAATTGGGTAGAGTTTCATAAGTCTAGGCATGATTTCATGTCATCCATGTTGAGTTTTGAAGCTATCTTATACATGCATTCATGAATTATGAAGTTTTAGATTTTAATTCCATGATTTACAAAGTTTTGAAAATGAATTGCATGTTTTTTAAGCTTTGGAAAAGAGTATGGAAACAATTGATACATGCATAATCATTTGAGTTTGAATTCTTGAAGTTTTGAGCTTTGATTCTGCAAATTAGCTTTGCATTCATGTTCTTGGAAGATTTTCTAATTGTTTTCAAGGTTTTGACAAGCCATGCAAAATTTGATTTGAAAATACAAGTTTTGAAGTTCAATTATGTTATGGAATTTCCAAAATTATACATCACCGCTCGAGCGAACAATCCGTCGCTTGAGTGCACATTTCATGCATCTAGTATTTTTGCAAATATTTGCAGTTAGCTCGAGCGATCGCCTTTTATTTTGCACCTTGGTTCTAGTGAACATCAAGCCTAGATTCGGACCATCCAGTACTTTCGCAGATCATGTGGACCACTCGAATGACCAATGTTGTGCTCGAGCAAACTGTCTTGCTTCAGCATATTTTGGAAAGCCATGTTTTACTTATTCTGGCATTCTCATTCCTTTCTAAGCATTCTTAGGCATGAAATGAACATTCTAAATGAATTAAAAAGTTAGAATGAAGCCTAAAAGAATTGAATAAGTTAAAAAACAATCCAGTAAAGCAATGTAATTCACGAGGACAAATCAATAACCGAATCACTATGAGTAATATCTTACTAAAGATATTTTCTTAATTACTCTATTTTCTGTGTATCCTACCGTGATATGTTTTCTGAACTTATGATTTTGTAAGTGTGAATGAGTTTCTATCTGTCCAATCAACATGATATTTGTAAATGCGATTGATATGACACGAATGTGTATGATGAACCTAAGGTCATTCTGTATAACTGAATCGGGCTTAAGGTCATTCTGTATATCTACCAAGATGGACCCAAGGTCGTTCTAAATATCTGATAAGTTTGATTATCGATTATAAGTTAACTGAATGGTCATTATACAGCTGTAAATGATTAGACCCAAAGTCGTTCCATTAAAATATGATCAATTCTGTTATATACATCTGTTATCTGTTGGACCCGATGTCGTTCTGCCATCTGTTGGACCCAAGGTCGTTCCGTTACAAATTGTTTATGATATGTAAATGCTTATGTTACTTAATAGAACTCATTCACATAACTCATTTACTCTGATGTTATTCACTAGGCATTAGCTCACTCTTATATATATATATATAAGCAGCGGGATGTTCAGCCCCAGCCTTAGTGAACCTATGAAGGATACCAAGTTTTTGTGAAGTCTGTCATGAGCGCCTCACAAGCGAGGCTTTTGTTTCTTTTGTCTTTTGAATTTCTGTCTTCTTATGGAATCTTGTTATATATGTATGAATGTGAGTTATTAATATATGAGAAGTTTCTGTTTATGCTATTTATACACAAGCTTATTGGACAAAATTTGTCAGTCTACTTTCGTTGCTTTCCCCCTTATTATTAAATCTAATTTGATTTCTGTCTAAGACCATAAGTAATCTCATGATTGCTGGTCGATTATGATCCAAACCTCCAAGGGCAGGTTCGAGTCATGACAACCTCTATTCTCTCTCTCTATCTCTCTCTATGTGTCTCTCTCTCTCTCTCTCTCCTCTTCTTCCTCATCCCATTTTTCTCTCTCTTATCTCGTGACTCACCTGTCCTTTTTTTCTCTCTTATCTCGTGACTCACCTGTCTTCCCTTGTTTCAGATTGTCTAAAACCTTAGACAATCCAGTGGCTAATCTACACCACCACCACCACCATCTGCTCCTTCATCGTCGACGACTTCGACCTCAACTCCATGGTCGTTGGCAAGCTTTGAAGCAAGGATCGTTGGAAAATGCCAAATCGACTGTGTGCATCATCATCTTTGGCAGATCTATTGGCAACACCTCGGGATCCATGGCCAATTTTGCTAAAAAAGTTGAAAGATCATCAGAGAACCTGGTGGTACAAAGATCGGTGAATATGGTGATACTTAAACCAACATAGCCTTTGAGAATTCTAGAAACTGGTCACTGGTTCTTTCGAAAGTTTCGAATGTAGGTTACGAGCACCACGGTGTTCATCCATGTCGTAATATTTCCTTTCATGCACAGAAATATACACATTTGCACACAACATCGATTTATACACACACACACACACAGATATATATATATATATATATATGTATATGTTTTTTCATTCAATTATTTGATGATTTTGTGATTACCTACTATTAAAGTAGTCAATTCGTATATAGAATCATTATTTTCATTAAATTTCTCATTCAATTGTCAATTGTTAGTAAAGTAATTTATACTTTTTATATGTATATTTTTCATTCCATGGTGATTTTGTCAATGAAGATGGTGGTTATGGTAGTCTATATGAATATGCATATATATATATACACATTTCTGATTCAATTATTTGACAATTTGCGATTACCTACAACTAGTAAAGTAGTCTATTAGTATATATCATTTTCATTCGCATTCTCATTCAATTGTCGATTTCTAGGAAAGTGATCTATATATATGCATATGTATTTTATTTTATTTTTTGTTTTTGGTGGTTCTTGCATTTGAAACTATTCTAGCAAAGAAATTGTTCCAAATGTGTGTGTTTATATGTGTATGTTGTTGTTATAGTTGTTGATGGTGATGGTGATGAAATAAATTATAATTTTTTTTGATAGGTAAGAGAGAGATAGAAGATGAAGAGGAGAATTTATCGATTTTGGTAAATGAACAGATAAAAAATAAAAAAAAATAAAACATATATATATATACATATGTGAGTGTATGTACTAGAATATATTTGAGTGATAGTGGTAGAAAATTTCAATAGAAAGGGAGAAAGCACAAAAGAGATAAGAAGAGAATCTGTGTATATATGTCACAATTTGAATAGATAAAAAAATAAACAAATAGGAAAAAAATAGGCTTGTGAAATTCGATAGATGGAGAATATTAAGTTTGAATTTCAACAGATATGGAAAAAATAATTGAACAGATAATAAAATTTGGACAGATAGATTTAAAAAGATAAGAGAAAAAATTGAATAGATAATAAAATATGAATAGATATTTGAAGAGATAAGTGAAAATTAAATAGGTAATAAAATTTAGATAAATATTTGAACAGATAAGGGTAAAAAATTTGAACAGATAAGAAAAATATTGAATAGATAGGGAAAATTTTTCAACAGATATGGAAAAATGTTGAACAGATAGTCAACAAAAGTCAACAGATAAATTAAAGGTAAAATTGAAAACAAAATGTCCTTCAAAACTAACAAAAAGATTCCTCACCAAGCTATTTCACAAATGGTGGATTTTTCACTAACAAAAAAAATCCATTATGCCTTAGACACTCTCTAAATTAGATTTATCACCAATTTACTCTTTAGATTATTAGATATTAGATTTTCATGTAAAAGTACAATTTAAATATAAATTATGAAGAAATTTCAATATTTGTAATCACTAAAACTAAGAAAATATGAAAGACAAAAACTGAAAACATATTTAAAAAATAAAATCAACGAAAGTGATTCTTATTTAGAATTTTGACATTATACCTTAGCTATTAAAGTACAATGTAAAATATTACATTTCATAAAATATAATTTAAACAAAAAGAAAGTATATGAAGATAATTTGTGAATTTTTTAGATAGACCATAAATCTCTGTTTTAAAAACACATAGTTTGTCTCTGTCTAGATTCGAATGAATGCATACAACTTTAAGATTCAACCAAAATTATTCACGGTGATTTGATCAATGATGAACAATTATAAATATTATGTATATCAGTGTAGAAGCAGACACAGGAAATGAGAAAGAGTAATTATTTTTTGTTCTTCAATCATTATTAATGTAAAAAAATAAGGAGATGGCTTCTTCTTTTTTTGGAGGGATAAACTACCAATAAATTGTAATAATTGAATTTAATTCTCATAAGTCTTATTGAAATGTCATAGTAAAATCGTCGTTAAAAATAATTTTTTGTAACATTTTTTTGCATATATCGCTAAACATTGACAATTAGTATTTTTTTTTTTTGTCACGATTTTTTTAAGTTGTCACTAAAACTTACAATTAGTGACGTTTTTCTGTGACAAATTTTTCAAACTATCACTGAAAGTTAAAAATTAATAACTTTTTTTGTGAAATTTTTTTTAAAATGTCGCTACAACTTAAAATCAGTAACATTTTTGTGATAAATTTTTCAAATTGTCGCTGAAAATTAACAATTAATGACATTTTTTTAATAGTGTTTAATGAAAAATGTCATTAATTCGCCCAGGACCTATTGGGCAATAAATCTACCTATTAAGACCTACATGTAAATCTTTTTCTATTTTTTTTATTTTTAAGAAGGGAAATTATTTCTTTATATTTATATAGGACTCTTGGAAGTAGATATATCGTTTTTGAGTGTTTAACTCAAAAAATAAAGAGATAGTTCGTTTGTATAACTCCAAAAATAAAGAGATAATTAATTTATATAGGACTCTTCATGATTTTTAGAAAATATAGTATATTTAAAAAAATAAAATTTGAATTAAAAAAAAGTAGAAAACATGGCAGGCTCTTCACACTTTTATTATAGTAGTAGATATTTTAGCTCACTAAAAATTCATAAATGATATTTTATTGAATCAAAATTTCTCTTTTAAGCAATAAAATATTTTTATTTAAACTGTCAACCAAATGCCGAAAATAAAAACAAAAATATTTTTTTTGTAATTTTTGGCATTAAAAATAAGTTTTGAAATACACTAAGACTCCGTTTGTTCCGACAAAAAATATTTTACAAAAAAAATATAATTTTTTTTTTTTTTTTTGACGTTTAGTTGACACTTGAAATAAAAATATTTTATTGCCTAAAAGAAATTTTTTGATTCAATAAGGCATCGTTTATGAATTTTTAGTGAACAAAGCTACTTAAATGTTTTAAAAAAATAGTGAGTGAGAGTCAATTTTATAAAAATTAATTTACGAAATTTTAAAAAATAAGTAATCTCTGAGAATATTAGAGGTTGTTTGGGATGATCTAAATAAGTGCACTTTTTGACTTTTTATGAAATATGAGTTGGATTTGGGTTGGGTTTGAAGTGATGTGTTAGAGAGATGATGTGACTTAAATAAGATGATGTGACTTAAAAAGGATAGTGACTTTTTGAATTTTTAGATTTTTTAAGAGTTGTCAAATTTAGCCTTAATCAAAAAAAATTTTACCTAACGAAAAGTAAATAAAATATTTTTAACAAAAATATTTTATGTCAAAATCAACTTTACCCTATAAAATATATATAGCGAGAGAGTAGGAATAAAAATATCCTATTATTATCCCAACAATGATTCATCCCACTAAAAATATCACCACTAATAGCATTAATGCATTAAAAAAATAGAAAAAAAACAAAAAAAATACAACTCCAAGACCAAAACATCACATCATTTCTGACGGGACCCACTGCCACTTAATTAGTGGGAGCACTAATTAGTGCTTCCAATCATTTTTCTTATTATCCATGCATCTAAAAATAGGTGCAGCCAAACAGCCGCTTTTACAGTTGGCAAGCATTGGAGGGCCCACATGTACCTAGAGGTTTTAGCTGTCTTATAGTTCTCACTGACCTTTCACTTTCGATGACGTAAGCAACGTGCAGTCGCCACCCGTCCTTGTGAGATGGTCCAAGCCAAGAGGGTGGAGCCTCTCCTTGCAAGGCCCTCCTTGTGCTCTGTCTTTGTAGGTCTTCGGGTCTACTTTTAGATCCAATTTTGATAATTCGAATTATTCATATTTTAAGATTTATTTATTATATTATACCTGTAAAAAATTAAGTTAATCGGATATCAGAAAGTATGTGTTCGAAAAATTGAACTAAAAACTATTTTTTTAAAGAATTTAATAAACAGTTTTCTGAACATATGTTTTCTAATATCCGATCAACTTGATTTTTTACAAGTATGATATATTGAATAAATCATAAAATATGAACGGTTCAGATTATCAAAATTGGGTCTAAAAATAGGCCCGAAGGCTTGCAAGGACGGAGTGCAAGGAGAGGATCTCAATTCCCAAGCCAAGGCACCATCACGCTCCACGCGTCAGGCACCAAGTGTCCTTACGTGTTCATGCCACATAAGATGTGTTGTTTTGTTTTATTTTTTTTTAGTGAATTTTTTTAACGCATTGGAATTTCTTGTTGGATATACCTACTGGGAATAAGGAACCTCTCATAAACTACTCTATTTCGGATCAAATAAAAAAATAAATAAACCATGCAATAATTGCTACATTTGGAAACAGTAACCTAGGCAACTTAGGTGTTTGCCTAAGCCTCCGTTTGGGAAGTGGGCTGGCTCTTTGGCTTTTTGGCTTTTTTGGCTATATGAGCCTGAGCTCAAAAGCTTGGTTTGGGAAGGGCTCTTGGCTTTTTGACTTTTTTGACTTTTTTTGTGAGAGAAGAGTGTAATGATTATGGGGTTGGATGTGATATTTTGTCTGTTGTGGCTCATGAGCCTGTTTTGTCTTTTGTGGCTCATGAGCCACTTGAGCCCTTCCCAAACGGACCCTAAAGGTGTTTGACATAATCTATATAAATATTTTTTTTTTAAATAAGTGTATTTATTTCAATCACATTATTTATATATTTTTTTATAAAAAATTAAAATATATATTTATTTAGATCATTTTAAATATTTCTAAATTTTTTTTTGCACAAGAGAGAATCTTATTTTTTTATATGTTTTAAATATATAATATCTATCACATAAAAATAAAAGTGATAATGAAAATACAATTAAAGAAAAAGCATCTCTCATTACAATGTATTACATACATATCCAAAAAATTGCTCTACTATTATATTATATGACAAATTATACTGGTGGTCCATATATTTTATCTCTTATATTGTTTTAGTTTCTATATTTTTAATTGACTTAATTTTGACCATTAAGTTTATATCTTGTGACAATTTGGTCCAATTGATAATATTGTCAGTGTTTTTTAATGAAAATTATCACTAAGTTAGTTGAGATTAACTCATTAAGTTGAATAAGTTTGTAATTTTACCATTAAAAATATAACACATGACACTTATGCACATATTTTTCATAAAGAAATGCTAAGAGTTATAATCAATTGGACTAAATTGAGACAAAATCATAAATTTAAGGTCAAAATCGAGGCAATTAAAATTATAAGGACTAAAATGACACAATGATCAAACTATAGGGATTACTATTGTAATTTACCCTATGTTAAACCTCTCATCATATTCACCAAAAAATAAATTAAAAAAAACAAAAAACAAAAAAAACACTCTCATCATCTTTTTGGATAAATTAAGTGGACAGATAGTTAGATTAGATGGATCAATAGATGATACATGCACAAATAATAAAATGACACGTGGATGGATAGGTAGATAATGAACAAATAGGCAGAGAAGTAGGAGTAAAATGATTTTTCAAATTATAATTGTCCTTTATAGTTTCAAAAGAATAAAACTTGGGTCTATTGTCCCAACAGTTTTAGAAATGAGCACTGTTAGGGGGCCCGAATTTGGGTGTCCCTAATGGCTCAAATTTCCCTATCAGGTAAAAAATAAATAAATAAATAAACAAAGTTACCAAAATTGAAAAATTTGAGCCATTTGAGCCACAGTTTTTAGGGCCACCAATCATTTTCCTTTAGAAATAGACCTCTGATGACTACCTTATTTCTGTCCTTTTTTATTAATTTAGGGAAATGTGAATAAAAAAGAGAGATTGACCAATAAATTCTATATTTTGAACTTGTGATCTATATATTTTCAATTTTTTTTTTTTTTTTTTTTTGGTGATTCATTTAATCATTTTGGATGTATAATATCTCATTTACCATTATAATCTCCTTAATTGTTGTTATTACATTTGAAAAAAGTACATTAAGAAATTTTTGTTTGTTAGAGTGTTACGTTGGCAAATAGTAGATTAAGAAAATTTTAGCAAACTTCCTAGATGTACCAAATGTCACATCATACCCGCCATATTGAAATGTTACATTTAAAAAAAGTACATTAAGGAATTTTTTTGGAGTGTTACATTGAACCATTATATTTTTAAAAAAATATATACTAAGAAGTTTTTTTTTCTAATGTCACATCATATCTGTTACATTGAGGTGTTACATTTGAAAAAGAGTAAAAAAAAGTCTTGATATGATATAAAATAAAGGATCCCATGAAATAACTTTTTGAAAACAATAGGATTTATATGATCATAAAAAAAAAAAAACCAAGACTTATGAATATGCAGGGTTTTGATTCAGTACTTTCGGATAAATTTTTCGGAAGATAATAATTATAAAAAAGACTTTTAACCATAAAAGTTGAATAAATCATCATTTTTTTGTTTTATTTTATTTTCTAGACAAGTTGAAGATTCCAACATAACATAAAATTTAACATAAAAAATTGGAAGTGGAAATGTGTTAAGCAACTGGTAGTGTTAATCCTTTGGATCCAGATTTTCTACTGTCCATAAAATGAATTAGACCGTTCTATTTGGACCTGTGAAATTCATTAGGGGCTTTATTTCAATAATTTGACTTATTGAACGTGTAGAACTCACCGAATAATTCATCTCTGCGAAAAATCACGTTAATCGGATGTCGATAGCCACTTGATCAAAATACATTTTTGTTAATAATTTACTTTTAAAATCATATTTATCATTGACAAAAATATGATTTGATCACGTGACTATCAATATCCGATCAACGTAATGTTCTGTAAAAATAAAGTACTTGACGAATTCTAAATATTAAACGGTTCAGATTATCGAAATAAGACCCGTGATGGACCTCATATACTTATTCTAGTCCGATTTCAAACAGAAGAGAAACTTCCTAATTGTTATTCAGTCGGGAGGTAAGATGCACTTTTTATGCTCCATGGTCATGCAATTTCATTAGTTCCCAAAAAAAAAAAAGAAGCTAATTTATTAGTAAAAAATGTTAATTAATTAGTTAACTATGACTAGTAATTCCAATCTAAAAAAAAAACTATGACTAGTAACATAACACGTACAAATGGGCTCTACATCTCGTTCTTTTGCACACTAGACTGAGAAAGAAAGAAACAGGAAGAGAGACAGTTGCATGTGTTTTTATACATTTGATTTTTTACATTCAACATTTAAGTGGGTTCATTCACACGCGTAACACATATTTTAATAAGCGCGAATTACACTAAAAAATTTTATAGTTTGGATTTTGTATTTTTTTATCTTTAACTTTTTAATTGTGATATATTTGACCTTAAATTTTAAATCTTGTTCCAAATAAGAACAATTGAATATACCATTGCTCAATCTCAAGGGCGAAATCGTCAATTTAATAAAATATAACTAATTTGACAAAAATAAATGTAAAAAAGAATATTTTTTATTTTATAAAAAATATTTCTACGGACTAAAGATAAAATTATGTAAAATTGATTAATATTTTACACATTTATTTATTTTTTATCAAATTAATTTTTATTATATGTTTTGATGATGATCATATAATATGTGATTGTTTTTATTTTTATTAAATTAGTTTTTGTTTTTCCAAAAGTCAAATATGACAACAACTTTGATATCATCATTAAACAAATCCATTAAATCAAAAAATAAAAATTAAAAACATTTCATATATTAAATATATTGATTACACATTAAAAATTTAACAATTACCCATTACATAATCATCATCCAAACATATAACAAAAATTAATTTGGTAAAAAAAATAAATTAATGTGTAAAAGATTTATCAATTTTACATAATTTTATCTTTGATGGGTAGAAATAATTTTGAAAAATTCAAAAATATTTTTTGACATTTATTTTTATCAAATTAGTTTATATTTTATCAAATTAACGACTTTGCCCTTAAAATTGAGCAATAGTATCTTCAATTGTCCTTATTTGGAACAATATTTAAAATTCATGGTCAAATGTGTTACAATTGAAAAGTTAGGGACGAAAGTAATACAAGCCCCAAACTATAAAAACTGTTAGTGTAATTCGTTCTTTTAACAATTTTATTGGAGTACTCATATAGTCAATAAATTAACAAATTCTTAACATAGAAAATTAAATTAAATTTCATTTCATTCTATAATTATATTTTGAATAATGATATACAAATAAAAAATTCATACAAATTTTTTATATATAATAAGGTGATTCAATGTGCACTTTCCACTTTAAAACAAAATACTCATAAAGATGAAAGTCTTGTTTGATTTGTCTCTTGGAAGACAATTTTTGAGAAAAAAATTCAAATATTTGTTTAGTTGAAAATTTAAGGGAAAAAAAATTAAAATCACTTTTTTCTCTACTATACATCAATGAATCATTTTTTTTCTCACACCCATCTATTCAACTACAAAAAAATAAATAAATAAATCATCCCAAATTCCAAAACTATTTTTAAAATGTACAACAAAACAAATTTTCAATTTTATAAACTCTTTCTAGAAATTTATTTTTCAAAATTATTTCACAAATACAAACTAAGGGTCCGTTTGGGAAGGGCTCAAGTGGCTCATGAGCCACAAAAGACAAAACAGGCTCATGGGCCACAACAGACAAAATATCACATCCAACCCCATAATCATTACACTCTTCTCTCACAAAAAAAGTCAAAAAAGCCAAAAAGTCAAGAGCCCTTTCCAAACCAAGCTTTTGAGCCCAGGCTCATATAGCCAAAAAAGTCAAAAAGTCAAAGAGCCAGCCCACTTCCCAAACGGAGGCTAAACATGGCTGAATTCATTTAAAGAGGGGTTTGTTTGGACAGACGATAGAGTCAAATTACAATGCAATGTACTACTAGTACTCAGTTAAATAGCCTCTGAGTTATTTGGCAGAAAATAACGTGTATTTGATTATTAGTCCGATTTTACTTTTGTAATCAAACAATGGACTAATGAATCTATTGGACATAGAATCTAATTTCATGCCTCCATCCCATAAAACAAATACCCCACAATAATATTACTACATCATTGTAGAGTTTTTTTAATATAAATTTTATATATAAATCAAGTTTTCCTTGTACTTTAACATACATGAATAGGTCTATTTTGGGAAGTTTTTTTTTTTTTTTTTTTTGACTTATTGATATATTATAAAAAAAATAAATCAATAATATAACTCAAATAAATCAATAAATTGATAAATTAACTTCTTTTTTTTTTTTGTTTGGCCTTCCCAGATGAGTCCATAATCTTAACATAAGATGGTGTCATTTTACTTTGGATGCTTGCACAATGCATTGAATCGCTCACACGCCACCCATGGACGTCCTCTCTCTCTCTGTCTCTCTCTCTCTCTCTCTCTCTTGAATAACACAAAACACAAAACACAAAATACATGTGAAACGAGCGATTGACCCACGAACACTATGTGATACCATTGTCTATCAATTTTGAATTGAACTCATACATTATTATGTTTTCAAGTACTGTCACCTCTCATTGCGGTGTTTAAGCTTTCGTTTTGGGAAAGATTTTTTTAATTTATCTTTTTGAATTTTTGATTATTTTAATTTATTTAAAATAATTTCTTTGGGATGAATTTTTATTTTTTCATAGTTTTGTGAGAAAAATAAAATAAAATAATTTATAAGTTGAATATAACACTTTATTTTATTAATTTTTAGCCTATTTTATCTCTTCATAAACTAAATTAACCCCCAACCATCTTTCTAAACGAAGCCTAAGTCAGCCAAAATGAAAAACAATCTAGGATTGACATCTGTCTGGGCCAGTGCTGGGCTTAGCCTCGCAGACTTGCTCCAGAGCCTCTATTCTACATTGGATGGGAAGTGAAAACTTTTTAGGCATTTGTATACACACACCCACACTTTATTTCTTTTCTTATTAAATTTGAATTTCATGAAGGTAATAGTAAAGAGGAGAAAAAGAAATTAAAACTGTAATATAAGGTTCGATCAAGTTAGTTCAGATGTACAACTTGGAAAATATGATGTAGTGTGAAATTTATTAGAAGAAAATAATAATAGTTGCATATTTGACATTACTAATGATGGTTATTTAAGCGGTAGATTTATTGATAGTTATTGTATTCTGCTCTATAGTCCTACTATTATTTATTTCACACACCGATGGAAAAATATGAGATGAAGGCCAGAGTTAGAGTGGGGACCTTAACTACATATTTATAAAATCTCAATTCCATATTAGCACATTATAAATAAATAGAATTACAAGTAAACTTAAACTCATCTCTACATATATGGTTTAGCTCATACTCCTTTAGTGGACATAGCAAGACAAAAAAATATGCTATTAGAGACGTGTCCATGACCCGGTCATGTTTCTGTATGGATCATAATTTAATAGGTCCAATCGACACCACTCGTATTTCATTTTAGTATACAGTATATAATTATTTGATCTATGTAGGCCCACCTATAAAAAATTGGGAAAATTGGTCTAAGGTCCCTATCCAACTTTTAATATGAGGAGAGATCCACAATAATATTTTTTGGTGTCTAAGGTCCCTCAATGTTAGTTTAGTTTATAAAATAACTATTTTACCCTTTTGTATATTATACGTGGTTTTCAATTTCCAGCCCAGTAGGGGAACTTTCCGGTGGATCAATTGGTCGAAGATGAGATGCATCATCGGTCAGCTAATCTTCGGATCGATTGCCGCCGTTCTCGCCGTAACTCAGTCCCCATCGCCATCACCTCCGCCATGGTCGCCATCGCACTCTTAGGGACCGTCATCGGTCAGCTAAGAACCCATAAAACGCGTCCAGACCCATGAATCGTGGTCTCGACGGAGCTGTAATCCTCCAAACAATTTCCTCAAATTCAGTCCGATGCAAGCTCGAATCCACATCTCCAATCGAACAGTCTCAATTGATCAATCTTCACGCCTCTTGCTTTTACGAACTCAAGGTTTCAATCACACATACACTTATTTGTTTGTAATTGGGTTTCATTTTGTATGTATTGATTGGTTTTAAGCAGGTTTTGTAGACTGCGGTGGTGTTGATCGGAGATGAAGAGGTTCACTTGGTGGCAATGTCGAGCAAGCAGAAGAAATTTCCGTGTTTTTGGTGCTATGCGGTTCCGTCCGGTTTGTATAATGCTTGTTTGGGGATGTTGAATTTATAGTGTCTTTTCAATTGTGTTTGATCTGGATGAAACTCTGATTGTTGCCAATACTATGAAGTCGTTTGAGGATCGAATTGAGGCTTTGCAGAGTTGGATTGCACGCGAAACAGATCCAATTCGTATGTCGGGAATGACTGCTGAGATGAAACGATATGTTGATGATCGAGCTTTGCTTAATTTCAAAATTTCTCTGGACTACCCAAACCCAAAGAAATTCTCAGACAAACATTTTCAAAGATTCTCTCACCCAGAGAATTTCTCTGGACACCACAACCCAGAGAAAATTCCCAGACAAATATTTCTAGAGAAATTCTCTCAACCCAGAGAATTTCTCTGTACTCCACAACACTATTATTTCAAATATGGATATTTTTCATATACAAATCATTTATGTTTTGTTTGTAGTGTCATTAGATTGCATGTGAATAAGAGTTGAACTACTTTATATGAGCAATTTTAGTCCCCTGGAACTGTAAGCTATGTGAGGGCATAGTATCTTAATTACCAACACTAATAATTTATTATGACACTGAATAATTACATTGAAAGATTACATATGCTTAATAGTCTCTTTCACCTAGATCTTAGACCATGCTGTCATCAAAATTAAACTTTTGAAAATAAAAATAAAATCTGAGGATGTTAGAAAACTTTTAGAAAATAAATTGAAGTATTGAGATTTAGATGAAAAAAGAGGATGATGATGATGATGATAATGATGGGTTGTGTGCGCATGATTATTGTGTGAATTGTTGAATTGTTTTGATAGGTACAAATCTTGGAGTAGAATTGTTGGATAAGCTAAGACATAGGCTTTCTTCATAGAGAAATTTGTGAAGAAAGCCAGAGAAATTCTATGTGAACAAAGTCATAGAAATTTTAATTTTCTTTGAACAAAGCCAGAGAAATTTGTGATGAAGTCAGAGAAATTTTAATTTTCTCTGATTTGAACCCAGAGTAATTCTCTATGAAGCCAGAGAATTTTCTATGAAATATCAGATGCTGTTGGAACATCATACAGTTGCTTCTAGACTTATTTTATTTTAGCTTTATTGTTTTACTTGGTTAATGTTTTAGTTTCATCTATTGTAATTTTAATTTTCGTTTCCATTTGTGTGTAGGGATTATTTGAAGGTTTGAAAGCCTACAGGAAACAAGATGGTAATACAATGGGTTTGTGCGACTTGAAATTCCTTCAGTAAGTCAGAGAAATTCTTTGTAATAGAGCCAGAGAATTTTGTGAAGTCAGAGAAATTTCCTAGATTAATGTACAATCACCAAGTTCTGTTTATAAAAATACAGCTTTACTATAAATAGAGAGAATTTCTCTGGTTTGGAGAAAATTTCTCTAGTTTTGGACCAGAGAAATTTGTGGGTTTGTAGGTTTGTTAGACATGGGTTTAATTGTAGCTCAAATGATTAAATGGCTTGCTATGTTTCCAGGTATGTTTTCATTGTTTCAAGGGGTTTACAAGTGAATTTCTCTGGTTGGTCATTCTCATTCAGAGCATTCTCATTCTGATTCACTTTTTTTTTTTTTTTTTGTGATGCAGAAAATTTCTCTGGTTTAAAGAATTTCTTTGGATTGAATCCAGAGAAATTCTCTGGTGATGAGATTTTCTCTGTGAATCTGTATCCAAGTCATTGAAGCCTCAAACTGCAGATAACAAAAATGAAGTAAACTCTTGTGTAGAATTTGAAATAAATTCAGGAAGTTACAAAGGCTGAAATCTGGACTTGAAGCTCAAATGATTAAATGGCTTACTATGTTTCCAGGTATGTTTTCATTGTCTCAATTGTTATTTTTAATAAACCAAAGAAATTCTCAATTGATATTTCAATAACAAACCAGAGAAATACTCAGATTTTTCCAGAATTTCTCTGGTTCTGGTAAGTTGCCATTGTTATCCCATTCTAATGTTGCTTACATATTACAATGTGGAATTTTTCTAGTTGAATTCAGTTGAACAATGTTGCTTACCTAATGAATCACAGTGATTTGGATGTGAATGAGAAGAAAAGTAGAGAAACTCATCCAGAGAAATTTGGTCCAGAGAAATTTCTCTGGGCCAGAATTTCTCTGACCAATTTTCTCTGCACTGAAATTTCTCTGGACCGAAATTTCTCTGGACCAAATTTCTCTGGACTGAAATTTCTCTGGACTGAAATTTCTCTGATCTGTGAAGGGTATTTTGGTCCAAAAAAAATGAAAAACACGCCTGTCATTAGTGAGGGACCTGAGACATCATTCCTATTTTTGGTGTCCTTTATGCTGTAAATTACTCTTATTAGGGAGCTGAAAAAAAATTCCCCTAAAAAATTCCTTACATGTAGTTCTCTATCTTTTTTTTTTTTTTTTTTTTTTTTTTTTTTTTTTTTTTAGAAATGTTATCTACTTAGAAAAATAGTTAGCAAGATATTATACTTTAAATCTGTCGCACAAAATTAAATTTAATATGATATAAATAAAAATAAATATGATCCTCACATTCTAAGGGCTTGTTTGGTTTGAATTTTAATTTTTTTTAAGTAGAAACTAATTCGATAAAAACAAATATAAAAGAGATATTTTAAAAAATTTAAAAATTATTTCTAACATAACAAAAAATAAAATTATACAAAAATAATAATTTTTTATTTCTTTCACCAAATTAATTTTTAATTTTTTTGAAAAAAATTCTTTCTAAAATCCAAATCAAACATGGACTAGTATATTGTGTAAGGTAGAATTCTTCTTGTTGGTTCATTTTAATATCATTTATTTATTTATTCATTTTGTTCATGAATCACTACAAAAAAAAATTGCTTTTTTGCGACGGCAAAATACCGTCGCAAATACCCAAAACGCCGTCTCAAAAACTTTTTTGCGACGGTAGTTGGCTTTTAGCGACGGTAAGAGGGGGGTCGCAACAAAGGAGGTTGCTACAGGCCTTTAGCGATGGTGTGACGCCGTCGCAAAATATAAGCGACGGCAAAAATACCTTTTAGTGACGGCAAAATACTGTTGCCATTAATGTGTAGAAATTTGAAGTTTTTGAGATGGCGCTGTGGTGCCGTCGCTAAAATGGTTATTTGCGACAGCAAAAATACCGTCGCTAAAATGTTTATTTGAGACCGTAAATATGCCGTCGCTAAAATGGTAATTTGCGATGGTAAAAATACCGTCGCTAAATGGTAATTTGAGACCGCAAACATGCCGTCTCTAAAAATATTATTTGCGACGGTGAAGAATACCGTCGCTAAAGGCCTTTTGTTTCAACTAATTAATAATGCCAATATCTTTGGCGACGGCTATACTACCGTCGCAAAAAACCTAGTTCTAATTTTTTTTTTGAGACAATGTGGTGCCGTCTCAAAAAAAAAAAAAACTATAATAAAATTATTAAAAATATGAAAATTACCTGTATTAAATAAAAATAACTAAAAAAAAACCGATAATTATATAATAATATAAAAATTCCTATATATAAATAAAAATTCATCCATAATTAAAGTATTCTTCCATTCATAACAACACATCAGCAAAATTATCCCACCACATAATGTTGCATAATACATACATAATGTTGTTTACAAATCTAAATAACGTAAATCAAAAATAAAAGTTTTCGTCATGATTTTTCCGTAGGTTACAAAAACAAAAGTTTGTCGCAATCTTCACACGCCTGCATTCCACAAGAAGCAAACTGCTACTCAGGAAATATTTGAAAATAAAAAATAAAAATAATTAATGACAATATAATTATGTGTTAATATTTTAATTACAAAAAAACATAAAAAATTAACTACTATATAATTACAAAGATAGTTAAGTAAACAATTTTGACTAGACAGAAATCCGACCCTAACTCCCAAACCGGGAACCTGATTCGAGCCCTGTCTTCTCCCAAAAGTTTCTCGTGCCTAGGTAGTCGTGTGTGCCAAGTTTCGTGCTAAACCGACGTCGTTTGGTGATTTTGGAGGTCAACACCTCGAATTTAAGTTTCTTAAGAAACTAATTTGCCTAGAATGATATCCGACTCTAACTCCAAAACCGGGAACCCGATTGGAGTCCCGTCTTTTCCCACAAGTCTCTCGTGCCTAGGCGGTCGTATGTGCCAAGTTTCGTGCCAATCTGACCCCATTTCATGCTTTTGGGGCGTCAACACCTCGAATTCAAGTTTCTTAAGGAACTTGTTTGCCTAGAGTGATATCCGACTCTACTCCCAAACCGGGAACCCGATTCGAGCCCCGTCTTCTCTCACAAGTCTCTCGTGCCTAGGCAGTCGTGTGTGCCAAGTTTCGTGCTAAACCGACCCCTTTTGGTGATTTTGAGGCATCAACACCTCAAATTTAAGTTTCTTAAGGAACTAGTTTGCTTAGAGTGATATCCGACTCTAACTCCCAAACCGGGAACCCGATTGGAGTCCCGTCTTCTCCCACAAGTCTCTCGTGCCTAGACGGTCATGTGTGCCAAGTTGCGTGCCAATCCGACCCCGTTTCGTGATTTTGGGGCGTCAACACCTCGAATTCAAATTTCTTAAGGAACTAGTTTGCCTAGACTGAAATACGGCTCTAACTCCCAAACCGGGAACCCGATTAGAGTCCCGTCTTCTCCCACAAGTCTCTCGTGCCTAGACGGTCGTGTGTGCCAAGTTTCGTGCCAATCCGACCCCGTTTGGTGATTTTGGGGCATCAACACCTCGAATTCAAGTTTCTTAAGGAACTAGTTTGCCTAGAGTGATATCCGACTCTAACTCCCAAACTGGGAATCCGATTAGAGTCCCGTCTTCTTCCACAAGTCTCACGTGCCTAGGTGGTCGTGTGTACCACGTTTCGTGCCAATCCGACCCCGTTTCTTATTTTGGGGCATCAACACCTCGAATTCAAGTTTCTTAAGGAACTTGTTTGCCTAGAGTGATATCCGACTCTAACTCCCAAACCGGGAACCCGATTCGAGCCCTGTCTTCTCTCACAAGTCTCTCCTACCTAGGCGGTCGTCTGTGCCAAGTTTCGTGCTAAACTGACCCCTTTTGGTGATTTTGGTACGTCAACACCTCGAATTCAAGTTTCTTAAGGAACTAGTTTGCCTAGACCGAAATACAGCTCTAACTCCCAAACCGGGAACCCGATTGGAGTCCCGTCTTCTCCCACAAGTCTCTCATGCCTAGGCGGTCGTGTGTACCAAGTTTTGTGCCAATCCGACCCGGTTTGGTATTTTGGGGCATCAACACCTCGAATTCAAGTTTCTTAAGGAACTAGTTTGCCTAGACCGAAATACGGCTCTAACTTCCAAACCGGGAACCCGATTGGAGTCCTGTCTTCTCCCACAAGTCTCTCGTGCCTAAGCGGTCGTGTGTACCAAGTTTCGTGCCAATCCGACCCCGTTTCATGATTTTGGGGCGTCAACACCTCGAATTCAAGTTTCTTAAGGAACTAGTTTGCCTAGACCGAAATACACCTCTAACTCCCAAACCGGGAACCCGATTGGAGTCCCGTGTTCTCCCACAAGTCTCCCGTGCCTAAGCGGTCGTGTGTGCCAAGTGTCGTGCCAATCCGACCCCGTTTCGTGATTTTTGGGCGTCAACACCTCGAATTCAAGTCTCTTAAGGAACTAGTTTGCCTAGACCGAAATACAACTCTGACTCCCAAACCGGGAACCCGATTGGAGTCCCATCTTCTCCCACAAGTCTCTCATGCCTAGGCAGTCGTGTGTGCCAAGTTTTGTGCCAATCCGACCCCGTTTCGTGATTTTGGGGCGTCAACACCTCAAATTCAAGTTTCTTAAGGAACTAGTTTGCCTAGACCGAAATACGGCTCTAACTCCCAAACCGGGAACCCGATTGGAGTCTCGTCTTCTCCCACAAGTCTCTCGTGCCTAGGCAGTCGTGTGTGCCAAGTTTCGTGCCAATCCGACCCCGTTTCGTGATTTTGGGACGTCAACACCTCGAATTCAAGTTTCTTAAGGAACTAGTTTGTCTCGACCTATTCACCCAAAAAAGTTTGCCTAGACCGAAATACGGCTCTAACTCCCAAACGGGGAACCCGATTGGAGTCTCGACTTCTCCCACAAGTCTCTCGTGCCTAGGCGGTCGTGTGTGCCAAGTTTCATGCCAATCGGACCCCGTTTCGTGATTTTGGGGGCGTCAACATCTCGAATTCAAGTTTCTTAAGGAACTAGTTTGCCTAGACCGAAATACGGCTCTAACTCCCAAACCGGGAACCCGATTCAAGTCCCATCTTCTCCCACAAGTTTCTTAGCTTAGAATGGAAAGATACATTTTAGCTTAGAATGTAAAGATACATTTTATACCTGATCTTCTGGTGGTGGTGTATATGGATTCTCGTCTTCTGCAGATTCCCTAAATGCCCGATGGCCACTCGATGCATCAGGAGCCTATAATAGTCAATGCATAATGTGTTAATCATATTCGAATTTTATACATAATGTTGTGTGAAAATTTAACTATCAAACAATTTAATTTATATCAAACCAGTCTGTTGGGATCCACACTTGCCCCCTGTGACACAAAGGCCATCATCTCACCTCTCAGCTGCTGTAAATGTGTAGAGAACTCTGCTCGCAGCTCCTCCCTCAACTCATCCCTTAGCTCCGCACGAACCTGCTGGGTGATCTGAACAATAGTCGATGGCTGGGGTGCTGACCGTGATGGCCCAGCACCATCTTTATACACTGCTCTCTGAGGCACAGTTCTCCTGTATGTGCGACAATATTCATGATTGTCATAACCTATCAACTCATGGAAAATGGCATTCCTAGCCTCCAAAGTCCGACAAACCTCCGGTAGCATAGAGAGTTGGCCATTAAACTCATCATATATTAAATAAGACAAACAAGTATATACCAAATTAAGATGGTTGACACACAAAAAATAAAAAATAAACTTTAAATACAATCAAAGGTATTTGGAAACTACCAAGGTCTGGATAACCTCTAGGTCATCTGCTCTACGTGTCATGAGCCAAACATTCATCTTATCAGTAGACTCCCCCTTATTGGTCATCTACATTTTTTTAGAAATATGAAAATTAGAATCCAAATAATTTGCAAATATACAATGTTTATTTATATACAAAAATAAAACAATAAAATATAAACCTCATGCCGTATCTGAGCGAAAGTAGTACGCCCTGTGGTATGAGCTATGCCGTGAGCTCGCCGATTTTTAGCGTTCCTAGTTGCAATTTTCTATAACAGGTTCAACAAATGTAAGTATATAAATATGATTTGTATGTATACATATCATACATATAACTTATTTGTACACCTCAGCATCGGAAGTACGCCAATACTCCACAAGTTCTTCCCACTAGCTTGGCACAATGTGCAAAGGAACATCATCCTTCAGATTAGGATCAGAACTTCTAGGCCTGAAATACTTAGACCTAATCTTATTCTTGTGATCCTTTCATATGCTGTTACAGTTTTTCATGCAGATTGGCTTGTACTCCTCTGGACATATATTCAAATTGTCCTATAAAACACAATTTCAAAGTTTAAATAATAATAACACAATTTTGGAATTTAAATTTTTGAATAAAAATATACTTTTACCTTCACATCCTTCCAGATAGCATCAAGAATATCATCAGGCACAGTGTTCCAGTCAAGAAAAGTAAGAGAAACAATGTTACTATTTCGCACAATAATGCCAAGTTGAGTAGTTAACTTAGACACGTTATCCCCTATTGGACAGTAATTTTCATCAAATTGTATGTTCAACTTTGTACCAGTACGCCACTCCCTAATGCCCTTGGCATATCCTCTACCACGCCTACTCGAGGTTGATGAAGAACTAACATGACCTGCGAGATACAATAAGAATAAACAATAAACAATGATAATAAACAAATGCAAATTTAAATAATGTCAATACAAATCAATTTCTTATACCTAAGGAAGGCTGTGAAGAAGTCGAAGGGTCTGAAAAATACAATGAAAATAAACAAGTTATATGTAATGAGAACAAATAAATATATATTTAAATAATTTTCATACAAATCAAAGCAAATTTATATACCTGCAGATGGCTCATAAGTCGATGACTCTAGTCGGGATGATAGCTGCTGCGGTGCCACTGATGGTGGACGCACCAATGGTAGGCCTAGAGGCTGAGTAGATGATAGCTGTTGTGGTGCCACTGATGGTGGTCGATGCGGTGGCACTAATGGCCCCTCTGATGGCGCTCGCTGTGATGCCTCCTCTAATGGTGGTGCCACTGATGGTGGACGCACCAATGGTAGGCGTGGAGGCTGAGTAGATGATAGCTGTTGTGGTGCCACTGATGGTGGTCGATGCGGTGGCACTAATGGTGCTCGCTGTGATGCCTCCTCTAATGGTGGTGCCACTAATAGTGGTCGCTGCGGTGGCTGGTCAGATAGTGGTGGCACTAGTGGCCCTTCTGATGGTGGTTGATGTGATGCATTCTCTGATGGTGGTGCCGCTGATGTCCTCTTACGTACCACATCGGACATCATGCGTAGGGGATGATCAGGCTTCCTCTTCCTTGCCATAATAATCTGCAAGTGCCGTGACATTAATTGACATTAGAAACATAGAGAATGGTTTTGAATCAACTATAATATGACATTAATTAAACTAATACAATTACAAAGACAAAGTAAATTAAGAAACTAAACATTAACTACAACCTTGGCCTGAATTCAATTATTGATGTTTATTAAATATCAGTCTATTTCCACATCAAGTGTTTTTCCTTCTGCGGCTTCCCTCACCCAACCAACTTCTTCATCACGGAGCATTATGTTTTCTTCTAATTGTTGGCTCATATATGGCTCGATTTCTGGATCAGTTGAATTCATATCAAATAAACCTCTTTGAGACATCTTCACCACTACTTGCCAGTCTGGTTCTAACGGGTCTGCAACATACCAAACTTGCTCTGCTTGGGATGCCAAGATGAAAGGTTCATTGGTAATTTGATCATCTCGGTACAACAAATGATTGAAGTTGACTAACATGAAATTGAAGACATCTTGTATCTTCCCGTGAATGTTGTCAATCCAATCACACTTAAACAACACATGCTTCTTCTCATTGGAATATCGAATCTCAACAATATCTGTCAATTGTCCATAATAGTACACAGACCCCACACGAGGATTCTTGTCTTTCCGACTAGCATAACTTATGGTATCTGCCTTCAAAGCTACACCACAATTTTGTGTGGCTCGACGGTCATCCATGGCCTTTACTCAATACCGAAACCCATTCATTATATACCCATTGAACCTCCTTGCCAGGTTATGAGGACCATTTGCCAATACAGTAATCTCTTTAGAAAATGTGACATCACTAGTCCTTCGCAAAGTTTGAACCTATTTTAAAAAATAAAAATTGTAAAATTTAAAATGTAGTTCGACTTAGGTAAATAGAATCTGTAGATTTAAATACATACATGTTCCTTGAACCAAATGTGAAAAGTTTTAAAATGTTCACGCCGAAGCTGATGATCATTAACACGAGGCATTTTGACCTTAAGTTCTTCAAGGTGTTTGCTGTGTAGATTGAAATTTTATCAAAAAATAAAATTTGGTTCAAAATTCAATGAAACATAATAAAATATTGAGTGAGTGACATAACTTACTTTATGAATGGTTGAACCGCGGATGTATTGAATAAGACATACCGATGAGTTTGTGCCCAAGAAGTATTATCAAGATAAAAGCTTGTGATTTCACCAACAGCACGACCCAGATTATCATTACCCAGATTATCATTACCACTGTAGTTCCTCACGGGTCGATTAGATTTAGTTTCCATATCATTGAGATATTGTGCACAAAAATTCATGCATTCTTCCATAAGATATCCTTTAGCAATTGAACCTTTTGGATGAGCTCTATTACGCACATATTACTTCAAAGTAAGAAGATACCTCTCAATTGGATACATCCATCAAAACTGAATCGCTCCACCTAATAATGTTTCATCAGCTAGATGTATAGGCAAGTGCTCCATTATATCAAAAAAAGTAGCAGGAAATATTTTCTGTAGATGACAAAGTGTTACGGCGATACGATCTTGAATATATTGCAAATCCCTCGCACGATTCACTTTGGAACACAATTGTCTAAAGAAATTGCTCAATTCAATCAAAGGTTCAATTACATTCTTCGGTAACGATCTTCGAATGGCCAATGGAATTAGTTGTTGCATCAAAATATGACTATCGTGGCTCTTAAGACCCCCAATACTTCTATCATGTAAGCGCACGCGACGCGATATATTGGATGAATACTCGTCAGGAACTCTAACTTCCTTCAATACTTTCAAGAACAAATCTTTTTCATCCTTGGTCATCGTGAATTATGCTGGTGGTAAATAAGCTTTATTCGACCCTCTTAACTGCAAATGTAGGGGTTTTCTAATATTCATTTCTTGTAAATCATGCCGAGCATTAACACCATCCTTCGATTTTCCTGCGACCCCTAATATTGTCCGCAACACATTGTCACAAACATTCTTCTCTATATGCATCACATCGAGGTTGTGTCTTATTAGATTGTGCTCCCAATATGGCAGTTCATAGAAGATACTCTTTTTCTTCCAGCTATGGGTGTGATGTCCAGCTTTCTCCTTCTCTACTTGTCTCCTATGCCTCTCCTTAAGGTCATCCCTCTTGTATTAGGTTAAAATGCCCTCAGATTCTAATTGTAGCAGCATCTCAGTTCCAGACAACAATTTTGGTTTGAATCTGACTTCCTGACTACCATCAAATGATACTTTATCCTTTAGGAATTTATGGCCACTAGGTAAAAATCTGCGATGACCCAAGTATGATTGTTTCCTACTATGCTTCAACCAACACGATGTAGTTTCCCTATTGCAACAAGGACATGCATATTTACCTTTAGTGCTCCATCCTAACAAGTTTGCATATGCAGGAAAATCACTAATTGTCCACAATAAAACTACATACATTTGAAACATTTGATTTGTTGATGCATCAAATGTGGAGACACCGTCATTCCATAGTTCTTTCAACTCCTCAATCAACGGTTGCATATACATATCAATCTTGTCACCAGGTCCTTTCGGGCCGTCAATAAGCACAGATAAAATTAGAAATGGTTGTTTCATGCACATCCATGGCGGCAAGTTGTATGGAATGAGTACAATAGGCCAAGTGCTATAAACTATGTTCATCGTCCTGAATGGGTTAAAACCATCAGATGCTAAGCCAAGCCTTACACTTCGGCAATCATTACTAAAATCAATATTCCGACGATCAAAATCTTTCCATGCAAGGGAGTCTGCAGGATGCCTAAAGACACCGTCATTAGTTCATTCCTCTGCATGCCATCTCATTAACTTAGCCGTCTTGGATGACATAAACAACCTCTGCAACCTTGGCTTTAAAGGAAAATACCTCATTTGTTTTGCAGCTATTCGTTTGCCACCGTTGTAAGGACCATTTGAACCACCATCACCATTTGATTTCCATCTTGAACTGTTGCATATGACACATTTATCAAGATTGGCATCCTCGTTTCGAAACAACATGCAACTGTTGGGACATGCATCCCACGTCTCATACGTGAAGTGCAAATCTGTTGTGACCTTTTGAGCTTTATAATATGAGTCTGGGAGTTTCACACCCAACGGGAACGCCTCATTCAATAACTCAAGCAACATGTCAATAGACTTGTCTGTCCATTGATTAAGCACCTTCAGATGTAGAAGTCGAACAATGAATGACAAAGATGTGAACTTCTGACAACCTGGATACAATTCACTTTATGCATCTTGAAGAAGTTTGAAATACTTTGCAGTCTCTGCATTTGGACCGAGCTGGGGTTCAGATGCATGGGCATCAGGCCCCTATGATTCATTACCCTCAACACTTGTACCGACATGTGGATTTCCTATAGCCCCTTGTATCATTCCAACCATATCGTCCCCAATGTCCAAATTAGCCAATGTTTCATTCTCTCGATTACCATACAAAGATACGTAAGATTCCCCATGATTAATCCAATGCTTGTACTTTTTTAAAAAACCATTCAAAATCAGATGCTCTCGTGCACTCTTTCGTACAAGATGGTATCGATTCTCACATTTTCTACACGGACAACTAATCATCAAACCTTCAACCCTATTGGTGTAGGCAAACACAAGGAATTGATCAATCCCATTAATGTATTCCCATGACAGCCTATTTGGCAAATCAATTCAACTCTTATCCATCATTTGTACTTCCCTCAAATGCACACTTCACTTCTTTTGTAATCTTCTCAACAATATATATAAATATATTTAAATGACAGTCATTTTCCACATGCATATGTGTTTCCCACTATTAATTTGCTTCAGGCAAACTTACTGGAAGATATACATCTCACATGCAAAACAAATATGCCCTAGAAAAAAATATAATTACAACAAATGTAAGTCATAATGAGATGTAAGGGTAAAAATATAATTACAAGACATAATATCACATATTAATTATCCTAAGGGAAGAGGGGATTGGTAGCTAAACAATTAATAGCTTTAACTTAGGCACCAACCAAGAATGTCCTTTTCAACCTAGCTCTGTGAATATCTTCCCTGGAGACAAAAGAATGGTACCTAGGTTTTTTTTCCTCTTACATTTTTTTTTAAATCATTCAATTGCTTGCTGTAAATATATATATATATACATCGGAAAAAATTGAACTTTTGCTGTAAATTGAGTTTAAGTGGAGAGACTAGTGAATATGAATGAAAATAATAACAAAGTATTTTATATATAAAGTGAGGGAAACACAACATGAGTGAAGACTTGGCTCAAGAAATTACTCAAGATCCAACTCTAATGACATATTAAATTTTTTAGACATCAAACCCTAACTATATAGACCAAATTTATGTGGCTTAGAGAGACGTTGACTAAATCTTTCATGCATGTGGTCCAGTAGACAACCCAAAGTCTTCCATAATGCATAATTTGGAAAAGTATACAGTCCAAGGCTTTACATGTAACAAGAGACTCCTTTCAATGCAATTCAAAATAACAACTTTGCAAACTAAATTAAATAAGATTCATAAAGTTTTTCAAGGTGGAATTTTTTTTCATTTCATGCCACTTTTATTTATTCAAAGCTATATTGCACATAAATGAGCATGTTAAAACCTCATCTTCTAAAATTAGAATATCCCTCAAAGGCAAAGAAAGCAATGATGACATTGGGAATGATAATATGCAAGATTGTAAAACCAGCAAGAATAAAATAAAATTCATTCTCTATTCTCCTATGTGGCTAAATAACTATACTGATTCTAATAAAAAATTCACTTTAAAAAGATAATACCAAGTATGAAAACTTAATTGGTATTATTCTATGGATTCACATGCTCCAATTAATAAAACCCCATTGCAACTCTTTCGCTAACAGTTTATCTGATATTATAAAAATGGACTATTTCTACTTCAAGAGCAATCTTTCAGTAAAGGAATGGGAGAGATATTGTAATACATATTTACTCATGGGTTCAGTAGCCAAATGATAATAGACAAGCCAAATGGTACCATCAACAAAGAGGAAGTGCTTGAAATTGTAGTACTTAGTTTTACATTTGAAATACCATTTACATAAATGACCATTCATGCATTTGGTTTTTAATTTGCCTTGGTCTATAAGAACGGCTCCAATAAGTAAATAAATAACTCCATGATCTATTGGTTTGAAGCCACTTCAACAAAATTTTGAAAAGCATTTTTACATCTAACCCACTCCACTCCAAAAAATAAAGTTTTGTTTTCTTACTAACTTCCATAGTTTTTTTTTTTTTTTTTTTTTTTTTTTTTTTTTTAATTATTGGACCCAATATTTGACATTGTGCTTTCATCTTTCATCAATTTCTTTGCACATTAGAACCAAGTACATTTATTGGAATAAATATATCATTTCTTTCACATAATTTGTAGAACTTGAATATTTTAATGTCTACAAAGTTAGCCCATCAACAGTGCAGACGTACTCCAATCAACAGTTCATCAACAGTTATGTTGCTTTTTACTCGTACGTCTGCACTGTTGATTGAGTTCTTTATTATCTTCTATCAAAAAAGTTGGCTACATTCCTGATCTTAATTGGGTTTTGCATGAAGAAGAGGATGAGGAGAAAACTAAGAGGCTCTTTAGCCACAGTGAGAAGCTTGCTATTGCATTCGGACTGATCAGTGTGAGTGGTGGGACCCCAATCTTGATCAACAAGAACTTAAGAGTTTGTGGGGATTGCCATGAATTTGGTAAATATGTCTCTAAACTTGTTGGGAGGGAAATAGTGCTCAGGGATAGAAGCCGTTTCCATCATTTTGTTAATGGACTCTGCTCGTGCAAAGACTATTGGTGAAGCATAGGGAATGCTAGAAATTTCCTCTGTTTTGAAGGTCTATATTTATTGGTATGCTTCCAATGAGTGAAAAATAAGCAAGCTTATGAACTTTGGGAAAGCTTGGAAGGATTATTGAGTATCAGCCTTGGACATGAAAAAAAAAAGTCCAACTGTGATCCTGGAAGGTTGAAAAGTCACTGGCTTCTGACTCAAAATGTATATTAACCACTACTAGGCACACCTAGGGAGGTCAGTGATTGTTTTGAGTGTATATACCACCATTGTAAGAGAATCTACAAAATTGTTCTTAAATCATACAATAATTTTCAGAAAGTACCTACACTCTCTTTTTCATGTTTAAGAAATTCACAAATCAATATAAATATCCATGGTTTTTACAAATATTTTCACTAGCTCTGCTCTGAACGAGTTCAGAATGGTAGTGTGCTTTCTTATGTGATGATGTAGATGGATCCTCCCCATTCAAATGTCAAATATTGAGTCCAATAATTAAAAAAAAAAACTATGGAAGTTAGTAAGAAAACAAAACTTTATTTTTTGGAATGGAGTGGGTTAGATGTAAAAATGCAATCAACAGTTCATCAATAGACGTACTCATAGGTTAGAGGTCCGATTCTCTTCACCTATGTGTTATGTTTCTTGGATTTGGGGCAAGAGTTACTCCAATCAACAGTGCAGACGTACGAGTAAAAAGCACAAGAACAAATACTTACTTTATGAATGGCCGTTCACAGTCGCTCGTCACTCGTCATTCACAGTCGCTGCTGCTCGTCACTTCGGTGAAGGCCGTCGTTCACCCTCGTCAATATGCGAAGGCCGTCGTTCACCACTATTTTGATTTTGAATGATTTTGATTTGAGGATTTTGGGGATTTTGGTTCTAATAGTTGGATCAATGGATTGGGATTTTGGGGATTTTAGGGATTTCGGTTTCAGATAGATTTTGATTTGAGGAATTTGGGGATTTTAGGGACTTTGACCGCAAATGGGATAGAAATAGCGGGATATCAAATATTCATTTATTTGCGACAGCATATTTCAACCATCGCAAATGATCATAATTAACAAATGAAACGACGTCGTTTTACCCATAGTTTTTTGCGATGGGCTTCTGCCGTCACAGATGGTCCACCATTTGCGACAGTAACTTCTTACCGTCACTAAATAATACGTTTTGCGACGGTATACCGTGCGTCGCCAATGTTCCTGCAATTTTCTTTGACAATCATTAGCGACGAAATCAGCCCCGTCACAAAAGGCCATTTTTTTCTCGACGACAGATATACGTCGTCTCAAAAGACTTTTTTGCGACGGCAGTCACCCCGTCGCAAAAACCTCTGTGTTATTTGCTAGGTTTTCTTGTAGTGAATCTTCCTTGGTTCTTATTCATGAATTTTATCTTGTTCATGTATGGAGATTCATTGCTTTGGTTTTGTTCATGAATTAATATTAATTATAATTCATGAACTTGGTGGTGGATTCATGTTTGGTACATTCTCCCTTTTCTCTAGGTTCTTGGCCATTATTATTGTTGATGTATTTTGTAATGTCCTTAAGGCCTATAAATAGTTCTCTCTTCTACTCTTCTCTTCAACAACAAATCAACTCACCAACTATTTTCTATACAAGAGAGATTACTAGCAAAGAAGGGTGTTTTTCTTGGTGGAGCTTTAGGTTCACCATCTTGTGCAAAGTTGGCTTGAACCATACGACAAGTGGTCGGGCTATTGTATCCTGGAGGGGACAGGTCATAGTTTTGTGACTGCTGCATTGGTATTTTGGGTTCTTCCAACCGCAGTGGGCTTGATCTCCATAAAGAAAATGAGATATCCGTGCCTCAACCTGATCTATTTGTATCTCTTTTTCTTTGCATTATTTATCAATAAAATATATTTTTTCTAGTATTTTCCCCAACACTTCTTCATAGAGAAAGCGAGATGATGTGTCATTTCCTTAAAAACTAAAACGTTAGTGATCACCCTCGACCAGGGTTAGTCGAGAGGACCCTCCGACAGTCAAGTCAGAATACTGTTTGGCCATAAATCTTTGTATTTAAAATAGGATTCTTGGATTACCTCTGATCTGTCCTCTTTGCTTCACCTGCTTCGCTTTTTCTAATTTTCCTAACTTGAATCTCATCCGTTGAATCAATGTTTGATCCGAGGGTTCTGCCCATACCTAGCTTTGGTCGAACAAGTGGCCAAGTTGCTTTTGCCTTTGATCATTGGATCATCCTCTTATAAACGACTTAGATTATGTTATATGTTAGTGGCCAACTTGTCAAACGTTATATTTGTCAGATCAAGTTGATTAGATAAACTTACTGTCTAATAGACTTGACCTATGCTCTTACATTTGCTGTCTGATATTTCCATCATTGAATGAAACTAAATCCGTTGTTTCTCTTTCATTTTGTGAATCCTTCTTCTAAAAGGATATTTACATACTTGACCGTCCCCTATGCTTTTTGCTAGTAACTTTTGATAAACTTTTTAAAAAGCTCATTTGGACCTGCTCTTTTTTTTTTTTTTTTTGGCCCATCGCGTAATTAATTTGGACTTTGACCAATCTTATCCCCCCACATATGTCATTTTCCTCACTTGAATGCACTTAGCCTCGGTTCACTGAAATGTTTTCAAGCTCATTATACATCCTGTATTCATCAATAACTAAATTAACATTAATATAACAAGGCATTGCTTTTTTAGTTTAAAAATTAGATTTATTTTTCAAATCAAATGATATGATAATCAATTAGAATATTTAAAACAGCTCTCTTTTATATATTTTCTCTAATTATCAATCAATTATTTCACTTATATATTATTAAATCTAAAAAATTTATTTAGATATCATTTTTCATATTTAAGAGAGAGCAGAATATGATATAATATGATCTAAGAATCAGTTGTTTTCAGAAGTAGAATGGAAAAGATTCGTAGTAAGGAGATTAATAGTGAGGAGATTGTTAGTAAGGGAATTAAGCAAAATTGTGTTTGTTTTGATAGTAATTGTTGGTGTAGGGATTGTTAAATTATTTTTATATGAAATAATAAATCAAATAAAAAAATACAAAAACATTAAACATTAATATTCAAAAAAAAATGTTCAACATGTAAAAAATAAAAAAAAAATAAAACTATGAATCAAAACTTAACAAAAAATATAAAAAAATTAAACATTAATATTCAAAAAAAATACCCAATATTATGTAAAAAAATTTTAAAAAATAAAAATAATTAAAAAAAATAGTCCGACGAATTATTTTTCTAATACCAAGTGCTGTAGGCCTATCCAAATTCCCTCACCAAAGAAATTTATAATCCAAAGGAGATTACGAATCTCCTCTCTATCTCCAAAAATAAACACAAAAATAATGAATATTATCTCACTATTAATTTTAATCTCCTCCTATAACCCCCAAACAAACGGGCCTAAGAGAAATCAAGCTATTGTCAACGGGGAATTCTGATTCAAAGTTTCGAACCATCTTTTCATCATTAGAAAAAGAAAGAAATGAAAAAAAAAATTCATCTGACGTTAAAAGTCTCTCTGTATATCTTATGTGGGTGTATATAGGGAGTTCGGATCCTCGGCCGCACAAGCCTGCGGCCATCCCTGCGACACCCCCAAAACGACGTCGTTTTGGGGGAAATTTCAATTTAAAAAAAAAAAAAAAGCAGAACAGAAACCAGAGAGGAGGGGAAGAAGAGAGAGAGAGGAAGGGAGAAGAAGAAGGTATATTATCCCAGTCCAAATTGTAAACTCGATCCAAATTCTCCACAATAGAAGATATATTATCCCACCTATTGTTAACCAAAAAGATCTCTCCATTGGAACTCACATTAATATGACTATTTAGTAGCGTTTCAAACCATCCACTCCCAGATCTCTGCATTGAGATAATGACAAAGAATCGTACGGGATTACAAGCACATTCAGCCCTGGAAACAAATCAAACCATAACTTAGTCAAACCCTAAATCTAAATGAAACCCAAATTCAAAACCAACAACAACAACAATAATTCACACTTACCTGTTAAAGGTTTTGGGTTTTGAGTAATGCAAGTAGGGAATTTGGGATTTATCGATGCCATATTCACAACAAGGCCTCTCGATGACTTCAATGTTAGCAAATTCAGTCTTGGTGTGGGTTTCTGATTGTTTTACACAGATTGAGCAGATATAAATACCGCATACCATTGTGATTACTAAAACTATCAACCTTAGCAATACTGGAGATTTCTTGGGACTCTTTATGATGAGAGTATCCTTCTTCTCCGAACAGGGAGAAGAAGAGGGGAGAAGAAGGGAGAAGAAGAGGAAAGAGGGTGCCGCCGCAGTCGCCGGTGGCAAGGTCGAAGGAGCAGCCGTGGCAACTCCAGATCCGGTCGAACCAGGCGAACAGTCTCTGAACAGAGATTCCTCCATCTTGGGGTGGACGATGGAGAGGAATTTCTTGGAGCAGAACTTGCTGAAGTGGCAAGTGGGTAAGATTCCGAGTGGAGGAGAGAGGAGAGGTGGCAAGTGGGTAAGATTTTGGTCCGTCCTCTCCCTCTTCTGCAACGACCTCGGCGGCTCCCTTCCCGCCACCCTTCTTTTTCTCCCTTCTTCTCCCCTCTTCTTCTCCCTTCCTCTCTCTCTTCTTCCCCTCCCCTCTGGTTTCTGTTCTGCTTTTTTTTTTTTTTTTTTTAAATTGAAATTTCCCCCAAAACGACGTCGTTTTGGGGGTGCCGCAAGGATGGCCGCAGGTTTGTGCGGCTGAGGATCCAGACTCGTATATAGGATCTGTGAGTCTGTTTGGGGCGGTTGGCTGTGAACTGTGATGGTCCTCCCTAAGGGGTTGCTTTAGAGGCCTCATTAAAGGGTCAGGATTGATTAGATTGCTAAGACATAGATGAGATGATAGTTCCATATGTATATCTATCAAAACAATGTTGTGTTGTATATCTCTGGAATGACTTAGCCCCGGTTTGGTTTTTTTGGGGCTAAAAAATCATAAACTGACCCCCAAAAAAAAAAAAAGGTTAAAAAAGCTAAAAAGATAAAAAAAATCACAAAAGAATAAAAAAAAATTGTCATTTCAAAGCTAAAAAGTCAAATAAGAAAACCAAACAAACAAAAAAATCTCAGGCTACAAAAATTTAACAAGTCAGAAAGCCAACTTAAAAAGTCATTGCCAAACGACTCCTTAGACGCTCTTCGTTTGTTTTTCGCTATCACAATTCATTTTAGATTGTGACAGATGAACAGTGAAGATGGCTTATATTTGTTTTGGTTTTAGAGTTCTGGATTCATAATTCCTTCGGATTACATAGGCCTTGGCAAGAGATATTAGTAGTCTGGGCTGTGAGAAGGTATTAGCAAAATAGTCCGTTCGAATTGGGTATTACCAGACGTCGGCTCGGAAATTCGGTTGGTCAACTGTTCAACTGCAATTTTTTTTTTACTTGTTGGGCATTTTTTTAAACATTAATGTTAATATTTTTGTATTTTTTGTTAAGTAAAAATTATACTTTTATTTGTTTTATTATTTATATTTATTTTATATAAAAATAATTTAATAATTCTCACACTAACAATTATCATCAAAATAAACATAATTTTACTAATTCCCTCACTATTAATCTGTTTACTAACAATCTCTTCACTATTAATCTTCTCACTATCAATTCTCTTTATTCTATTTCTAAAAACAAACGGGAAGCAGAGATTGAGCTGAGTTTGTCTAAGGTAGCAAGCATTTTTCATTTATATATATATATAGGAATCTTCACCAACCCCCACCGCGAGAAACAAAAATATACAGATCTCATGGCGTCACCATCTTCCCCAATCAAAAACACACAGAGAGAGAAGAAGAATAAAAAAATAAAAATAAAAACTTGAGAGGCCTGCGGACTACTTTCTAACCCCTCCATGACATGATCTGGTAGGTTATCAAAAAAGTAGAGGTTCAAAAAAGAAGCAAGTCTTGTTTGGCTAAAAAACAAATTCATTCATGTATTCCTCAAAAAAAAAAAAAAATCATTCATGAGAATAAAATAACTGCGCGTGGAATGCTACGCTTTTGTTCAGAAAATTGACTATTTTAACTAATTTTTAAATTTTTTTTTGATTATTTTATAATATGAAAAAGAGTTATGTTTGAAATGATTTGTGAATTTTTTTAAGTTTAATAAATAGTTATGAGAAACAAGTGAGTGATTAATTGATATGTAAAATGTGATGTTTAATCTTATTAAATATTTTAATCTTTTTTTTACCTTTATTATCATTTTAGCCAAAATCTATCATCCTAAACACCACTTACAAACATTTACACAATTTTCTTCACCGAACCTTCGAATGACGTGACAAGAAACCAACTCTTTTTGGGCAATGGGAAACTAATTTGTTTTCAGTATTATTTAGTGGGCCTTTTATTAGATTGGCATTAATTTGTTATGTACTTGATGCAACTTTACATTGATAAGCAATGGCAAGTGCCTGGAGGGGTGGATGTAATGGGACGAGTTCGGATCCTCGGTCGCATTTTTTTGCGACTTTTCTTGCTGCTTTTGTTAAAATGACATCATTTTGTTTAGTTTTTTTTTTTTTATCAAAATTTGAGTTTGCCTGCCTTTTCTTTTCACTTTCATCTTCGTCTCTATTTAGCCCTAATAGAAACGAGAGGCGCAGCTGGACAAAGAGAGAGAGAGAGACAAACAGACGATCTGCAAAGACGGAGACAGAAACGAACTGAGAGGCGACGAACTAAATGAGAGAGAGAGGCGACGAACGGAGAGGCGATGGGAGCAAGGCAAGGCGAGACGAGGGAACGGAGAAAAGGGTTTTCTGTGAAGGCACTGATTCTTTAAATGAGACTAATAAGTACCCAAGATTTGTCCACTATTAACTACCCACTGTTAGTGATCTATGGAGTTATAGAGTTATACTTAGCATTTCTTTGTAGTAATTGAATTTAGTGAGGAAGTTATTATGAGTTGGGTATTCAAACTAATCTAGCACTTGTACAGATATATGTTTCAGAAAAGTTGTTCTGGCTTTTTTTTTTTTTTTTTTCTTTCACCTAGTGTTTGTTTAATTTTTTATTTGTAATACGATATTTTATATTTACAAATTGTCTTACATGTGAATGATATGAAAGATTCATTTCCTTCCTACTTACAAGGATTTTCTATTGAAAAGCATTTTCCTCATCTTCTGGGTTTGTCCTCAATGCTTGAAATTCCAGAAATTGGAGCTAAAAGTTGATCTAAGAAGACTTTGTGACATTTGTCTTGAGCTTCATCTCTCTTCTCTGTTATTGCCAACACACACACACACACACACACACACAGAGGGTTGATGGTGGAATGTAGACAGATGATGTGGGTATGGAGAGTTATTTGTGAGTCCCTCCCTTTGAAGTTTGGACTTTGATTTGGTGTTTGTTGAGTGAGAGAGAGAGAGAGAGAGAGAAGGTTGGGGGAAGGGGATGGTGGAGCTAAAGGGTAGTGAGTGGGTATAGGTAAACGAAAAGGGGCTGGAAAAAGAAAAAAAAATCAAAACGACGCCGTTTTTAAAGCGCGACAGGGAGGGCCGCAGGATAGTGCGGCTGACGATCCGGACTCGTAATGGGACAGAATGGAAACTATTATATTTTTAGATTTGCTTATGAAAAGGCTATGCACTAAGTGGTTTCACAAGGATCGTATGCAATCCAAAGTGCTCTATTCATCGTTGATTATTGGCAACCGAATCTTATTCTTGATCAAATGAGAGTAGTGTGTTTTGCGGTTTGGGTAAGGTTACACGGTTCACCATTAGAATCCCTTACAGTGGAGGTTGGGTTCCAGTTGGGTCAAGTCTTAGGGTAGACTATGATGAAGGAACCCCACAAAATATTCAGTTTTTGCAGATTCAAGTGAGGATTCCTACGGATCAACCTCCTATTAGTGGTTTTTTTCTTCAATGCCAAGATGGCGAAGATCGTTGGACAGAATGCTGTTATGAAAGGATTTTCAAAATTTTCCATAATTGTGGCAAGATCGGGCATACGTTTAATCAGTGTGACAGTCCTTTTGAAGTGGCTCAAGAATATATTGATAATCAATTAGAACAGATTAGTCGTGATTGAACTCGATGATCTTAACACAATAAGATCAGCCATTGTATACAGCAAGCTTACGAGCTTTTGTTTATCGAGCGAATAGGAGAAAATCGTCGATGGTTAGGAAGGAAGTCACACCATTGCAAAATCTAGAGCCAGTTCCTATGAAAGGTCTTACGACGGCAGAAAGTGAGCTAGTCTTGTTGGGCATCCCAGTGCAGGAGATTTGAGAGAGCTTGGATGAATTTGTCTCTACATGGGAGCATAATTAGGATGTTGGTCTTCATCATGCTGCACTGCAAGACCAATCGGGGTAGACGGACATGGGGTAAGGTGGAAGCACTACACCAGCAGCCTCGCTGGTGGACATATCATTAGTGACATCGGAAAGGGCGATAGTATTGGATTCCGTGTTTAAGAAAATCTCGTTACAACTCAACTAGATTGTTAGGATGGGAGTTGATGTCATGATGGCGCATGAGCAGGCTAATGAATGGTGGAATAAATGGTCTTCAATGCTCCAGTCAATTGGAATTGATGCTAGTAAATGGCTGTTATCAAGTGAGTCTCTTTGTATTGAAAAAGCTGAGGAGCGAGGCGATGCTAGTGGTATGATGGATTTTCAAATGGAACTCTTAATTAAAGATCTAGCCCTAGATTCAGAGTTCAGTGGGCTGATTGAATGGGAATTGGGCCAAAAACAAGCTAAACTAGAATTCAGTTAGGTTAGACCAAGATAACAACGTGGGCCCAAATGTAATATTTCCTGAAGTGGACCTAAGCCTCAATTTGGGCCGTAGTATAGGCCTAGTGGTGATTAAAGAACCAGAGTAAGACCATAGACCCATAAAAGCCCGATTAAAAGTAGATTAGACTAAAGGTAAGAGGCAAGGTTGAGGCCTGGAAACAATCAAGTGGTGAAAGTTCATTTGATGAGAATGAGACCAACCCACTCTTCAGGTTAAGAGCTTTGAATAAGGCACATTTGAATGAAGAGGGTACTTTGAGGGGAAGAGTGGATACAGAGAAGGAAAGAAATCTGACGGCGAATAAAGTGTCACCTACTCGTGTTATGGTCCCTCAAGGGTGTAGAAGGAGACGATAGGTGAAGGATAAGTCTGTTGTGAGGCGTTTGAGGAATAAGTATGTGAGATGGCACTGGATATCAGGGCACGTAGGGTACGAGCTGTCAATAGGCAAGCAGATAGAAGATCTTCACAGAGAGGGTTACGTACTGGGAGGAAAAGGAAGAGGAAAACTCTCTGGTGCATTTTAAAGGTTCCAATGCTAGGAAATTACCTTGAGCGACAGCGGCTGAGAGGGTTGCTACATCGAAGAGAAAAAAGGGTTTGCTGAAGGTGGTTTCGCAAGAAGAAGATAGACCAGGTAAGAAGCATTGTTCAAACTCGGAGGAATATGTCCCTTGTTTGGATAGGAAATGGGACAAAATTCATCCCGATGATTTCTTTTTGGAATTTGAGACTGCATTGTTGTTGAATTTGATTTTGGACTCGGATAGCTCGAACTCTCTCAGATTTTTGGAGAAGGTTGTCCCCAAATAACCTCCTCAATCACCATGAAGCTATTAAGCTAGAACTGTCAAGGGATGGGTCACCCTCTGACGGTTCGAACAGCTAGATCACTAACCTGATTTAACTTTTCTTATGGAGACTAAAATAGAAGCTAAGAAATTAGAATGGTTAGGATTAACAATGGGGTTTTAGTACTGGACGGGGGTTGATAATGAAGGGCGAAGGGGTGGTCTTTGGACAGCTTGGGATGAATCTTAGGAAATTCGGGTTTTGGTATGAACAGCGCACTTCATTGGTTTTTTTAGTTTTAGAAGAATGGAAATCGAATTGGGTGATTATTTTGTTCTACGGGCAACCAAATGTATCTTTACGACTAGAAATTTGAAGCCAGGTATCCATATTTATTGAAACTATTATTCAATAGATCGTTATGATTAGAGATTTCAATCAAGTTCTGTATTCTCATGAAAAACAAGGTAGAGTAGTAGACCTATTCCAGGAGCCAAGGATTTTATGAGTTTATGAATGTTCATGGTTTGATCGATTTGCCTTCGCGTGGGGTTCAGTTCACATTGACTAATAATTGGAAAGGACATAATGTGTCTTATGAAACGGTTTGTAACGCCCGAAAATAAATACAATAATCCATCCACAATATCAATAAATGACAACAACGATAAAGTAATTATCTTCCATTAAATCCAATTGAGTTTACAAAAGGGACACATATGCGATATACATTCATAATGCCTGGCCCTGAATCTATAGCATATGTTGCCAACCAAAGAAAAGAATGGAAGTTAAACAGATAACAGATGCCCAAAGGGCTTATAGCTTTCCAAGACGATGCTTGGTTGCAACAAAAGTAGACTTAAGTTCAATACAGTCAAAGCCCTAGGCTTGTACAAAATAAATACAATAAATACACAAAAAAAAACTCTCGCTCCAAGTCCTTCCAAGCTATGTCATCAGCACCTGAAATGTTTTTTCCACGTAGGGTGAGCCAAAGTCCAATAGAAATAATCAAATACAGTATATAAATCTTAACAAAACTATAACGTGAATGCATATGCAATGCTCATGTCAAAACTTTTTTATACGTCTTTACAAAACTATGCAATACCAAGTATATATATATATTGACTCATAAATCATTTCCATTACATTAGAAAATGAGGCAGTGAATCACATTCTAGAAATTTCAAAACAATACTACCTTTCCCAGAAATTTCGTCTAGAGGAAACCGTAAGCCGGGACCTATGTAAATGTAGGCTATACAAACACTACTATTGCCATTCACGAAAATTTCATCCGTGGGATTGGCACCTTTGTATACATGCGATTTTCGAGATTTTCACCTAAGACACACAAGCCAACTTGTTTAATGTAACAATAATTCCTTTACTAGATTCACCCATTTTCTCAAAACAGTAACATTTTCAATATATAAGTGTAGGATAATACTCAATGCCAATGAATGAGGAAATAGTTTCAATTCTTCTAATTCACATGTAATTTCTACAACAATCATAGTTATCCTCCACCGATAGCCCCAAACAGATATTTCTAAACAGATAATTTATATTCCATAAAGATGACTTTCCAAATTTCAAGAGGTGAGTGATAATACATATCCAACTCTACCATCATCATCAATACCAATCCAATTTCTTAATTTCAACATCAATTTCATTATTTATACAAAACCAACATTTGAGGCATTTAGGGAAAAAATCTTACTTTTTTCAAAATCATCATTTCCATTCAACTCAACATTATTTCCAACATCAAAATCATTTCCAAGAATCTATTTGAAAAACCCCCCTTTTGATTTTTATCCAAAACCCTAGATTTGTTCCAAATCTTTCAAATTCACAATATGGTCTAGAAATGACAAATAACTAAGTTAAAACTCATAAAAAAAAAAAAAAAAAGTGTGAAAAGTATCCCTACCTCAAGCTAGAACACGAGCGAGAGAGTGAGGAAACCCAAAGACGCCAAAAACCAACTTTGCTCCAGTTAGAATGAAGCCCACGTTGAGCTCTAACTTTTTAACAAAGGCACACGAGTGAAAAGATCAACAGATCAAGGTATATTTGAGGGAAATAGGTGAGTCTTAGAGAGAGAATGTGAGAGATATTAGGATTTTGAAATGTTTAGAGAGAGAGAGAGATGAAAAAGTGACTTAAAATGAGTTGTTTACGAACTAATATACGCACAGTTCGCTTGAGCACAAGATGTATAGCTCTAGTAACCAGACACAATAAGTTTTATCGCTCAAGTGTAGAATACAAAATCCCAATATTTTTGTAGACCAAGGTCGTCGCTTGAGCGCAAGAAGCTTTATTCGAGCGAAGAATACAAACTCTCAATGTTTTTTCAGATTTGCAAAAGTACTGGAGGTTCACAAAGACCGCTCGAGCGCAAGAAGTTTCGCTCAAGCGAAGGGACCAAAATCTAGGCAACAAAAGTTTGAAAAACAAGTTACCAACCTGTTCCAAACGTAATCAACACATCCTAAAAGCCAAACTCAAAAAGATATAAGGAGAAACAAGACATGAATAACTGTATATGACAATGAAACCAGGATCCAAAATATCAAATGGGTCGGGTTCAAACCAGAAATGCTATAACCTCTCCCCTTAAGGAATTTCGTCCACAAAATTTAAACCAAACATTAAAACCAAGGTTTAAACCAATTAAAACAGTGATAACAAATTATAACCAACACCATGACCCACCCACCGGTCATCTTCTCTCATCAACATAATAAACGATTTTCCAATACTGAATATACAATTCACATTTTCAAAATATATACAATGCTTATATTTCATTAATATAACAAGGTTTTTCAATACATGCTCAAATATTAACAAATAAATCCAAGTATTTCTCACGAACTTCTGCCTTACGCTCTCAAGTGGCCTCCTCAACCCTGTGGTGTCGCCACAGCACTTTTACCAAAGGAATCGTCTTGCCTCATAAGACTTAGTCTCGAGTATCTAAAACTCTAATCGGTATCTCCTCATACGAGGCATCTTCGTCAACCTCTAACTCAGTTCAATCTAACACGTGTGATGGATCCAGCTCATACTTTCAAAGCATATAGATATGGAACACGTTATGTACCCTGGAAAGCTGTTGCGACAAGACCAAACGATGAGCTACCTCCCCAATCCACTCTAGGATCTCAAAAGGCTCAATAAACTTAGGAGACAACCTCTCACTCTTCCCAAACCTCATAAAATCCCGTCTAGGTGATATCTTCCAGAAGACGTGATCCCCCACCTTAAAGGACAATGGTCTTCTCCTACGGTCAGCATAGCTCTTCTAATGACTTTAAGCCATAACCAACCTTTTACGGATAAGTGCAACTTTCTCCATCATTTTCCGAACTAACTCTGGACCCAACATTGGTGCATTACTCACCTCGGCCCAACACATGGGGGATCTACACAGTCGGCCATACAAGGCCTCTAACGGTGCCATACCAATACTCGACTAGAAGCTGTTGTTATAAGCAAACTCCATTAAGGGCAAGTGCCTCTCCCACGACCCCTTAAAGTCAAGGACATAACCTCAAAGCATATCCTCCAAGATCTGAATAGTACGCTCGGACTGCCTATCGGTCTGAGGATAATAGATGGTACTGAAAGTCAACTTAGTGCCCAAGGCATTCTGTAGGCTTTGCCACAACTGAACCATAAAAGGCAGATCTCTTTCCGAAACAATAGTCACAGGGACCCCATGAAGTCGAACTATGTCCCTAGTGTAAAGGTCAGCTAGATAATCTACTGAGTTATTTGTGTGCATAGGTGCAAAGTGTGCTGACTTGGTCAATCGGTCAACTACCACCCAAATGGCGTCATTACCCATTGAGTCCTCGGAAGACCCACAACAAAATCCATCGTGACATGCTCCCACTTCCACTCAGCTATAGGCAAGGGTTGCAACAAATCTGTTGGCCTCTGATGCTCGACCTTCACTTGTTGACAAGTAAGGTACTTCGACACAAACACGGCTACATCATTTTTTATCCCTTTCCACCAAAACTGACAACTAAGATCGTTATACATCTTTATGCCTCCTGGATGCACCGCAAGGCATGAATGCTGAAACTTTTGAATTACTTCCTCTCGGTAAGACTCTAGCACGAAAAAGACGATCAAGGTATCTAACACTCGAGTCAGAATATACATTCAAGCCTTTCTCTACCTTTCCACTAAAGATCTTCTCCCACTAAAGATCTTCTCCCGAAGGGATTCTACCTCAAGGTCATCCCTCTGTGCTTCTATAACTTGGCTCACAAGTGTAAGTTGTGTAACTACTGAAAACAAAGCGGCAGACTCAATGAACTTGCAACTCACCAATAGCACCCAACAGCATTACCTCAAACTTCTCACTATACAGGTAATGCCTCCAAATCTTCAAAGCAAAGATCACGGCTGCTAGTTCTAGGTCATGAGTGAGGTACCGCTCGTGTGTTTTCAATTAACGTGAGCCATAAGCTATTACCCTTCCCTCTTGGATCAAAACACAACCCAAACCTTCTCGTGAAACATTATAATACACAGAATAGCCTAAACCCCTCTCTGGAATAATTAACACTGGAGCAGTAGTAAGTCTAATCTTAAGCTCTTGAAATGATTTCTCACAAGTCTCACTTCACACAAATTTGATCCCCTTCATCGTCAGTCTAGTCAATGATGAGGCTAACCTAGAGAAATACTCCACGAACAGACAGTAATACCCAGCTAACCCCAAGAAACTACTGATCTCAAAAGTATTCTTAGGCTGTTCCCAATCTCGTACTGCTTCTATCTTGGATGAATCTACAGTCACCCCTTCCCTGGATACCACATGGCCTAAGAACTTTACTTCTCTCAACTAGAATTCACACTTTCCGAACTTAGCATATAGTTTGTGGACTCTAAGCAACTCAAGCACAACCTGTAGGTGTTTCTCGTGTTCCTCCTCGGAGGGTAAGTAAATCAGGATGTCATCAACAAAGACGACTACAAAACAGTCTAAGAACTCACGGAATATTCGATTCATTAGATCCATAAACACGGCTGGTGCATTGGTTAACCCAAAAGGCATCACTAGGAACTCATAATAGCCATACCACATACGGAATACCGTCTTCTGGATATCTTCCTCCCTTACCCGCAACTAGTGATAACCCGATCTCAAATCTATCTTTGAGAAACAACAAGACTCCTTCAACTAGATAAACAAATCATCTATGTGAGGCATTGGGTACTTGTTCTTAACAGTTACCTAGTTCAACTTCCGCTAATCAATACAGAGTCGCAACGCACCGCTTTTCTTTTTGGCAAAGAGAGTCGATGCTCCTCAAGGCGAAGTACTAGAGCAAATGAAACCCTTATTTAGCAATTCTTGGAGCTGAATTTTCAACTCACTCAATTCAATGGGTACAAATCTATATGGTGCCATAGAGATCAGTGTCGTCCCAAGCACTAAATCAATAGAGAACTCAGTCTCACAGTGAGGTAGTAAACTAGTGAGATCCTCAGGAAAGACGTCCGGGTATTCACAAATTACCCTTGGCAAATCAACTCGGACTTCGTCACACTCACTACCCAAGAAGTTTGTAAAAAGACAACTAAGCTCACTCTGACCTCGCAGATCACATACAAACAATGAAGCTCTATCGGCTCTGTCCCTCATGAAATAAAAACAATCACCGCTCAAGGTACATACAGTAACCCTCTGACGGTAACAATCTATGATAGCCCGATATGATGAAAACTAGTCTATACCTAATATAGCATCAAAACTCGACATGTCAATCAACACAAATGCAAAAGGAAGTCAGCAACTGGCAACCTCTATCTCACAACCCCGACACCCCCTATTCCAAGACAATCTCACCACCAATAGGTGACTCTACACTAAGTGGGGATGCTAACCGAGCCAATTCTAACCCCAAGGTTGATGCAAATGCAGACGAAATAAAAGAATGGGATGCACCCATATCAATCAACACATTGGCAATAGAACTGCATAACAAGAAAGTACCTCTCACAACTGAAGGCGTTGGGACTAAGTCTGGCCTAGTAATAGCATACACACGCCCTGAAGGTCTCTGCTCTACCTACTCACCCCTCAGAGCATACGTCTAATGCACTGACTGAGCCGAAGAGGCCTCTTGATTGGCCCTCAAGGCTTGTGCTAACTGCTCAGGCTGGTGGCTTTATGTCTACCTCAAACCAGATGCACCAGCTGTGCTACTCAAATGAGGGCAAAATCTTTTTATATGCCCTGACTGCTCACACTAATAACAAGTGGGTGGCTGCACTCTTCCCTAACTCTATCTCTAAGAACAAACCGCATACGGCACAGACTGTTGCTCTCTTCCTACCTGCGGACAAGCTGGAGACTTGTGACACAATTGACCACACTTGTAACAAGAGAAACCTCCCAGATTACCTCTCCCTGAACTCGAACTCGGCACAGGAAAGGTAGATCTAGGCTGTGCAGCCTGAGACTGGTATAGAGTGGGACCTCTCTGCCCGTACTATCCCAACTCTCCCCCTGAACCTCCTAACTCCTCTTGAAGCCCCTCATCCACTCCTCATCTGCCTGAACTATGGTCTTAAGATGAGTTGCCGCCTGTACTAGGCATCCATAGCCCCTAATCATTTACCTAGTTACCTTGAAAAGAAATCCGATCCTCAACCTCTTCTCGAACTCTATACAACGGCATTCCTCTATAGCCACGACTTCTGGTGCAAATCTAGAGAGGCTAGTGAAAGTTGCCTTAAACTCGGCTACTGGCAAACTAAGTTGCTTGAGTTTTAGAAATTGGTCTCTCAACTTCTCTCAAGCAGTGGGAGGCAAGAACTTATCTTGGAAGGCATTGACAAAGGCCTCCCAAGTCACCCTAATGCACTTACGCTCATACTTCCACCATTGACCCGCATCTCCCTTCAATTGGAAGGATGCCAAGGTCACCCTTAAATCATTGTCCTCGATGCCAAGTATCTCGAATGTCTTTACCATTTGTTCTAGCTACTCATCTGCCTTTAATGGCTCCTTCGGATCACCCAAAAACTCGTCCGAATTAGACCAAAAGAACTCTCTCTTCAAGAAGGTTGGCCCTGTTTTAGCAACTTGGACCTGGGCTTGATTATCAGCTCTGAGAATGTCCATGGATTTCAGCAAAGCTCCGGCCATTTCACGGGCCAAAGCGCCCATGGCCTGCTAACTAACTAGTTCAACCACATTGGCCTAACCAACCCCTTCTTCTTGGGCCGAAATCTCATCCAATAAAGGCATCTCATGCCTTCTAGGCCTACCACGCCTACCACCACGACGTCTACATCCCAACATCCTAATGAAGGTAACAAAAGATATTAGCACATTTACAAATGTGCCAAAACTAACTCACTTGCGTCCTAATGTGGTGGACAACAATAATTCACTCCACATAAGCACGTAGTCACATAAATACATACAAATTTCTTTCCTAGATAATGACCGTCCTACGGCATTGCTAGAGTTCCAATTAGAAATAGCAGTGATCAAGTGCTCTTCTAATAGGACTTCTAGAAACCTATAGACCCAATCAATATATTAGGAACTAAATTCCATACCCATATAACCACATAAACATACCATACATACAAATATCTTTGCCAAGCGAGACAAACTCATTGTAGTTATAACCACTTCCTACGTGCCCAAAGTATTCAAACCCGGTACACTCTGATACCAAGTTGTAACGTCCCAAAATAAATACAGTAATCCATTCAAAATATCAATAAATGGCAATAACGATAAAGTAATTATCTTTTATTAAATCCAATTGAGTTTACAAAAGGGAGACTTAAGTCCAATACAGTTAAAGCCCAATACAGTTAAAGCCCTTGGCTTGTACAAATAAATACAATAAATACACAAAAAGAAGCTCTCGTTCCAAGTCCTCCCAAGCTATGGCCTTGGCGGAGGCATATCATCAGCACCTGAAATATTTTTCCCACGTTGGGTGAGCCAAAGCCCAGTAAAATAATTCAACACAATATATGAATTTTAACAAAGCTATAAGGTAAATGCATATTCAATACTTGTGTCAAAACATTTTTACACCTCTTTCCAAAACTATGTAATACCAGGTATATATATATTGATTCATAAATCATTTCCATTACATTAGAAAATGGGGCAGTGAATCACACTCTAGAAATTTCAAAACAATACAACATTTTTCGAAAATTTCGTCCGAAGGAAACCGTAAGTTGGGACCCATGTAAACGTAGGCTATACAAGCACTACTATTGTCATTTCACGAAAATTTCATCCTCGTGATTGGCACCCATGTATACGCGTAGTTTTCGGGACTTTCACCTAGGGCACACAGGTCAACTTGTTTAATGTAACAATAATTCCTTTCTCAGATTCACCCATTTTCTCAAAACAATAACATTTTCAATATATAAATGTGGGATAATGCTCAATGAAAATGAATGAGGAAATAGTTTCAATTCTCCTAATTCACATGCAATTTCTACAACAATCATAACTATCCTCCACTGATAGCCCTAAACAGATATTTCTAAATCAATAATTTATATTCCATAAAGACAAACTTTTCAAATTTCAAGAGGTAAGTGATAATACACATCCAACTCTACCATCCTCGTCAATACCAATCCAATTTCATAATTTCAACATCAATTTCACTATTTATACAAAACCAACATTTAAGGCATTTAGGACAAAATTCTTACTCTTTTCAAAATCAACCCCAAATATCCAAAATCAATCATTTCCACCCAACTAAACATTATTTCCAACATCAAAATCATTTCTAAGAACCTATTTGGAAAATCCCTCTTTTGATTTTTATCCAAAACCCTAGATTTGTTCCAAATCTTCCAAATTCACAATATGGTCTAGAAATGACAAATAACTAAGTTAAAACTCATAAAAAAAAAAGTATGGAAAGTATCCCTACCTCAAGCTAGAACACGAGAGAGAGAGAGAGTGAGGAATTCCAAAAAAGCCAAAAACCAACTTTGCTCCTGTTAGAATGAAGCCCACATTGAGCTTTAACTTTTTAACAAAGGCACACAAGTGAAAAGATCAACGGATCTAGATGTATTTGAGGAAAATAGGTGAGTTTTAGAGAGAGAGTGAGAGATATTAGGGTTTTGAAATGTTTAGAGAGAGAGAGAGAGATGAAAAAGTGACTTAAAATAGACTGTTTACGAACTGATATACGCACAGTTCGCTTGAGCGCAAGATGTGTTGCTCGAGCGACCAGACACAATAAGTTTTACCGCTCGAGCGCAGGAAGTTTCATTCGAGCACAAAATACAAACTCCCAGTAGTTTTGTAGACCGAGGTCGTCGTTTGAGTGCAAGAAGCTTCGTTCGAGCGAAGAATACAAACTTTCAGTATTTTTGTAGACCTGCAAAAGTACTGGAGTTTGACGAAGACCGCTCAAGCGTAAGAAGCTTCGCTCGAGCGAAGGGACAAAAATCTAAGCAACAAAAGTCTGAAAAACAAGCTACCAACCTATTTCAAACACAATCAACACATCCTAAAAGCCAAACTTTAAGAGATATAAGGGGAAACAAGACAATGATAACTATATATAACAATGAAACCCGGATCCAAAACATTAAATGGGTCGGGTCCAAACCAGAAACGCTATATGCTTGATAAGGCAGTGGCCTCATCGGATTGGATGCAGCTGTTTCAGCATGTGGTTCTTATTACGCCACTCATATAGAGAGGTCTGATCACAGTGCTTTAATTTTGGATACATGTCCTTTAGCTAATGGTAAATCTGGCCTGGGGAGGTTCGAAGCAGTATGGTTGATGGACAGAGTAACATCAAAAATTGTTAACAAGGCATGGAATGTCCCGGTTAGAGGATCTCTTGCGTTTCAAACAATACAACATCAGAAATTTGTAATTCAACATTTGAGGAACTGGAATAATTTGCCACAGAGAAGTATAGCTGCGCAGATTGCAAGGGTTAAAGATCAGTTGTCAGAAATTCAAAATCGGCAAGATTTGTTGAATTCTTATAGAGAAGAACAGAAGTTAAGGCAATGCTTAGATGATTTGCTGCAAAAAAAACCGAAATGTATTGGGTTCAGAGAGCGAGGCAGAAATGGCTGCAATTTGGTGACAGAAATACGAAGTTTTTCCATATGGTTGCAACTATTCATGCCAACAAGAAAAGGATATTATTGTCTTTCCACTTGGAGGATGGATCTTTTTGTACTAATCAGGAGGATATTCAGAATATCTTTTTGAATCATTTCCCTATATCAGACTTCGGACACTCCTCTTCCAAGTTTGTTATTGACGGGGCATGAAAGGAGCTTAGACCATCTCCAACGGTGTATCAGAATGGATATCAAATTTAAATTTTGATGAAAAAGGCACTGTTTATCACTCCAACGGTTCATCAGAACTGATATCAAATCCACAATTCATCAAACAATTCATCAAATCGGCGAGAGAATACTGAATTCATCAAAACATTGTTCCTGACCGTTAGAAAGAGGAGCCGGTTGACCAACCGGTTGCCCGGCCGGTTGACCAACCGGTCAACCAGTGAAAGGTTCAAACAGTTCAAGTTCAAACCGTAAAAAAAAAATTGCCTAACCGGTCGACCGGCCGGTTGTCCCGAAAAAAAGTTCAAAAAGTTAAAAAAAAAGTTCGGAAAATTCAAAAAAAAAAAAAAAAAATTTTGGCCTAACCGGTCCACCGGCCAGTCGACCACCCGGTTGTCCCGGATGAAAATTTGATGAAAATGAAGGGTTGGAGCGCTCAGTATCAGATTTGGTGAAAAGTCATTTTTTTTACTCAGATTTGATGAAAAAAAAAGTGAAGCGTTGGAGATGCTCTTACAGGCAAGGCGGGAGCATCGTGGGTTGGAATGAATCAAATTGGAAATCAATTGGTATGGAAGAAATTTTCCTTTGTTGCATCATCAGCTTTGGTACCCGAGACCAGAGCTTGTTTAGAACTAGTAAAATGGTGTGTGCAGAACAATGCCAAAGCAGTTACCATACTCACAGATTCTTTACAGTTAGTACAGCGGTTGCAAGATGGTAGCAAGACCGAATGGAATCTGAAGAATCTTGTGCAAGATATATGTTATTTTTGTAATATGCTAGATTATGTTTGTATTACTAAAGTCTCTAGACAAATGAAAAGGTGGCTCATGTACTGGCAAAAGCGGCCTTAGCAGAAGGTTAAACTTTGTTAATTTATATATATATATACTGCTATCTTGTTTTTCGTAAAAAAATTAAAAAATAAAAATAAATAAAGATGAAACTACGATTACAAACCTTTACCTATATGATAATATAATATGATATAAATATTTATAGGAACATGTATGATACATAAATACATGTATCTACCAAAAACTTTTTATGATATGATTTGAGGTAAGTGTCAATGGACTTTTTGCTTTTGTTTTTATTTTTGTTGTTTTTTTGAGTAGTGTCAAAGGATTTGTACGTATATGTAGGAAGCAGCATAGGTGAGGTCGGTGTTGTAGTGAATCAATTAGGTCAGCACACAATCATGTCAAAAAGATAACACATCTGATCCAAATCCAAACAACCCCCTGCGAGAGATCCTTGGCTTTTGATTTCAGAGCTGGACAAGGTTCATCACCTCTCATCTTTAATCTTTGAAAAATGTTTTGGAGTTTTTTTTTTTGAGTTTTAAAACTAACTTTAATAAATTGACAGTGAACCTCACTTATTGTGATATGATATTTTAATTTTGATTTTTTTTTTTTTTTTTTAGTTCTCTTTACTATATCATTAGTGTTCTATTAAAATATCAAAATTAATATTCTGAATCATTGTCGTTAATCTTTTTTTATTTCCATACAGCTTTAAAAATTTGGAAAGTATAAAATATAATTTCAAACTAAAAAATGTACAATGCTCACTTGCACAGATTTGATGCATGACTCCATTGTCTTTTCATGAGTTTAAGGAGTGATTTGGGATAATTTAAATAAATGTATTTTTTGACTTTTTATGAAATATAAAGTGGGTATGAGTATGGGTTGGGTTGGAAGTGATGTGTTAAAGAGGTAATGTGACTTAAATAAGATGATGTGACTTAAATACGATAATTACTTTTTAACTTTTTTAGATCATGTCAAATAAGGTCTAAAATTATTTTTTATTTTATAGTATTTTAGCAAAAATTTGTATAGTTTTAACATATTTTGAAAAAGCGACTCCGACACCATGGGATATGGTTTGAGTAACCTAACATATATATTTACAAGAGATAATTCATACTTAAACCACAATCAATAATTTTTTTGATATCACATTTGTCAAGGAATTCATTAATAAATTAATTCAAAATAATAATATCACTTCAATTCACTGATAAGAAGTTAAAATTATTTCTACACATTAAACTGACAAAAATATTACTAATAATTTTCAAATAGCAAACTTCAAAATTAAAATCCAAATAATGAATTTTATATTTCAGTGTAGCATAAGCAAATAATCTAAAAATATTTGCTAAAATTTAAGTCCAAATAGAAAATTCTAGAATTTAATCAATGTTAAAATGACACATGTATAGCAAATCTTCAATAAAAGAATGTTACTAAATTAGTATCATAACTGGTAACCCTTTTGTTTTATCATAATTCAATACTTTCAAAAAAAGATGAATGAATATTTTGATACAAAAGAATAATCATTCTAGCTAACCAAAAATAACACAGTAATCATCCAATTCAAAATGAGAGTCAACCAATGACACACATAGAGTATATTAACATCTCATATGTTCTTAAACTTATTGTCAAATAAAATTATATAATAAAACGATCTCTACCGAATCTACTTAAAATAGAGAGCTCATATCTCGAGCAATTTGATTGCACGCCTAACACTTTTTTTCTATATATATATATAAAGTGGCATAATAAAAGTTAAAATTTGAGATTGTCCACACACAAATAGTAATGTAAGGTAAAAAATTCCTTTACTCTTCTAACAATTTAACAAATTAAAATCACAAAATCAAAGTCAAAAAATCTAAAATACCACACAACAATCAAATAGAAAATTACTCATGCTTACAATACTCTTAAATTGAAATTGCTAGCAAAATTAATTAACGGTGTCTACTTAATTAATAGCACATCTAAATACGCCATAAATAACTTCTTATAATACATCCAAACTCTCTAATAAAACTATGTGAACTAAGTTGAGAACATCCTGCAATCGCCAAGTGAATCTTGAAAGATAAATAACTCAAGCACTAAAATAACCCATTATCTCATACTCTTAACACTTGTAGCACATTCAAGCTCACTGTGTTTAAAAAAAATGGCACAAAGTAAAACAAAAATAAACCCAACAAAAGTACTATAATTACCAAATTTTTTAAATTGATGTAATTGAGAATTAATTAATATTGAAAAGAGACAACCAATTCAAAACTGTCTTTTCTATATGTGACCAACAGACGTTTTAACTTAAGTGACATTGTCATATAAAGCTACTTTGCTTTAAAACTATGTTCACCAACGCTCCCTCCATGGACTTCACACGTCCTCCATCTTAGCTATGTCCATTGTCCATGTAAGAAAACAAACAATAAGCTCCACTACTCAAACTGCAAAATGGCCAACAAATTAGATTAAAATAAGTTTGCTAGTAATTTTTTAATAAAAAAGAAGGCAAGAGAAAAATTAAGAAATCACGAAACAATAAATTATATAAACCTAATGTGTTTCTTAACAAAAACAAACCCATAGAATAAACCAATCTAAACAAAACCAAGGATAAAGCAATGCTAAATTTCTTTCATGAATGATCAAGAACAAATAAATAAAAAATCTATACCTCCAACTTGCATTATTAGGGGGAAAAACAAAACTCAAAATTTAATGTTTTGAATAGGGATACCTTCAAGAAAACATCACGACCATAACGAAAATGGGGAATTATAGATAATTAATGGAATTATAATTTTTCTAAAAAAAATAAAAATAAAAAACTTTAGTACCTCCTCTTTTTAATCGAGTTTTGCAAAATGCATGAAACTCAATAAGTCATTTTGTTGGTAGCTATTCAATAGTCGTTCAAGAATAAATAAAGACACCAATTAAACATAAAAATGCATTTAACCCTATAGAAATTAGTCAAAAGAAAAAATTTAAAATTGAAACAGGTCTAAACTTGTCTTATATGAAACTCAACTTTTACTCATCTCATCACATTATGGTTTCGATTGCTCTCCAAGCATAATTTTTATTCTATCTAAACAATTCCCACTCCATTTTCAATCTTGAAATAATTCTCAAAGATTCAATTTTTTCAAGAAAATCAAAATAAGGATACATGCTAATCTACATAGCAAACATATGTTGATGTTTCGAAATTCATATTATACATTTTTCACTACCCTTGAGACAAACCCATTAAAAACATGAAATTAGGATCATGACACTCAAACTAAATTCAAAGTTACATATAAATAACTCACACAATGTATAGGAACCATAAGTTTAAACAATGCAAATTTCAAATCAAATTGTATTCTCCTAAAAGATTAATGAATGCTTTTTGACACTGATACACAACAAGATAGACAATATGGTGATAACTCATGCCTAAAGACACTCCTCAACAAAACTCTGTGCCTAAGCATTCGGTAGTGTATACAACTCAACATTAAATGAGGAAAAAAATTATATAAAACTAGGTGGTGTATATATAAAATCTTAAAAAATATATTTTCAAAACCTTTAAGAGTAATTCAATCATAAATATTCCACTAGAATCATTCTTTCAATGCCCAAAAAAAATTAAATCAATTCATTAAAGTTTATTCACATGGGTTCCTTTCCCCTAACTCTCCCACATTCACATTCCATTCTTTCCATGTAGACTAACCAAAAATAACACAGTTGGTGAATGAAATACTAAATTGCCTTTTTTGGCATTTTAGAAGTTGTTTCTAGTATAAAAGTTATTTCAATTTTGTTGCCTCAAATGCAAAAGAAGTAACCAAATAGCTAGTTTCAGCATTCTCATTGCAACATTAACAGTAACAATATAATAAATCAATTGCTATTTTAATATTCTTTTCATAATCAATTAAGAAAAACTCCATGCTTGGAATACAAAAGAAATCCTGTATAGAATATCAAAAAAAGCTGGCATATAATATCAAATGAAATTCTATATGAAATATCAAGACAAAAACCAATAAAGAACAATTGGTTTAAAGATGATCATTTACAGTTCCCATAAAAATATTATTCAAAGGTTGTTATCAATTTAAAAAATAAATAAATAAATAAAAATAAAAAAAAAGGAAACAAAATTCATAAGCTGTCAATTTTCTTGCATCCCTTGAATATTACATCCCATAGTAAGCTTCCAATTTTCACGGTGTTCCCCGTTTATCTAATCAGATAGATATCTTTCCCTCCAGCTGTGATTCCAATCAACTAATAAACATCAACTTTTGTTTCCTAATGTCATAGATTGAAATAAATCTAAAATTCAAAATTTTGATTAATTTCCCTTCACCTTCCATTCCAAATCAAACAATAAACTCAGTGATTAAACCCTAAAGAGAAATTGGACCCATAAATATACGGACATGTAAATTGAAATGAGTAGTTTCCGAGTTTTGAATAATTAATATGCATGTTTTGGCTTTGATAACTAAGTTCCATTTACACACCCCCTACTACAGTGTAAAAGAGAAAAATAACAACAGATAAAACAAAAGAAACCATATACTCATTTGTTATGGTACTTAGAGTTTAAACTAATTTTTTTTTATTTCACTCTTTCAACTTTCCATATTAAGTGAATTTTTGAACATGAAAGACCCAATTACTCTTTCAAGTAAAATCAATTATATTTCCCAATTAGAAAACAATGGTATAGAAAACAAAGATAGCTCTCAAAGGTTCACAACAAAGCTTCTTTCTTAAAAACTTTATAAAAAAAATTTTTAAAAAAACCCATAAAAGCATTAATAGGTTTTAGAGGGAGGGAGCACACAATAAATTTCTCTATAGTACAAACTTAGCTGCCAAATTTAGCAACAAAATTTCAATGAATCAAAATCAAAGAACAAAATCCACAAATACAAAATACTATTTGACAAACCAAATCAAATACACAATATACATGAGAAGCAAAACCCATCCACAATCAAACCTTTCTTGGCCATCACAGCCAAGGACCGGTAGTAATTCTCCTACTGTCCATTTCAAAACCCACTATATCTGATCCAGAAACTCAATTCATGGAAGGCCATTTGATTACCCCCTAAAAACTTACACTCTCGTCTTGCATTTGGTGTTTTCTAATATCTTATTTATCCATCTTGCATTTACCTATTAATAGATTTGAATTATTATTATTATTATTATTATTATTATTATTGCATTTGATTACCCCCCAATAATAATAATAATAATAATAATAATAATAATAATAAATAAGAAAACATCAAATAACTTCAACTATTAATAGGTACCAAAAGGAATAGTTCAAATCTATCACAATTTTAGCAACAAAACTAACTAATTAATCAATAAATCTAATTAATTAAAGTTTCCAACAGCTTTTCTCATGGTTTCAACATCTCCAGCATAACTAACTAATTAAAATGCCTGTTTGGGATATCCTTGAACAGAGCTAGCAAGATCAAGACATCGAAACAGAGCCAGCAAGACTAAGATGAATACCCAGAACCTTATTTTGCTCCATTGCCGCCATCAAAGTTGTTGCATCATATGAAGTAGAAAACATAATGGTGCTTAAAGATAGAGCAGAAAAAAAATATAAAGAGATATATTAATGGGGCTCGAAACAAATAACCCAAGTCAATTAAGGAAAATAACAATTAAGAACATCAACACTTCACTTTCTTTTCTTTTCCCCCACTTTATCTGCAACTAAACACAGTAACCAACGATTAGCCAAAGGAAACCCTTAAGTACAAAGCCCATTAAAAATTTTAATTTTGACAAAAATATAATCATAATAGACCTTTTAGCAAAACCCAGAAATGACAGTAACCAAAATTTCACTTTCTTTACTTTTTTTGCCACTTTCTCAGCAACCAAACAAGACAGAAATATTATTGTAGAAACTACATCTAATAAAAAGAATAGTTTTTCAGTTGATAAAAAATAAAAAAAAATAAAAAAAAAAACCAAATAAAGGAGGGTAAAACAATGAGAGAGAAAGAGAGAGAGAGAGAGAGAGAGAGAGAGAGAGAGGAGGCACATATTGATTGTCATATCAAAATCCAGAACCCAAATAAAAACCCTAGATTCGCACTCCCTCTTCCAAAAAAAAAAAAAAAAACCCAAATAAAGGAGGGTAAAAAAATGAGAGAGAGAGAAATATTGATTGTTATATCAAAATCCAGAATCCAAATAAAAACCCTAGATTCTGACACCCTCTTCCAAAAAAAAAAAAAAAAAAAAACCTAATAGGGAGTTGTCTAGATTAGAGAGAACGGAGGCAAAGATTGAATAATAACAAACCTAATGGAACAATAACAGAAAGAGGGGGGGAAGTGAGGATTTAACCTTCTACCTTGGAGCTGTGTAGAGAGAGATGAGGCAAACATTGAGCCAAATGGTAGAAATCACCCTCTCTCAGCAGGGCTATATTCCATCGAAGCTATATTTCGGAAATCACCACCGGAGATTACTTAAACTTCTAGAGAGAGAGAGCTTGGTGGAAAGAAGATGTGTGGTGGGAAGAGAAAGAGGAAGAGGTGTGAAAGAGAAGGAGTTTCAAATTTTGAAATCAAAATCAGAAAGAAGGCGAGGGAAGATGTATGTGAGATGCGACTCATATGAGAGAGTTAAGGTGTGAGAAGTCTGGACCATTTAAATTTTAAAACTGATCTGAACCATTAGAATGTCCAAATGAGACAAATGAGAGTAAGGCATTTTCAACTCTTGGATTGAATCAATCTGATAGTCCACTGTGGGGATGTGGTTTGGAAATACTCTTCTGATCCTGGAAGACGCTCGTGATCCTCAAATAGACACCTGAAAAGAAATGAACACTCCAGTCGAGGGTGTCAGAATTAGCACTCCGATGGACAAGTCAGTCTTTACTCTCTCTCAGTTACTTGTATTATAAGTTAAGCATACTAGTTCTCACATACCTTTCTTCGACTGTTGTTCCTTTATTTATACTCGTTTCCCGAGCCTCGGGGCCTGATCCACTTTTCGCTCACTATCCGCTTATTTATTCGGCCCCATAGTTCAATAGTTACTCGGCCTATTTATTGTATTCGGCTTCCTGATCGTGCAGGTTAGAGCCAAGTAATGTCTATCTTCTAGAGCATACGCTTCTGATTCTGCCATTTATTCGGCTCCCACAATTGCCCCCCAAACTCCTCATTGACGGCAGTTAATTGGTGTGTTTGGTTTCGAATTTGAAAAGTCAAGAGAAACATAAGTTAGGCGGCTTCACCTATCCCAATGTGAATGTCAGAACGCACACGCCTTTCGGTCATCATTATACGTTCCCGCTTCATTCGTGTATCTTTTGCATTTATTATGATTTGAAACTCCAGTCTCTTCGAATGCATGCTTTTTTGAATATTTGAGCCTCCTGGATTGCCAGCCGGTATCTCTCCTCTATCTCACATCTTCTGCAACTTCTTCCCGTCTCTCCTTGTCTCCTTTGCCTTTCGTAAGTTTTCTTCTCTTCTCTTTGTAATCCTATTTTCCGTGTTCATTTTTGATTTAGAATACCCTTGAGTCCTTACTAGAATGGCTAAGCATTTGAAAGACCTCCTTTCCGAGGGTCGTATTTCTGGGTTCTAACGACATTTTTCTATCCCTGATGATGTCCATCTATCTCTAGTGACGGACAATACTCTTGATATGGAGAGGGATGACCAAAATACAATCGTCTTTCCTCTCATGTCCATTGCGGAGGGCGGAGTTTGCTTTCCCCTACACCCATTTCTTAGGGCCGTCCTCCGCCATTAGGGTCTGATTCCTTCCCAACCCAATGTGAATTTTTTTCAAATCATAATGGGAATCGTAGAGCTGAACCGGCACCTTAGGATCAACCTTGGCATTCCGGCGATTCAGCACTGCTACGCTTTAGCCAAATCCTCCGGTCGGCTTGGGCGCTACTTTCTCAGGACCAAGGACACTAACCATCACTTGGTAACCATGCTTGCCAGCTCTGGCAAACGAGTTGACGATGTAATGGTCAATGTCCGAGGCAACTGGGAATTCGGCAAAAGCGAAGATCGCCTAGACCCTATTCCCAGACGGAGGGGTGAACCAGGTTGCCGTGTAACTCCTTGTGTTTATTGATCTTTCTTTTATTCTGCTTTTTCTCCAAGTCTAATCCTTTGTTTATGCAGACAATAAGTTGAAGAAGATTCTGACCTCAGCTGACGACGTAGTCCTTGCGGAAATTAAGACTGCACTCAAGTATTTTGGCCGTTCAAACGTGCAGAAGCAAAGGAGAGCCACCCATATACTCCTACGGTACGAGCCTACTTATACTACGTTCTCGGCCGCGGACGACATTCCGATCCCATCCAACAAACAACACCTTACGGCTCTGATTCAGAGCAAATTGGTTTCGAAGCTTCTGATTCAGAGCAAAACGTAGAGACGGTGGTCGAGGTAATTGCCGAACCAACGAGAAAGTTCGCTGCGGAGGCCGAAGAGGTCGACGAGGCTCTAAACTCAGCATTTGAGGCAGCCGGTCTTAACCAGCCTGACTCACCGTCCACTTCGGGTCGGGCGGAGTTTTTCTTCAGAGATATTTTTACTGGTTTGGCAGATCTTCCCGGCTCCTATTCCGAGAGTATGGCGAAGGAATCTCTTTCTCAACTGGCTCGACAAAAAGAACGCTGAGCGTTTGGCCGCCCGTCAGAAAGCCGAGGCCATTAGTTCCAAACCTGCCCTCCCTGAATCATCCAAGCCGGTTGTCGTGGTTGAAACGACTCAAATTGTTTCTGTCGAGACGGAACGGTTAGTTGGGCATTTGTCTCCAGAGGCCGATAAGGGAAGGGAGAAGCGACCCGCCGATTTCGAGGCCGTCTCCGAAGAAAACCTAGTCGAAAAACGGCCGCACTTAGAGAAGTCGGACATGGTTGTTCCTTTTGTGGTTCAGCCGAAGATAAAAAACGTGTCGATCTTCTCGGACGCATCGACTATGAACGACCCAGCCGTGGCGTTGAGCCTGGCTTTGTCGGTCTCGTTGCCAGCCGACAAGGCGGCTTTCCGCTCGAAGTCGAACGTGTTAGCAATTGCATTGGCCGCTCAGACAGCTCTTCTGGTATATAGCTTGATCTTGTCTTTTGTGTTTCTGCGTATATTTGTTTTGGTTTTAATTTTATGTTTTACAGACAGTCGGAAGGATAGCCGAGATAGGGCGGCGCCAGCATGACGCCGTCAAAGAAATCAGTCGTTTAAGATCGGAGGTGGAGGGCGAAAAGAGTAGGGCCAACTTCGAAGCGGCGAGAGAGACGATGGAGAGTGCAAGGGCGGAGGCCGAGATGGAAAGAGCGAAAAATGCTGAAGAGCAGAGATTGGTCGCCGAGCAAAGGGAAAGCGCGAGCGAGGAATCGCTCAAGTTAGCTAAGGAAGCGCTTGCCAAGGTGGAGGCCGAGTTAGAAGAATTGAAGAAGGCCAAGGAAAAAGCGGACTCTAAGGCTTCTACGGCGTTCGAGGCTGGAAAGGGCGCCGCCCTTGAAAACTACGTAGAAGAAGTCCCCAAATTCAAGAATCGGGGATTCAAACATGGGTGGCTCAAAGCCCTTGTTGCCGTTGGAGTTACATTGGCCATGCCAATTCCATACGAGCAAATGGACGTTGAGCCACTTGAGTTTGATCCTGAGGCATGATTTGGGAGACATTTTAGTTTTATTAGGGATTTTCTATTTCAATGTATGCTCTTTGTTAGTTGATTTTCATCTTTTTTTGATTTTCATGTGTAAAATGTCCACTGTTAGCGCCCAATTTATGAATGAAAATTTTCTATGCTCTCAAGTTATTGCTTGTATTGTTTGTTATATGAGTACATAATTAAAAGAATTAACAATTAGAACAAAACGTCAAGACTACGTGAGGCGGCAAACTTAATAGCATATTAAATTAATGAATTTGATTTAATTCATGAGGTGCCGATAGGTCAGCTCAGAAGGCAGCTTGACAAATCTACCTTTAGCTGGTTCATGAACAAGAACGCCGAATAACGGAGGTTCATGAACTAGAACAAAATAGGCATAAAAAGCCGAATAAAACGCATGAATCGATTCATGGAACGGCTAGGGCACTCAAGCCGACTAGATTGATGAATCTGCCCTTGCCCCAGCTGGTTCATGAACATAGAATGCCGAATAAAACGAACTTATGAATATTGTATTGATGAATCGATTCGTGGAACGGCTGGGGCACTCAAGCCGACTAGATTGATAAATCTGCCCTTGCACCAGCTGGTTCATGAACATAGAACGCCGAATAAAACGAACTTATGAATATTGTATTGATGAATCGATTCGTGGAACGGCTAGGGCACTCAAGCCGACTAGATTAATGAATCTGAGCTTGCCCCAGCTGGTTCATGAACAATAACGCCGAATAAAACGAATAAAACAATTCGTGGAACGGCTGGGGCACTCAAGCCGACTAGATTGATGAATCTGCCCTTGCCCCAGCTAGTTCATAAACATAGAACGCCGAATAAAACGAACTTATGAATATTGTACTGATGAATCGATTCGTGGAACGGCTGGGGCACTCAAGCTGACTAGATTGATGAGTCTGCCCTTGTCCTAGCTGGTTCATGAACATAGAACGCCGAATAACAGAGGTTGATGGAGCGATTGGGGCATGTGACTCAATCGGCGCCGGGCTATTGAGATTTTGATATTAATGAGATTGCCTCGGAGGTGCTGCCATCGTAGGAATAAATGGGCGTGTACTTTGTGAACAAATGTCCTATTTATATGCTTAGTCAGCAATTCAGTCCAACTCTTTGAGGAAGGTTAAACAAGTGCGAATGTCAAATAGACTTTTCTTCAACAGCAGAGGGGAAGCGAGGACGCTAGCTGAGCTGGGAGGAGATATGAGTCGAAGTGGTGAACCTTTGCACACGGGAAGTAGGACTTCGAGGGAGCGGGAGAGACACCAATCTCCTCGTCGTCGAAATAGGTCGCCCAGGAGGGACAAACAGCCACAGGGCAAGTCTCCTCAACCCCGTTCTGGAAGAGAATCCGCCGGGACTCCGCGCCCATTGAGTTTTGCGGTCTTCGTGGGGAATAGACCAATGACAGAGGCGGATTCGATCGTTCAAGATCCAAATGTGGCAGTCGAGTTCGCTCGACAGATTTTTCCACCCGAAGTCCAACAGTCGATGATGGGTCGGCAGGACTTTGAAATGTTTCGTGAAGGCGTTCACGGGGCGGTGAAGGGGCTGTACACCGCTTATGAAATCGGCATGCGTCTCCGTGCCGCTCAGCGCGATATAGAGTAGAAAGATGAACGCATTCGGAAGTTAGAAGCTCGCGCGGAGAAGGCCAAGCGTGAGCTAAGAAAAATCAAGTTTGCCGAGTCTCAATCAGCCAGCCATCCCAACCCGGTTGTCGAAGAAAGGGTGACTCAAAGGCTAATCAGTGATGCTATTGCCGATCGGAACACGGCTAGCATGTTCGCAATTGAGACTGCGAGGGCCGCGGCCTATGAAAAAGGCTTTCATGACGGCCGAAAGGTTGGAATTCAAAAGACCAAAGAGAAACTCGCCAAAGAAGTTTGCCGATGTGAAAACCATGGGTTTAGGCACGGCTGGATTAAGGCACTTCAGGAAGGTGAGGCTCTCCAGGCAGCAGGTGTAAATTCTGCATTGCTGTTGTACCAAAAGAATGATTTCCCCTTTTCTGCTTTTGAAATTAAGAAAAGTGACAATGAGGGAGCCGCTGGATAAAAATATTCATTGTAATACTCAAAGGCAGATTGCGTTCAATACTATGTAATCATTGGCTGATCGAATAAAAATATTTTATTTTCAATGTTTGTGTTTCGTTTTATATTTGGCACACATGTGTTTGCATGTCTCATTGTATAAATGTTTGAATAAATGTATTTTAAATGCTTTAATGTGTAAACGGTTTTTGCCGACTCGACATATCAGAGCATTCTTCATAAAACATCTATTCGGCATACACGTGTTACGCACAGCCTTGGCTCCCAATTTGGAGACTGCCAATCATGATATCCACGAAAGGCGCTCCGAATCCGGAGGCTTTTTCGGCCCAAAGGCGGCATGCGCCGATGAGGGCTCCGAATCCGTAGTCTTTATTCGGCCAATCGTGATATCCATGAAGGGATGGGGCTCCAAATCCGGAGACTTTTTGGCCAATCGTGATATCCACGAAGGGCGCTCCGAATCCGGAGGCTTTTTCGGCCCAAAGACGTCATGCGCCGATGGAGCTCCGAATCCGGAGACTTTTTGGCCAATCGTGATATCCACGAAGGGCGCTCCGAATCCGAAGGCTTTTTTGACCCAAAGACGTCATGCGCCGATGGGGCTTCGAATCCGAAGACTTTTTTGGCCAATCGTGTTATCCACGAAGAGCGCTCCGAATCCGGAGGCTTTTTCGGCCCAAAGACGTCATGCACCAATGGGGCTCTAAATCCGGAGACTTTTTGACCAATCGTGATATCCACGAAGGGCGCTCCGAATCCAGAGGCTTTTTCGGCCCAAAGACGTCATGCACCGATAGAGCTCCGAATTCGGAGACTTTTTTTTCCAATCGTGTTATCCATGAAGGGCGCTCCGAATCCAGAGGCTTTTTCGGCCCAAAAACGTCATGCGCCGATGGGGCTCCGAATCCGGAGACTTTTTGGCCAATCGTGATATCCACGAAGGGCGCTTCAAATTCGGAGGCTTTTTCGGTCCAAAGATGTCATGCGCCGATAAGGCTCCTAATCCGGAGACTTTTTGGCCAATCGTGATATCCATGAAGGGCGCTCTGAATTCGAAGGCTTTTTCAGCCCAAAGACGTCATGTGCCGATGGGACTCCGAATCCGGAGACTTTTTTTTGCCAATCGTGTTATCCACGAAGGGCGTTCCGAATCTGGAGGCTTTTTCGGCCCAAAGACGTCATGCGCCGATGAGGCTCCGAATCTGGAGACTTTTTGGCCAATCGTGATATCCACGAAAGGCGCTCCGAATCCGGAGGCTTTTTCGGCCCAAAGACGTCATGCGCCGATGGGCTCCGAATCCGGAGACTTTTTTTGGCCAATCGTGTTATCCACGAAAGGCGCTCCGAATCCGAAGGCTTTTATCAGAAATCTTTTGAACTGGATTGCACAATGAGTAAACAGGAATCTTTGCATTACAAAAGTGGAATGTGTACATGGTGAGCCATTCAGAACTAATATCAGTCCCCACAGGTGGGGTTTAATGATAGAATTTGCGCAAGTGTGTTGAATTCCAAGGCCGTGGCAAATTCCTTCCAGACATGTCTTTAAGCCGATATGCCCCTACTCCTGCGATCAAATCAATCTGATAGGGGCCGTCCCAGTTTGGACCTAATTTTTCGTCCACCGGATTCTTGGCAGCTGGAAGTATCTTCTTCAGGACCAACTCTCCTAGTTTGTAGCGGCGCAGCTGAACTCGTTGATTATATTATTTGGCAACCTGCTGCTGGTACTGCGCCATGGACGCAAGGGCTCGGTCTCTTCGTTCTTCGATCAGAATCAAATCCAAAGCCAGCATCATGTTGTTTCAGCCCATATCAAAAACTTGCGATTTCAGGGTTGGGTGTCCGATCTCCAGGGGTATGATCACCTGGGTTCCAAAGCATAATGCAAACGGCGTTTCCCCAGTGGATCGCATCGGTGTAGTTCAATGAGCTCACAATACACTCGGCAATTCTTCGACCCATTTGCCTTTAGCTTTCTCCAGCCTCTTCTTGATGCCGTCCAAGATGGATTTGTTAGAGGCTTCGGCTTGACCATTGCTTTGTGGGTAAGCCGGCATAGAAAAGTAAAGCCGAATACCATACTTGCTGCACAGCTCTCGGTAGACGCCATAATCAAACTGGGTGTCGTTGTCTGAAATAAGAGCTCTTGGAATGCCGAATCATGTTATGATATTTCTCCATACAAAGCGCTTAACATCAGCATCTCGAATGTGCGTTAATGCCTCTGCTTCTACCCATTTTGTGAAGTAATCTGTCGCGACGATCAAGTATCGCTTGTTCCCTGGGGCCCTTGGCAATGGGCCTACGATATCAAGTCCCCACTGGGCGAACGACCAGGGGCTGGTAATGGAGCTTAACTCCTCGGCAGGCAGATGGGTTAACGGGGAGAACTTCTGGCACTGTTCACATTTCTTCACATAGCATTCGGCATCAGCTCTCATTGTCGGCCAGTAATACCCTTGTGTTATAGCTCGATAGGCCAAAGAGGGCCCGCCAAAATGGGCACCACAACTACCTTCATGTATTTCACTCAGAAGTTCTTCGACTTTGTCCCGGTGTACACATTCCAGGTATGGACCAGAAAGGGATTTTTTATAAAGCTTTCCTTACGGATCCAAGTAGTATCGTAGGGCTTTGTTTCGCAGCTTGTGCGCTTCTTTTTTGTCCGCTGGAAGCTGTTCGGAAGACAGGAATGCAGCAATGGGGTCCATCCAACTTGGTCCTGACTCTATGACATTGACCTGGATTTCCTCCGAAGGGCCAATGCTCGGCTCCGGGATGAAACCTACTTCGATGGTCCGTTTAATCTCTGAGTTAATGGCGGAGGCTAAGCAAGCTAGGGCGTCTGCATGTGTGTTCTGGTCACGTGTTATCTGATTCAATTCATGATGGTCAAATTTGGCCAGCAAAGCGCTAGCCGATTTCATGTAAGCCACCATATGGTCAATTTTGGCTGCGTACTCCCCCTTTAGCTGATTGATCACCAATTTTGAATCGCAAAGTACTAGCAAACGCCGAGCACCCAGAAGGTGTGCATTCCTCAAACCGGCCAGAAGGGCTTCGTATTCGGCCTCGTTATTTGATGCTTCGAAGCCGAGTTTGACGGCCTGCTCAATTATTGCGCCGTCGGGAGCCATGATTACTACTCCGGCTCCGCTGCCCCGTTGATTAGATGATCCATCACAGTACAACTGTCAAATGTCCCCAACATAAATTCTCCAGTTCGGCTTAGGTCAAACTTCAGCAAACTTGAAGTCGGCAAGACCCCCAGTGAATTCGACCACAAAGTCAGCAAGCACCTGTCCCTTGATTGAGGCTCTAGGAAGAAACTGAATATCGTACTGGCCGAGTTCAAGAGCCCACTTTGAAATGCGTCCTGATGCTTCCGCACTGCGCAGTACTAATTAGAGGGGGTAATCTGTTAGCACCCCGATGCTATGCCCCTGGAAGTAATGCATCAATTTTCTTGCCGCCATGACTAGGGCGAGGATGAGTTTTTCCAGCGGAAGGTAGCGTGTTTCGGCGTCAACCATTGCCTTGCTCACATAATAAACTGGCCGCTGCTCCCCCAGCTCTTCCTTTATCAGTACGGTGCTGATGGCGCAGTTAGAAACTGCCAGATACAAAATGAGCGGGTCACCTGCCGAAGGTGTTGTCAAGAGTGGAACTGATCGGAGGTAGGTTTTGAGGCCGTTGAAAGTAGCGTCGCACTCGGCGAACCATTCAAAAGCCTTGCCCTGCCGTAGTGTATGAAAGAATTGTCGGCAACGGTCCGTGGAACGACTGATGAACCTGTTAAGTGCGGCGGCTATCCCCATTAACTTCTGAACCTATGTGACCGAGAGGGGAGCCGAGTTCCAAGATTGCTGTGATTTTCCTTGAATTGGCTTCGATTCCTCGGTGGTTAACAATGTAACCCAAGAATTTGCCAGAGGCGATCCCAAACGCATATTTGGAAGCGTTCAGCTTCATTCCATATTTGCGTAGAATGCCGAATGTCTTCTCCAGATCGGTTATATGATTCTGCTCTTCCTTGGATTTGACCACCATGTCGTCAATGTACACTTCCATAGTGTGGCCGAGTTGCTCCTTGAACATGGTGGTGACTAGTCTTTGGCAAGTTGCCCATGCATTCTTCAACCCAAAAGACATAACCTTATAGCAATAGGTTCCTCTTGGGGTAAGAAATACAGTTTTGTCTTGGTCCTCCGAATGCATGGCAATTTGGTGGTGGCCTCTGTAGACATCGAGAAAGCTCATACGCTGATGACGTGCTATAGCATCTACCAGTTGGTCTATCTTGGGGAGAGGAAAACAATCTTTGGGACAGGCTTTGTTCAGGTCCGTGAAATCAACGCAGACTCGCCATGTCCCATTTTTCTTCTTCACAACCACAGTATTTGAGAGCCATGTAGGGTAAGTCACTTCCCTAATTGCCCCAGCGTCAAGCAACCGGTCAACCTCTTCAACAACTGCAGCGTTGTGCTCTGCGGCTAATCGCCGGCTTTTCTGAATGATCGGCTTGCATGTAAGGTCAACTTTTAAACGATGTTGCGAAACAGACGGATCTACACCCAGCATCTCATATGGAGTTCACGCAAATACATCAAGGTTCTCAAGAAGGAAGGAAATTAGCTGCTGTCTGTCGGCTTAATTGAGGGAGGCGTCGACCATAAAGAACCTGTCTGGGTTGCCGTTTATTTCAACTCGATCTAGCTCTTCCGTGGCCTTTTCATTTGGGAGCCGTCCAACATTGTCAAGGCTTTCCCGATCTGTTACCTCAATAGAGTTCACTTGCAACTCCTTTGGTGTCTTTTGAGCAAGGAGATAACATGTTTGTGCCGATTTCTGAGAGCCATGGATTTCCTCAATGCCGCGTTCTGTTGGGAAGCGTAGCAGCTAATGATAGGTGCTTGGCACGGCCTGCATAACGTGCAACCAAGATCGCCCCATGATGAGATTGTACGGTGATGGCAGCTTGACGACCAAGAATTCCACATCCACTGTTCGGGAGCCCGCTCGAACGAGTAGTGTGATTTTCCCCAACGGGTACTCTAGATTGGCGTTGAAGCCGAATAGTGGATAAGGGGCCGGAGAGAGATCCGATTCGGAGAAGCCGAGTTTGGTGAAGTCTTGTAGTACATAACCTCCGATATGCTCCCCGGATCAATGAGTACGCGCTCAACTGTGAATCGGTTTACGCATAACTCAATTACCAAGGGATCGATGTGGGGAAGTGTCACTTCGGCCAAATCTGAATCACCAAAAGCAATGCTCGCAGCTTCATGGGGCCGTTTAGCCGGAGTGAGTTGACTTTGAGGGTCAGGATTTGGCTGAATCGTATGCACCGCGAATGGCATTGGCAGGCTGTATATCATGTGGATCACGCCGAATGAAGGGGAATCCTGTCTTAAGGCTAGTGCTTTGGTTGAGTTGCCTTTTCGAACGTACTGTTGTAGCCGACCATCTTGTACCAATTCCTCCAAGTGATCCTTCAATGCATAACAACTCTCAGTATCATGGCCATGGTCCCTGTGATATTCACACCGTCTATCCCGTCTTCTCGTGTCGGGAGGTCCCACCATTTTGGATGGCCATTTGAAGAACGGAAGGTGTTGGACTTTGGACATAACCGCGCTGATTGGCTCTGTCAACTCCGTATATTTCTTGTCGGCGCGCCTCATGCGCCTGCTATCAACTTGCAGTTGTTCATTTTCTCGGTGGGAGCATTGGTCGCTTGATCGGCGGGAATCCCGTCTCTTGTCTCGTTTAGCCCGATGCCGTGGCTCGGGGGTCTGAGGTGGTATAGAATTTATTAGCTGAGCAATTTCAGAAGGGGCCGGCTTGTTGGCCACGTTTCCGGCTTTAACTCGCAAGGCGTCATCCTCCACTTTGCAGTATTCCTCAACTTTCTTCATCAACAACCAAACTGTTTTGGGGGGTCTTCTAGTCAAGGAACTGAGGAGAGCACTGTTAGGATGCAAACCCATTTTGAAGGTAGTGATGGCCATGGAGTCGTTGCAGGCGTCGTCAACAAGATTAAAGCACTCCCAATAGCGCGCCGAATACGCTCTTAGTGTTTCTCCTGGCTGGATCTGCATTGCCCAGAAAGAGTCGGCTTGTTTTGGCTGGACCTCGTTGGTGATAAATCTGGCCCTAAAGGATTTCTGTAATTGATGAAAGCTTTTGATCGAAGCCGGCTCCAGTTTATAATACCACCTGACAGCCAATGGTCCCAAACTACTGGGAAATATTCGGCACATGAGGGCCTCGTCGTCTGCATGTAATGTCATGGCTTGCTTGTAATGACGGATGTGATCGGTGGAGTCTGATTTTCCATCATAGAGAGTGAACGACGGAGCTTTGAACTTTTTGGGCAGAACCGCCCTTGCGATCCGTCGCACAAAGGAATTATGCTGGTCTCCCTCATCTGAACTGTTTCTTCTGCGCTTATGCCTTATACGTGGACTTTCTTCAGAGGAACTGGAAGTCTCGGGTCGTCCCTTCTTCTTAGGCTCCAGGGATAATAAGTCGGAGTCGCTATCAGTGTCTTGTTGTCAGGCTCGAGGTCGTCGACCACCTGCCCTCAGAGGTCGTTCCGGATCTTGGCGTACAGCTTGTTTGGACTTTGCCACCTCCAAGGCCAAGTCCTGACGGAGACGTTCGTTCTCAGCGATCATGTTCTCCAACCTCTGTTCGTTTTGCTTTGCTTGTTCCATGATTGCTTGCATTGCCTCATGCTCTGAAGTCGAGGGTGAGGCGAAGTTCAAAGCGCGTCTTGGGGGATAGTCTCCGGTCCAAGCATGTTTGCTGGAGTGAGGTCGTCTCTCTGAGTGGTTTCATCAATGACTATCGAAGGGTCTTCCGTTACGTCCGCCATAGATGTATTTGAGTATTCCCACAGATGGCGCCAATTGTGGGGATGCGGTTTGGAAATACTCTTCTAATCCTAGGAAACGCTCGTGATCCTCAAATAGACACCTGAAAAGAAATGAACACTCCGGTCGGGGGTGCCGGAATTAGCACTCCGACGGACAAGTCAGTCTCTACTCTCTCTCGGTTACTTGTATTATAAGTTAAGCACACTAGTTCTCACATACCTTTCTTCGACTGTTGTTCTTTTATTTATACTCGTTTCCCGGGCCTCGGGGCTTGGTCCACTTTTCGCTCACTATCCGCTTATTTATTCGGCCCCATAGTTCCATAGTTACTCAGCCTATTTATTGTATTCGACTTCCTGATCGTGCAGGTTAGAGCCGAGTAATGTCTATCTTCTAGAGCGTGTGCTTCTGATTCTGCTCTTTATTTGGTTCCCACATCCACATTTTGACACAAGGACGAAAGTCCTATCAGGATTCAAAAACCTCCATAATTTTTGTTTTTACAAGAAATAAACATTTGATAATTTTCAAAATACACAATTTTAGATTTTTTTATTTTTTTATTTTTTTATTTGCATACCTTCCTCACCCCCTCCCTTTGGCCACCCCCTTCCTTTGGCCACCGCTTCCATTGTGTACTAAAGCATAATAGGTTTTAGGGTTTGATTTTGGTCAATTCAGCCTGAAAGGGGGGCACGACAGTAAGGGAAGAGAGAGAGAGAGAGAGAGAGAGAGAGAGAGAGAGAGAGAGAGAGGGTCGGGTCGGGTCGGGTAGAAGTGGCTCATTGGCGGATTAACCGCAACCTGATCCACACCCACGAAATATGAAATTTTGGGCCTGTATCCACCCATTCAATGTCACGCATACACCCAAAACATGGTAGTTCCATTTAGGCTAGGTGGGTTGAACGGATCGGCATATCCACTGAGCACCCCTAGCTTCCAACAATCATCATGCAAGCCCTCCAACAACTCACCACATATTTAAAAAAAAAAATTATTATTTGTATATTTTGAAAACATTTGTGTACAAAAATACCTTCTCTTTTCTTTTCTTTTTTTATGTTAGTAAAAATAAGCATAAACATGTTTCACGACTTTCGCTGATTAATAATAATAATAATAATAATAACAATAAAAAATACAAGAAAAACAACTGTAAAACTTTACCAAAATCTATCTTAGTCAATCGCATAGCCTCCAAAACTGTATTTGGATTGAGGTGTAGTGAAAAATGTAAAAATGTTAACATTCACCATGTTTGGTTTATTTTACGAAAAGGCAAAATACATATGTGGAGAGGTTGTGAAGAGTATGCTTGGTGTGACAAGGAATAGGGGAAGGAAATGGGACATAGTGCTGATTTTTAAATATAATTTTCAGGGTTTTGATAATTTGTTTGTTTTTAAAACAAAATTATCCTTGAAAAAATGTTGTAATTGACCCGTAATGATCATGAAGCAAATTGCCCTTAAATTAAATTCAATTCTAACATCTCCATGAACTAATTACTGTTCATCTTTTCATCTATTCACAACACATACCATACACATGCAATTTTCAATGGGCAGAGGAGTAAAAATGAAACTCTTCTTTTTTTGAACTAAAAGATAGTAAAAATGAAACTACCATACCTTATTTTTTGGCACCAAACTGTCTCTCACATGACTCCCCCATTGTCTTCAAAAAATAAAGACCTATACTTGTACAACTCAAAAACGGAGAAGCAAAAGATTAACTGAAATTCCTCGCACAATTCTGAAAAATAAAAACATAAACAGTAAATAACAGTAAGTTTACGACGGGCATTGTTACAATTAAATTAAATCCAAGGGCAATTTGTTCCAATTGGTTTTGTAAGGGGGCCAATTACACTTTAACCATGTTTTGTAGGACAATTTGCTCAAATTGATCTATTAGGGAGCCAATTACATTTTTGAACATCGTTCATGAGCAAATTGTCAAAAACCTAAATTTAATATTATAAATTTATTTTTTGAAAACAAAAAATATAAATTATTTTAAACGTCGCCTATTTAGCATCTACACTTCCCTTCTATTTGTAATTATTACAAGAATAATGATAAAGAAAAATGCACATATAGTGTTCGATACTCAAGTGGTAAGGGCTAGCTTTGTCAAACTCATGATCTTGGCTTCAAGTCTTGCCTTCTTTTTTACATAGACATCAACTACAAGAATATTTTAGGAAAACTCAAAATATGAGACACGAATGTGTCAACACCACCAACAGCCTTCACTTTATGTATTAGAATAGATTATTATTATTATTGTCTAACCAAACTAGGATACCATTGTCTTTCCTTCACTTCAGATCATAATCTACAATTACATCCACTCCAACTCTTGCGTATCCAAACATAGCGTCAGCCAATCCAAAATGAAAAAGGATATGAATTTACTTATTTATTTTTCATGTGTAACTAAACAAATAAAAAAATAGATTTTTTGACATATATCTATATATTTTCTTCTCGTATTCCTATCTCAACTAAAAAAGAGAAAATTTAGCATATTTAACTTCATTTTCCTTTCTTATTTTTTTCCCAGCAAATCCAAGATCCAAACAAAGCATAAGACCTTCAATGGGATTCTCCTAAATACCACCAGGAATTAGCTGGGGTTCGAATCTGTGTCCTAATCTTCGAAGAGAATAGAAAGCTGTTTATTATCCATTGGCAATCTAGTTCTAAAGAGAGGTTTGGCAGCAACATAAATAATCAGATAATAAATATGCATTTGAATTTGCAATAAACGCATCAAAGATCAAAAAACTGCCTTCCATCAGCAACGATATAAAATTGAAATGTGAGTCGTGAAATTCAAACCAAGACTTTTATTACCTGCTGACACCTCTGCTAGATACTGACATGCATGTTACACCAACCTAAATGGCTCATATCAGCAATCCTTGGCCGCCTATCTAATCTGTTGACAAAAATATATGAAAGAAAGAAGAGAGAAATGTAGAGAAAATGATTTGGGCATACTCTGTCCAATATCTGATTGGAACGAAAATAACAGAAGATATCAGGACACGAAGCCCAACTTCCCTTCTGTCTAGCCTCCCAATAACCACTGATAATGTGGTAGGTATCTTTTCCTTTCTCCTTTGCAAAGCACCTGAGTTTCCACCTGAATCGAATTGCATGAGTACTAAAGTAATGTTAAGAATACTGCATCCTCACCTCAATAGCTAGCTTTTGGAGTTGAGTTCTACCCAAGACCATGTAAGACCACCCACTCTCTTGCATCTTACGAGCCTGGACTCAATTGAAACAAAATTCCATTATTCAATAATTCAACATCAAATGCCAAGCGGCTTTCACTGTAAATTTTCAGTAGCAGAAATCAGTGAAACAGTTGTTTATGCAAAGGGACATGTTACATGATATACCCCTCACTACTACCTCTCCATACTACTAACACCCATCTAAGCAATTTATAGCAAATAGCCAACTATAAAGAGAGCTTTGAAACAAGGAAACTACTCTAATTTAAGGTATTATATAAGCTATACTAGAGGAAAAAGGAAATCACTCATGAATTAATGAAAATTCAAATTAAATTTATTTTGCTAATATGAACTACAAACTAAGGGCTGGTTTGGCTTATCCTATGTAAGCCAAAAAGTCAAAAAGTTACTTCAAAATCCAAAAAGATATCACTATTCACTCCCAAAAAAAATAATTAAAAAACCAATTTTCTACATATTTGAGCCGACCGAAGTGATGTCTGTGCAGCTTCTGTGCTGCGGCATTGGACAGGGATTAATGATTGGGTGTGATTTGCACACACACCGCTGTTTGGCCTGTGGGGGCTATCACGGGTCCCGTTTTGATAATCTGAACCGTTAAATGTGTAGAACTCGTCGAATACTATATGTCTGCAAAAAATCACATTGATCGGATATCGATAACTATATGATCAAATCAGTTATATACAACAAATGGATGGTATTATAATTAATGATTGAAAAATAAATAAATCTGATCAGATAGCTATCGATATCCAATTAATGTGATTTTTTATAGGTACATAGTGTTCGACGAGTTACACACATTGAACGGTTCAGATTATTAAAATGGGACCCGTGATGACCCCCACAGGCCAAACAAAACCGTCCAGTGCTTTGTACAAAAATTAGCCAATAATTTCTAACTCCAATTCACTCCAGCCGGTTGTACGGCTGGGGCCCACCCCTCTCTAATCATCTCTTACATACTTTTTTTATACAATTTTTTAATACACATTTTTCCATAAAAAGTCAAAAAGTTAACCCAAACCTCCATATTTTTTTCTCAACTTTTTTAGTCCAAAAAGACAAAAAGTGCACTTTTTTAGGACACCTCAAACAAGCCTTAAAGCATCTTCTGCCATGCACCAAATTAATGATCTTCAAAACCAATCTAACCAACAGATATCAATCAACACCATCCCAAAAACTTTGGTTGATTTCTCCTAATTCTTTGAGCAGGCCAGAGCATTTCACGATATGATCATCCAATAAACATATTAAATGCCTATGTACATACGTATAATTGCAGAAATTTGGCTGCATAATAACTCCCATTGATTAGAGTTAATGTCTAAAGTCCATGGTCTACTTACCAAACAAATTTGAAGCAACCAGTTGGGAGGAACATACATCCAAAGTCTCTGCTTCCAACATCACAAAATAAAAGTCTGATACTAACCAGGCACCATATTGTCTACCTTAGAAATTAGGCTTTGCATTAGGAGCTAAACCAAGAATTGTTTAACAAGACGGCAAAAACCCAACAATTTACCTGCCGCTGTCAGTGCTCAAGCCACAACTTCTCCGAACATGTCATACTCCCCATTTTCTAAGCACCTCTGCTCAGGTCTGAGCCGTGAATCTGTGAGTGGCAATTTTTCCTGCATAAAATTAAATTTAGCATCTAATGGGGCCTTTAACCCATTTAAAACAATCACCATCTCACTTATATAACATTTTTCTCCTAACTTGTTTCAACATTCATCGGGTATCAATCATCATTCATCCAAAAACCTTTTTGGGGGCCACACTGGTGTGTTATTTTATAGGAATAATTTTTACCATCAACATGCAAGAGGAACTAAATGAATGATTTCACATCAGTTCCAGTATCTACACCACAAAGTAGCACAAGAAAGTGGTTGGACCATGTTCATGCTATTCAAGCTCTTTTTGAAGTTCTACGCAGTATAACGATAGCATTTTCCCAGGAACTAAGATGCAGTCATCAAAATGGTCATGCTTATTATGAGACTAGTTAGCTAATGCTTAATACTTGGGTTTCCACTCGCACAGCAGCTGTTGTGGAATCCATACCTGTTACAGTGCCATCTAGTGTTCCCGACCCACATCATCTTCAGACTCAGATTGGCCAGCTTCAAGCCCAGCTTGGCTCTCTCACTACTCATCACTCGGGCCCATCCACAAGTTCCCTTGCTATAGGTACTTCTACTGCTTTCCATGTTCGGTCCACTCGTCCCACGTGGGTTCTGGACTCGAGGGGCTAATGATCATATGACTAGTGAGTTTTCTTTTCTTTCTTCTCCGATCCCCCTTACTATGGATCAAACTGTCTATCTTGCAGATGGCTCTCTCTCTCTCTTCTGTGAGCCCATAAGGGTGTTGTCTCTTTATCTCCTAATATATCTCTCATCTGTTCTTCATGTTCCTAAATTTTCCTATAATCTGTTATTAGTTAATCGTCTTGCCAAAACTTTTAATTGCGCCATCATTTTCTTATCCACTTCTTGTGCTTTACAGGACCTGAGTTCAAAAAGGATTTTTGGTAGGGGATATGAGCGCAATGGACTGTATTACTTCGGGGACCCACCTCCTTCGCCGCCACCACCACCACCTCCTTTATCTAGTTTACTAGTGTTTGTTTTGCCTACTTCAGTATCTTATGTTTCTTGTAGTCAAGCTTTAGTTTTATGGCACGCTCGTTTAGGCCATGCAAACTTTTAATATTTATGTTTACTTTTCCTTCTTTAAATAAAGCTTGTAAGGATTCTTATTTTCATTGTGTGGTTTGTGAGTTGGCTAAACATACACGTAGTAATTATATTCCTCATGTGACTTGTCCACCGTATGCCTTTGATCTCATTCATTCTTATGTTTGGGGTTCATCTCCTATACTTGCTTTGTCAGGCCATAGATATTATGTAACTTTTATTGATGACCACACTCAATGTACATGGGTTTATCTTCTTCGGCATAAATCTGAGGTTTTCCCCATTTTTGTTCAGTTTTTACAAATGATTAAAACCCAGTTTAAGTCTGTTGTCCAGAATATCTGCTCTGATAATGGAGGGGGAGTACATCTCGGATGCTTTTTGCTCCCATCTTAATTAGGCGGGTATTCTCCAGCAACTCACTTATCCTTATACGCCTGAACAAAATGGGGTGGATGATCGTAAAAATTGCCATATTATGTCTGTGGTTCAATGTCTTATTCGTGATATAAATGTTCCCAAGTTATACTGGCATATGGCTATTCTTACTACTGTTTATTTGATAAACTACACCCCGAGTCGTATCCTACAAGGCCTCACTCATTTTCAAGTCCTTAGGCCTGATAGCACTATGTTTCCTCTCCTTTCTCGTGTGTTTGGGTGTACTTGTTTTGTTCAGAATCGTAGTCCTACCCGCACTACGGTAGCTGACAAGGCTATCCGTTGCATTTTTTGGGGGTATTCCTCTTTATCTAAAGGGTATAGGTGTTATGATCCAGTGTCTTGTCATTTTTATCATTCTTTAGATGTTACTTTTTGTGAGGATTTGCCGTTTTTTGGTTCTAACATTCCTTTGTGGATTCCTAGTGTTGTTCCTCCATCTCCCCAGTCTCCCTCTACTCGTCCTGTTCCCATCTTTGATACAAATTTCTCTGACACTACAGAAAATTACCCTACTCCTAGACTTATTCCATCTCTTCCATCTATCCCACCTTTACAGGTTTACACTCATCACCCTCGGCCCCTACCAACCTCCTATTCTCCTCTCAGGTCAGGTAAGCTGCCTTCTCCTATTGCATCTACTTGCTTCTCTCAGTATCCTGACAGAGAGCGTCACCCCTTTTCCTGTTATGGTTGGCTTTGTAGTACTAATCATCTTGTTTCCTAGTATTTGTCTTATGATGGTCTTACAGGTTCTTATCGCTCTTTTTTGGGCAAACTTGAGTCTGTCTTTATCCCTCGCTCCGTCTTTGAGGCCCTCTAGAATCCTAAGTGAGTGGCAGCTATGCAGGCTGAAATGGATGCATTAGAACACAATCAGACATGGGAGCTTGTTCCGTTGCCTCCTTCTACCAAGACGGTTGAGTGTAAGTGGGTATTCACTGTTAAGTATCTTGCTGATGGGTCTGTGGGTTGCTATAAAGCTCATTTGGTTTACAAGGGCTACATCCAAGTCCCTGGCTAAGATTTTAGGGCTACATTTGCGCTAATGGCAAAGTTGACCTCTGTTTGATTTCTTGTTTCCTTAGCGGCTGCTCACTCTTGGCCTTTTCATCAACTTGATGTCAAAATTGCTTTTCTACATAGGGAATTACTTGAGACTATCTATATGGATCCTCCACCCGGTTCCAGCTAAGGGGGAGTATGCAGGGAAAGTGTGTTGTCTTCGCAAATCTTTGTATGGATTGAAACAATCTCCTCGGGGCTTGGTTCAGTTAGTTCAACAAGGTTATCTTGTCTATGGGTTTCATTCAATGTCACTCTGATCATACCTGCTTCATTAGGCAGCAAGCGAATGGACGGTGTATCAGTTTGCTTGTCTATGTTGATGATATTATTCTTACTGGTGATGATGCTACAGGAATTGCTCAAGTTAAAAAGGATCTTAACCATGTTTTTGACATCAAAGATCTAGGTCCTCTCAAGTACGTTCTTGGTATTGAGATTGCTCGTTCTCGCCAAGGGATTTCCTTGTCTCAAAGGAAGTATACCTTGGATCTTCTTCAAGATACTGGTATGATGGGTTGTAAACCTACCCCTACTCCTGTGATCCTAATCTAAAGCTTACTGCTAAAACTGGTGAGTTATAAAGTGATCCAGGTATGTATCAGCGTTTAGTGGGTCGATTGATTTATCTGACCAATACTAGACCGGACTTGACACTTGCTATGAATGTTGTGAGTCAGTTTATACATGCACCTCATACCACTCGTCTTGATGCAATTTATCATATCTTGCGATATTTGAAGACTACTCCTCGTTTAGGGCTATTTTTCTCCACAGGCTTGCAGTCTACGTTGTCTTATTTCATTGATGCCGATTATGCTAGCTCCAAAACTGATCGGCGCTCTACCTCTGGATTGTGTACCTTCTATGGCAATCATCTTATATCATGGAAGAGTAAGAAACAAACAATTGTCTCTAGATCTTCCGCTGAGGTTGAATACCGTGCCATGACACAAGGTACTTGTGAGAAATTGTGGGTCAGATCTATTCTTGCTAAATTGGGCTTTAAGGAGAATACCTCATCTCTTTTGTTCTGTGACAATAAGTCCACAATTATGTTAGCTTCAGATTCAGTTCTTCGTGAGAGGAGAAAACATATAGAAGTGGATATTCATTTTATTAGTGAAAAGGTTGGGACAAATGTTATAAGTCCATCCTTTGTCTCTTCATTGGAGCAACTCACTGATATGTTCACCAAATTGGTTGGTCCAACTTTATTACAGTCTTCCATTATCAAGCTGGGATTAGTGAATATTTTTGATGTAGCTTGAGGGGGAGTGTTGGAATATGGGAATCCCATTTATTATGTAATTACAAGATTTTAGGCATATTTTCTAATATTTGATTTTATTATTATTCTACCTTCCGAAATTGTAACCTTCTCAATTCAGTATATATATAAGGCTAATCATACATTGTGATTAAGCTATTCAATTATATTCTTCTTCTGCTAATTATGGCCTTAACAGCTGCAGCAGAGCTTAAAACTGCAAGTTGATTCACCTCCTGGTCTTACCTAATTGTATTAAAACCACAATCTACTACCCCAATGCACACGCCTGATAACGATGTAATTTATTAACCAGATACTCCATAGGGGATGATCACCACCAGGTAGCAATAACATGTGAGCAGAACATTACACATAAAACATTCTGGAGGGCTTAAAATAAAACATACCACCAGGCACGAGGTTGTACAGTCCCCACATGCAGTGCTATCCCTCCATAAAATACCCTGCTTTAGTAAGGAGCCAAGTGGAAGAATTATGCACATTGCACGCACACACACACACACATTGAACCATTTACAGAACCGGTTATGCACATTGCATAGATTGATTCATTCTGCCATTAATAAGATTATGATCCATTTAAAGATAACAGAAAAGAGAAAAAATAAGTAATTTGCTACTACCTAGAGCATTAACAAAATCTACAGCCACGTAGTTTTAAGCTCACAGCCACAATATTAACACAGACAATTTGAAAATATCATTATAAAAATATGTATTTTCAGCAATGGTAAGAATGCAGACAACTTCTGTAACCATATATTTCAAGTTGTCAATGGATCATATCAATGGAAACAACTTAAAACAGCTCTACCTTATGTGTGATGCTTCACTAATGTGCCAAACAGCATGCATTGGATATTATACTTTGAATAAGATTTAAAAGGAAGTATAATTGAAATCAGAGAACAATCAATAAAGTGATGCCCAATTTAGAACCAAGAAGAACAAAGACAACACCAAAACCGACAGGAAATAAATGTGTATGCATACATAAAAATGCATATATGTATATATATGTATGTGTACATCATTTAAGTCCGAAGGGATATAGGAAACACACACAACAAACTGATAACCAAAAAGAAACATTGAACTTAGCAATGAGCTTCACTGTTACTACAATCGCACAATAAAATCCAAATGCTATCCAAAACAATAAGTTTTATTCACTAAAACCGCTAGTCTTCCAATTTGTGATACAAAAAGAAAATACTTTGTTTAAAACAGGGAAAACATTTTAGTAAATGGCTCATTCTATGGTTGCAAATCATCAAATTTATGTTGAGATTTGTCTGTAAATGAAATTGGGCTAAAGTGCACCCATCCAGTAGTACATCCCAGATCAATAGGAAGATGACATGTGGATACATTTCCTTAATAATATGCATGCCTTCTGTAGGTGAAAACATTGATAAGGACACTAAATTTCACCTTAAGATTGTTATTTGAGATCCATAAGTCTTGCTAGCAACTGTTTCCAAATATCCTAGGGCTACAAGCAAGGCAAATAAAAATAAATAGTCAACGTACGTGTCATCGTGTAGAACCCTTTACATTTTTAAATTGACAACGCCTTTTACTTTGTTTATTTCCTTTCTTTTTCTTTTTCTTTTAATTTAATTTTTTTTTTTTTTTTTTTTTGGGTCTTGTGACGAGCAATCTCTCTTCATTATTTGTTCTTCAAGAAGTAAATGTTACCCACTAAACTTCAGTCAATGAATATACTGCAACATTTTAGCCAACCCCAAACCAAACGAAGTCTTGTGTCCCACTCGAGGTCAGCCACATGAATCCTTTTTCACCATTCTGCTGTCAAGAGTTCTATATGCAAACTAAATAAATTCATATCTACTTTTTTATTATTGCATCCCATGTCAGTTTAGGTTTTCTTTTCCCCTAATATTTTAATTTATTGTAATTATATCACTCTTTCTAACCGTTGCATCTATATGTCTTTGTTGTACATGACCAAACCAACTTCACCTTTTATCTCTCAACTTATCTTCAATTGTTGCTATTCCTTCCATTTCACGAATATATTCATTTCCAAACCTTTCTTAGTTTTACTATATATCCATCTAAGCATTCTTAACTCAACTAGACTCATTGCCAATATTTTAGCCATTAGCCTATAATTACTAAATCAAAAGCGAGTAAAACCTCTACATCTAATTGTAAATAGCTTGTTCACTGAACAGTCTCTCATTAATTAAAGAGCTAACCCAATAATTGGTTATTCTATGGTATAATAAACTTTCTTTTCCCCTAATATTTTAATTTATTGTGATTATATCACTCTTCTTAACTGTTGCATCTATATGTCTTTGTTGTACATGACCAAACGAACTTTGCCTTTTCTTTCTCAACTTATCTTCAATTGATGCTACTCCTACCATTTCATGCATCTATTCATTTCCAAATCTTTCTTAGTTTTACTACACATCTATCTAAGCGTTCTCATCTCAGCCAAACTAATTACCAATATTTTATCCATTAACCTATAATTACTAAATCAAAAAAAAACTAGTAAAACCTGTACATCTAATTGTAAATAGCTTGTTCACTGTACAGTCTCTCGTTAATTGAAGAGCAAAACCCAATAATTGGTTATTCTATGGCATAATAAACTTTTTGTTTGAAACAGTTATTAGTTATTAGAGGGCCCCACTTTACCAATGACCACCAGTACTCCATCCCTCAAAATTTAAAATATTGTAACCATTGAAATGAATGCAGATATTCACATCCCTTTCCTGCATCAGAAATGTCGACATCACATTGAACAATAACACACATTCGGCATCTGAAGTTTTGTACGAATATACTCATCCAAATCAACACATAAACAACACCACATAGGGCAATTATCAATCATAACATAAAGGGTTTAATAGTTAACAAGGCAACAACTACCTACAATCAAGATGATCTCGAGATTCTTCCTATGAAAGCATTGCACAATAGCATTAGACTGGTAAATAACCCATGAATGCAATATAAACATTTTTTTTCTTTTTAGTCCACTGGTTTCATATACTTTTCTTACTGTCCACCTGTCACTCATAAAACTAAAGAAACATCATAGGAAAAATGTAAGTTCCAACTTTTATAATTCATATTATTTTTGTTCATGAAAAGTGAAATTTCCTTACTGAGCCATAAAAAATTCATTGGGCCAAAATTTTGAATTCTTTCAACCCTAATAAATTGAAATTTGGGAAAACAAAGATTCACACCAACCGAGCCAAAAGAATTAGATTAGATGCAGTTTAGTGGAAGTTTTCTGTCCCAGACCAGATACTAGGAAATCTGAGGTTTGAACTCGGGAAAAATTCACTTTACCCCTTTTAATTTGCCCTCATAACACATATACTCTCAACTTTAAAAACATACACGCTTATACTCCTTATACTCTGGACTTAAGTGACAACACGGATGGTATTAACAGAAAATGGGAAAACACAAGCGATTTCCCATGAACTAAATTCAATACCTTTTCCCACCACCCAGCCCCTCCCCACCCGTATTCACAATGCTCTGAATTTTCTGACTGCAGGTGTGGTGAGCATTCAGATGCTGCTTCTATGAGAAGTACTTTTGAGGGCATTTTTTGAACTTGGTTGTGGTTGCTATCAGAGTCCTCTCGTCCATTTCTCATTTCATAGCCAGCAAAGGCCCAAGAAAGTAAATTCTGGTTCTTTGCTATTATGTGAAATGGCAATGGGAACCTCACCATGATTTGGTAATATCAAAGGTGCTTCTGAATTTCAGTCAGGCAGATCCTAAATTAAAGGAAGACAATGTCATGCAAGGAGGAAAAAAAATGTCCCTTCGATTGTTTCAATTATTGTAGTGCCTTCTCTGTGTTATCATGGATATCTTGCTAAAGATACGCAGTGAAGTTCGCTGATCATTTTGAGAGTCCAAGATAGTTCCAAGTTTTGTTGAAGAGAAAGTATTAACCTTCAATTCTTAAAAAATATGGTGCAAGGATGACTCTACCGACATAGAACATAAGAAGCTCAAGGAAAAGTAAACTCAAAGAAGTGGCAATATTTGGAAATTGGCATGATTTCAATAAAAAACTAATAGGAACCATAATCATGTTTCTAGTATTATTACAGTCTTATTTTATAATTATATTTATGTTTTCTAGATTTTAAGCTTAGGGGTATTTTGGTAATTTGCAAAAGTTCTAAATACGGGTTGTGGGTATCCCAGGGGTTGTCTTATGGGTCAAGTTATCTAATTAGTTATATGTTTCTTATTTAATCTTAAATTAGTTTTAGAAATCTAAAATATTATTTTAGTTTCTTTTTTTGGTTCAAGTTGGTTTAGAAAGTCTCTAAAGTCTATATAAAGTCATGTAATACTTCTAATTCAAAAGAATTAATATTTTATAAAAATTTAAGAGCTTTGAAACTTCTTTATGGATGGTGTGATGCAATCAAACCCTAGGCGTGATGCCTATGAAATTTAGGTGTGATGCCTAGACCTATCTTCTTCTTTTTTGTTTCAATTTACTATTCTTGGATTACTATTCACAGCTCTCTAAAAGTACACTTTTCAACCTCAAAACCCTATCCATTCATCCCCAAAGCAACCCTAATCCCTTCCCCAACCTATTAGTCTTTAATTTCACCCCTAAAACCCCAAAGTACACACTATTTAGGCCATCAAAATAGCCTCTGTTTTGCAAATCCACTACTTATCCTGCATCAGTTTGGTATCAAAGCTTAAGGTTTCGCCACCATGTTCTTACAAAGTGGGAGATCCTATGTGCTACAATATGTTATACCCCATAACAACGAAGTTTCAGATTTTGAAGGAAGGGATGATCCTATGGTGTTCTCTAATTGGCTTGTTTCAATTGAGGAATATTTCCATTGCTATGATTGGATGGGTGATTGGAAAGCGAGATTTACTAAGATGAAACTTGTGGGTTTGGCACAACTTTTGTGGTATCGTGTCGAAGAAAATATAAGACGATTGGAATTGCTACCAATAAACACATGGCAAGAGATGAAAGCCAAGCTTCAAAGGAAGTATATGCCTTCAAATAATCCTCTAGAGTCACATGGCAACTTGTTAGTTCAAGACATGGCTACACTTTGTTTGAAGAATATATACAAAGACTCGAGGCACATGACATGCGAAATCAAGTTGTGGGAGACACATGCCAAAGACTTGCTGGATTTAAACATGGTTTAAGGCCTATTATTAAGCAAGAAGTACCAAGTCAATCAAGATATAGCACGGAGCATGCACAAGAAGTCGCACCAAAGCTAAAACCTATTGGTGAAAACCAAAACCTTGTGCAATTGAAGTTACAAGTGAAGAAGAACAATCAAAGTCTGACAAGATGCAAGATAATCAAATTATGAAGGTTGAGAAGTCTCCAATCAAAACTGCATGCATAATCCTTGAAGCACAAAAAGTTGAAAGTAAGGAATTGAGTGATATATCTGTCAAGGTAACTACACCATTCAAAAGTTCCACTGCTAGTCCTGCATCTAATATGCACCTGGAGGTGACTAATTCAGTACCTAAGTCCTCTGATGAACCATTAAAGGGAATGAATGTTGTTGGACACCAAAGCTCTAAGCCATTAGAGTTACAAGTGGAGGAAGAGAATGGAAATCAAGCCAAAGTGATTAATGACGCGGTTAATGAAGGTGAAAGGGCTCTGATTGATGATTCAAAAGCACCCCAAGAAGATCTAATTGTTACTCAAGAAGAGGATGAGGTCCAAACAGAAGACTCGGATGTCACACAAGATGTAAGGAGTGAAGAATTAATGCATCCTGCTGCTGTTCCAGAACTTATATTGCAACCCGAGGTCTCCAAGGTAGTGCCTACAAAGTCACCTAGTGAATTTTCTCCAACCATAATCAATGAAGTGGCCAATGGTGAATCAAAAGATGACCTTGTGCTAGGAAAAGAGGCTGAAAAGAAAGAATCGAAGTTGTTGGGAATATTGAAGAAAGCCTTATGAAAACTGATTTGGATGAATTCAAAGATTTGATTTTTATACCAATTAACTTTGTTATTCCAGAAATATTTAGTGACATGATTGTAAAGATTAATCTCTCATTATTTTTTTTGCAATCTCCAATGAAGAAAAGGCAATAAGAACTTGAACATTTTAATGTGAAGCCATGGATGCAATTTCAAAACATATGGATCCTTATACTCCAACACTTCAAAATTCAAGGTCGAGTTTTTTCCAACCAGGGAAGAATGATACAAAACATAAGAAGCTCAAGGAAAAGTAAACTCAAAGAAGTGGCGATATTCGAAAATTGGTATGATTTCAATAAAAAATAAAAAAAATAAAAATAAAAATAAAAAAAACCTAATAGGAACCATTCATAATCATGTTTCTAGTATTATTACAGTCTTATTTTATAATTATATTTATGTTTTCTAGGATTTTAAGCTTACGAGTATTTTGCCGAAGTTCTAAATATGAGTTTTGTGGGTCACCCACGGGTTGTCTTATGTGTCAAGTTATTTAATTAGTTTTTATTTATGTATCTTATTTGGTTTTAAATTAGTTTTGGAAGTCTAAGATATTATAATAGTTTCTTTTTTTTGTTCAAGTTGGTTTAGGAAGTCCCTAAAGTCTATATAAAGTCATGTAATGCTTCTAATTCAAGGGAATTGATATTTTATAAAAATTTGAGAGCTTTGAAACTTCTTTATGGATTGTGTGATGGCTAGACCTATCTTCTTCTCTTCTGTTTCAATTTACTATTCTCGGATTACTACTCTCAACCCTTTAAAAGTGCACTTTTCAACCTCAAAACCCTATCCATTCATCTCCTAAGCAACCCTAATCCCTCCCTACCTATTAGCCTTTAATTTCACCCTTAAAACCATAAAGTAGACACTGTTTAGGCCGTCAAATAGCCTCTATTTTGCAAATCCACTACTTGTCCTGCATGCATCATCTACCTTACTTATAAATATACTCAAAAAAAGAAAGAAAGAAAGGATGACTTTGCGTACTATTTTGTAGGTACATATATATATATATAGATATATATATATTTTTGTATTTATATTCCAAGTGGATGGTATAACATTCATTTTAACTATTAAAAAAATTTTGATTGTCATTTCAGCGCGTGTGCCCCACTCAATTTTTTTCGATTGGAAAAACTACTATTTTCACTTTCATCCAGAGTACAAGGGGTGCAAGTGTAGTTTTTAAAATTAAGGGGGTGCATACGTTTTCGGGGCAAAGTATAAAGGGGCTAAGCAAATTTTCCCCTTTGAACTTTTTCCTAAGTTCTATAGACACTCCATAATAATTCCTAAAGTATTTTAGGCCAACTCATAATTTAACCTATGAATGTTTGTCAATCTAAAGAAATGAAAACTCTAGTGAAGCACCTGTCAACTCAAGTTTTAAAGTACCTTCAATGAAGGACTTAAAGTTGGAAAGTACACATGCATTGAAGAAAACATAAGAAACTATTTGAAATATATACCTATATGATTTTTTCATTTTTCTCATTGAGATGTAAATTCATAGAAAATCATACTCAAGAAAACATAAGAAACTATGTTTAGATTTTGGGTGGCAGCAGCCTTAATTAAGGAGGACATCTAAAACCCAAATATATGTTTCAATATTGCATTTGTTCTGAGGTTTGCATGAAAGATTTTGAAAGAAAGTCATCACTAGAACAACTAACAAGCTAAAAGAGACGGTATCAATATCAATCTCCAAAGAAGATACACATATGCCAATTTTTCTAGATTCCACAACAAAAACATATCATTAAAAAAACTTGCTTCAATTCCATTTAAAAACACAGAAAAATAACATCAGTTTAAAAATCCATGTAGATAACATCAACAAACACTCATCCAAGTTTAATCAGTTACTTAAAATAATTATGTTCAAAGATTTCCCCATTTAACAATCTATACAAAAGAATTGGGAGAGATATGAAGTTACAACTATAGAAACAAAAACAAAAAGGAAAAAAGTCAAAAATTCCCAGCAGCAGAGCAGCTAATTTGGGGGAGTTTCTGAAGCACTAGGATGTACACAATTCAGTGCAGAAGAAGCTGAAGGAGAATTAATTTGAAGGATTTCTGAAGAGCTAGGATGTACATGATTCTGTGCAGAAGAAACTGAAGAAGAATTCCGAATGCGATTAGCAAGATTTTTTCTACTAATCATTACATGTACCTCTAACTGCCGCAGTGAGTCAAGAAGGAGCCAATGCTTCTCTTTGAGCAGCATAAGTTGATTCTGCAGCGCAGCAAACTCGTTTCTCATGATTTGCTCACTGTCCTGGATGGCTGCCTCACTCACACCTTCTTCCAATAACAGCCGCCTCAATTTCTCGGTTGACACAACAACATTGTCCACAGGAGCCATTAGTTCACTGTTAGAGACCCTGGGGAACAAGTCTTTTATAGCTTGCAATGCATCTATCCAAGCCACTCGATCTTCTCGAGTCTCGGCCCTCAAGTGCAGTCTCTTACTACCCGTAAAAATTAAAAACCTCTTGTCATCTGACCTGCTCTCCCGTATTGATGAAACCTGCAACGCACAAATAAAATTGGAAATTCAATAAATATAAGCATTGTTGTCAAATCATGAATCGAATAGTGAATCGTTTTTCTAAAATTTAGAATCTTTAATTGCATCGAATCATTTAACATACTACATATAAAAATATACATATAGTGTTTAAAATGAAATTAATATCAATATAACTAAATTGTACATATGTATAAACAAATAAAACCACATATCAATATCATTAGTTGATTTTTTTCTCTTTATTCGTAAAAATTTTTGTTCTGAATCGCTTGAATTGCAATGATTGGTAATCAATTGTAAGTTCAATTAATTTAAGATTCAACTGCACGAATCAAATGTTTTGCTTGAAAAACCTATCGAAATGGAATCAAATGTAAAATTCTAACAACCACGATATAAGTCGTATGGTTAATCAAAAAAGAAATATAAAATTAAAACCAACTAGAATTGAAATATAGGAAAAGGATCCTAACATGAATTAAAATCAGCTCAAACTAAAATCTGTAATTGCATTATAAAACTATGACATGCAAATAGAATTTAGCATTGTATATGTGTGTGTGTGTGTGTAATTATAGGGGAGAGATTTTTTAAACCTTGAGATGAACTTGACCAACAGGCTTCGGCCGGAGCTGAGAGGTACCATTAATAATAATATTGTGATTGTGACGAGGAGAAATTAGGCGGAGTGAATCTTCTCCGAGGACTGTGGATCGTTTCTCAGTCTCTAGATTGAGATCAATTTTATGATGTCCGTGTATTTTATAATATGAAAGAACACCATCTTCCAACACAAACCACCTTCGACGCCAACGTTTACCCAAATTCACCCACTTATACAGAATACCTGAAATTCTATCACCTACACTCTCATTCATCTTCGCCTCCCTTTGCTCGCCGCACAATAATTGTGCCGCCTCCTCCATCATGGCGCCGGGATCAGGAAAATTCATAATCAGGAAAATTGACGGCGGTGCTGGCGGCGGCGGAGAAGGTGACTCGCCGGGAAAATAGGAGGAAAATTTTCATTCGTTGGAGAGAGAAAATAAAGAGATGAACAGGAAGAGGAAGAGAGTATGTATAGGGTAATAGAGGCGGCAATGTTAATGTTTACGTTTATATAGGGGTATATATAGATAGATATAAGATAAGATAAATATAGAAGAGGAAGAGTGAGAATTAGACGGAAGTGGTAGTAGTGGTGGCGGCGGCGGCGGCGGCGGAGGAGGAAGGAAATCCGGCAGAGTAGCGATGGAGCTGAGGTAGAAGTGGAAGAAGTAGTCAAATACGCAACAAAATGCTGATGGCTTTAAATATTAGGCGGTTGGGGTTGGTGGTTTTTTTTTTTTTTTTTTTTTGGTAAATTAGGTGAGTAGCCCCTGTAGTTAATACGATAGGTTAATTTAGCCTCTGTAATTTTAATTTGTTTGATTTTATCTCATAATTTAGCGAATTGTATCATTTTAGTCCAATAAATAATAATTGTTAAGTTAATTTAACGAAAGGTCAAATAATGAGTCAATTTAGTCCCTATACTTTATACGATGTGTCAATTTGGTCCCTATAGTTTCAATTTTCACGATTTTAACAGGGACTAAATTGACACATTGTGAAAAATACAGGGACCAAATTGGCACATTGTTTAACTTTCTGTTAAATTAACTTAACAACTGTTATTTATTGGACTAAAATGATACAATCCGTTAAATTAAGAGGCAAAATCAAGAAAATTGAAACTACAATGATCAAATTGACACATTATATAAACTATAAGGACTATTTGCAGAATTTTTCCTTTTTTTTTTTTAACAGGGCTTGGTGGTTTATGTAACACATTTCAAAAATATTGAAGATACTAAAAATTTTATGTGGGATTTATACGTAACTCATATTGTGTGAATTTCATACTTATGTACAATTGGTAGAAATTTTAATAGAATTTTTGAATTTTTTAATATTACTCAACACATTTACCTATTTAAACTTTCTATTTGACATTTATTTTTTAATAAAATTTTATCCATATATGAAATTACGTTTAAAAATAAAAAGTAAAAATTAAATAAATTTGATTTTTTTTACAACTCACCGCAACTTGTCCCAAAAGATGAGAAGTCTCACGACCCAAACCCGGTGCCCAAAGACTCGGTGTTGTAACAAGATAAAAATAAAATAATTCGGATAATTCTGTAGTCGCAATGCAAGCAGATAAATTAAATAAAATAATTGGGTACCAACTGTTTATTTAAAAGAAAACAAAATATAGTCATTTGAATTTCATTGTATTACAAGAGTCTTATAATAAAAAGATAGAAATCTTAAAAAAAACAAAATAACACAGCGATTCATTTTCCATCTTGATCCCCCTAAATCTCGTCACCTGAAAGGGGTAACAGCTATAAGCACATAGCAGAGTGAGAAATATTATACTGTGAGTGTAGGGGCACAAAATAGCCATGGATATTTATTTAAACTAAAACATTAACATAATTTGAGTTGAATACACAAATTAATTAAGTGCCAGAAATTGAAATAATTAACTATAACCACGGTACATAACAGAACAGAACAGAACAGGAGTCACTAAGTGACAATCACTACAGGGGTCAATAAATCCATGACAAACAGGAGACCACAAAGTGGTCAAATATGGACCAATGATTATTTAAGTCCCCCAAGACGTGTGGACTCCCGTGGTGGTACTTACATAACATAATTGCTTATAAGGTCATAATCAAATATTCTTTAAAATATAAATAAACATATCCATGGGTTTCCTTATAGGCAAATCGGGTTTAGAAAATAATCCACGTAGCTGAAACCTTTATAAAACATAACTTTTATTAATATACTAATAAAACATAACTTGTATAAAATAGATTTTGGTAAGTCAAAATATAAGTAAAATACATTTTGGTAACTCAAGGTATAATATAACTAATCTTAAATTAATTTCTTTATTCTTTCTTTCCACCACTCAAGATCCTCACCCGTGCCGCCCTCTTTTCTACTTTCTATTTCTTTTTTTTCCGTTGCCTTAAACATGCCAATCTTCCCTATTCATAGGAAAGTAATCTGTGGGTAACAAGTTACGGAAAGTTCTGTATATTTGATGCGTGTAAATCTTGTTGATCACCCTGATTTACTCCGGTCCACCCTTATTTATTTATTTATTAACTTGTTTGATTTTATCTCTTTACTTTGACCATTGACTATTCTGCTCTCTTAGGACTTATGACTTATTTTGACCATTTTACTAATTTAAAAGTTATTACCTTCTTTGGTAATTCATGATAACTCCTAAAATTATATATGACTATAAGTTAGGTTCATATCTAAAAACCTCACTACCCAACTATAAAACCTCACTTACCACTTACTAAAATATTTAATGTGTGGTGTTTCACAACGTATTTTCTTAACAATAAAATTCCCAATTTCCTATATTATGCATTTAGTATTATTATTATTATTATTATTATTATTTTTTTTTTTTTTTTTTTTTTTAATTTCTGAGTTCTATTTATTGTAATGTTAAATTTAAAACATTCGGGTGTCACATTTCTCTTCTCCTTAAAAAAAGTTTGTCCCCAAACTTGACGTACCTTGATTTTCGAAGAGGTGTGGGTATTTGGCTCGCATTTGGCTTTCAGTTTCCCACGTTGCTTCTTCGACACGATAGTTTCTCCATAAGACCTTTACGAGGGGTATGGTCTTATTTTGAAGGATCTGATCATGAAGATCGAGAATCTGTACAGGTTGCTCTTCGTAAGAGAGATCTTCTCGAACTTCTAGCTTCTCATGATCGACAACATGCGCTGGATCCTGAAGATATCGACGAAGCATCGAAATGTGAAACACATTATGGACATTGGATAGTTCGGGTGGAAGCGCAAGACGATATGCTACAGGACCAATCCTTTCGAGTATCTCGAATGGGCCATTGTATCGTGGTCTTAACTTTCCTCGCTTACCAAATCGGATAACCCCTCTTATCGGTGAGATCTTAAGGAACACATGATCTCCTATTTGAAATTCTAAGTCTCGTCTCCGTGTATTTGCATAGCTTTTCTGGCGGCTCTAGGCAGTGCGAATTCGTTGTTGGATGAGTTGAATTTTATCACTCGTTATTTGCACGATCTCGAGGCCTAATAATTTTCTGTCTCTGACTTCTGTCCAACACAGAGGTGATCGACATATCCTTCCATACAGTGCCTCGTACGGTGCCATTCCAATACTTGCATGGTAGCTATTATTATACGCAAACTCCACTAAAGGTAGATGATCATCCCAGTTACTTTTGAGGTCTAGTACACACAAAACGTAGCATATCTTCCAAGGTCTGGATCGTCCTTTCAGATTGCCCATCAGTTTGCAGGTGATAAGCCATGCTAAACCTTAGAGTGGTTCCCAAAGCTTCTTGTAATTTGTTCCAGAAGTGAGACACGAAGCGGGGGTCTCTATCGGATACGATTAAAACTGGGGTGCCATGCAAGCGAACGATTTCCTTAATGTGGAGAGTAGCGAACTTAGAGAGGGAGTACATGATTCTGATTGGTAGAAAATGCGCCGACTTCGTCAATCGATCTACGATAACCCATATTGCATCATTCTTCGAGACTGATTGCGGTAGCCCGACCACGAAATCCATAGTAATATGCTCCCATTTCCATTCGAGAATAGGGAGTGGCTGCAACATACCTGCAGGTCTCTGATGCTCTGCTTTAACTTGTTGACAACGCAGGCATTTGGAGACATGGTTTGCTATGTCTTTCTTCATTCCTATCCACCAGAAGTGTTCCTGCAGATCGTGATACATCTTCGTATTGCCAGGATGGATCGCAACCCTCGAGCTATGAGCTCCTACCAATATCTTTTTCTTGAGTTCTGGAAGGTTGGGTACGCAAATTCGATTTCGAAATTTTAGCATCTCATTGCTTATTGTAAAGTCAGGATCAGGCGTGTTTCCTTGCTCCTCATACTTTTTCTTCAAAAGTTTATCTTCACATTGGCGAGCTCTAATTTTTTCAATCAACTCGGGTTCCACGATTATGTTGGCGAGCAACTCATGGATCTTGCGGGGAACGAGGGTACATGCCAAACTTTTGGTCATTTTTTGACTTAATGCGTTGCTACTACGTTAACTTTGCCAGGATGATGATGGATCTCTATATCGTAGTCCTTCATAAATTCTAGCCATCATCGTTGCCTCATATTCAATTCCTTCTGTGTAAACAAATATTTGAGACTTTTGTGATCAATGTAGACCTCGCAAGCTACTCCGTAGAGATAATGACGCCAGATTTTGAGGGTGAAGATCACCACAGCTAATTCTAGATCATGAGTTGGATAGTTCCTTTCGTGAGTCTTTAGTTGGCGGGAGGCATAAGCAATGACCTTCCCGTTTTGCATAAGAACGCAACCCAAACCATTGTATGAGGCGTCGTTATAAACTACAAACCTTTTTGCTTCCGCGGGGAGTGCTAGTATTGGAGCCGTCACGAGTCTATCCTTCAATTCTTGGAAGCAACATTCCTGCTTGTCCGTCCATTCAAAGGGTGTGTTCTTTTGAGTTAGTTGGGTCAAGAGTGAAACTATCTTCGAGAAATCTTGCACAAAGCGCCGGTAATAGGCGGCTAGGCCCAAGAAGCTTCGAATCTCTGATACGTTAGTAGGTTGTAGCCAATCCACGATTGCTGCAACCTTTTGGGGATCAACTGAAATGCCATCTTTGTTAATGGCATGACCGAGGAAGTGTACACTAGTGATCCAGAATTCACATTTCTTCAACTTGGCATAAAGTTTGTAATCACGTAATGTCTGTAGAACTTTTCGCAAGTGGTATTCATGATCTTCTGGCGATTTGGAGTATATGAGAATGTCGTCAATGAAGACAATGACGAACTCGTTAAGATAGGGTTTGAACACTCGATTCATGAGGTCCATAAAGGCCGCTAGAGCATTGGTGACGCCAAATGGCATGACGAGGAACTCGTAGTGCCCGTAACGGGTTCTGAAGGCAATCTTTTCGATGCTTTCCGTTTTGACTTTTAGTTGATGGTAACTAGAACGCAAATCAATTTTTTAGAACACTTGGGCGCCTTGCAGTTGATCAAACAAGTCGTCAATTCGTGGCAGGGGGTACTGATTTTTGATGGTAAGTTTATTTAGCTCTCGATAGTCGATACATAACCTCATTGTACTATCATTTTTCTTTACGAACAGTATCGAAGCTCCCCATGGTGAGGTACTCGGTCAGATGAAGCGTTTGTTCAGTAGTTCTTGGAGTTGAGTTTTTAGTTCTTTCAATTCTGCCGTGGACATGCGGTAAGGGGTCTTTGAGATTGGTTGTCTACCAGGTTGGGTTTCAATGGTGAACTCAATTTCCCGATCAACTAGGGTGCCAGGCAGGTCTTCAAGAAAAACATCCGGAAATTCTCGAAACCCAGGGGTCGCATCAAGTGTGGGGGACTTTTGTTGAGTATCAATCACATAATAGATACAACCACAACAACCCTTTCTGAGCAGTCGTTGGGCTGTCATGAAGGATATAATACAGGGAGAGGGAGAGGCTCCAGTTCCTTCGAAGACAAGCTCGAGTTGGTTTGGCGACCTGAGGAAGACCTTTTTGGCTTTACAATCTATAGAGGCACGGTTGGCAGCTAACCAATCCATTCCTAAGATTACATCAAAGGTACTAATGCAAAGGGGTATCAAGTCTACGTGTAAAGTTTCGCCTTTTAAGGATATAGTACAAGATTTGTATACATTAGTATTAAGGGCGGAATTACCAGAAGGAAAAGATACAGACAATACATATTCTAAGGGTTCGGGTGTTGATGTCAACTTGGTAGCAAAGTGTGGTGTAACAAAAGAATGAGTTGAGCCAGAATCAAAGAGAACATGGGCTAAGTGACCACAAACAGAAAGTGTACCTGACACGACATTCTCTGTAACTCTTGGGTTTCCAGGTGCTAAGGCAAAAGCTCTTCCTTGGCGTTTTTGGTCCTTTCTTACTCCTCTAGGTACTGCGGGTTTTCGGACTGGTTCAAAGGGGCGAACGAGCTTTGAACAATTTCTCAGCAAATGGCCAACTTGGCCACATCTAAAGCATGCTCCCGTATCTTGACGGCATTGTCTCCAATGAGTCCTTCCACAGGTAAAGCAAGCTGGAATAGTGCCTATAACGCCCTCAAAATTAAACCCATAAATCATACAATCTTGACATGCTTAGATATAAGAGAATAAAGCATAATTTCATTCATTAGAGTATTCATTACAAAAATATTACATGTTGACATCAAAAGTAAATGCCCCACGGGCTTACAACTTTCCAAGCCAACACTTGGTTACAAAAAAATAGTACTAACTCAAAATACAAAATAAGCCATTGGCTTGATTTACATGTAATACAGAAAAATAAACAAGAGAGTCTTCGACTCCCACAACCATCCGAGCTAAGACCTCGGAGGCGGCATAATACTTGAACCTGAAAATGATGTCCCATATAGGGTGAGCCAACCCCCAGTAGAGATATGCTAAACATAATATGAGCAATAACTAAAACATTAGCATTTGATAAATGTTTAATTCATATATGCCAACTTATAACACATTTCAATTCCATGACCAATATGTCCATGTTTCATTTCATTTTCCATTACTTATCCAATTCTCAATTCATAACCGTGGCTCAGAACCTGGCCAAACAATTTAGATGAGATTACATCTCATATCAACAATACTTCCTTACTACACAATAGATACACATATTTGCTGTATCAATATCACATAAGACATTTCCATACTTCACAATAGATACACATATTTGCTGTATCAATGGAGTCCATCCCCTATCTCCTCCCAAATAATATCCAGTTTAGGAGTCTATCCCCTATCTTCCCCTAAACCGTGGAGTACATCCCCTATCTTCTCCCACACAACACAATGTATATAAACACATATCATATACAAGATCAATCAATACATAAGTTTGATGTATTATTCCAACCGCCATACTCGATGACATAACCAATTGATTAGTTTTAGTTCGCCTAATCATCATGCATTGTCTACAACAATCAAGACTATCCTCCACCGATAGCCCAAAGCAATTATTTCTAAACAAATAATAATTATATCAACAGATAATTTATCAACATTTTCAAAAGTGAGTGATTAATGAATCCAACTCCACCATTCTACCTCATAACGAGCCATTTTCATTATTTCCATTCAATTTCATATTTCCATAATAAATGTCATTAATTACACTAATGACCCAAATATACCCAAACATGGCATTTTTCCTATTTTCTCAACATTGACCCAAAGGTCCAAATATTATCAACAACAATCAATAGCCTCCTTTTCAGACCCAAAACACATATGTTTGAATCAAAAGAACAAAACCCCCATTTCCAATATAACACATCTCAAACCCTAATTTCCCAAATCAAACCATTTATACAAAAAGCTCAACATCTAGGTTAAAGCTCATAAAAATGAGTAGTTACCCCTACCTCAAATTCGGAGCTCAAAGGAAAGAGATGAAGAAATTTGAAATGCTCCAAACCCCAATATTTTCGGATCAAAATGTAGCCCTCAACAAGCTTCACACTTTTTACAAAGGCCCAAGGATAGAAGATCACCCCTACTAGATCAAACCCTAGAGAGAAGTTGGAGTTTTAGAGTGAGGTGCTCTCCAATGAAGGTTTTGAAAAGTAAGAGAGAGAAAAAAAGTGTGAAAAGTGATTTAAAATCACCCAACTGCCATCTGATATATGACTAGTCCGCTCGAGCGGAGAATAGAACGCTCGAGCGTCAAGCACAAAAACTGGACCCGCTCGAGCGCAAGAATACCCGCTCGAGCGCCAAGACACAACTACAAAACACACCCGCTCGAGCGCAAAGAGAAACCTGCTAGAGCGTAGATTACCCTCCTTCAATATTTTTACAGACATTGAACACCCGTTCAAGCGCAAAAAGGCCCGCTCAAGCACAAAAAGGCCCGCTCGAGCGTAAGGAACTCCGCTCGAGCATAAAAAACAACCCTGCAGTACCTTTACAGAGGCACAAAATACTGGAAGTGTGCAAATTCCGCTCGAGCGCAAGAAGACCTGCTCGAGCAGATCACTAAAAATCTGGGCAACAAGGAATGGAACCAAGGCTCAACCAATTTGTTCGAAACACGCCCAACACATCCTAAAACCCAAATATATGAAATTAAAGGATGACAACAAGACATATACAACAACCAACTCCACGGAACCTAAGTCCGAATACAACAATCAAAGGAGGAAGAACCAGGATCGCTATAGTGCCACCTTTAGGGTCTACAGGACTTTGATTGCTTAGACCGGTTGAACTGGTTGTGCCCGTATTTACTTTCTTGGGAGGCGCAGCACCAAGCCTTCTGTTATTTCTTTCCTGCAATCGCTTCTTCTGGCTTGGTTCCCCAGAACGCAGGGCTTTAATCCCTTTTTCCGCAATGTATGCTCGATCTACCACCGCCGTATAGGTTGGCAGTTTCAAAACCTCCAGCCTGTCCTTAATTTCAGGATCCAATCCTGCTTCAAATTTTCTGGCTTTTCGAGCTTCGGTGGGAATGACATATGTCGCGAACCGGGCCAGTTGTGTGAACTTACTTTCATATTCGGCCACTGTCATGGTTCCTTGCCTTAGATGTATGAATTCTGACGCTTTTTGTTCCCGTAGTGAATCTGGGAAATACTTTTCATAGAATACCTCTAAAAATCTCACCCAAGTCACAATATCTTCCTTCTCCAGGGTAAAAAGCCACCATTCTTGTGCATCATCTTTGAAGGTGAAAGGTGGCAAAAGTCACCTTTTGTCTTTCTGTGCAAGGTAGCGCGCGAAAGATTTTCTCTATGTCCCTGACCCAAGCCTCTGCTACTAGTGGGTTTGGACTGCCAATAAACGTAGTGGGTTTCAGATCCTGAAATTGTTTAATCGTAGTCGATTCTTCTCGTCTCTCTAATGTCCCATTGGTTATGTTGGTTTGCAAGGCCTGCAAAAAGTTGGTGACTGCTCTTTCCATGATTTGTTCCATTGGGATGGTACCGCTGATTGATGATTCGATTTCATTTCCTTCGTTGGCCATTACTACAAGGTAAAATGATATAAGCGTGACATCATATTGATATAATTTTGATACAACGTCATATATAACATATTAGTTCTATTATCACCACATTCATATATAACATATTAGTTTTACTATCACATTAATATCACCACATTCATATATAACATATTAGTTTTACCATCACGTTAATATTACTACATTAATATCATATATATACATCATTGTTACCATACACAGGGTGTTTGTCTGGCGGTCATAAATTAATGTCTAATCCTACTGATACAAAAAGATTAGACTACTCATGGTCAGCTCACAAAAAAGGGTCTTCTGGTCCGACGTCTAGAATGGACCATTAGGCCACCAGGAGAACTGGCTTCGGAAAACTGGCCCATGAAATAACCCCGGAAACTCACTCTGCATGATGGACTCAAACTCCCACCCACTGAGCTCTACTCCGAAGCAGCTCCATACTACTTGGACTATGTAAACAAGAGCATCATGATCATAACCCCAAAATTCCCGTCCAGTAATCCGTATCGGTGTCTCCAAGTATGATGCACCGTCGGTAAAGTCCACAGCGGGGGTATAGGCAATGTGCTGTGGAGGAGGTGTCGTGGTGCGAATGTGGCTACTAGGGTATGCGGGTCCCCTCCTTTCTGCAAAGCCTACGGGTAGAGGTGCGACCAGAAAATGTGGTGGTTCTAGGTCCGAAGCAAGACCAACAACGTGGGTCGGTCCTATGTACCTTTCACGAGTGCTACCTCGGCTAAGTCTCCAGAATAAGAAATCCTCATCGCGGTCAGCCTATAAATAAATAGGTCTTCCCATGAGAGGGTCAAGTGTTGGATGGGCTTGCCTGACAAGACTTTCTGAGTCACCCCAGCCCTCTAATTGGTTCGGGATGAGATGAGCTTCTAAGGGCTCGTACCAGAATAACTCCATTAGGTTCGCCATTTCTTAGAACGTAAGAAAACTTAGCCTAGACATATATATAACATGGTTTATTTGCGTTAGACATAACACATAATACCAAATAATGTAAGTTTAATATATATATATATATGTATTTTTTTTTTTTTAATAATGTGAATTGCAAATAATGAAAATTATAAAAAGGTTTAAAACTTATACTATATATATTTTTTTTATTTATTATTATTATATATATATATTTTTATAAAAAAAAAAAACCATTGCTCTGATACCACTTTTGTCACGACCCAAACCCGGTACCCAAAGGCTCGGTGTCGTAACAAGATAAAAATAAAATAATTCGGATAATTCTGTAGTCGCAACGCAAGCAGATAAATTAAATAAAATAATTGGGTACCAACTGTTTATTTAAAAGGAAACAAAACATAGTCATTTGAACTTCATTGTATTACAAGAGTCTTATAATAAAAAGATAGAAATCTTAAAAAAAACAAAACAACACAGCGATTTATTTTCCATCTTGATCCCGCTAAACCTCGTTACTTGAAAGGGGTAACAGCTATAAGCACATAGCAGAGTGAGAAATATTATACTGTGAGTGTAGGGGCACAAAATAGCCATGGATATTTATTTAAGCTAAAACATTAACATAATTTGAGTTGAATACACAAATTAATTAAGTGCCAGAAACTGAAATAATTAACTATAACCATGGTATATAACAGAACAGAACAGGGGTCACTAAGTGACAATCACTACAGGGGTCAATAGATCCATGACAAACAGGAGACCACAAAGTGGTCAAACAGGGGCCAATGGTTATTTAAGTCCCCTAAGGCGTGGGACTCCCGTGGTGGTACTTACACAACATAATTGCTTATAAGGTCATAATCAAATATTCTTTAAAATATAAACAAACATATCCATGGGTTTCCTTATAGGCAAATCGGGTTTAGAAAATAATCCACGTAACTGAAACCTTTATAAAACATAACTTTTATTAATATACTAATAAAACATAACTTGTATAAAATAGATTTTGGTAAGTCAAAACATAAGTAAAATACATTTTGGTAACTCAAGGTATAATATAACTGACCTTAAATTAATTTCTTTATTCTTTCTTTCCACCACTCAAGATCCTCACCCGTGCCGTCCTTTTTTCTACTTTCTATTTCTTCTTTTTCCGTTGCCTTAAACATGCCAATCTTCCCTATTTATAGGAAAGTAATCCATGGGTAACAAGTTACGAAAAGTTCCATATATTTGACGCGTGTAAATCTTGCTGATCATCCTGATTCACTCCGGTCCACCCTTATCTATTTATTTATTAATTTGTTTGATTTTATCTCTTTACTTTGACCATTGACTATTCTGCTCTCTTAGGACTTAAGACTTATTTTGACCATTTTACTAATTTAAAAGTTATTACCTTCTTTGGTAATTCATGATGACTCCTAAAATTATATATGACTATAAGTTAGGTTCATGTCTAAAAACTCCACTACCCAACTATAAAACCTCACTTACCACTTACTAAAAAATTTAATGTGTGGTGTTTCACAACGTATTTCCTTAACAACAAAATTCCCAATTTCCTAAATTATGCATTTATTTATTTATTTATTTATTTATTATTATTATTATTGTTATTATTATTATTATTTATTTATTTATTTATTTTTAATTTCTAAGTTCTATTTATTGTAATGTTAAATTTAAAACATTCGGGTGTCACAAGAAGCAATATAACTGGAGTCAATATTAATGTGGTCCCTATTCATCATTGGGTATAAACAATAGTGAAGACCCCTGTACTGCTTTATTTCAAAAAGACCATGTTTCTTATTAAGAGATGCACGTAACCACCAACTACAATCGTGCTTGCAAGCAGACACCCAAAGGTCTCGCTTGGAGGTTACGACCTTATACTCTCGATTATTTCTTACGTGGTACAATTTCACAGCATGTACAAGTTGCTTCTTATCAATGAAAACTATCCCTTTGTCCAACTCTGCATTTTCAACGTTCCAGATCCAGTTACGGGGAACGACATCACAGCTATTTATGTCAAAATCACCACCCATATGAATGTTCTCATAGAAAGGGATTTCAGGTCTAGTTGGGATGGGGCCATTTTCAAGGTCAACGGGGCCGTCGACATCATCTTCTTCATCATCATCATCTGATCCGGCCAATAAATTTTCTTCATCAAACATTTCATTTTCATCATCGTCTAGGGCGACATCAGGACCATACATGTCATTGTCAGCAAATTGCAAATAGTTCACCGTTTCTGCCATATTTCTATCAACTTCAACTGGAGTGGTATGATGGCTGCAAGTGGACACATCTTCTGTGTTATTGTGAAATTCATAATCATATCCACCACGTGAACTTAATTCCACACCATGGCCCTCAAATGTCTGTTGTGTATAGCCCACTGAATAACGTTGATCTGATGCATATATAGGAGACTGAAATGCTATCGTGTCAATCCCCTGTATAAGCAATGTAGTGAAGGGAAGAGAATTCATCTGTGTCATATTCGGGACATTGCATACAACCTCTTTATCAATGTACACTTCCAAACAATTTGGTGGTTGGAAACTTGCACCGATACTTAATATGGTGTTCAACGTCTCATCGTCATTGATCGGTAATATCTTGTATTTGCTGATTGCTTGCCACTGGCGATAAGGATATCTACATTTGAAGTTCAATCGAACACTTTCGCCATAACTTGCCACCTTGGACATGAACATCTCCTCCAAATTGTTAAGCGTGGTACCAAGTTGCGCCCCATATATCCCTTTCGGCTCAGCATCATATGACACACATTCATCGGGATCCTAAATTATATTTCCCCCCTAGTAGAAGATAATTGGAACACTCTTCATACACTCGCTTCAATGAAACAAAAACATATTAAAATATCAACAATATACTTATATTGGATTTTACTTTTAAAAGAAATTATATGGATTTTAACTCATTCAATTACAATTACTTGTGAGTCAAGAACTTTATTTAAGTAATCATTAATTGTAATCCGACAATGATTATTGATTTTTTAATTAAAATATGAGTTAAAAAAATTATTATGTTTTGGATATTTTTTAGCTTTTTAAGAAAAAAAAACTTACAACACTGTTGGCTTTTTGGCTTTCGAAGGTTATTATTGTAATTGTGAGTGTGCCAGTAAGGATCAATCAGTCCTTACAGAAAATTAATTGCCAACCAATTATCAGACGATTGTGTTTTAGTTCTTTCAGGCTCAATGAAGAGGACTTTTACTGGTGGCTTGATTTAGGAGAATTAAGCAATATAACAATTAAATGAAGAACAGTTGAAGTATCTCATTAAAATGAAAAACTTACAATGATCCAAACTCAGCCTCGTAGAGGTTTACAGCAACAATTTACTTGAAACTACTCCTATGAACGAAGTGCAGTGCAGGAAATGTAAGACTGGAAATGTAAAACTGGAAAGGAAAATAAATATAAAAGACTGGTTTTTTGGATCTGAGTCTGGGGGTTTTTTTTTGGGCCTTCTCTGCTATTTATACTGCTCAAGGATGACCATCGAACTGCATTTCTAACCGTTGAACTGTTCCTCCATGATCGCTGATCATGTTGCCTCAAGATTTAGCTCCATTACGCCAGTACTTGTAGTTAGGCTTCCCTCATAAATTTGAATTTGAAATGTGAGTAACCGTTGAAGCCATATCATCTTGCGTCTCTTTGTTGATCCACTGCTACTCAGATCTCGTAATAACCAATACTAACTGCCACGTATACGATCAGGATCGAAGACTTGAATAGTCTTCCTATATTATCCTTATTTGCCACACGTCGAATTGTAATTGGCTTGTACAAAATATGTAGCCAACATTACCCCCCGCACTAATATACCTAATACTTGGTGATATTAGTGGATCAAGGTCCTTTTCCCACGTCTTAGAACGTGCATGGGTTCTGCATTCTCCCAGAAATGCAACTGTCATTCATCATCTGCATTAAACTCTCCTTCAATCTTTTGAACACCCCCACCACCTTAGTATTCGAACAGACTGATACATTTTTTATGGCCGAATCAATTTTCCCCTCCATTGATCGAGCACACGAAGAGTCATATGATGATGCTGTTCTTCCTCGAAAGAACCTCCATGCATTAATTAGCCACCTTTACCCACCTTTCTATATTCAGGTCATGGATGCCTTTGCAAATTATCAACCCTTGGACTTCGAACATATTGCCCTTAATCCTTCGATTCAGAAACTTACAAATATGGTCATAAGAAGTTCTTCTTCTGACTCACCATTGGACTACGAACAAAATGCTCTCAATCCTTTGATTCAGAAAGTCGCAAATATGGACATGGAAAGTTCTTCTTCACAACCCTCTGCATGGGATAAGGTTGCAACTTCTTCCTCTTCTGGGGCTTCTGACTGGACAAGCTGGTCAAAACCTGAGGCCTGTGATTTGAGGAAACGAATCAACCATCACTTTGTCAAGTTTACTGACCCTTTAGAGTTCCCTTCTTATGCGCGAAGCTCGGTGGTCTATCCCTACGTGCCCATTGACCGTCGACGTAGTTTGGAGGAGAATCTGCTTATGGCATGGTATACATTCTCCATGCCTACAAAGATAGTGCACGCCGCCCGACGCCTAGAAGAGGCACAAGAATACAATCCATCATTCTTAGCCAAAAAGGCGAAGATTTGCTCTTCTGACTGGCTCGATTATATTAATGCCCTTGTTCCTTCTGCCCTTGCTCCATCTCCAAAAATAGAAGCATCCACACCTTCTCCTCCGCCAAATCCTTGCTGGACAGAGAGACTGAGGCTTGCCCTCTCCGCGGATAAGGTTTTTCCACCTTACAAGCCTCCACCTTCCCCTAATCCATCTAAGCGGAAGCAAGTTCAACTTCTGCTCGCGGCTTTCTCTCACTTGCCCTTCAATGTTCTTGAGGACGAAGTCCCTCTCAAGAACCTTCGATGGGCTTGTGATATTCTGACTCAGGGTTATGTCCTCAATCCCCTCGCCCAAGCAGAGCTTCACATGTTTTTGGACCAACTTCCATTGCTTCTCCACTGGCATCAGACTTCTATGGCAACCACACAATCTTTAGACCGACTCTCGTCCCTTCGATTTCACGCCCAGTACGAAGCAGAGAACTTCATTGAAGAATTCGATGATTTCAAGAATAAAGATTCTGCATACTGGGATGACTTGGATATAAACGAATTGGAACAAGCATTGAGAGAAACAGCATTCGAAATAAAGGCTGAAGAGCTCTTTTACGAAGTGAGAGCACATCAACTCATGCAGCCAATGTTAGAAGAAATAGAGGATAGAATAAAGAAAGAACAGAAATTCATTGATCATAGTTGGACTAAAATTTATGATCTTGTTATTTATTCTATTCCCTATTTTTATGAACTTGAGTATGTACCCAAATAGGGCCATTCAAAGTAATTGTTTTTGCTTTAATACCACTAAGACTTTTTCTTTGTTTGGTATGGTTTGATCTTGTCCCCATTTCAGGGCTTCGAACTGAACAATCTTATCCTTCGAATTTGGACTCAATCGTTTTAAATGAAACACTAAAAGAACCAACAATGAACCTTTCCAATTTATGAAATATAGTTAACAATTTTTGCTGATTTTCATTTAGAATTAGTGCTTCGAATTTAACAATCTTACCCCTTAGAGCTTCTTTTAATCATAACCAACATATGGTCATGATTAGTATGATCAACCAATTTTAAATTGACCATTTTTGCTTCTAAGAACAGTCCATGCTATTTTTAGTTCAAAAGACAACCTCTGTCTGTATGTATACAAACCAACTATTGGTTTTGATATTTCGAATACCAATTCCCATCCTTAAGGGGTCTCAAGTTTTACTTCGAAAGACATTACTTTTATTGAGAAACCTAAAACAGGTCTTCAATCCTTTTGAATCAAACAAATGCTTGAATATTCTTACGTCTTTAGGTATGGAATGTGCTTCGAAGCCGGCTTGGTAGTTTCAAAGCCGTTGTTATTTGACTTTTAGCGCCAAAATCTGGTGTTTTTATGTTTCGAACACCAATTCCCATCCTTAAAGGGTTTCAAGTTTCACTTCGAAGGACATTACTTTCATTAAGAAACCTAAAACAGATCTTTAATCCCTTTGAAGTAAACAAATACTTGAGTATTCTTACATCTTTAAGTATGGAATTTGCTTCGAAGCCGGCTTCTCTGCTTCGAAGCCGTTGTTATTTGACTTTTGGCGCCAAAATCTGGCTTCGAAACCAAATATTTCACTTCGAAGCTGGTATCAACATCTGGGATGTGTTTTTCCCTCCAAAAGCATCAATGTTGAAGGAAACTCTTCGTATTCGTATCTTTAGTACTTAACGAATTACACGACATATCTTTCAGATACAAAGGCTTTTAAAACCCTTTTATTTCGTGCTCTGAAATCACTTGCTCGCTCAACACACAAACCCTTTATCTCTACCGATCTTCTACTTCTTTCTACTCCCTTTCCCAGCTTCGTCATCTGAGAAAGCGTTCTATCAATGGCTTCTTCTTCATTGAAAGTGCCAGTTGTGGAGCGTGCGAGCCCGTCTGTAGCTCTAAAAATGCTCATTGATATAGAATGTGAAAAGTACAAGGCTGGGGAGAAAAGTGCCATCGACGAACGCATCTTCATCCCTCATCGTCATGTGCAAGAAGACTATGTGCTTGGGCTCATATTCAAGGAGATTCCTACTGAGCTTCCAGCTCTATATCCTCGTCTAGAAGACCATTGTCCCCTTTACGAAGGTGGCCTTGACTGGAGGAACTGGAGGACGAACCGCCCCCACCGATGCTGGCCCACGGTGAGACCGAAGTGGCAGGAATGGTATGATTGGTTTGTCCCTAATAGGACCCTGGACCTTCAAGAACTCTGCCTTCTCGACGCTCTCCGACTATCCAGGTTAACCCTCTCGGAGGACCCTTTCTTAATCTCTGCTGCCCTGTGCTTTTGGAATTCTGCTTTTAATTTCTTTCAGTTTAGATGTGGGATGATGGCCCCTACTGTTCTTGACATTTGCCACCTATTAGGATTATCCCCCATCAGAACCCCCATTGGACCAGATTATCCTAACCTAACAGTCCCATTTTCCCTCCCCTCTCTTAACTCATCATATAGCAACTTCGTCAAGGCTGAGAATAAAAGAGTGGGTCTTATGACTGATAGGGAATTCTTTTCTTTCCTACTATATTGGTTTTGCAAGTTCCTTTTCTGTACTTCCTCTCAAAGAATCATGTCTAAATTTGCCCCTCTTGCCAAAGCCATTGTTTTACAGAAGAAGGTGGCTTTAGCTCCATACATCCTAGGTCACGTATATAGAGCTTGCTCTCTCTTCTGTGAGAAACCCTTAGATGCCAATCAAGGGGGGCCATTTTGGATTCTTCAACTTTGGCTTTTTGCTTATTTCACTGAGTTACAATCCAAATGCCTTAAATTTTTTGAGCCAAACCCTCCTACTCATGGCATGAGGCTAGCCAATGCTTCACTTTATCCTTCTACCTTTGCTTTTTACTTCTCTTTCTTCCACCAGCTTCCAGCTTCTCCTCCTTCTTACAGCTTTCGTTCCTTCGAACCCATTACCATTGGCCCATCTTGGTTGAAGAACTTCCTAAGTGATAAATTCTGCGCTTCACCTGTTCATAAAGATATATGGGCTTCTATTCTGCTCCCTAGAGAATTATTCCTTGGAACCATGAACCCCAGAGCTTACAAATGCATTGATAAGCCCTATTGTCCTACTCAATTTGCTAGACAATTTGGCTTCTCACAAAGGGTCCCAATACCTCTTTGCAGTAACACCAATCTAAGTCTTACCACCAGGGATTTGAAAGTTCGAAGGTCCAGACTAGAAGAGGCAACTTCTAAGTTTATACAGGACTTGGTTGAATTTGAGTGCATCCCTTTCCTTCCTTAAGGTAACCTATTGAAGAGGTACCAAAACTGGTGGGTGACCAATATGGAAGTACACTTGGCCATTTCTCCTAAAGATCTACTAATGGTGTTGGATGTGCCCAAGCCCAAAGGAGCTGGAGTTGTTACTTCTTCCACTGTTCTTACCACTCTTGTGCCTACCACCACACAGCCTGCTCCTGCTGCCTCAACTCCTCCTAGAGTTACTCGAGCTGCCTCAAAGAAAGGTAAATGCCCTTGTTTTCTTTTTCTTCTCCTTTTGCCTTCTTTACAATGCTTTTAGCCTCATCTTTAATTCTTATTTTGTGAATATGGTGCGGGTGTCTCACAGGGAGATTCTCATCAGAAGACCCAAGCTTTACAGTTCCTTAGGAGCAAACAGCAAAAGAAGAAAGGAAACTCTTGCCTGATCCTGTAAAGGAAGTGCCTGAAGTTCAATTAGCAGAAGAAGAAGAAGAAGAAGATCAAGAGCAAGAGACACTCGTACAAAGAAGGAAAAGAGCAACTGTCTCTCCTTCTGATTTGGATCAAGATCTCACTCATGAGACAACTGCCAGAGTAGCAGAGGAACTCACTTCTGAGGAATCTGAATCCCCAATTAAGGAGAGAGAAATTGAGAAAGAGCAGGCAATACCAATACCGAGAAAGAAGAAAATGAAGATGATTGTCTCTCCTTCTGATTTGGTTGAAGACCCTATTCATGAAGTAGCTGCTAAGGCAGTAGAATAAGAGCATTCTAAGGCCATAATTGTCTTTAAGAGAGCTGAGAAGAGACGGCAGCAGCAATTCTTAAGAGATGAAGCAGCTGCTGCTGATGCAATCCAAAGGGAAACTGTAAGAAGGCAACATATTGCTGAGCACTATTCCCTTCGAAGCTCTCCTATTGCTGCTATGACTTCTGAAACAAGTAAAAAAAAAAAAAAAATTCATGCTTCTACTATTTCTCCCTTACCAAATTTTGGTATTAAAACTTGACATTACTTTACATCTCTTCTTTTGCAGCCACAACTACTGAGCCTATTCTTCCAATAAGGACTCCCTCAGTTTCAGTTGAAGTTGATCAAATGCAAAATGTGAGGATTATTCAGATAATACTCCCACTTCTTAAGCCTACATTCAATGTACCCTCCTTGAAGCCAAGCATTCCTGCATCTCTTTCCTTTGGATTAAATCTATATCTTCCTCACTTATCTTTAGATCTACCTCAATTCAGTTCTCTTTTGAGCCTTGCTCTTCCCCTTCCTCCTAAGGAAATTCCAACTGCTGCTCCATCTCTGATGGTAGCTGATTCCCCTACAGAGGGTGCTGGTAGCTCTCTAACCCATGGTTTATTACCTTTACCTACTTCCAGTCCTTCTTCCCTTGACCTATTGGTGGCTAGGACCATAGAGACTGCTGAAGATGCTCCACCCATTTCTCCTATCCCTATGCAGTCCTCTATGCCTTCCACCACTGCTCTTTCTGCACCCCTCATGTCTACGGATATGGTAGATATCTTCGAAGCAAGACTAGCCAGTCTCTTCGACATGCCCTCTACCTCTCCAATAGCTAATGATGAGGCTAAGCCATTAGTCCTGGCTGATTCCTTATTAGAAATTCTTGAGAGCTCGTCTTCCTCTAGTAGTAAGCCTTTTGCACCTCTGATGGACTTAGACAGTTGTCTGGAGTTGTTGATATCTTTTTCAAGGATTCCTTTCGAGGCTTTACAAAGGCCTATAATAAGAAATGGCTTTCTTCAGTGCTGCAAAGTTGTTAAGCAATCCAGTATAACTGTCTCAAGTCATCTATCTCAGACAGCAACTACTATTGACTTTTACATCAACATTTGTCATGCTGCCAGGGCTACCGAGGAGAAATTAGTGAGAGACCAAAACTTTGTTTCCACAGTACATATTGAAGTCTCAGGGCTAAAGGAACAACATTCCTTTGTCTCCCATTTTCGAACTCAACTACTGGAGAGGAAAGCTCAACTTGAGAAGGAGCTATCTGCAGTGAACCAGGCCTTGATCCGAACTGACACCAAACTGCAGATCACCAACCAAGGACTGGCTGACCGAAAGCAGGAAATGACCACAGCCATTCAGTTGTTTTCATCTTTTAATAATAGAGCATCCATTGTAAAAGAACAACTGAGGCATTGTAATGATTTTTTGGCCAATTTATGGCGGAATGTATTCAGCTCTTTATGAAAGACAAATTCTTATTTATCATTTAAGTATTTTTGTGTTCTTGTACTTGGCATTTATTTTACTCCTTGTGTTTCCCATATAGTTGGAAAATAAGGCTTTAAATACCTGCCATTAATCCTTTTGGGATATACATATCCATTCAAATTTCTCAAATGGTATGCTCCAAAAAGAAAGACTCTATGGACTTGGTATGGTCCCTCCCAGTTAGGTGACCATTTGCCAAACTTATGGCTTTTAATCCCTATTGGGAGTATGGTTTTCCACACCAAATCACCTTCATCAAAGCCAATGTGTTTGACTTTTTTATTATAGTTTTTGGCTGCTTTCTTCTTTTGGAAAAGAATGCTATTTAATGCCAGAATTCTAGCTTCATCTATGCTTTCCAATTTCAAGCACATACTCTGATGGTATTGCTCAGGATTTAACTGGTCTTGGCATCTTACCCTCAAGGACTTAACATTGCATCATGCCCATATACTAAGGCATAAGGAGTGACTCCTGTATTTGACCTTGGGAAAGTTCTATAAGCCCACAATACATCCAACAACAAGTTATGCCAATCCCTAGGATTGTCTTCCACAACCTTTTGTATTCCTTTTTTCAAGGACTTATTGGATGATTCAGCTTGACCATTGGCTTGTGCATAATATGGGGTGGAATTCACAAGCCGAATTCACAAGGCTAATCCCAAACTCTGCCACAAAAGACTTTACCATTTTCCCATCAAACACAGACCCATTATCAACAGTTATAGTCTGTGGGATACCAAATCTGTGGATTAAATCCTTAATGAATCCAATAACCTCAGTTTGGTCTACAGCCTTGTATGGCTTAGCTTCGACCCATTTAGTGAAGTAATCAGTGGCCACTAAAATGAAACAATGATGCTTCGAAGAAGGTGGGTGTATTTTCTCCATCATATCCATGGCCCATCCTCTAAATGGCCAAGGCTTTACTACCGCATGCAGGTCAGTTATGGGCACATGCCTGATTGTGCCATGCTTTTGACATGCCTGGAAGCCCCTTACATATTCTATGCAGTCTTTAAGGATAGTTGGCCAATACTAGGAATGCCTTCGAAACAACTACCTCATCTTCACACCAGGCTGATGAGCACCACAGATGCCTTCATGAACCTCAGCCATAGCTGTCAATGCTTTTTTTGGACCTAAACATTCCAGCAATAAACCATCTCCCCCCCTTTTGTAGAGAGCATTACCGTATATGATGTATTGCATATATTGCAATTTAATTTTCCTGCTAGCCTTCAAGGATGGGCCAGCCAAGTACTGCATTATTGGATGCCTCCAATCTTGTTCCTGCAAGTCATTACGATTGACTTCCAGGACCACATTCCTTTTATTCAAGAGTGGTATTAATTTCTGATATGTTGTTTGGCTTATGTCCCTTTGAGTATTATCCCTCCTCTTGAAATTCGAAGCTTTCTGAGCCACATCATTAGTTCTATTATTCAAGAATCTTGAGACATGAGTTACATTTGCTATTTGAAATTAAGAAAACAGATGTAATGCAACAACATAGTATGGCAACATGCTTATACTTTGACATTTGAAAATCCCTTTCACTTGGTTAACCACCAATTGAGGATCTCCAAATATGTCAGCTGCATGAACTTGTAGTCCAATAAGAATTTCCAATTCCACTATTAAGGCTTCATATTCAACTTGATTATTAGAACAAGTAATTTCATCCACTCTGAAACCATGTGTGGTTTCTATTCCTTGTGGTGACTTAATCACTATACCAATTCCAGTTAGGCCATTGGCTTTCGATCCATCGAACCACATTTGCCATGGCTCAACACTAGCCATGCCAAGTTCCATTGTCTCTTGGCTTTCTGTTTGAGATGGATGGTCTGCCAAAAAATTGGCTAAAACTTGTCCTTTTGCTGCCTTTTGGGGAACATATTCTAAATGAAATTCTGATAAGGCTAATATCCATTTGCCAATTCTTCCCCTCAACATAGGTCTAGATAACATATACTTAACCAAATCTGTGGTCGCAATTACCAAGACAGTTGCAGGCAAAAGATAGTATCTTAATTTCATTGCAGCAAAATACAATGCAAGACACAGCTTTTCTACAGCTGAGTATTTACATTCACAAGAATTTAAAAACCTACTAAGGTAATAAACAGCTTGCTCCTTGCCTTCTTCATAGTCTTGGGCTAAGAAAGCTCCCAATGAATCTTCTGCTACAGCTATGTACAACTTCAAGGGCTTATTACCCTTTGGTGGCATCAGCGCTGAAAGGTTGGCCAAGTAGGCTTTGATACCTTCGAAAGCAATTTGATGCTCTGCTGTCCACACAAATTCCTCTTCATCTTTTAGCCTTAATAAGGAAGAAAATACTTTAGTTTTCCCTGCAGTGTTAGAAATCAATCTTCGAAGAAAATTAACCTGTCCAAGGAACTTTTGTAATTCTTTCTTACTTGATGGAGACCTAGCTTCAATGATGGCTTTGGCTTTATTCTGGTCAATCTGTATTCCTCTCTTGTGTACTACATAGCCCAAGAAGTTTCCAGATGATACGCTAAAAGCACACTTAAGAGGATTGAGTTTCAATTTGAACTTTCTCATTCTTTCAAAGACTGCTTCTAAGTGAAACAGATGCTCCTCCATGGATTGGGATTTAACTACAATGTCATCAATATAACACTCTAAATATCCTCCAATGAGGTCATGAAAGATAGTGTTCATAGCCCTCTGATATGTAGCCCCAGCATTCTTCAGGCCAAATGGCATTTTAACCCATTCGAAGGTCCCAATATTCCCAGGACATCTTAATGCTGTCTTGTGAACATCCTTCTCTGCAATACAGATTTGGTTATAACCAGAGTGCTCATCCATCATTGATAAAATCTGATGCCCTGCTGAACTGTCTACCAACAAGTCTACTTAGGCATAGGATATTCATCTTTTGGAGTTGCTCGATTTAAGTTTCTGAAATCAATGCATACCCTCATTTTACCATTCTTCTTAACTACAGGCACAATATTGGATAACCATTCAACATACCTGGTTGTCCTGATAAAGCCTGCCTTGAGTAATCTAAGAATTTCTTCCTTAACTTTCTGAATCACTTCTGGACTCATTCTTCTTGGCTTTTGCTTATATGGCTTGAAATTAGGCCTCATAGGGAGCCTATGTTCCACTAATGACCTATCCAATCTTGGTAGTTCATTATAAGACCATGCAAAACAATCTTTATATTTCTTCAAAACAACCAACAACTAGTCCTTGTCCAGAGCATTCAAACAAGCACTTATATAGGTGGGCTGTTGTATAGAACATTTCCCTAAATTTACTTCTTCTAAGGGGTCTTGTGTCTGAGAACTTACTGAAGCTTCTTCTTTGATCCCTTCTGCCTTCGAAGCAATCTTCTTGCTTTGTTCTGCTCCCAGGTTCTTTAATTCAACATCTTTACCCTCCTCCTCATAGACAAAGTCTGTCCATAAGGCTTCTTCCTCCTATATCTCCTGGACTTTTGTTTCAATGTCCAATGCATAGTATTTGTCAAGGACCAAAACTCTAGCCTGTTGTTGCTTTTGTTTGCAGCCAATTATTATGGCTTCTTTCTCTTGCTCTTGTACTCTCTGGACTATTGATTTTACATCCAATATTGAGAACTTAATTAGAGCCAAAGACTTGGCTTCTTGGACTTCATTTCTTTGCCTATAACCAGGCATCATTGTCATCCTTAACGACAACCTCTTCATCAACACTCTCTTGGAATAAGTGCTTCAGGTGTGTCACTTCCTCATCAGCCGTCACTTCGGCTAAGCCATCAGGTTTCCTCAGTATACTGAGTGGTGTTACTCCCTCAATATACAATTTGGCCTCTGCGAAGTCTGCACAGGCTATGAAGGGTTGAGGATCTGCATCAATTTCCTCTGTCTCCCCATTGCCCAAGGCCATCATTATTTTCTGATGCAAAGAGGAAGGGACACACTTGTTAGTGTGAATCCAATCTCTACCAACTAAAGCATTGTACTTAGCATTACTGTCGATGACGAAGAATGTTGTCATGCAGTCCCTGGTTCCCTCACTCAGGTTGATAGGCAGAATTCCCTGAGCCATCTGTTTGTCTCTGGCGAATCCAGCAATGGTTGTGCTGGTTGGGATTAACCTGGAGTTCCTTTTCCCTAGTTTCTTCAAGGAAGATTTCGGTAGTAAGTTCACCGCTGCCCCATTATCTATCAAGACTCGGTTCAATTGTATCCCATCGAAAAAGGCCCTGATATACAGAGGCTTGACATGTTGTGTCATAGAGTTTGAGGGATATTCAAAAGGATATGAGAGGTTAATGCTCACCTCTTCTTCACTCTCATATTCAGTTTCCATTGGGGTAGCCATTCCGAAATCATCTTGCACCATACTCACTTGTGAGTCTTCACTAGAGACTGGAATTGGGTCCATTTCTTGCCCCTCTTGGTTCTCATCTCCAGCTTGCAATTCATGCGGTAGTATGTATACCATATTCACTGATACTAAGCCAAATTGGATGGCTGGCTGTGCCTGTTTCTCCTCTTGGCCACTTCGTTCAGTTACTTCAGAAGCATCCTCCATACTATATTCTGGCACTTCCTTACTATCAAGCTCTTTCAAATGGTCTTTTCTAACTGGTTTTTCAACCAAAAACGTTTGTTCAGCCATGAAGGCTTCGAACATTTCTTCTTCAACCATTTCTTTCTTTTGGTCTAAGCCAACTTCTTTCTCTGCCTCGCTGTCACTCTCCATCAACGCCTTCTCCAATCCTGCTAAACTGGACTTCTCTCTGGCTTTTAGTTCAGAGTGAACTTTGGCCAACTATTCTCTGTTGCAATCCATCTTGGCTTGTAGAGTTGGTTTTGGAGTATGGTCTGACTTTGGATTCTTCTTTCCTTCTGTTTGTACCAATGAAGAACTCTCTCCACTCTTTTTCAGGTCTTGTTGGTACTGAGTGTACCTACGTTGAATTTTCCTCCTTTGTGATCTAGAAATTACGGGGACCATATCTGGTTCCGTTGTTTTTGGGGGCTTAAGCAATACCCAATTGTTTGGAGCCACCAAAGGAGGCTTGGCCATCCTGCCTTGGTTTCCAATTACATCTCTTTGGGTAAACACTTCCCTAGGTTTGTTCTGCATCACAAACCAATCTGGGACCCCAGGTACCCATGAACTTACTGACCCGGTTGTTGAACTGCTTCTTTCTTCCTTCGAAGTCACCTTCGAAGCTGGCTGTGAAGGCCACTGTTTGGCCCTGACTTCATGCTTTGGGCCTAACTCAGGCCTTTGATGAGGGTGTCCACTTTCTGTCCTGCGTGAGGCTAGTCTAGGGGGCCAATCTCTGGCTTTGATCCCATAAACTGAACCTCTCTCCAGTCTCCTCTCAGAATGACTGCTCTTTATTCTGTAAAAATTAGGTGGCCTGGACTCATATAAAGGCCTCTTGCCTTTGGAATGCATTCTATCAGCTGTTGGTTCAACCATCAATGGCTGCTGCCTAACACAAGATGGATATGGCCTTTTATTGTAGGCATTGGTTAGTTTGGGACATCTCTGCACATCCCTGTAATATTGTTTCCCTTCAATTGGAAGCCCTTTCAACCATTTGTAGCTTAGTCTGCACCTGGGACACATCCTTTGCATTACAGCTGCTTCTAAGGAGTCGTCATCCAGTGCTTCTTCATCAGAGTCTTCCCTCTGGTGTGAGAAACCTTGTCCAATAGCTGGTAGATTTCCTGTGTCCTTCTTGATAGTTGTCTGGTTGGCAACATGTATCTGCACATTGACTTCTCCCAATTCTTTCAAGGACAAGCTTCGAAAGTCTGGCATTATGATATTGGCTGCCACCTCTCCAATTTCTGGAAATGGATTACTGTCAATTCCCATGGCCTTTTCTGCTTTGGTTGGGAATTTCAAACTTCCTTTCCGAATTTGTTCTTGGATCCTGTCTCGAAAAACAATACAGTTCTTAGTCGAGTGAGACCAAGAATTATGCCATTTACAATATACTTTTCCTTTAAGTTCATCAAGAGATGGAATTTTGACTCCTTTTGGTAACTTAAGGAAGTTGGCCGCAAGCAAATGATCAAAAATGTCATCTGCCTTAGTTAAATCGAAAGAGTATTTCCTGTGAAGGTCCTTCTTTTTAAATTGCTGGTCAATTGTTGTATCCTTATGAATTAATGCTTCACAGATCACAGGTTCTTTCCCCACAATCTCTGCTGCATCAATCTCATAATTAGGATCTCTATAATATGTCTTGTACAATGCATTATTTCGGTCTTGTTCCTCCTCTAGTAATGCTTCATACCTAGACACCTTATAAGTGAGTTCCACTAAATCTCTGAACTCAGTCGAGTCAAACTTCTTTTGAAGCTTAAACTCTAAACCATTTTGAGCCAATCTCATGAATTCTGGCTCTAGTAAGATGATTCTACATTTATTTCGAGCCATTTTAAATCTGGCAATAAACTGAGTAGCCTTTTCATCAGGCCTTTGACTCAATCTTGCCAAGTCTGCCATGGAAACCTCTGGCTCTGATTGGAAGAATTGGGCATGAAATGCCTCTTCCATCTGTTGCCAAGTCTGGATAGAGCCAGGTGTAAGGTTAATATACCATACAAATGCTCCCTCAGTTAGGGAATTTGGGAATAACCTTAACTTCATATAGTCATTATTAGTAAATTCACCGCATTGAGAAGCAAACCTAGCAATATGCTCCACTGTTGATTGATTTCCATTCTCATAAAAAAGGGCTAAATCAGGTATCCTGAAACCTCTTGGGTATTCATGTATCCTGTCTACCCATTCTGGGTATTGGTCCACACATCTCTCTAACAATGTCAGCAATTTGGTCCCTAGGGACCATATTTTGTGCCTGCTGAACCACTACTGGAGGAGCAAACACAGGATTTGGTGGGCAAACTTGTGCCTGTGGTTTTCTTGGTCCATAAGGTGGTATATTTGGGACTGGTTGTCCCTGTGGTGCAGGTTACTGTTAGGGGTGTAGGTAACCCCTTTGAGCCTGTCCTACGAAAGATGCTGGAACTGGTGTTGTGTCCCTTCCATTTGTAGGAAAACCTTCCAACCCCCCGGGTGTAAATTCGAATAAGGGATTAGTGAATCCCCTTGTGCCAGGTATGGCTTCGAACATGGGATTTGGAACCATTCTTATGCCATTTTCTTGTACTGGACCAGATCCACCAAATTGCATGGCTTCACTGTTAAGTACTGGGGCATTTTGACCTGCTATAGGCCTCGGAATAGGTTTGTACCAAGACTGAGGTGATGGTCTTTTATAGTTCTGATTACTAGTTTGACCATTAGAATGTCCATTAGCTTGCATAGGCTGTTTATCTCTAGCCAATCTTTACTGAGGGACATTCGAAACTTCCTCCATATGTCTTACGTTTGTTGGTTGGTGATTATTCATTCGATCCAAAAAGGACGTTGCCCAACTTTCCATTGTGTTCATTAATTGTTGTCCCATAGCATCTACTAGGCCACCCTATGGATTTATTGGCTGAGTAGATGGAACAGTGGATGGTCCAATTCGTTGGTCTCGTCCAATATTACGAACATGTGGTACTTGTTCTGAAGTACTGGTCTGTTCGACCATAGGTTCTGATAAAATGGGAGTTTCCACAGGATGTGTTATCACATTATCCTCCGGATTAGGTATCTCTACCTCTCCTTCCATGCCTTCTTCCAAGCGTTCATTTTCTCCTTGTCTCCTACGTCTAGCCATTTCAATTAGTCCCACTGGGCGTGCCAAAAATATATGTTGGCTTTTTAGCTTTCGAAGGTTATTATTGTAATTGTGAGCGTGCCAGCAAGGATCAATCAGTCCTTACAGAAAATTAATTGCCAACCAATTATCAGACGATTGTGTTTTAGTTCTTTCAGCCTCAATGAAGAGGACTTTTATTGGTAGCTTGATTTAGGAGAATTAAGCAATATAACAATTAAATGAAGAACAGTTGAAGTATCTCATTAAAATGAAAAACTTACAATGATCCAAACTCAGCCTTGTAAAGGTTTACAGTAACAATCTACTTGAAACTACTCCTATGAACGAAGTGCAGTGTAGGAATTTAAAGTGCAGGAAATGTAAGACTGGAAATGTAAAACTAGAAAGGAAAATAAGTATAAAAGACTGGTTTTTTGGATCTAAGTCTGGGGGTTTTTTCTGGGGCCTTCTCTGCTATTTATACTGCTCAAGGATGACCATCAAACTGCATTTTTAACCGTCGAACTGCTCCTCCATGATCGCTGATCATGTTGCCTCAAGATTTAGCTCCATTACGCCATTACTTGCAGTTAGACTTCCTTCCTAAATTTGAATTTGAAATGTGAGTAACCGTTGAAGCCACATCACCTTGCGTCTCTTTGTTGATCCACTGCTACTCAGATCTCGTAATAACCAATACTAACTGCCACTTGTACGATCAGGATCGAAGACTTGAATAGTCTTCCTATATTATCCTTATTTTTCCATGCGTCGAATTGTAATTGACTTGTACAAAATATGTAGCCAACAAACACATGAAGAATGTTGGTTTGTTTTGACATAAAATAATTTTTTTAAATAATTACATATTTTTTATTATTTGGTTAAATTAAAACTAAGTAAAATATTTTTTGTCATAGTCTCTAAAATAACTTCTCATTACAAATTTTGTAAGTCAATTTTTAAGAAGTTTACTTCCTATCTTTGTAACACAGTGATCTTTAGGCAAATTACACTTCATATCACTTTTTTCCCATTAAACTTAAAATTATAACACTCCCCCTCCCCCTCCCCTCTTATCTATTAATTTTTTTTTTCTTTTCAATTTGGACTTTAATATTCTAGTCTAATCAACTTAAAATTTTAATTTTTTCAATTATGAAAAATGTTCTTAATACAAAAAATGTAGTGAACTATGTATTCGTAGAAAAACTTTGATTGAATATTGTATTATAATTTATATTCAGGAATGAGTTTAATAAGAACAAATTTTTATTTGTAAACACATTATTAATAAATTCATTAAATTAAAACTCGTGTATGGACGACTTATTCCTTAATTTGTATATGCTCGTGCATGGATTTTAATTTTTTATTCTTAAATTTAACCCTTTCATAATTTTTTTTTTTTTTAAAAAAAAAAAACTAAAAACCTTGTCATAACAAAGAAATTAAATTTCAAATATTATCATTCCATTACTTTAATATAATGTGATTTTACTTAGAACGGTATTCAGTAACATAATCATTTAATTATGATTAATTTAGTACAACTCATATTTTTAGTGTAACATTAAGAATTAAAAGTCTTTTTTTTTTGTTAAAATTTTAGTTTACAATTTATTATGAGTGGCGAGGGGTCATGTCTAGCAATCGTAATATTTTTTAGAATCTTAATATCTTAATTTTGATTTTATAGTATATTATTTCAAATTTCTTTACAATTTTCATAAATAAATCAATTTTATGAATGTATTTAGCCTAAGTGTTGATTCAAGTAGGAGAAGTTAAATTAATTAAAAAGACATTATTTTAAATTTTTATCAATCAATTTAAATTTGATTGGTTCATGATAAGTTTGAAACTTCTTAAAATTTAAGAATAAATTATTGTTTAATATGAATAAACTTATGGAAAAGTCCCAATTCTTGCTATAATTTTTGCTTCAATCGAAAGATAATTTTTTAGAAATATCTTCAATTTATAACATGAGTTTATAAACTAAATTGTGAAGGTTTAACTGATTGTAAAAAAATTATATAAAATCAATGATTAAATGACACATGAGTTTTTATATTTTTATAAACTCAAAAACTTGAAAACATTGTCTACATCTATGAATAATATTTTTCAAAATAATATTTTATTTCTCAAAAAAATTAAGGGTAATGCACCAATGAATTTCAAATAGTGATCGTATGAACTGTTTGATCATTTATTTATTTTATATTTTTTTTTATGGACCCAATGGTCTGATTCTAGTATAAATTACATATCAGCCAAGTATAAATGCGCGTGTGTTATATGTTGAGAGCAAATGTGAATTTTCTCATAATGTTGAAATTATTAAACGTAAAACTTCAAAAAAACTTCTTAATGTACTTTTTCCAAACATTACAATCAATGTAACACACTAAATAGAACTTGTGAGTCAAGAACTTTATTTAAGTAATCATTAATTGTAATCCAACAATAATTATTGATTTTTTTAATTAAAATATGAGTTAAAAAAATTATTATGTTTTGGATATTTTTTGGGTTTTTAAGAAAAAAAACTTACAAAAAGTATGAAGAAAATAAAATCTTTTACTTTTTCGTATAATTTGTTTTGGATATTTCTTGCACTTAAGTTGACCCTAAATTTTGGTAGCATAAAAATCTCCCAAAATTTAATAAGAAGAATAGTTAATGCTATTTTGACCTTTTGATGCTAAGTTCATAGGTTTCACAATATGTCATTAAAAGCCCTATACAAATATTGACACGAAACCATTCATAGGGGCACCCATAACTTTCTAATGTGTCTTACTATTTTCATATGGCAGCAATATTGATGATAATCTATTTTCAAAATTCATTAAGGTTCTAGAACTTGACTTTCATGACAATGTCAATGAATTAAAAATCAGTTTTTTGTATTTTTAATCCCAAAACTAAAAGATATCTACAAGGTCTAGTACAATTAGAAATTTTGTCACAAAAAAAATTATAAATTGACTTAAAGATAGTTTTAATAACATAGAACATGAGACTCTCAATCAAAACCATTCACTAGGTGTAAGATTCTTAAAAAATAAAAAATTAAAGTCTAATAATGTACCATGTGTTCCATATATCAATGAAACAACTTGCAACAACTAACAATGAATGGTCATTCTAACAATTAGATTAGCTAGTACATAATTAACTAAAGCTTAATTGAGGATATAACTTCGTGATGTAGGACTAGTGTGGTGAACACTCTCCTATTAGTGGTGAGCCCAAAACTAACAGGTTGGAAGGCTATTGCGGATGATTTGTAATTGGTTTTCATGGTTGAAACCGTTACCAAAAAAATAAGGGGTTGAAGATTTGTATGGGGTAACAAAAAGGTTAGATTTAGAGAATCCAAACACAATGTCTTAGGGGTTATTTGGGGGTTGTTCTGGACAGCATGAACAATAACTTAGCGAGTTTAGTTTTTTTTTCAATCTAGAGTATTGGGGTTAAGCAAATATGATACTTGACGCTTCGATAAGGGCTAATACAGATCTAGATTAGTAGTTTTAAAGGCTAAAAGTGCAAAAATAAATAAATAAAATAAAAGAAAAGAAGAAGGAAAAGTCTAGAAAATTGACATGTAGCTTGCATATGTCATCTCAAATTTTGATTCTATTCGGATTTTAATTTGATTATTATGTGTTAGTTAATTCAGGATTTTGTTAGATAGGAGTTAATATTTTTTTAAAATTAATTTTTATATATTTTTTTAATATCCTTCTCAATTAATATTATGGTAAATCTATTTAATTTTTCTTCTAACATAATTGCTCTCAATAATAATTTTAACAATTTTAATTTTGAAAATTTCATTTCAACAAGAGCAACTGTTAAAGTATTGTGAAAATACATTATAAGCGATGCAAACATTATAAGCTTCTATTTGAAGTCATATGTCCTAACTTATTTTGAATGCTTTTGCATAATTGGGTGTTGTATCTCTGTTGGGCTTGCGTTTAGTATTGACACCTCTATTGTTCAGTATTTTTTATCGGAATTTGGTTTGAGTGATTTGGAGAGAAAAGAAATGAAATGGGGAGAAATAGATTTCAATCACTTGTTTGAATTACCAAATAGGAGAGAAATGAGAATAAATACCTATTTTGAATCTCTAGAGTGGAGAGATTGGAAGTGAAATGAAACTAACTAAATACTATTTTGTTTATAATACTAAAACTAGCCTTTTAGATATAGAATAAACTAGATTTTATTTTTTGACCGAATTATTTGGATGTGGCCTGCCATTCGGATGAAATGTAATAATAACGATAATTTATCATAAGGATAATTTTATAATTTACTAATATAAATTTTTTTTGGATTCACATTACAAAATTTACTAAATAGAGTAATGTTATTAAATTATTTACATTACAAAATTTATCTGAATAATTCACATTACAAAATTATTTACTAATAATTAATCTGAATAATTCACATTACAAAATTTAAATTATTTTTGTAAATTCTTAAAAAGAGTAATGTTATGGTGATCATGATTTACTAAAATGGAACTAATTATTGTCTTACAGATAGATAGATACATATTGCTATAGATATAATAGATAGTTTTTTTTTTTTTTAATTAAATATGAATCAAATTCCATGTTTAACTTAGCATTTGAAGATTTTTTTTTTTTTAATTCCAAATTTGATATGGCTTAGATACTATTACAATTTTACTTATTATTAGTTCAATGTTCCAAATTTGAATTCACAAAACCCTAGCCCTAACTCTCTCAACACCATAATTTGAATTCATAGAACCCTAACCCTAACCCAATTCGATTTTCCCATGACATACAAAAAATGAATATATAACATAAAATTGAACAAGTTAACACTCGATAAGCTTAATCAATCGCAATGCCAGAGACTCTTACAAACTTGAATCCATTTGTACCAAACAAACACAAAATCCATATCCCAAACAAACACAGAATCCATTTGTACCAAACAAACTTGAACATCAGGTTGACAGTTTGTTCAATCAATAATAAGAATAAGAAAAGACTTATAGAACTAAATATATATTTATATATAAAAGAAAATTAGAAAGAGATTATATATTTAAAAAATACATATATTATAAAAACAATTATTAATTGAACACACAATCAAGTTGTGTTTGAGAAAGACTAGCTCTTCAATTTAAAAAGAATAAATAATTAAAAAATAGGAGTCAAGTCTTGGTTTTCAACCCATAAGATTAAAGAATGTATTTTGCCTCCATCGGTATAAAATACGTAAGATTAAAATATTGTACATCAAGAAAAACAAAATGTATCTATACACATTGTACATAATCACACTAACACAGAGTACTTCTTCTTCTTCTTATCTTTTGTAAACAAATCCCCATTGTATATCTGCTATAATGTATAATGTTATGAAAACAAGCTACGGTATGGAATGATATAGTGAACATATTTTTTTTTTGCTAAATTTTTTGGGGTTAAATGTATGTTATAAGATATATACTGTATGCATATTATTATCAAACCATCAGTATTAATATGTTTGTACATAACATCTAGACAAGATCGCATTGAATACTTATTGTCGATAACAGTGTTATAACTATACAGTTTCTTCCCAAAATACATATAAGGAACGTTTGCATGAATATTTGAATGTAGTTTTTTAAATTTGACTTGGCAGATTATTCAGAGAAATTACGTAGATGAATTATTTTTCTATTAGTAAATAAATATAGTGTTTTTCTCTATAGTTTTGTTGATTTTGTTATCAAAAATATTTTTTTTTTACTACAAATGTGAAAATATATTTACATCTAATATGACAGATAGCTATGTTCATATTGCTATTAATTTGTGAATAAATTTGCAAAGAGAAAAACATAAGATAAATAAATTAATATAAAATATAACTACATTTCACTTTTTAAATTCATAAACCAAACATAATTTTAAAAATATTTATATTGAAATTATACCACGACTCCGTGCGTGGGGGGCCAACTAGTAGATATAAGGTAAAGGAAAATGACAAATATCATTTTGGGTTTATCCATAATTTTATTTGCAATAAAAAAGTTTAATTTATCTTTGTCTCCTACGGTTTTGGGACATGGATTCTGTCTAGATCGGCCTATCTACACAGAATTTCAATTCACAAATAAACACAGAGATTGGTGCAACTCATAATTAATCAAAATTTGAATTCACAAACAAACACAAATGCATATAATAACCAAAATTTGAATTCACAAAACCCTAGCCCTAATTTGTGAATTCAAATTCAATTCAAAACCCTAGAATTGGGTTAGGGCTAGGGTTATGTGAATTCAAAACCACAATTGCAATTCACAGAACCCTATTCTACCCACATTGGTATCAATTTGAATTTACAAAACAATTTGAATTCACAAAACTATTCTATCTTCCAAACTGTATTCAAACTATTCTTTCTTCCAAACTTCCTCAATTTGAATTCACAAAACCCCACATTGTTATCTACCCACATTCACATTTTCACAAATAAAATCAACATAAATAAAATTCAAACCGAGAGAGAGAGAGAGAGAGAGTAGAGAGCAGAGAGAGAGAGCAGAGATCAACAGAGAGAGGGAGAACTGGTTCGGGTTTTGGGGAAAAAGAAAGAGAAGTGTTTAAAAGTGTGGTTGCAAATGAGGGGGGGTAGGCCAGTTTTATAATGGCTTTTCTATTAAAAGCGTGGTTAGAAATCACGCTTTCTGTTAAAAGCATGGTTAGAAATTGTGTTATCATTTAAAGATAAAAAGGCTAATAACAACAGCATTTTCTTAATTAAAGTCGTATTTTCTAACCACGCTTTTAGGATTTTCTTTATTTTGTCAGCCTGGGCCAGAAACATGCTGAAAGCGTGTTTTGTAAACATACTTCAGCTTATTTTGGGAAATTCGGCCAAACTAGGCTTAGTTTGGGAAATAACTTAGTACCTAGGTGTAGTTTGGGAAAAGCCTCTGTGGGGGAAGCCTAGAGGGCAAAATTGTTATTTTGCCTTTTGAATTCAACTACCCAAAAATCAAAAAGTTTAAAATCAAAAAGTCAATAAGGGTAGAATGGTCATTTTAATTTTACTATAATATTTTATTATACATATTTCACAAAAAGTCAAAAAGTTATCCCAAATATACATTTTTTTTTCTCTACTTTTTTAGCCAAAAAGTCAGAAAGTGCACTTATATAGCACATCCCAAACAAGACTAGTTAGGCCATCTCCAACGATTCATCAGATGCAACAACAAATTTGAATTTGGTGAAAAAGTACACTCTTTTTGGCTCCAATGGTTTTATCAAAACGATATCAAATTGAGAACGCCCCAAAATTTTCACCAAACTGAAGATGCCTTGCACCTTTCAGTAATTTATTGTGTATAGCCGTTGAGTGTGGATCTACGGGACGACCGGTCGGACGTCTAGCCGAACGTCCTCCTGATTGACCACTTCAAGCAAAATTTTGTGAAAATTTCATATTGGGACGTCAACCCCCAGCCAACCACCTCTTTAACCAAATAAAATTATTTCATTGCCTCTCTGTGACTATACAACAGAGCAGCTATAAAAAGGGACCGAAATTTCAAGCCTTCTATAGCGATCCCGGGTTTTACCCCTTGTTGTACAGTGGTCCGGACTTGAGTCCGTGGACATTAGCAGTTGATTATTATCTTGTTTGCATCCTTTCCTACTTTGTATTTGGGTTATAGGATGTGTTGGGCAGGTCTGTTACAGGTTGGTTATGTCTGGGAGCCAAGTGTTGCTGTCCAGAATTTTGGGTCTTTGCTCGAGCGAGGGTTTGGTCGCTCGAGCGAGAGGTATGTTTTGTGTCTGGTGGGTCGAGCCAGAGTGACTTCGCTCGAGCGAGCGATTGCGTCTGGTTCAGATACTGAGAGTTGCATTTTTTGGCTCGAGCGAGCTTTCTTCGCTCGAGCGATCTGGTTTGTCTTCGCTCGAGCGAGCGTTCCGTCGCTCGAGCGTGCGTCTGGTTGCAGACCTGATGGTTCGAGTTTTTGGCTCGAGCGAGCTTTTCTTCGCTCGAGCGAGCTTCTAAGTTTTTGGCTCGAGCGAGACCTTTTTGGCTCGAGCGAGAGTTTCTGTGTCTGGTCGCTCGAGCGACCAAGTCTTCGCTCAAGCGAGCCTGTTTATATCAGTTAGCAGCAGCCGAGATGAACTTCACTTTTTCAAAACTTTTTCATCTTCAAACCCTAGATCTGAGACCCTCTCTCTCTAGACTTGTCTTCTCTCTAGGAAATCATCTCTTTCTAGTGTGAATCCACCCTAAGTGCTTTGTTAAAAAGGTAAAGGGTGACTTGGGCTTCGATTTAATCTGAAAATATTTGGATTTGGAGCACATTGGTCGTTGGGTCTTCATCTCCTTTTGAGCTCAAACTTTGAGGTAGGGATATCCTACTCCTCTTTATGGATTTTGTCTTTAAATTTTAGCATTTTGATATGTTGGGTGTTGTTGGGTAATTTTGAGAAACTTTGGGCCTTTTGTGTAATTTTACAAAAGTTGGGGTTTTATTTATAATGAACCTAGAGGCATGTTTGGTATAGAGACATGGAATAAATGTTGAAACATTGATGAAAATGGAACCTTAGGGTTGTTTTGTTAATTATAGGAATTTGCCCTAATTGTTTTAATTAATTAATGCATATAATTAATTTAAAAAAATGAGGAATTGAAGTGGAAATGTTGAGATTGGGAGTGTATGGGATTAAAGGGTGTAGTTGAATTACTTATCACTCACCGAATTGAAATGTTGATTTAATATCCATTTGTGCATTTATTTTCTGTTTAGAAATAACTGCTTTGGGCTATCGGTGGAGGTTAGTCGTGATTGTTGTAGACAATGCATGAGGATTAGGCAAACGAAAACTAATCAACGGAATGTGTCATAAGAGTGTGACGATTGTTAGAATACATTAATTTTATGTATTGATTGATTGTGTATAGAACCTATGTGTTTATATGCATTATGTGTAGAGAAGGAGATGGGGGATGTACTCCGCGGTTTAGGGGAAGATGGGGGATGTACCTCTAAACCGGATAGTGTTGGGAGGAGATGGGGGATGAACTCCGTAGATACAGCTCATATGCTTGTCTAGAGAAGTGAAGATACAGCTCATATGCTTATCTTTGAGAAGTATAGATACAGCTCATATGCTTGTCTAGAGAAGAGTAGATATAGCTCTTACGCTTATCTTCGGTTGTGTGATATAGTTTTTATACTTATCTGCTGAGGTGTTGATATAGCTCATATGCTTATCGGTTAATGTGATGACATAGCTAGCATGCTTATTTATCGAAAATGGAAAATGAAAAGTAACATAGACTTGTAAGTCATGTAATTGAAATGTGATATAAGTGAATGTATCAGTGTTGACCATCTATCAACTGCTAATCTTTTAGTCATTGTTCATGGCTGGTTTAGTGTATTTCTACTGGGCTGTGGCTCACCCTATATGAGAACATCATTTTCAGGTACAGGTAGCATGCCACCTCCAAGGACATAGCTTGGGAGGCTAGAGGCGGGCAGATCTTTTTGTTGTCTTTCTTTTGATGTATTACATGTAAATTCAAGCCAAGGGCTTAATGTGTAAATGAGTTAGCACTCTTTTTTTTTGTAACCAAGTGTTAACTTGGAAAGCTGTAAGCCCTTAGGGCATTTGCTTTTGTTGTTAACATGTAATACCTTTTGTAATGAAACTATGATGAATAGATGAATGTTGGTCTTTTGTATATCAATGCATGCTTATATTGATGGGTTTAATGTTGTTATTTTGAGGGCGTTACACCTTCGAAGGTTGTCAGAACAAACAATTACCAAATTGTGCGAGTTGGGTTTTGTTTAGAAACAGAAAAGTGCTGTAAATAAAGTGGATGAGCGAGAAAGAAAAAGATAGAAATAGAGAGAGAGAGAGAGAGAGAGAGAGAGATGAGGATGAAGAAGCTTAAAGAATTAAAACAGTTAAGGACCAAGAAATGTGGTGGGTTGAAGAGAGAGATTGATGAGATTGAGAATGAGAATGACTTGCACGCATGAGAAAAATGAAGATTGGAGATGGAAAACGCAGGAAGCAATGACTTTGTGTCCATTGTTGATTTTGATTTTGTGGGTAGTCTTCTTCAAGCCCCTTTCTATCTCTCTCTCTCACTCTCACTCTCAGTAGAGGCTTAAGTTCAGTGAAGCTTTGGTAGTCACCGACAATATAGCTCTACAATGAAGAGTAAAGCAAATGGATCACCAAAAGAAATTTATTTTTCTTTTTCCGGTTGACCAGTTGGTCGTCTCCAGGACGTCCAGTGTTTTGATAAAAGTTACATTATTCACCGTTGGAATGGCGAATATCAGATTGAGAAATTAATCTCTTTTTACTCAGATTTGATGAAATTTTTGATAAACAGTTGGAGATACTCTTATGGCTTATTTTGTGTTTAGTTATGCTATTTTTTTTTTAATTATGATTAAAAAAATTAAAATTATGTCTTTTTTTTTTTAATTATAAGTTGCATATAATGCACACATAATTTTTTTTTTTTTTTTTTTTTTTTTTAAAGAACTCGGGACTACCGCTCATCTCTTCTTTTGTGTATTGAAGGTATGCCATGTGAATTATGTAGTTTATATTATTCATTAAGGATAGTTTAGTACTTTAGATTATTAGGGTTTCATTCTATTGCTTATATATTTGTACTTCTTTTGATTAATCAAAACACACAAGTTTTGTCATCTGCTAACATGGTATCAGAACAAGGTTACAAACAGTAGCATACCTCGCAGGTCATCATCAACCATCGCAGCTCTGTCTCTCATCGCACATCGCAGCTCTGTCTCTCATCGCAAGGCCATCGCAGTTCGTCTCTCCTTCAATCACAAGGCCATCGCAACTCTGTCTCTCTCTTCGCAAGGTCATTGAAGCAGCTCTGTCTCTCTCTTCGCAAGGTCGTCATTGAAGCAGCTCGACTCACTTGCTGGTTTTGGTTCTGGTTCAATCGAAACCCTAGGAAGCTTCCATCGCTGGTCCCTGGTTCATTCGGAGACCTAGGTTGGGTATCTCGCTGATCTTCTCTCTATTCTGACCTAGCTCTCGTAAAAGGTCATTCATCTCTCTCTCTCTCTCTTCTCTGCTGCCTTTCACTCTGTTTTGAATGCACTGTAGTTTGGGCATACAATATGGCTGACGATAAATTGCAAGCTATTACTACTAAATTAGATGGTACCAATTATTCTTATTGGTCTCATGTAATGAAAAAATTTATAATGGGTAAAGGCATGTGGAACTATGTTATTGGTATGACTATTAGACCTGTGGAATCTCAAGAAACTGAGGCCAATGTTGCTAAATGGGATAAGGAAAATGTACAAATTCTTACTTGGTTTCATAATTCAGTTCAAACTACCATTGGTATGAATTTTTCCAAGTATTCTACTTCTAAACAAGTTTGGGACTATTTGAAGACTATGTACCTTGAGTCTAACTTTGCAAAACAGTATGAACTTGAGATGTCTATTCGCAGTGCTAGTCAGAAAGATAAGTCCATTCAGGAGTTCTACAATGAGATGACTACTTATTGGGATCAGCTTGCTTTGATAGAACCGTTCGATTTGCAGTTACTTGACAGTTATATCAAGTATCAGGAGAAACAACATCTTGTTCAATTTCTCATGGCCCTTCGTGATCAATTTGAGCCACTTCGGGGAGCTATTCTTCATCGGTCTCCCTTGCCTTCTATGGATGGTGCTGTCCACGAGCTTATTGCGGAAGAAACTCGGTTTAAGGTGGCTCATGGTACTCTTGCTTCCTTTTCAGTTTTTGCCACTCCTCCGCTCTTGCCCAGCCCATCTTCTCATTTATTTCAAGTTACTGGTAAGCCCAAGCCTCGGGTTTCCATGGATGGGTGCAGCTTCTGTCATCAGAAAGGCCATTGGAAACATGCATGTCCTAAACTTTTGCAGCCCAAGGGTCGTTCATCTAGTTCACCATTCGCTAAGCCGACATTTTCAGGATCTCGCTCATCTGCCGCCTTTTCTGCAACGGTTTCTGAGAATGATCCATCTTCGAATATGCAGTCTATGTTTGAGCAGTTCAAGTCTTTCATGGTGGCCAATCCAAATCTTTCGTCCCAAGCCTCCGCTATGATTACCACTCAGTTCGGTTTGTCTGGTTCATCCTCTTCAGGTAATATCCATACTTCGTGGATCTTTGATTCTAGTTGTTCACATCATATGACCCCTGTTGCATCTCTCCTCAGTAATTGTGTCTCTCCTTCTTCTTCTATCACTATTGCTACTGCTAATGGTTCTTTTATGCCTGTACACTCTGTTGGTTCTATTTCCTGTTCCCATTTGTCTCTTTCTCCTGTATTTTATGTGCCTCACCTCTCACTCAGTCTTATTTCTATTAGTCAATTATCTGATTCCGGTTTTGATGTTGTTTTCTCTTCTTCTCATTGTGTTGTACAGGACCGGGTATCCAAGAGGCAGATTGGGATCGGGCGTAAAGTTGGAGAACTATATATCTTGGACAGCTTGCATGTTCCTCTAGAAGTGTCTTCTACTGCATTGTCTTCTTTTTGTTTAAACAATAAGTCCTCTTTGTTTTATATTTGGCATTCTAGGTTAGGTCATCTATCGAGTGATCGATTGAGGATGTTAGTTAGGTCTGGACATTTAGGCAATTTTTCCATTAGTGATATTTCTGAGTGTCGTGGTTGTAAACTGGCTAAAATGTCTGCTCTTCCTTTTAATAAAAGTAGTTCTATTTCATCTTCTCCTTTTCAATTGGTCCATACTGATGTTTGGGGTCCTTCCCCTATAGTTACCAAGGGTGGTTCGCAATATTATATAGCTTTTGTAGATGATTACAGTTGGTTTACTTGGGTTTATTTGATGACTCGAAAATCTGATTTTTTCAAAATATATTCTAATTTTCACTCCATGATTCGCACTCAGTTTTCTACCACCATTAAAATTCTTCGTTCTGATTTGGGGGGTGAGTATTACTTGTCTGAGTTTGAGGAGTATTTAGCTACTCATGGAACTATTCATCAGTCTTCGTGTTTTGACACTCCTGCACAAAATGATCGAGCTGAGCGCAAACATCGCCATCTCCTTGATACAGCTTGCTCTTTGTTGCTCTCATCTTTTGTCCCTTCTATTTTCTGGGGAGAAGCTGTGCTCACTGCTGCATATCTTCTTAATCGGATGCCTACTCCTCTTCTCTCAAGCTCATCTCTGTATGAGCGTCTTTTTGGTGTTACTCCCAATTATTCTCTTCTTCGTATTTTTGGTTCTGCATGCTTTGTGCTCCTTTCTAAACGGGCGCGCTCTAAGCTTAGTTCTCGTTGTGTCCTATGTGTCTTTTTAGGGTATGGCATTAATCAAAAAGGTTATCGGTGCTATGATCCAGCCACCAAAAAGCTATATGTGTCTAGGCATGTCACTTTTTTAGAAAAACTACCCTACTACACTATACCTTCCACCCCTGTTCCTATTACTAAGGATGAATTGGTTCATGTTGATCAATTTCCTCCTAATGTTTCTCCTGATGAGTTTGTTTCTGACCTCGAGGTCTCTACTTTGCCTCTTACTAGCACTTCTAATACCTCTCCAGCTACCTCATCTCCAGCTCCCGCTTCTCCTGCTCCTCTTATTGTTTATCAACGCCACAAAGCACTTCCGAGCTCACCTATCTCTAGCTCTATTATCCCTCCAGCTGTTTCTTTGGATCCCGCTCCTCCTGCACATCACTTCCCAAAGCGAGATTGCCATCCTCCGAACTGGTATGGTTTTGGTAATACATGTTTTTCCCTTTCCTATTAGTCTTTTCTTTCTTGTCTTCATACATATTTTGAGCCCAGGTCTTACAAGGAAGCTTGTCATGATCCCAATTGGATTGCCGCCATAAATGATGAGTTAACTGTTTTGGCTAACACTCAGACTTGGGATTTGGTTCCATTACCTGTTGATAAGAATGTTGTAGGCTGTAAATGGGTCTATAAGGTCAAAACCCTTTTTGATGGGTCTTTGGAACGGTACAAAGCTCGTCTAGTTGCCCAAGGCTTTTCTCAGGAGTATGGGATTGATTACAATGAGACTTTTGCCCCCGTTGCCAAGATGACTACTGTTCGTACTCTTATCTCTGTTGCCACTACCCATCATTGGCCCATGTTTCAACTAGATGTCAAAAATGCTTTTCTGAATGGGCATCTTGCTGAAGAAGTGTATATGCGCCCTCCACCGGGTCTCTCTCACCCTCCTAGTGTTGTTTGTCGTCTTCGCCGTGCTCTATATGGTCTCAAGCAGTCTTCTCGTGCTTGGTATGAGCGATTCTACTCTGTTGCCCTTCAGCTTGGTTTTTGCCCTAGTCATCATGATTGTGCCCTCTTTGTTCGGCGCACTTCTGTTGGGCTTGTTCTCCTTCTCTTATATATGGATGATATGATCATCACTGGGTCTGATTATAGTACTATTGAAGAGGTTACGCATCAGTTGTTTCAGGAGTTCGAGATGAAGGATTTGGGGTTTCTTCGATATTTTTTTGGTATTGAGGTTGCTACTTCTCCTACTAGGTATCTTCTCTCTCAGACTAAATATGCCCGTGATATTCTTTCTCGTGCCAATCTCACTGATGAGAAAATTGTTGACACTCCTCTTGAGTTGCATGCTAAGTTTTCTACTTCTGATGGCGTTCCTCTTGAGGATCCCACTTTGTATCGCGAGTTGGTTGGGTGCCTTGTTTATCTCACCGTTACTCGTCCGGATATCTCCTATGCTGTGCACATTCTCAGTCAGTTTGTTTCTGCTCCTCGTTCCACACACTGAGCTGCCTTACTTCGTACTTTGCGCTACCTTCGTGGCACTTTGTTGCAATGTTTGTTGTTATCTGCCTCTTCGAACTTGACTCTCCGTGCCTATGTTGACGCTGATTGGGCAGGTGACATCTCTGATTGCAAATCCACTTCTGGTCTTTGTGTTTTCCTTAGCGATTCCCTCATATCCTGGAAGAGTAAGAAACAGTCTGTTGTTGCTCGTTCCACCGCTGAGGCTGAGTATCGTGCCATGGCTCATGCTACTTCCGAGATCGTTTGGCTTCGCTGGCTTCTTTCTGATATGGGTGTCTCTCTTTCTGATCTGACTCAGTTGTATTGTGATAATCAGAGTGCTGTTCAGATTGCCCATAATTCAGTCTTTCATGAGCAGACAAAGCATGTTGAAATAGATTGTCACTTTATCAGACAGCATCTTCAGGCTGGCACTATTACTCTCCCTTTTGTTCCCTCCTCTCTTCAGTTGGCCAATTTTTTTACGAAGACTCATACTGTTGCTCGTTTTCGTTTTCTTCTTGGCAAACTTTCGATGCTTTCTGTGCTCGCATCCTCAGTTTGAGGGGGGGTGTGAATTATGTAGTTTATATTATTCATTAAGGATAGTTTAGTACTTTAGATTATTAGGGTTTCATTCTATTGCTTATATATTTGTACTTCTTTTGATTAATCAAAACACACAAGTTTTGTCATCTGTTAACAGCCATGCCATGCCATCCATCCCTTTTCAAGGCATATCATCCTCACAGGAAAATTAAATTAGTATTAAATAATCTCGTAGGCCATATATATAACTTTGTTTACATAGTGTTCTCTCATATAAAAATTATAATTTATACTACATGAATTATTTTTAATTTCTCCACTATTTAATAAAAACGAGCTATCATATTCTACTGGTAAGATTTTCGACCTTAGGGGGTGAATGGCACTGGGAAAGGGGCCACTGGGGTGGAGGAGAGAAAGGGAGGCTCGGGAAAAGAACACAAAGGAATCGAAGTGACCAATCAAAAGGGGGATGGAGGTGCCTGTCCATGAGGCGAGAGATGGCGACTATGAATTAGAGTTTTTACTGTGCTAAGTGGTAGAAAAGAGGTTGAAGGTTATTCACCCCAAAAAAAAAAAAGAGGTTGAAGGTCACTGGTGGATTTATCCATGCGACTATCTTCATGAAAAATTTTATGCTAAGCGGTTCAGATTTAATAAATTATAGTTATGATCTATTAATTTTTAAATTCAAATTAATACTTAAATTGTAAGAGCGAATAATATAGTGCCAAGTGTACTTCAAAAGAAAATTCTTCCATTATTTTTTTTTTACCAAACCAAAATCATATATAGATTAAAAAATTCAAATACAGCGTTCAAGACGACAACACCTAACAGCACAAACTAAACAAGACAAAAAAACAAACCAAGACCTAACTATATCTAAACAGAAACAACCATCACACAGCAACCCCAAAATCATCCTACCACTACCCTCTTTGCAAGAGTATGAGCAAGATGAACCACACCACGAGCAACCTTGACAAGTCGCAGGACCTGAAACTTCCATTAGATAAACTAACAGATGTACAAATTGCTTTGATTGTAATTAGAGTTTTTTAACCTTATTTTTAACTAATAAATTATCTCTCTAATTACTCACCAAGAGAGATAAGCCAAAGCCAAAAATAAAAACTGCAACTTTGGTGAATTGGATAGACTTACCCTAAAATTAGAGAGAGAAAGTAAAAAACCCAATCACAAAAGAGACTCCCGAGACTAGACCCTAAGGGAGCCGAAACCCAAAGATTCACTTTTTGGAAGTCACTTTTAAATAGTACTACATGCCATGGCCATTTAAGACTTGTACATAAGAGAGGATTCAAACCCACACTCCAAACAATCGATACGGTACACATAGGTTTAGAAGATTTATCCTACCAACCTTGTGTACTAATGTTTGAATGGCTGGTCCTAAGGAAGTCGAACCTGGGACCTAAGAGATTAACAACCCCCCCTGTAAGTTTCTGAATATTTCCGAATATTCAACTGAGTAATAGATACAAAGAGTACATCACTTATATAGAACTTTAAACCCTAAGCCTAAAAAAGAAATACGATTTACACTAATCCAAATTCCTAAAATACAATATAGATTCTCACACCCCCACTCAAACTCAAGTGTTTAAGTAGAAAACACGAAGAGTTTGTCAAGAAGAAGCTGAAACTGAGCAGTGGTGTGAGTTTTGGTAAAGAAGTCAACAAGTTGCAGAGTCGAAGTGACAAACAGAACCAAAATAGAGCCAGACTGCAGATGCTGACAGACGAAGTGACAATCAATTTCAATGTGCTTCGTCTGTTCATGAAAGACAGTGTTATAGACAATCTGAATAGCACTACGGTTATCACAATAGAGGGAGGTCGGAGAAGACTGAGGGACGCCCAAGTCAAAGAGAAGACAACAAAGCCAAACAACTTTAGCAGTAGCATAAGTCATAGCATAGTACTCAGTTTCGACAGTAGAACAGGCAACAACAGTTTGTTTCTTACTTTTCTAAGAAATTAAGGAATCACCAAGAAATATACAGAAACTAGAATTGGACTTACAATCGGTAACATCAACATCCCAATCAGCATCAGCATCAGCATCAGCATCAGCATCAGCATAGGCCACTAAAGCCAAGGAAGAAGCAAAGGACAACAACAATCCTTGGAAGATAGTATCACGAAGATAGCGAAGAATCCGAACCAAAGGAGCCCAATGTGGAGAACGAGGAGCAGAAATGAATTGACTAGCCACATGAATAGCATAGACAAGATCAGGGTGAGTAACCGTCAAATAGACTAAGCAACTCACAAGCTCTTGATATAAAGTAGGATCAGGCAGATGAACACCATCAGTAGTGTTAAGTTTCACATTAAGCTCAATGGGAGTATCAGCAAACAGTGGTCAATCGGACACTAATTTCTAATCCATATGCAGAAACCAAGGATTCCTTCGAGTTTGAACCACAGGAAAAATTTGCGTGCCATTTCCTTTGGTGTTAGTTACATTGCATAGTTAGTGCAGTAATTTTTCTTCCTTTTTTTTTAAATTTTTTTTCTGTTGGTGCGTGACATATTTAACTGTTGGATGATATTCTTTTGTATCAATATATTACTACATATTAACCACCAAGCCTTGAGTGCAAACAGCACCTAAGCGCACTTTAAAAGCTGACCCCATGGTAGGTCAGCAGTTTGACTCCCAGTTGCCCCTTCAAAGTAAATAATGTTAGATGAAGTTTCTTTAAATATATATAAAAAAAAATATGTTGCTCCATCACTTTCTCAAACATGTTGACTTCATGTTAGCATCATAGTCGTCATGTCATAATTCATATATATGCCAGAACACAAAGGGTGCTTCCGTTTGTTTATTTGTCCAGTAAATGGATATATGATAATTAGTTTTGGTTAATGCTAATAGAATGAGGCGTGCTCACTAAATTAAGATCACAGAGATATCAGTATCTACACAATACTCAAATATTAAATGAGAAAATACCATAAAATATAATACCTATTGCCGTCTGGATGAAGCTCGCACATTTGACTGTCTTCACCAAGAGCTAATAAATATCCCGAGGATGTTAAACCCTGTAATTTACAAGAAAAAGAAAAATAGAATATTTCAGTGTAACTTTCCAGCATGCACAAATTCAAAAGGAATAGTATGGATGCTCAATCACATGAGACTCTTAAATATTTATTTTTGAATTGTTGGTAAAATAACATATATAGGCAGGCAGGTGAGCTGGCTCAGGTTTCCCTCTCCCAGACTCACCCATTGTAGGTAGCTCGTGGTAACTGTGTTTGTAGCCTTGACTCCCATGGGGTTGGCACCCTGATGTAACAATGAGATATTGATATGGAAAGACTTTCCAAAAAGGCATGCCACAAAAAGCAAAGAAACAAATTCTCATTAGCTTGTATTTCCTTCCTCTTCTTTCTTTTTTTCTTTTTTCTTTTTTTTTAAATAAAAAGCTCTTTTCCCCGTTCATATTATTTATTTTTGTTATTCAACTTTAATTCAACACACTGGCTCAAATAGGAAATAAATAGTTTATGGATATCATGGTTTTCCTTTGCAATATTTCAGAAAATAGCAGGGCATATAGTACATTCTGTGGTTATTTTATCTGCATTTATATTTGTGAGTCATCAAATAGTTCAGCAAATCTATCTCACCTGAATGGTAACCACTTTTTCTACAATTTGATCAGCATTATTTTCCTGCACAATAACTCTCTGCCCACTGCATGCAAGGGAACACAATCATGAACCTTCAATAATTCATTATCTAATATGTCGAAATGGAAAAAGACAATAAATATTATCAAAAAAGTACGGAAAAGATGAATAAAAAAAATGTAATTATGGATAACAAGTATTTACAGATTTTGAATAAAATGACGTCAGCTTATAGACAGCAATGGTGGCAGAACAAAGAACTAATTATGAATAAGAAGTATTTACAGATTTTGAATAATATGACGTCAGCTTATAGAAAGCAATGGATAGCTACTCTCTCTCTCTCTCCATATACATCTTTATAGGAACACAAAGATACAAGATGCTTCTTTGCAACATTAGAAGCTTATAACTATTCCAGTTGGGCAGTGCAATTATGCTCCTAGTTCACATTGTGAAAAATTCCAGGCCTTTTTACGTTTGATGGCCTTTTAAAGTAGATAACATGGATTTCTTTAAATTGATTTGTAAATACATGCAGTAGAACACAAGCCATTTCATATGATGTACGCACATAAGGCGAGTGTTGGAATTTGTCCCGTATCGCCTGAAGTTGCAGTTTCTCTCTCCTTAATACCTGGGTTTTAAGGAGAAGTGTGGGCTGGACTTTTCAATTTGATATCAGAGCTTGGTTTGGCCTATGACTGGTGTGCCATTTGTCCGGCTAGTGTATGTTGTGGTCCAAGAGGGTCTGTTGGAATGTGTCCCACATCGTTTGGAGTTGCCCCATCTGTGTTAGTTATAAGATTTCAGTTTCTCTCTCCTTAATACCTGGGTTTTAAGGAGAAGTGTGGGTTGGACTTTTCAATTACGAGCACAACATTATAAAAACTCATTGCATTTTTGTAAGCATGATGGACATGCATGCTTACCATCCCCATGAACAGGTGTTTTTAGCATGACTCCTAATCCTAAGAATAGAATGGTGTGGAGAACCAACATTAAAACTAGAGTTCAACTAATATATAACACTTTGATTTTCATCATTTTATTTTAGCATGCCTTCTTCTTTAGGCTCTAATTTTTTTATTTTATTTTGTATTATATAAGAAGACAAAAGAAAAAGTTCATTGCATTGAAAATATGGAAATAGAACTTCCAGATATTCTCTCTCGAACACTGACAGAAAATTAGTGGTCTTGATGTAAGCAGATGTCATCAGTCGAAACCGAGAGTAATTAGCTAGGATAGGTAACTCTCCTAATGCTTTGTGCGAGGTTTTACTAATACCGATTTTTTACCTTCCTTTGTTAAGCACGGATACGTGACACGAAACAAACGCAATATGGACACGCCGACACAACAACTTTCAAAAAATCAAGACAACACATGGGGGAACACTCGCAAAATATATGGTTTTATGTATTTTTAATTTGTCATATATATAAATATTTCATTCAAAATTAATAAAAATATGCAACATAACACAAATTTCTAAATTTTAAAGAAGTAAATTTACGTTGTTTTTCTCCTCATTATATCATAAATTGTTTAGTTCAAACTTACAATGTGTTAGTGTGCCTAAGTGATGAATACATGCATGTGCCCTGCAAGTGTCTGAAGTGTGTCTAAGCCTAAAAAAATTAAAAAAATAATATAACATGTTTGGATGTTTCTCCAACACGTATCAAACAGACACGATACCTTCTTAGAAGCGTTCGTTCTTCTTTGCTAGCCACCATTGCATATACTTTGAGAAAATAAATAAGTCACCCTTAGAAGCATTTGGAATCATTACTATGAATATTAAACTGTACTTTGGATTTTAAGAAATTAGTTTCTTACCAAGAAAAAAAAAATGTCCTTTAATGAAAGGAGAATTGTATTAAAGGAAGAACCCAATATGCAAACATACACCTATGGTATGGAATAAAAGCATGGATGCATACTATGTAGGTGTGGATAACCAGGAAACACTTTCTAGTCATTGCTTACCTATGCAGCCATGTCTCATAGTACAGCTCCTCAAGAGGTTGAAACCCTGCATGATAAACAACAAAGAGCTTTGAAGTATTCCTTCTGAGGTATTAACTAACATTAATTACAAAATATGCTGTGGTGCTCTATGATAGACATTGTATACATTTGCTCCAAGAGGAACACAATGCCAAAACTAGTTTGCAGTAAAATCTGATCAATAAATATCATTGGGGCTTTACAGAATAAAAAAATGCCAAACCCAAGACTGTCAGTCTAATGAAGCAAAAATCAGTAGAAAAAAAGAAAATAAACCTAAAATGTCTTCTAGTAGATATTTTTTTAGACCTAAATGGCAGGGGCAATTAATGGCCTGAATTATTTATATGAGCCATAGGGCCTTACAAAACTTACTGTTGAAAATACAGAATAGACAAAATAAGAAGTTTTCAACCATCTTAAGCAGTTAAGAGTAATTGAGATTGTAAACATGGTGTCAATGAAGGAACACCCATTGTTTGAATCCAGGCACCTTCCTATTAGTACATTATGCATTCATGTGCAGATCCATTCATAAAGTGCCACAGATGAGTCGAGAAGTTGAAATAAAAATACTATATTGTTCTCCAATAACTCAAGCTTTTAGAGTAACTGCATAACTGGTTGTTAAGAACTATCAAAAGGCACTAATCAGCATTATATGATTTTAATTGGTCAAACGTTCCATAAGAAACAAATAAACAGGCAATTTGGGACCAAGATGACGCAGACCTGAAGTAACGAGGTTGACCACATTTGGTTTTCCTAAAATGAGAAAATAGTTGCAAGACCAGAAATTAACACCCTATTTATTAACTGTGAGCACACATGGCTGCATAGCATAGTGATCACAAAAACTCAGAAATTTAAAGAGATGGGAAAATAACAATAATTTTATATCTTCTTTCCTATCTGGTCTTTTATCACATCCATCAGTTCCCACGCCCTCCCTGAACACACAACATTTCACATCATGCTAATAATACAAATGACAGTGTGCAGTGCAATACACCATAGCTTATATACTACCAGGATTGAATAAGATTGCATTAAAAGTAGAAATGTTTTTAATTATTGTTTTTATTCTGATACTGCCCATCATTTAAATACTTAGGCCTCGTTTGGGAATCCTCCTTTTTAGTTAAAAAGTCAAAAAGTTACTAAATTAGCCAAAAAGCCAAATACTAAAAAGTCAAAGATTCTCTTTTCTCTCTACTTTTTGCACATCTTTTCGTAAAAAGCCAAAAAATATCCCAAACATACTAGTTTTTTTTAACTCATATTTTAGCCAAATAGTCAAAAAGTTACTAAATTAGCCTGTTTCCAAACGAGGCCTCAAGCCTCTTAGTGTTAAAGTAGTTTCAAATCCATTTGATTTCCCTGTAATTTACAGCAATTATACATGTTAAAATCAATTAAACTACGCAGAATGTCAAAGATAAAGAAAACACTGAACTGCTTATTTAAATTGACAATTCAAAGAGGGAAAATAAATAAATAAATAATCTGGCAGGAATTGGGCATATTTGAAGATTGAAAAGATCATGAAATAATTATAGGACAGTGGTTCACCTTTGTTAATAAGAATATCAAAAAGATTCTCAAATTTATTAAAAAAGGCTGCAAGAATATCTTCTCTCTGTAGTTGATAAGCAACAGAAGTCAATTTTTGCAGCACTGCATTCAAGCACGTTGTAGGTTTCTCATTATCAATATTCAAGCCTATTCCTGCAAAGACATGAAAATTCTAAAACATTTAGTGATATATTTGAGCATGCAGCCCTCAATGATGATATAAGACATGAATAACTAAATACCAATTTACTGAAATTAGAAAATAAGCAAGAGAAAAAATTACGTTGCATGATGAAAGAGAAAAGAATATCACTAGTAATACACTTTCAACTTATTATGCAGAATCACCATTGTGTAAGATTTGTATTCACATTCAAAGGGATGAGACCATTTACCAGCACTGACATTAAACTTCTTTGATTTATAGACTGAAGTGCACAAAATGCCTCCCACTTTAAGGCCATTTAAGTACAGGTCATTTGGCCACTTTATTCTAACTTCAAGAGGTGGTATACCCTGAAATAGATTATGTTAACCCAAAAAAAAATCACCAACAAAATTTGTTACCCAAAAAAATACAATCAAAGGGATGAGACCTTTTATTGTGTTCTCTTGACATCTAAAATAATGAGAAACAAAAGGCCTAGTATATGATTAATGTCGAAATATTGAATGCTCTTCGACAATCAATGATTGAAACAACCTTTTCACTTTCTCGAGAGGTTAGCTGTAAGATTATGTTGTCTGCATTACATTTTTTTTTTACTCAAGAGGGTATCTGGGGCTTCTTATCACTTTACTACTCAGGCCTCATTTGGGAACTAAGTATTTTAGCCAAAAAGCCAAAAAATCAATATAAGTTATCACATTACTCTCTTTACTTTTCTGCACATTTTTTTATAAAAAGCCAAAAAGTTACTAAAATAACCTGTTTCCAAACAAGGCTTCAGTGTAAGATAACTTTGTCTTCATGATTGTGTGTGTTTCATATCATTTTCGTTTTCTACTGTCTATCTCGAAAATAAAAGGAAAAAGCAAAATAAACAAAAAATGACACGAAAAACTTGTTTGCCAAACTATTTCAAAAAATTGTTTTCCAAATTTGTTTATAAAACACTCCATCTTTTTAGGAAATACTTTTTAAGTTGTTTTCTGAATTTTTGGAAACTGTTTTCATACAAAATGAAATGATATGAAAACAATCATTGTTTTGAACTTTTCAAAGTTTTCATTTATGAAAAACACTAAATACGAAAGCGTTGAAAATGAAAATGATACCAAACAGACCCTTAATAGCCTATAATGAGATGCATTTCTGATTATTATTGTCCACAGATGAGATTTAACTGATACAAATATTCAACGAACTTGGAGAATGCACAAGCTTTATCTAAGTGCCATCATTAGAAGCACCAAATAATGTATTGATGATATTTGCAATATATCAATCTGTATTTGTATTATCAAGACCTTGATACATACGTATATATATATATATATTTTTTTTTTTGTTAAAGTATATATATATTATTTACTTATAAAACTATACTTAGAAAATATGAGGAAGAAGAACTCAGAAAATATGAGGAAGAAGGAATATATTGCTGTTATATTCAAAACTTCTTATCTTGTGAAAAGAAAACTACACTCCTTATATAGGAGAGAACAAGAGCTACTATTTGTGCCACTAAGATCCACTATCACCACTAAGAGATCCACTATCACCACTAAGAGCCACTACCTATCTCCTTACATAAAATATACATCCATTATAGCCACTATCTAGATTACTATATACATCCATTATAGCCACTATCTAGATCACTAACATAGTGTATATAGACATTATCATAACCCACTAACAGCCACTATATGTCCACTAACAGCCACTAACAATAATAATCAGATTTCCAGCACTCCCCCTCAAGCTGGTTTGAAGATATCTTCCATAGCCAGCTTGCTAGTCAGCTTATCAAATTGCTTCTTGTGTAGTCCCTTTGTTAGCACATCAGCTAATTGTTCACCTGTTGGAAGGTAGGTCATACAGATTATGCTAGCATTGATTTTCTCCTTGATGAAATGTTTATCCACTTCTATATGTTTTGTGCGATCATGTAGAACTGGATTATGAGCTATAGATATAGCTGCTTTGTTGTCACAATAGACCTTCATAGGTGTCAGGTGAGAAAGCTTTAATTCTTCAAGAATTCTTTTAATCCACATTACTTCACAGATTCCATGGGCAACAGCTCTGAACTCTGCTTCTGCACTACTTCTAGCTACCACATTCTGTTTTTTACTCCGCCATGTAACTAGGTTCCCACCTACAAAGGAGCAGTATCCGGATGTTGATCTCCTGTCTGTAACACTTCCTGCCCAGTCTGCATCTGTGTATACTTCAACTTGAAGATGTCCATGTTTCTTGAACAGTAAGCCTCTCCCTGGAGTTCCTTTCAAATATCTTAAGATCTTATAAACGGCCTCAAAGTGCTCTGCCCCTGGTGAGTGCATGAACTGACTTACCATGCTGACTGCAAAGGCAATATCAGGCCGCATATGAGACAAGTAAATCAATTTCCCTACAAGTCGCTGATATTGTTCCCTCTCTTTGACTTCTTCAGCCTTAGCAGCTTGTAACTTCAAGTTAGGCTCGATCGGAGTCTCCACCATCTTACAACCAAGCATACCTGTTTCTCCAAGGAGATCAAGAACATATTTTCTCTGATTAACGAATATACCTTCCTTGGATCTTGCAAATTCCATTCCGAGGAAATACTTGAGGGCTCCCAGATCCTTAATGTGAAATTTTTGCGAGTTTCTCTTTGAGGGCTGCTAACTCTGCTTCATCATTACCAGTTAAAATGATGTCATCAACATAAACAATCAAAATTGCAATTTTACTGTCTTTTGAATGTTTATAAAATATTGTGTGATCTGCTTGACTCTGCGAGAAGCCACAACTGATAACTGCCTTCCCAAAGCGTTCAAACCACGCTCTTGGTGATTGTTTGAGTCCGTATAATGACTTGTTCAATCTGCATACTTTGTCGCTACCAAGTCTCTGCTCAAATCCCGGCGGTAGGCTCATGAACACCTCCTCTTCAAGATCACCATTGAGAAATGCATTTTTAATGTCAAGTTGATGTAGAGGCCAATCTGAATTTACTGCAAGAGATAACAGTACTCTGATGGAATTTATTTTAGCAACAGGAGCAAACGTCTCCTGATAGTCGATCCCATAAGTTTGAGTGAAGCCTTTAGCCACCAGTCTCGCCTTGTATCTCTCAACGCTTCCATCTGCGTTACATTTTATCGTAAACACCCATTTACACCCAACTGTTTTCTTGTCTTTGGGTAGATCAACTATCTTCCAAGTACCACTTCTCCTTAAAGCATTCATCTCCTCCATTACTGCTAATTTCCAATTCGGATCATCCAATGCTTCCTGTATATTCCTTGGAACAAACAAGTGTGAAATCCTAGATGTGAAAGCTCTATGGTTTTTAGACAGTCTTTGATAGGAGAGGTAATTTGCAATAGGATGTTTAATGCAATTTCGGACACCTTTCCTAATTGCTATAGGAACATCAAGGTCGGAAATAGAAGGCATAGGATTACCTAAAATTTCGATGCCAGAACTCCGGTGGACATTCGGGTCATTAGGATGGACATTCGGGTCATTATTCCTCAGATGAAATCGCTTCCTAGTATAAACCTGAAGCTCAGAATTTAGATCATTTGGTAGTACTTCTCCCCCTAAACAAGAATCTTCTTGACTAGGCACCATAGAACTTGGTTCTCCTAAGTGATCATTATCAGACAGATGTAGTTTTTGTGTAGGATAAATGACATTGGGGAGCGGGATAGAAATATCCCAAAAATTGTCTTTTACTCCACTTGTCTCCCCCTGAAGAGAAGTGTTGGGGAAATAAGATTTTGTTTCCACAAATGACACATCCATACTCACATGAAATTTCTTGGTTTGAGGATCGAAACACTTATACCCCTTTTTGTTTAAGGAATAACCCAAAAAAACACATTTTATAGCACGGGGGTCAAGTTTTGAACGAAATTGACTGGGAACATGAACATAGGCAGTACATCCAAAAACTTTGGCGGGTAAATCAGAAAACAACCTCGTGTCAGGAAAAAAAGTTTTAAGATAATCAAAAGGTGTTTTGTATGTTAACACCTTTGTAGGCATCCTGTTTATCAAATAAGAGGCTGTTAAAATTGCTTCACCCCATAAATATTTAGGAACATGCATGTAAAACATTATAGCACGTGCTACTTCAAGTAAATGTTTATTTTTTCGTTCTGCAATGCCATTTTGTTGAGGGGTATCCCGACATGTAGATTGATGAAAAATCCCCTTTTTTTCCAAAAACTCACCCAACTGCTCATTGAAATATTCTGTTCCATTATCATAATGTAAAATACCAATTTTGGTTTGAAATTGGTTTTCAATCATATTGTAAAAATTTGTGAATAAATTTTTCACGTCAGATTTTTTATGCATCAAATAAATCCAACATAAGTGGGTATGGTCATCAATAAATGTAACAAACCATCTTTTACCAGAAAGAGTAGTGATTTTAGAAGGGCCCCAAACATCACTATGAATCAAATAAAAAGGTTTGGAAGCCTGGTAAGGTTTTGGCAAATAAGCAGAGCGATGAAATTTTGCAAAAATGCAACTTTCACAATGAAAAGAAGAACAATCAATCCCTTTAAATAATTCTGAAAATAAATGTTTCAGATAAGGAAAACTAGGATGTCCTAGCCTATAGTGCCATAGCATTATTTTTTCTCGAACAGAGATTGAACTAGTACTATTAAAGCTCTGAGCTTTTTTATTACTAACAGGTACTTCATCAAAGTAGTAAAGACCTTGAAGCATCCTAGCACGCCCAATCATCATCCCCGAGTTCTGGTCCTGAAATTCACAATGGGAAAAACTAGTCATGTGATTGGAGGCACCGGAATCTATGATCCACGGAGAGAAGTTTAGGCAAGAGAAGGCTTTAGGATTTCTACCTGTTTGTGCCAAAAAAACACTAGGAGTACCGGATGAGGAGTTGGATTTTATCAGCTTTAAGAGTTGATCAATCTGCTCTTTGTTGAAGGGACCTGAATCGGCTTCATTAGCAGTAGGAAAGCCACGATTCTTCTCTCCTTGTTTGCTGCTTTTCCAGTTGACAGGTTTGCCATGGATCTTCCAACACGTTTCGCGTGTATGGCGAGGCTTGTTGCAAAAATCACACCAGACCCGTGGCTTATCATCAAACCTGCGCTGGTAATTTGCAGCCTTGTTGGCCGCAGCATCGCTAATTAAAGCAGAAATTTCAATTGACTCACCAGTATCTTTTTTCTTAAGCATGACGCTCCTTCGGCTCTCTTCCCTTCTGACTTCGGCAAATACTTCGCCAATGGATGGGAGAGGAGGTCTGCCAATAATTCTTCCTCGCACTTCATCGAACTCAATGTTGAGGCCGGCAAGAAACTTGTAAATACGGCTGTCTTCCACAGTTTTCTTGTGGTGGTTGCAGTCGTCAACCGATTTCCATTCGTATGTGTTGAAGATGTCAAGATCCTGCCACAACCTTTTCAACGAATTGAAATATTTGGTGACGGAATCATCTCCTTGACGAATCTCTCCCAACTTCAAAGTCAATTCGAAAACTTGAGATTGATTTCCTAGGTCAGAATACATCTGACTAACATTATCCCACAACTCTTGTGCAGTAGTGTAGCACATGTAATTAGAGCTTATATCCTCCTCCATGGAATTGACCAACCATGTCATAACCATGGAGTTTTCAGCGTCCCAACTATCGAACAGCGGATCATTAACAGCAGGAGCCTTCTTGTCACCAATGATGTAACCGATCTTTCTTTGCCCACGGATATACATCCGGACAGATTGTGACCAGCGGAGAAAATTATCACCATTTAGGCGGATGGTGGTGATTTGGACAGAGTGAGAGTTGGATGTTTTCACCGGAATGGCAGCGGCAGGGGTTGAAGTGGTTTCGGACGTGACTTCCGACATGGCTATGACGGTTTTAGGGCTGCTGTGTTTTTGTTGCTCTGATACCAACTTAGAAAATATGAGGAAGAAGAACTCAGAAAATATGAGGAAGAAAGAATATATTACTGTTATATTCAAAACTTCTTATCTTGTGAAAAGAAAACTACACTCCTTATATAGGAGAGAACAAGAGCTACTATTTGTGCCACTAAGATCCACTATCACCACTAAGAGATCCACTATCACCACTAAGAGCCACTACCTATCTCCTTACATAAAATATACATCCATTATAGCCACTATCTAGATTACTATATACATCCATTATAGCCACTATCTAGATCACTAACATAGTGTATATAGACATTATCATAACCCACTAACAGCCACTATATGGTGCTGTTTGGTGTAGCTGTTAAAACAGATTATAGCTTATAGCTTAACAGATTATAGATTATGACTTTAATCAGAAGCTGTTAATCTGTTTGGTATAGCTGTTAGATTATAGATTTAAGTTGCTGAGTAGTGTTTGTTAAATAAGCTGTGAAGTAGCTTTTTCAATTAATTTTTATTTTTTATTATTCACTATTTGTCTACATTTTTCATAAAAAATAATAATAATATTTTATAGTCCATTTGGGTCTTTTTCTATTTTTAAAAAAATAAAAAATAAAAAAATTTAAGAGTATAACCATGAATTAACATGTCCACAGCAGAAGCTGATAATCAGAAGCAGGGGGTGAGCAGCTTCTCAGAATCAGCTTTTTTGACTTAAAATAAGCTGTTAGAATCAGAAGCTGTTTGAAATAAGTTTAACCAAACAGTCCAAAATAACTTTTTAAAAGCCAGAAGCCATAAGCAGGCTCAAAAAAGCTGCACCAAACACCCCCATCCACTAACAGCCACTAACAATAATAATCAGATTTCCAGCAACTATATATATTGCAAAAAATGTTTGTTGACTTTTGGCTAATAGCTACAATTTTTCAAAATGATATTGGTATCTTGCAATATATCCTATATTTGTAGTAGTAGCAACATATATTTTGTTGTGGATATTTCATTCCATGGCCCCAAAGAAGCTGTGAAATTTCTTTATTACAAGCTCGATTTGTTCTTGTTTAGTTGGTCAGCTTCCCCTATTTTATGATATTTCACATACAACTTAAAGATTCAATTTTGTGCTACTTAACATCCATATTTGTAATATATGATTACAAACAGAGTATGCCATCAACATAACTGTATGTTCTCCACCTAAGATACTTGGCTTAGTCAAGCCTCAATGGCAGAGGCCCTTATTTAATTTCAATTATTGGATATATGCAGTGAACTGAGAAACACTTACATTTTTGACACAGACATCTTTTATTGCCTCTGTCATGGCAAGAGACACTACATACTGTACAAGAGGCACCACTCGCCCATCTTCCATCTGTATTGTAAATGAAAATAGAAGGCAACCTTTTGGAGATTCCCACACATTCTTTGACCGACCTGCAAAATCAAACAAAAAAAATAACTACCCAGTTAGGTCAGCTACATGAATTTTTTTTCACCATTCAGGTAATATGCTCAGTTAAATTATATAAATTCATATCTGTTAACCTGTTCTCTCTCAACTTATTTTTAATATCATTTCACAAATATATTCATTTCTAATCCTATTTTTCCTAATCTTACTATACATCCATCTAATTATTCTTACCTTAGCTATACTCATTATTTTATGAATATCATGTTTGTTTGCAAAAGGTAGCTTTGAATTCAGAGTTCGTTCGGACTACAAAAGGCCTTGGATGAGCTGATTAGCAGTCTAGGTGAGGAGATGGTATTCAGAAATAGTCCGTTCGGATTAGAGTATAAGCGGTCGTCCGGGCAAACGTCCGGCCGATTGACTGTCCAAGCGCATTTTTTTTATTTTTACATGTGTGTACGGCTACACATTTTGAACATTTTTTCTTTTGATAAGTAAACACCATAGTTTCTATTGGTTTCTATTATTTTATATATAAATAATTTAACAATCCCTCTACTAACAACTATCATTAAAACAAATACAAATTTACTTAATCTCCTTACTAACAATCCTATTTATCCTAAACGGGCCGTAAAGCATTGTGGGCCTCATAGTTGTTCTATAAAATTTTTCTTTCAATTTTGTTGATTGGCATATGTCGATCAGATATTATAAGAAATTATACAACATTAAATTCCAAATTTCTAACAACACAACAAGCAAAATCAACAATTGCATAGCATTCCGAACCTCGCCCTTTGAACTGAGCATCAGCAACACAAACAGCTCCAATTGGAATTTCGCAGAAATTGCTGCCCAAAAACTTAAAAAATTCAATATCAAACTAAATCTCAAAAAAATAACAATTCAAAATTGGTGCTACTCACTGAGAAACAACGTCATGTGTCGATGACAACCGAGGGGACCAAATCAGGAACCTTCCAAAGCGAGTAGTTGAAAGAGAATTCATGAACAAATTGATCCGAAAACTCTCTCCTTCTCCTTCTCCTTCTCCTTCGGAAGTCATTCCATTCTCCGAATGCAATAGAATCGAAACATCGGCAATGTCAGGGAGTTTCAAAGTGTTATTGTTCTTCAAAGATTTCGCCAATTCATTATCGGTAGATGATTTTCCACATAGCACCAGAACACAAGGCGATTGGGAATCCATAGCTGAACAGAACATCATAAATAAGTTTCCACAATTCAAAATCATAACCAAAACCTTCTGAATTGAATCAATTTATCGGTTCACCGATTTTTTTCAACAACTTAAAATGTGCAACTGTTATGAGAAGAAAAGGGCCACACTTCCTTTGAGAGCAATCATAATTTCCCAGGGTAAAGTGTAATTTGCCTTGAATACAAAACATACGCTTGACACATAACAGACTCCCTTACCACCGTTAGATTTCAGTATATCAAACATAGTCCTACAAACTGGCGTGTTTTTTTGGGAAAACATGCGGTTCAGATCACGTCTGTGACAAAAAGTAATCATGAAATGCTGTGACAATAAGAAATCGTTCGAATCGTTTTCTCCGTCTCATACCCTCCATTGTCTTCCGAGCTCAAAACAGTAACGGCATGCCCTTGACGAGGAGCTTCCCCCGCTTTCTCTCTCTACAAACTTCGCTCCACTTTCTCTCTCTAAAACGATCTCTTCCCTATCTCTCTCCACTGACCAACGAGAAGCCTCTCACTCTCTCACTATCAGTTGCTGCCTCTGGTATGGTCTCTCTCTCTCTCTCTCTCTCTCTCTATATATATATATATATAACGATACAATTGTTTGGTAGTTTTTTTTTATATATATAAATTAAAATATAAAAAGTTTTTATAAAATTTAAACACAGTAAAGATTTTAATTACGATTTTAAATTGTGACATTTTTCTCATAAGATTTAAACTTAATTTTTATTGTAAAATTAATAAATTCTAACCAACTTAATCAAATTATTAATTATTGTTAAGTTTTTTATTAGCATAAAATATATATCATATTTAGCGTTATATAAAATATATGTAATCAAATTAAACGGTTTCTATGATTCGATTTTAATCCGATTTCATAGATTTAACGGTTTAGTTACGGTTCTAATTTTATTGAAATGGTAAAAGACAGTTCGATTCATAATTTAGTCTAAGACCCAATTAATCCGATCTGTATACACCTCTAGCACATTTTACTAACAATAGCAATTCATATGGCTTCGTTTGGGAAGTGGGTTGACTTTTTGACTTTTTGAATTTTTTGGTTATTTTAACCTGGGCTAAAAAGTCTGATTTTGGAAGGGCTTTTGGTTTTTTTGGCTTTTTTAATTTTTTTGTGAGAGAAAAAATATAATGATTATGGGTTGGATATAATGTTTTATCTTATTAGGCTAAAAAACTTATTTTGTTTTTTTGTGACTATTTTAGCCAAAAAAACCACAAAACCTTCTTCCCAAACATAGGCATAATTTGTCACCAAGCTACTTTAATTGGAATCTAAATTTGTTTATACATATGTGAACAATATATATCACTTTATTGGTCCATTTTATATTTTTGGTGACTAGTTCATTGCCTCAGCCAATGAGATAGCGTGTACTATTTAGTTTATATGAACAAATTCTCTCTCATTTAATTATTGTGTGTATACACTTTAGGTGTTGGAGCTTTTTAAATACACTTAGGTTACATTTAAGAACTTCAATTTTTAAGTCAAAAAGTTATCACAAGTTAAATTATTTCTTTTTACTTTTTTACATGCTTTTTTTCAACAAAAAAAAAAAAAAAAAACAGCGAAGAGCTATTTTTTTTTTTTTTTTTGGTGCACTTTTTTGCATAAATATCGTATCATGCTCCACTTCTATTGTCATCACAGTTAGCTTCTTATCCTATATTCCAATTTTATGCCCCACCATTCTAGTTTCGTGACATTATTACAATTTAAATTCAATACCCTTTATTTTCTAAATCATTGATGTTGTATAGTTCATAAATTTAGATAGATAATTGAAAAGAGAAAATGAAAAGATAAGTAAAACTACATTTCACTTACATTTTACATACTTTTTTTCATTTCTCTTTTCGAATTCCTACTCAAATCTATCAACCAAACACAATTTAAGATATTTTAAGTTTTAATGATAATATGATTCATAGTGAATTTAAATTGTGACAAACTCTAACGTTGTAGGACAACAGATAATAAGTCAAGAGGATCCCAAGCTTATCAAGTCGTCACAAATGGATCAAGAAGCACATTAACTTCCTGAAATCCCATAATCACCAAAACAAACTCGTTTGAAATGCTAAGCAGAACACATGTATGCTGTGTTTGGTTGGGGGATTTAGGGAGAGATTTGGAAAGAGAAATAGAAAAGGTAGGTAAAATGTGAATAAAACATGTCTATATTTCACCTAATTTCACACACATTTTCCCTTTCCCTTTCCAAATCCCTCCCCAAATCCCCCACCAAACAATAGTGATTAACAGAAATGCACAAACATAATTACTTTTGTGGAAACTCTAAGATTATACATATTTCAAACTGAATTTGCAATACAAAACTGATTCACATTAGCTCCATATGGTTTTGGCAAAAACCAAATGCACACAATGAACTTATTTTTCCCGAAATCACATTTGTTCGTAACTACTTACATTTGTTCGTTATTTTACATGGTTAAGCTGTAAAAAGATTAAAAACTGTCAGTTTACAGTTTACAGTATACAGTCTCACTAAATAAAAGCAAATTCCTTTCAAATAAAACTTACACACAATGAATGTTAATCCAAGAAATTACAGGAAACACTACAAATGGCATGGAAGAAACTGATTAACTGATCTATCTTATTTTGATCAAATCTGTTGCTTAGCCTGCTAACTGTTCTTGGAGTTGAAAGCAAATATTTGACATTTTACTGAGCAAGTTACGTTGTTCTTCTCGTGATATTGATACCTGAGATACCATTGCTGGTCTGGGATCCCTCAATAACTCCTGGAGCTCACTACATAGCATCAAAGCTTTCTGGTTGTTCTCACAAGATTCAGCAATCGACTGAAGCAATTTACAGCTTTGGTCTTGATGGGAAGAAGATAATTGGGATGGGATCGGGGGAACCAGAAAAGGGTGTTGAAGTAACTGAGGAATTTTCCACCGTTCATTCCGTTCCCACGCAAGACACTTCCTCATAAGATCAAGAAGCCATGGATTTGAAACTGGTTCGTATGTAATTTTGCGATTTGGGTCGGTGATGACTTTGAACTTGGCCCAGAAAGTCTTGAATTCTGCAAAGGGAGTTCTTCCATATACCATTTGGTAAAGGATGCAACCGAGTGACCAGATATCTGATGGACGACCACATTTTATGGTGTTTCCATTTGCATCTGTTTCATTGCACATGAATGCTTCAGGAGACATGTAACTCAATGTACCCACCTGCACTAATTCGTTTTCAATAAATAAGCACAAAGCTATACCAAAAAATTCATGTAATAAACTAAGCCCCTTTATCAGTTGACCAATCACTACATGCCACATTAACTTTCCCAAGAGATGGCTTGCTTTCTCTCAACTAGAATTTCTGTTCATTTTAATGTAATGACCAGAAACACCCCCAGCATCTTGATGTAGCACCATGTGATTGGTTACCTGAAAAAAGAAAGGAATAATGGACATGGAGTAACCTGTGAATCTCTTTGAATGTTCGTTGTGTCATTCAATATAGCTTTGGCAATACCAAAATCTATTAGCTTCAGTGAGCCTCTGACAAGAAGAAAATTAGCCGGCTTTAAGTCTGAGTGCACAATACGTTCCTCATGTATGATTTTGACAGCAAGAAGTATTTGCTGCCAAGTGTTTAAGTGAGGTAAACATTAGATTCTCTTCTACAGAATAATCAACAGGATTAACCTATTTTGACCACACACTAACAAGTTCCCATATCTGCATCTTTCTTCATCTTGTCAATCCTCAATCAATACAACGACAGAGAACCCTAGTAGATCCAGAGAAGGCATGATACAAATTTCTAGATAGGGCAAATCAATACAAAAGCTTACCATAAAAATTTCACCAAATGACATCAAAAAACACGGAGAAGGGAAAAGCAAAACGAGAAGGGCATTTAACCGATAGCTGGTTGACTGATCACTAATTATCTATGCTGTCAAAACAGTTTGATTCTTGCTGATTTAAAAAATTCTTGCCACTCTTCATGTTGAAGACACAAAGGTTTAAGGCAATGAGACAAGACCAAACAAAAAAACAAGGATGAGACCAATGCCAATCAACAACTGAAATATTCATGGCAACAATAATGTGCCTTCATTATCATGAAGTTACTATTGATCGGCTTTAATTAGACAATTATAAAATAAGGATTTTCTAGAATACCTGCCAGTAAAACCGAAGCCAATTCTCATCTATAGTCGAATTAGTGCTATCCATTTCCTTCCATTTCTGGGACAACATGTGAGCCAAATCAATTTCTCCATATTCAAGCACCATGTATATATATCCATCTTCCTTGACTTTGGCATCTTTGTTAATTATAGAACCATTCATCACCTCTTGGAGCAAAGCCTTATCTGTCACCTAAGAGGGAAATGAATGTAAGGGTGTTCGTAAAATATTAAATTAAATAGAGATGAAACCAAAATATTATCCCTGATGCGGGTGTGCATGGATCGGTTTGGTTTAGGTTAGCACTAATCTCATAACGAAATGGATCATGATCAGTTTCAGGTTTTTGGACCCAGGACTAAACCAATCCTCCACTACAACCAAACCAAACCGATTTGATCAAATGGATCAATTCGGGTAGGTATGGACTGAACTGATTTGATCGGGTTTGTTATCTTTAGACTTAGAATCAGACCAATGTATTAACAAAACGAACCAACCCAACCCATAGAAGTTGGGTTGGTTCGGTTCTTCAGTTTCTTGGGTCTCTTGTGCACCCTTGTTTTTGGGCCAAATTGGCCTTTTCTTCACTTCAGTGGAAGTTTGGGTTGCTGGCTGAGCTTTCTTAGGCCTTGAGTCGCTGTTGTTGAAACTCAAACATGATCAAAATGTTGAAATGGACTTTTGGACATGTTTGCTGACATGCCAAAACACCTAGGACTTGGGCTTCTTAAGCTTCACTTCAATTTGTGTTGAAGTTGGGCATTTATGGATGGGCTAGATCCATGACCAAAATTAGGCATCAAGTAGGGATGGCAATTTCTCTCTGCCCCTGCATCTCCCGCCTCACCCCAATAAAGAGCGAGATGAGGACAGGTTTTCCTTCCCCCATCTCATAACTCATTCTATCTAGCCCCGTCCCGTCCCAATTATATTTACTAAATTTTTTTTGTATGTATAATATATGTCCTATCCATACTTAATATTATATAAAGTGCACAAGTTGTTTGGTATTAACGTTTTTTGTCACAACTTTTTTCATCCCTATATTACCCTTATGTAACTGCCAATACAAATCTTTTAACTTCTCTCTTTTAAACCCATAAACTTTTTTATCTTTTATCTTATATTTTTTTAACTCACATCACTTATCAATCATAATCCTTAATATATCATATAATCTCTCACTTTTACTAGTACTGTCCAGTGTTTTAAAAGGCGCGCCTAAGTGCGTGCTTAGGCGTGAGGTGCACCTGAGGTGCCTCAGACAGCTTGAGGCGAGGTGAGGCGCAATAGGAAAGGCGCATTTGAGGCGCACGCCATAGGTTTAGGCGCGAGGTGCACACCCCATGTGCTTCATTTAAAATTTTTCTCCATCCTTATTCTTTGTGTGTGTGACCATATGGAATTACAGTCCCTTTAATATAAAATGTAAACACATGCTTTGAGCCCCAATTTTCATATCAAAAAAAACTCTAGGCATTAAGCAAAAGCTTTAGGATTGCAAGATGGATATTTGGCTTTGGGATTCCTTTCAATATAGTAAATTACAACAGTTTTGAGCCAATGATTGAAGCTATCAAGCAATTTGGTCCCAATTTAAAATTGAAACCACTAAGGTATTATATGGTGTGAGTTCCTTATCTAAAAAAGGAAATGAATGACGTTAATAAATTGATAAAGAAAGATAAATAGTATAGGGCAAAGTAAGATTGAATGTTATTTTGAGAAATTTTTGAAACATTGAATGTTATTTTTCATGATTTTTGGAATATTGAATGTTGTTTTATTTATTTATTTTTTATTTTTTTGAAATTCTAAGAATATTTGTTTTACGTTAAAAACTTTACTTATATTAATATTTTGGTTATCTTCAACAACTTGCGCCTCACGCTTGAGCTCCAAGAGACCTTAGTGCCTCAATGCGCCTAGAGCTTTTTAAAACACTGGTACTGTCATTTCTAAAGTTGTGAAATTAATCCGTCCCCACCCCCACCACCTCCTTAATTTACCCCATCCCTAGCATCAACAGGGGTTAACAAAATTAGTAAGAGGGGATAACGGGGAATAAGTAGTTTTACTAGTTTAGGTGTTTGTTTGCATTTATTTCCTTTGTCCTTGGTCAATAAGTTGGTTTGAATGTTTTTAGGAGTTATTCTGACGAATAGTTTGAATGGACAAAAAGTTCTGTGTGGAGGGTTAAAAAAAAAAAGTAGAGTGCGACGTTCTTAAGTAAACCATCACTGTAAATATAAATAGTAAAAAAAAAGATGAAATATCAGTTTCCATATAATACATTACCAACAAATTCATGAATCATGGTTCCATGTTCATGTTATGGCTTTCAATCTACATTAGATGTGGACCTAACAAGTCAAGCTAGGTTTGATTTATCTTGGGCATGAGCATATGAGTTAGTTGTTTTCTACCCCAATAAAGCCAGTAAAACCACACCATATGCTGGCAAGGCAATTCCATTTGCACCTCTCGTATTTATGCTTCAAAAATTTTCTAAAGACCAACATATAAGGCCTGTTTGGCATAACAAGGGTAGGAAACATTAATTAACAAGAGAATTGGAATTGAAGAACTTCATATTGTAAACATACTTATTTATTTTTATTCTCTCATTTATAAAAATCATTCTTCTCAAAGTAACTTCAGAAGTGCGATGGAAAGGGGTGATAGCTTTCCAATAACATAACTACAACTCATGGATAAATCTATAAATTTACTACATTATTCAATTAGAGGTCGAAAGTGTGTAAGTGTACCTCATAGTCAATAAGTTGTATAATGTTGTTCTTCCCCTTCAACTTGTTTAGGTACTCAATCTCCTGACAAAACCCAAATGCAGTGGCATAATCGCGGCCTTTAAGCTTGATTTTCTTCAAGGCATAGATAGTGCAATCTGATGAAATGACTTTGTGGACCTCACTACTTCCCCCACTACCTATCTTCCCAAGCCTTTGATAGAGCTTCCCGTTAACTTTGAAAAACAAGTCAGGATCATAATTTTTTTTATGAGGTGCCGCTTTACCACTTGCAGCTTTTTCTTGTTTTTCTAATTTAGAAGGTTCCACCTTCACTTCTAAAGATAGGTTTTTGGACAAGGAAGACAGAGATTTTAAGACAGGAACATCACTTGCAAGTCCTTTCCCTTTGTTCGAGTTGTCATCTAGGGGGGAAGGATCTTTTCTGAAGTCACCTTCCTTTGGCCCATTGCCTTGAAGGTCCTTGACCAAGTCAAAGTCCTTAACTTCCACCCGGGTGTCAACAGTGGCGCAAGGAGCTTGGGTTTCAATGGCTGTCTGGTCAACTGACATTCTGCTGGTGCACTTAGATGAAGGACAAGCAGGTTGCACCATATTTCCTTCTGTCATGGGTTGAAAATTCACATTGCATTCTCCCAAAGATTCTACGGCCATATTAGAACTGCTATTTTGGTGAGGATGGGAACAGTGGGTCATTGAATTAGGCATGGGAGCAGAAGCTGAATTGACTAATGTTGTAGCACAAGATGACCCAACACCTGAAGATTGAGTCATGTGGTGGTTCAAGTCACCATGTAAAAAGTTTCTGAATTGATGCAACCGATCCTGAAGTTCCATTGTTTTCTTCGCAAACAAAGAAGAATTTGCTCCACCTGACCTCAAACTAATATCCACTTCTACGTTGTGAAAATTCTGATGCTTCAAGCCATTACTGATATTAGTTACAGCCTCTAGTTGATTGCTCACATCACATTCCATTTCTGTCAATGCAAGTGAACCTATATAAGATAATAAGTTGTCTGTTTCAGTGGCCATTTGATCGTCAGACCCTGCAAATACAAAACCATGGAAAGAGAAGGCAAAAACATAGCAGAGCAGTTTGTGTGCTGATTTTCCCATTGTAAAGATGTGCGCAAAAGTATTAAATTTCAACATTTCATTTTTTTTGTTATAAGGTCACATAAAAGGCCATTAAAGATTTATACAGTCTAGCAACCAAATTCCTATACTAACAAGTTAGCAATTTATTACCACAAGGTCTGCCATTATTTCCCAACGAAAACTGGATCTTCTTCTGACTATCAACCAAAGGAACGTGTTGAGGTTCTACAAGCGATGAAGCATCTATATCATTGCTTTTGTAATCAACAAATGATCTGGGTTGATCTCTCTGAACATCAAAAGGTTCCACACTTTCTTCATATTTATTTGTAATGGTGCCAGTCATCAAAGGTGGTGTGATTGACGAGTCTACTTGATTTTCGTTTACAACAGGAACTGTATTCACTGCCTGTGAATTGTAATCCCCAACTCTGAGACCTTGACTCCCAAAAACCTCATCTTGAGTCTTCGTGAGGTCAAGTGCAGGACCCGGATTTGATGTTGTGATTTTTGATGTTTCTCTTTGAGGAACCAATAAACGCCTTGGCCTAAGGTTATTCGACTGCATTGTATCTGCAAAATCCCAGTAGAACATTTAAAATAAATAAATAAAGAAGCCCATAGTCAACCAATTTGAGAAACCTCCCTCAGTGAAGAGAGTAATAGCAAGATCCAAAACACCTGCTTTCCAGTTGTTGAAAGAAAAAAAATGCAATTAGAGACCTAGAAGCAAAGGTGGCAAATTTTGATAGTAATTTCAGTTGTCAGAAGACCCACACTCCATTTGGATTGAAAGATGAGAAACGAAAAGAAATAATTATGATTTCCACCTTCCTGTTTGGATGATGGACTATGATTAAAAGAGTAATTTTGGTTTCTCACTCACCACTTCCAGTGAGAATGAAACTTAAGTTTGATGTGATTTGGCTTTCTCACCATTTCTCACCATTACTCACCTCATTAATGAGATATTCATTCTCTCCATTTTTTTCTCTCTCACCAAACCGCTCAATCCAAACGGAGTGCTAGTTTTACTTCATTAAAGAAAATTAAAACCTACACCAAGAGGTGTAGAATCAAAAATGCCAAATTTAAAACAAACCCATTCAAATTCTTTGTGCAACAAAAAACCATAAAAAAAGCCGTGGTTTGGTTTGGAGATTTGGGAAGGAATTTGGAAAATGAAAAGAAAAAGGTAGACGAAAGATGAATAAAATATATCTACATTACATTTCAACTAATTTCACACACCAAATTTCTTCTCAAGTTCCCCAACCACACTCGGCGTAATTCTAATTCCACAGTGAAATCTTAATAAAAAGTATAAATTTTAAGCAAAACCATGTATATGATACATTAATTCAATTAAAATCCACACCAAACAAGTCATTAATTTCTCAATTCAGCAATGAACAATCAAATCTAGAGAGAGAGAGAGAGAGAGTTTTACTGAGAGGACGGTGGCGCTTGAAGGCAGCTTGAACATTCCGGACGAAGCCTGAGGTAGAAGATGAAGGAAGGGACGAAGAAGACGACGATGTTGAGGTGAAGGAACGGGAGAGATTGGAGTCGGGGTTGATCGGACGGACGAGATTGCTCTTCGTGGATGGTGATGGAGATAGCGGGCCGAGCAGGTTAGCCTCCCTGTCCATCGACAGATCTCAGAGGCATCTCTGATTCAGAAAGAATTGTAGAGAGAGAGAGAGTGGAAAAAAAACACCTTCACATTTGCAAGGTTAGACCTTCATGATGTTCCATGGCCTTGAGAAACTGAAGAGAGAGAGAGTGAGTGACTCTGTTTGAACGCTCCCTTTTGGCGCTCGAACTTCTTTGGGAGAAATACCGTGCGTCATATGTACTTCAAAACTTAAAAAAAAAAAATGCATAATTTTAATTTTTGAAATCATAATTTTTTTTAAAAATACCGAATATAATATGTGACATAATTAAAAAATTTATGAGTTATAATTAAAATAATATTATAATTAAAGAAGAAATTAATCATAATTAAATAAAAAAATAACATAATTAAGAATGCATATATACTCTTTTTATTTTAAAAAAAAAAAGTGTATATTAGAATTTCCAATTCTAATAAAAATGTATATAAAATAAAATAACAAGTACTAACTAAAATAATATTATAATTAAAGAAGAAATTAGTCATAATTAAATAAAAAAATAACATAATTAAGAATGCATATATACTCCTTTTATTTTAAAAAAAAAGTGTATATTAGAATTTCCAATTCTAATAAAAATGTATATAAAATAAAATAACAAGTACACCAACTAGGGTTATAAACGAACCAAGCTGAGCAGAGTTTTGCTAAGCTCGAGCTCGGCTCGTTTTTTGAGCTCGAGCTCGGCTCAATAAAGAAATGGGTTCGAGTTCGGCTCGGTTTGTTAATATTAAAATGAAACTCAAGCTCAGCTCGGCTCAGCTCGATAAATTTTTTTAAAATATTATTTATGTTATTTAATATATAAATAATGTATTTATATTATCATTTATATATTATTTAATATATACATAATATATTTATTATATAATTTAAATAAAGATAAACGAGCTGAACTTATACGAGCTCGAGCTCGGCTTATTTACTAAACGAACCGAGCCAAGCTAAGCCCTTAACAAGCCAAGTTGAGCTTATTCATGAATAGGTCAGTTCATTTACAGCCCTAACACCAATCATTCATCATTTTTATTTTTTTTTGGAAAATTACAAATAAGTGTTCATAAAAATATTTATAAAATTTTAACTATTAAAGTTGATAAAATTTACTACTAATTTTAATATTTTTTGAAAACTTTGACTTGATTGCAATTTTTCAAATTTTTTGATCTAATTTTATTTTAAATTTAAATATAAAATTTAATTTAATATGAATTACTCCAATTATTTTATCAAATTTTTATCAATATCTTTTTAGAAATTCACATCTTATCCCAAATCTCTTTTCATCAAATATGATGAATAAAAATCATATCCAATAATTCATTTTTTAAAATTTTTATCAAATTTAAATTTGATAAATTTGATTATAAAAAAAATGGCCCTCCATTAATTTGATAAACATTTAATGAAATAATTAAAGATGATTTTTAAGTATTTTTTAGTCAAATTTAAATTTGATAATAGAAAAAGGGTTGGGCTTCCCTCCTGTCCGTGATCGGACTGGAGGGTACTGTTGGGTGCGTAGGAGCCCATCACAGGTCCCATTTCGATAATCTGAAGCGTTCAATGGGTAGAACTTGTCGAGTATTATATGCTTATAAAAAATCACGTTAATTAAATATCGATAACTATCTCATCGGATCAAATTTCTATCAACTGTTTATTTTTTCACTGTCCATTTTTTTTATACAAAACTGATTTGATCATGTATCTATCGATATCCCATCAACGTGATTGTTTACAAGCATACAATACTTGATTAGTTCTACACATTGAACGGTTCAGATTATCAAAACGGAACCTGTGGTAGGCCTCTACGGCCCAATAGTACCCTCTAGTCCGATCATGAACTGGAGGGAAGTCAACCCTTAGAAAAATATAAAGGATTGGAGATACTTTTTGTGGTAGGGTGTATGTGGTATGCAACCCATATTATTTCTCGTCAGTTATATTTTTAGAGAAACTACAAATAGATAGAATAATCACAAAATAATTGCACTACAAATGAGAATTTTTTTTGGTACAAATTTGAAATAAAGGAAGAGTAATACCAAGTACTTGAATGAATTTTCAACATCCACACGAGAATTTTACCATCATGAAAAAAAATATATATTTTTTTTGCTACTACTCCACTAAAATACAGTTTTCTTGCATGTTTTTTTATTAGTAAGAGTAAGTCTTGGAACTCCCTATAATAATAAAAAATTACAAAAAATAAAAAATAAAAAGTCGAAGGGATTAGCTTCTCTATGGTCTTAATTTGGATTGGAGAGGACTGCTCGGACTTGTAAAGCCCACTGTGGGTCTCATTTCAACGATTTAATCTAATATTTGTAATTGGCATTTCATAGTTATAAAAGATAAATAAATAAATAAAATAAAATAAAAAATAATATTTGTTATCCTTTCATTTTATAGAATCTGTGTGTGTTGATTTCTGACCACACTGCCAACTCAGTATTCAGCTGGAGAGTACTGACAGAATAGATGGCACCTATTTGACCTGTAACAGAAAAAGAAGATTCTGGCAGTGGTTCGTCCACCTGGGAGCACTCCGACGATCAAGTCAGTATATCTTTCAAAGATAATCAATAGTGCTAAACTCACTGTTCAGAATATAAATTGCGTACCTTAGACCCATCGGGGGTGCCTTTCTTTTATAATTAACTCAATCCTTGTCCCAACAGAAGTCTAGCTTCAATGGACTTTAGCTCAGTGCCTATCCAGGACTCTTCAATAGATAGAGATAAACTCCCTAAAAGCTTTATCTTTATCCAGGCTGAGTCCCCTCATCATTCTAGGACTCTTGTGCCTTATCCGCTTATCTCGGATTCCGATATCTTCGGAGATAACCTCGGCGTCATGACCAGGACACGTGGCACCTCGACTGACACGTCGGCATCACCTTGGCCACGTGTTGGCCCTCAGAAAATATATCCCCACAACTGTCCCCTAGGTTCTATTACCTCGGCATTCTGAGGTGATGGGACCTATATCGGTACTTCCTGCCAGTACATCGACTTAGAGATTCCTAGCCGACATGTCTCTTTAAAGATCAAAAATTTCAAGAGCTCCCTCATGCGTATGAGTTGTCAAGCATAATACATCAACCGTTTTAACCACGCGTTTTCCCCTTATTGGATCGTACTCCCTACGTGCTTGTAAGTCATCTCGCGCCTGCGTGCGCCGTCTGACGCATACGTCATTTTAGGCGCATTAATTGCTTTCTTTTTGCCGCCATTTCAAGTTTTAACAAAAGCCTCTTTCTCCTTCCGTCTCTTCACTTTACATCGTTTCTAAAGCTCTCTCTCTCTCTAGCTTTCTCAAATCCTCCATTGTTCAAACTTCCATAGCTCTGCAACTTGCTCCGTTTACCCCTTCCGACGTGATTTTCACCGATCTTCTGCCTTTGCAACCGTCGTCAGACTTCGGCAATCCCCATTCCGGCTTCCCTCTTCCTGGTAAGCCACTGTTCCTCCTGGTTTTATTTCTTGTTGCTCTCCAAGAAGTTTTGCTTCATTATTAATTGCCATTGCTATCTTACTCAAGTATTTGATTTATGAGTGATGCATCTGAGTGTGTTTATTTCACGACTTTGCTCTTTGCCCATGTCTTGAATACACACACTGCTCACAACTTTTCTGCACTTTTGCCACTGTTCTTGACCTTATACCCTTTGTACTTACAATGTTCTTGATAGTCCATCTTTGTTCTTGATTCTGAAGCGCATTCTTGCTTTTCTGTTTTCCAGATTTGTGCCTTCAATCTTCGTTTCCATAGATCTAGGTTTGGGATTTGTTTGTAGAACTCAAAACAATTGTTAGGGAAAATTGAAACGATTCCCCACAGATTCTGTGTATTTTTAAGCTTTAGCCAAGGTCCATAAAACCCTTTAGAAACACACCCTTCTGAAATCCAACCCCTTCAGTTAAGCCGATATCATGGGTATGTGGAAGCATAGGGTAGACACCCCATCCAAGTTAGAGTACTTTAGGCGAGAGTTTGACATCCCGGTCGACGTCCATCTGAGGTTGGCTAGGGATGATGACTCCATCATGCCTACAACTGATTCTATGCCCTTCCCTATGGTAGCCTTCATTGAGTACGGACTTCGGCTCCCACTCAACACCCTTTTTTGTGAGATACTTCACTATTATAAGTTGAACCCGATGCAACTCGCCATCAATTCCTATCGAGTCATCAATGGTAGCATAGCCTTGGCCAGACAAGAAAACGCTAGGATTACCTTAGCCGATATCCAATACTGCTACACCATGTGTGGCCTCAAAAAAGATACGGGCTACGTTTACTACCTTAAGCCAAGGTCCACAGAGTACAAAATTGTTACCGACCTCCCTGACTCCAACAAGGAGCTGGGGATGACTATTTCATTACCTCGGGGAACTGGGAGTTCGCTCCAGACGAGGACCTCCATCTCTACCCTCTTCCTCGATCAGTTTTTGTAAAGGGCAATGGTAAGAGCCCTGTGTTCATACTACTTGTTTTTAAAGTCTTCAATACTTTGTTTGTTTCTAATGTCTGTTTTTCTTGCAGCTCTTCCTCAGCCACCAAAGGGCTTCTGTCAGTCTTTCTTTCCCAGCAAAGACTTGAGAAAACTTTTAGATCTGCCAATCCACAAACGGAGAGCCCCTCTGGTATTCAATTTCATCCCAACCTACAAATCGGCGCTGCCCAACGTCCCAAAGAAGAAGAAGAAAAGCCAGTCACCTCCTTCTGCCACAACTCCTCGAGCTGCCTCCTCATCTCGGCCAGATCAAGGATCGACCTCTGATCCAGCTGAGCAGTCGTCTACCTCGGCTCCATATCTGATCCCAATATCCCAACGCCGTCGACGACGCCGAACAGTTTTTGCTGCTGAAATGGGCCGCCAAAAAGCAGTCGCTAAGGATCTTTTGGCCAACATTCCATCCTCTGTTGATGCTCAACCAACTCCAACCCAGCCTCCAAAGCCAAAGCAAAAAAGGATAAAGAAGGCTCAGCCAAAGGCAACGGTGACTCAGGTTGACACTGAGGACACCTTGCCAATCTCTAAATTGGCTGAGAGCGATAAGTCCCATTCTACCGCCCGAGAAGAGGCCTGCCGAGGCCCAACCATCCAAGTCTAAACGATCAAAGAGGCCGAGGTCATCCGCTACAACCATCTCGGGGTCTCTAAAGCATGATTCCCCCTAGGCCCCCCAAATCACACTGGAGGATAAGCCAGTTAAGGCTAGCGACAGTACCGACGACATTAATGTCGCCGTCACCCTTAGTACCGCTCTGCTCCTTCCCGGCGATCTCGATCGAAACGCCGAGATGAGTGAATATGAGAACTATGCTCTGATGCTCCAGCACTCTGTTCAGGTAAGTCTCTTTATTTGGTAATTTTTCTTTCTTTCTCTTCATTTCATACTTATAATATTTTCTAATAACTTCTGTTCACTTTCAGGCCATCCAGCATGCTCATTCTTTCTCAGTGCAAACCTTTAAGAATCGGCAGGAGTTGGCCGACAAGAAGAGGGAGGCTGTTAGTCTGCAAAAGACTAATAAAAACTTGCAATCAAAGATGAAGACCTTGGAGGATCAAGCCGAGGCTGCTATCAAAGCTCAAAATGACGCTGAAGAAAATGCGGAATCCGCTGAGGCCATTAGGAAGGTTCTTGAGGCCCAAAAAAGAGAGGCCGAGGAAAAGATGTCCCAGGCCCAGAAAGAACTTCTGGATGCCCTGGCCACCAAAGATGCCGAGATAAAGGCAGCTAATGAGAAGGGCTATAACGAGGGGGTGGTTGATGTCACGGCGGACTATGAAAAGCAAGTGAAGCAGGCATGCAACAAGGGTTTCACCCTTGGTTGGATGTCTCTTCTAAAAAAGCTTGAAGTCCCCCTGGACTCGCCCCTCAGGAATGCCAACGTCATTCCTCTTCCATTCCCTCTAACTCCAACTCAATCCGACGACGAATCTGAGTTTGAGGAGGAGACTTTAGTGAGGAAATCAAACGAGGCTGCTGGGACCAAGTCCCCTTCTCTGAATGAGCAAGTCCTGGACTTGACTTAAGATAAGGAGGATGAGGAAGTCCCCAAGGATGCCATTCTTGAGAAGCCGTCATCGGACGTGCCTCTTGCCAATAAGAGCCTCGATCTAACCCTTCAAGAAATTGATGCTAAGCTTGCGGCTGAGAAGGCCGCCGAGATGTCTTCTCAGCAGTCCTCCGAGGTCCAAACCCAGCCTGCTAATGATGCTGAAGAATCTTAATTTCATGTTTTTCTCTTTCTTCTGTGCTCTGTACTTTTGTTTTTCTTTTGAAATAGTGTAAGCTCGTCATATTGCCGAAGTGCCTTCTTATAAATACAACTTCTTTGTTTTGAACATTTGCATGTTTGCCTTCTCTTTACTACTCTTGTATGATTCCATACTTAGAATATTTTGCATATCTTTAATATACACTTCAATCTTTGTGCAACCTTCTCGGGGTGACATTCCTCGGTTATACAAACTGATGATTTACCTCGGCAAGTACCCGAGTACCTTTCTTAGCATAACCTTGGTTTCAGCTTGTAAATTTTTTCATAAAATTTCAACAAGTGTTTAACTTTAGTCTAACTTCAACTTGTAAACTTTCTCAAGTTTCGACAAGTGTTAAACATGATCTCGGTTTAACTTCAACTTGTAAACTTTTCTCAAGTTTCGACAAGTGTAATTCAACTTGTAAACTTTTCTTAAGTTTCGACAAGTGTTAAACATGATCTCGGTTTAATTTCAACTTGTAAACTTTTCTCAAGTTTCAACAAGTGTTAAACATGATCTCGGTTTAACTTCAACTTGTAAACTTTTCTCAAGTTTCAACAAGTGTTAAAACCATTTTTCTATTCTCTGCCCCCCCCCAATGTGAACCTAAGTTCCACTTAGGTTCTCATTATACATGTATTCCAGAAACAACGTTATGTATTTTTATCAGTCACAAGTGTATAACAAATAAATCAAGCTAAAACTTTATTTCTTTACTTCGGCAAATGACAAAAGAACAAAAAATTCTAATGATAGAAAAATTTCAAATTGCAAGTATTCCAAGGTCTTGGCAACTCTTTGCCTTCATTGTCTTCAAGTCGATAAGCCCCATTGCCCAATACCGAAGTGATTCTGTAGGGTCCCTCCTAATTTGGGCCAAGCTTGCTCTCCCTGGGATCCTTCTTGTTACCGACGACTTTTCTCAAGACCAAGTCGCCGACTTGGAACTCCCTTGGGTTAACCCTCTTGTTATAAGTCCTGGCAAGTTGCTGCTGGTATGCCGCCAGCTGAATTGCAGCTCTCTCCCTTCTTTCTTCTGGTAGATCCAGATCTCGGGCTAATAATACGTCATTGGTCCCATTCTCCACTCCCTAGGTTCTGATCCCTGGGATGCCGACTTCCAAAGGAATGACTGCTTCTGTGCCAAGCCATGGCAAATGGGGATTCCCCCGTTGATCTTCTCGGCGTAGTCCGATATGCCTAGAGTATATTGGGCAATTCATCTACCCACTTTCCTTTTGATGCTTGGAGCCTCTTCTTTATCCCATCCAAGATCACTTTGTTGGATGCTTCTGCTTGCCATTGCTTTGGGGAAAGCTTGGGGTTGAAAAGTAGTTCTTGATTTTGAACTTTACACAGAAGCTCTTGATTAGCTTACTGTCAAATTGCGTTCCATTGTCTGCAACTATTGCTCTTGGAATCCCAAACCGGGTGATGATGTTCTTCCATATGAAGCTCTTCACATCCACATCTCGAATCTTGGCAAGGGGTTCAGCTTCTATCCACTTGGTGAAGTAATATGTTACCACCAGCAGGTACTTCCTTTGTCCAGTTGCTTGGGGGAGTTGTCCAACAAGATCCATGCCCCATTGGGCAAACGGCCAAGGATTGGATACTGGGTTCAGGTCTGCTGCTGGTTGGTGTATCAGAGGTGCAAACCTTTGGCACTTTTCACACTTCTTCACTAGGCTTCTGCATCTTTCTGCATGTAGGGCCACCAATACTCCTGGGTAATGGCCCTATGGGCAAGTGATCTGCCCCAACGTGGCTTCCACATATTCCTTCATGAATTTCATATAAAAAATCTTTAACTTGTAAAGGATGTACACACCTCAAAAGGGGTCCAGTGAAGGATCTTCTGTAGAGATGTCCCTCTGCTGTCAGACTGAACCTTGCCGACTTCAATCTGATCTATTGTGCCTCTTTGTGATCATCTGGCAATTTTCCTTCTTTTAGGAATGCTGCTATTGCATCCATCCAGCTTGGTCCCATGTCCACACACATTGCTTCACGCACTGTGGTCAGTGGTTGGATGCTCGGGCCCGACAAATAGTCAACCATTATTGTCCTTGCTTTTCCAAGTTGTACTGCACTAGCTAGGTTGGCCAATGCATCGGCGTGACTATTATCATCTCGGCTAACCTGAAGTAGTCGGCAGTTCTGAAACAAGGCCGCCAACCTGATGAGCTCCTTTGCGTAGGCCGACATCCTTTCATATCGGGCTGCAAACTCTCCCGTTGTCTGGTTGACTACAAGTTGTGAGTCACAAAAGACTATTACCTCATCTGCTTGTACTGCTGCTGCCAGTTTCAGTCCTGTAATGAGTGCTTCATACTCTGCTTCATTGTTTGAGGCCTTGAACCCCAAACGAATCGATTGTTCTAGTACCTGCCCATCTGGGGATATCAGTATTACTCCTGCCCCTGCTCCTTGTCGGTTTGAACTCCCATCAACAAACAGTCGAAAGGAGTCGCCGATGTAAATGCTGCAGGGTCTGAGTTTTTCTTCTTTCCTTTGTTCTTTTGCCTTTGGCTGGGCTCCTCCTTGCTTGTTTGGACATCATTCACCTTGGCTCAACGGAGCCCGATGTTTGATGGATTCTGGTGTGAATTCTGCCACGAAGTCGGCCAAAACTTGGCCTTTGATTGCTGTTCTGGGTATGTACTCTAGGTCATATTAGCCCAAGGCGACTGCCCATCTGGCTATTCTTCCTGTCAGGTCTCCTTGTTGCAGCAAGGACTTCAAGGGGTGTTCAGTTAGTACCACAATTTTATGGGCCTGGAAGTAATGGTTTAGCTTCTTTGAAGCCATTACTAAAGCCAGTGTCAATTTCTCTAAGGGTAGAGACCTCGTTTCTGCATCGGCCAGGGTTTTGCTTACATAGTAAACAGCCCTTTGCTCCCCTTTTTCTTCTCGGATTACCACCACGCTTACTGCGTGTTCTGAAATTGCTAAGTACAAAAACAACTCCTCTCTAGGTTCTGGATTTGAGAGAACTGGAGCCGTGGTTAAATACTTCTTCAAGTCGGCCAAGGCGGCTTCGCACTCCTCGGTCCATAAGAAGTCTGTGGCTTTCTTTACTAAGTTAAAGAAAGGTTTGCATTTGTCTGAGCTTCTGCTTATGAACCTATTCAGGGCTGCGGCCCTTCTAGTCAACATTTGTACCTGTTTTGCCGACGTCAAGCTCTTCAATTCCAGGATGGCCTTAATCTGATCTGGGCTGGCCTCAATGCCCCTTCTAGTCACCAGGCATCCCAAAAACTTACCAGATTCCACTCCAAATGCACACTTCGATACATTGAGTCGGAGCCGATATGTTTTAAGGATGTCAAAGACTACTTTCAGGTCAGCTAGATGACCTTCAGGTTCCTTGGTCTTCACGACCATGTCATCGATGTAAACTTCCACCGTTCCGCCAATCAGGTGTTTGAACATCTTGGTTACCAGTCTTTGGTAAGTTGCTCCTGCGTTTTTCAACCCAAAAGGCACTACTCTGTAGCAATACAGCCCTTTGGGAGTGATAAAGACATTTTTCTCTTCATTTAGGGGGTACATGGCTATCTGATGGTACCCCCTGTAAGCATCTAGGAAACTCATCCTTCCATGCCCTGAAGTGGCGTCTACCAGTTGGTCAATCTTAGGTAAAGGAAAGCTGTCTTTGGGACAGGCTTTGTTCAGGCTGGTAAAGTCTATGTAAACCCTCCATTTACCATTTTTTTTCTTCACCACCACTGTGTTTGATAGCCATGTCTAGTAATTTACCTCTCGAATGGCCCTGGCCTCCAGAAGTCTGTCTACTTCCTCTTCCACTGCTTCAACGTGCATCAACATCGGTCTTCTTGCTCGTTGGATTACGGGTTTTGCCGACCTATCAACGTTCTATTTATGGTAAGTGACCTCGGGGTCAATGCCAGGCATTTCGTAAGGCGTCCAAGCAAACACCTCAATATTTGATCTCAAGAAAGCTTCTAATTCTTTTTCTTCTTCTTCGGCTAAGCCCAAGCTGAGAAGAAAGAAGCGTTCCTCATCCCTTTCCTGGATGAGGATTTTCTTCAGTGCTTCTTCACTCTTCTCGGCTGGCTCCTTGCCGACATCATCTAGGACCTCCATGTCCTCGTTTTCGATCTCTACCTTCTCTGGTTCTCGAATGCTGTAGGTGGATTTCATGGCTGCCATGGAGCAATTCTTTGCCTGCAGCTGATCTCCTCTGACCTCCTCAATCCCATGCTCTGTTGGGAACCGCAATAGTTGATACAACGTTGAGGGAACAGCCCCAATTGCATGCAACCATGGCCTTCCCAAAATGATATTGTAAGGGGAGAGTGTGTCGATTATGGTGAACTCCGTCTTTATTTTCTTAGTGCCTGCCTGCACTTCCAAGTTTGTTGCGCCCAGCGGCCATGTCGGCGTTCCATTGAATCCGACCATTGGGCCGTTGGATTGCTCCATATCATCAGGGTGAAGGCCCAGCTCCTTGTAACATCTGACGTACATGATGTCACAAGAGCTGCCTTGATCAATTAAGATGCGCTTTACTTGGCACTCCCCAACCTGGAGGGATGCTACCAAGGCATCGTTATGTGAATGCTGCACCATTTCAAGGTCGGCTTCAGTAAACGCACTACTGGTCCATGGCACTCCTCTGCCCGATGTCTCTTCTCTCCGACTTGGTACACATGCTGCAAGTGCCTCACCTTCTGGGTCTCCCCCCGTATTTCGTTTTTGTTGACCTTCGAGTGAATTACATTAATTACCCGAGGTCCGCCTGCCTGTGGCTGCTGTGCTGGAGGAGGTGCAGCTGCCGGTGCCTGAGGCAGTTTTGCCTGCTCTTCCCTTATCCTGGCCTCGTCTACAAGGTCCCTCCAATGGCCTTGCCTTACCAGGTCTTCCAGGTGTGCCTTCAGGGCTCTGCAACCCTAGGTCATATGCCCATCTTTGTTATGGTAAGCACAATGCTTACCAAGGCTTTGTCCCATAAACTCTCCTGGTACCCTTGCTGGTGTTATGAAATAGGGTTGGGTTTGGATTTTATCCAGGACTTTGTGAATGGGGATCCGGAACACAGTTGTGACCGCCTGTGCAGCCCTTAGTCCTACCTCCTGCTTGTTGGTTCCGTTGTTACCTCGGCCTCACTTCGGCGAGCCGTTTCCTTTTTCTTGCTTTATCGCCGTTGTTCCTGGTGTGTCTTCCTCGGCTCTGGCATATTTCTCGATTCTGGCCATGAGCTCTTCCATGCTTTTTAGCAATGTCTTTGCCAATGATTTTCGGAATAGGCAGCCATCTTTCAGGCCGTTTTTAAATGACACGACGGCCCCTTCTTGGTTGCATTCTGGTATTCGGTTGAACACCTCACAATACCTCTTGGCGTAGGCCCTCAGGCTTTTGTCCTCGCCAATCTTCAGAGCCATTAGGGCGTCTACCCTCAAGGGCTGTAGTTTGTTTGTCACGAACTTGGCCACGAACATCTCGGCCAGGCCATCTTAGGTATTCACACTTCCTTTTGGCAGTTTGTGAAACCAATCCAATGCAATCTCCCCGAATGATGAGGGGAACACTTTGTAGAGCAACGGCTCATTCCCAGTGTACAACGCCATCGTGTTTAGGTATAATCCGATGTGAAAGTTCGGGTCCAACTTCCCATCGTATATCTAGAACCTTGGCATACTGAATCTCTTCGGGACCTCAACTTTGTCTAGCTCTACTGAGAATGGTGTTTTCGGTTTAATAATTGAGGTTACCTCGGCATGATCTTGCTTCCTTTTGAGGTAATCTCTTAAGTCCTCTTTGGTCCGCCCAGGAGCTCGGCTATCTCCTGATTTCAGTCTTTTAGGTGCACTACTTTCAGCCTTGTTGTGAACCCTTTTTGACCTTTCTCCAATGGTCGCATCGAAGCACAATTCCTGCCTTTGAACATGCCGATGTTCTCTGGGGTCTCTCTCCTTGGTGCGTTGTGTCCTTCGAGATTCTTCCCTTCCTGGCTCTCCACGCCCGACCTCCCTTGAAGGCCGGTGAGAATGTCTTTCGCTTCTGGGGTGTTGGAGGGCTATAGGGATAGTTTTTTGTCCTCCCTTCTGGGCATTAGCCGCTGGAATCGGCGTGTCCTGCAACGGGAATGGTGGCTGCATTACATTGTTCTGCATCATGATTGACGACCGATTGCAGGTCCGCCAACTTATTTGCTATCTCTTTAACCTCTTCATCCCTCCGTAGGCATCTGTCCTTCCATACCTGGAGGTTATCTTTGTTATAATACCCGCTTTGGTCTGTTTGCTTTGGTATATCGCCTTCCTGGCTGACGTCTTTCACTCCGTAATTTTGGTCTTCGTTGCAATTGTCCTTCTCGACGTCAACGTCAACAGGTCTCTCACTCCCGTTAGGAGTGTCATCCCTAACCTTCTCCTTCTGTCCATCGTTGGCCATTTATTCTTCTTTCTTTCCCACAGACGGCGCCAAATTGTGTGTGTTGATTTCTGACCACACTGCCAACTCAGTATTCAGCTAGAGAGTACTGGCAGAATAGATGGCACCTGTTTGACCTGTAACAGAAAAAGAAGATTCCGGCGGTGGTTCATCCACCTGGGGGCACTCCGACGATCAAGTCAGTATATCTCTCAAAGATAATCAATAGTGCTAAATTCACTGTTCAGAATATAAATTGCGTACCTTAGACCCATCGGGGGTGCCTTTCTTTTATAGTTAACTCAATCCTTGTTCCAACAGAAGCCTAGCTTCAATGGACTTTAGCTCAGTGCCTATCCAGGACTCTTTAATAGATAGAGATAAACTCCCTAAGAGTTTTATCTTTATCCAGGCTAAGTCCTCTTATCATTCTAGGACTCTTGTGCTTTATCCGCTTATCTCGGATTCCGATATCTTCGGAGATAACCTCGGCCTTGCCGAGATAACCTTGGCGTCATGACCAGGACACATGGCACCTCGGCTGACACGTCGGTGTCACCTTGGCCACGTGTTGGTACTCAGAAAATATATCCCCACAGAATCTATATTTAAAAAATTTATTTTAAAAATAGACCATAATTTAATAAAATAAAAGAGATACAAATATCGGATTGATAAACTGGTAACCTGTCTAGTGTAGCTGTTGGATTATAGATTTAAGCAGTAGAGTAGTTTTTGGTAAATAAGCTGTAAAATAGCTTTTTACTGTGTAATTGTCATTTTTACCCTTATGAACATAAAAATTGTAATTTTGTTATTTTCTTCACTTTAAATTTTGAAAAAGTTATTTCATTAATGGAAGTTGATTAATTAGTAGCTAATTTGGTACATTTTTACATTTCCTCAAATTTATTTATTTATTTTTATTTTATTTTTATTTTTTTAATAATATTAAGTTCACAAGGGAACAAAAAAATATCATTACAATAAAAACACAATAAATTACTATTAAGGCAATAAAAATAAAACTTCCTAGATATTTAAAGAACTCCTAATTTCGTCTGGAAATTGACATACAAATATTATGTCTTCTCACTTCCATCTTGTTGTCATCACATGCAACATCATTTCCACGGCGTGCTTGTTGAGATGAAGATCATTCCTCTTCATTAGGTACATAATCCGTGAATCTGTCATAAGAGTCAAATGCAATATCGCGGAACTCACTTCGTCAGATGAAATTATGAATTGCCATTGTTGCACAAACAAGTTTGACTTGGGTCAGCCGCTTGTAGTTTGGTGGAATATCCTTTATCATCGGCCATCTTGCTTTCTAAACCCCAAACATTCTTTCTATTACACTTCTAAGTGATGAATGTGCTTGGCTGAATTTTTCTTATGCATTTTGGGGGGGTTGACCATGTTCAAATTGAGCTAGATGGTATCTCTCTCCTTTGTAAGGTGCAAGATATCCTTTCATGTTTGGATACCTAGCATCAAGTAACACTCATCTACTTAGAAGTCACATGCGGCCATTATGTTTTGAGTTGCATACCCCTTTCTACCTATTAAATGAGGTTACTTATCTGGAGATATATATGCTTTGATGTGTGTTCCGTCAATTATTTCAATACAATCCTATTACAAAATAGTTAATAAAAATATTTTTAGTCACAAATTATTAGAAATATCCTACGAACATTATTATATGTAACACCTAAGTTCCATTTATAATTATTTTTTTACTTTGAAATGAGGATAATATTTACGTTTGCTTCGAATATATGGATGCACACCATTTCTCGGTTGAGGTCTTACCAAATCAATAGACATCATTGTAACAGCTTTTAACACTTTCTGGAAGTATTTTGAAATAGTCTCGCCGAAATGTTGAAATCTTTCTTGGACATTTCTGTTTCGAATGTCACCGCAACAATATACGAAAATATTGCAACCCGCTCCTGAACCGAGACTTTTCGTCTAGTTTCAAGGCCATACTTTGTCTGTAACAAATCACACAATTGATAAAATACCTCTCTGTTCATTCGAAAATTTTCAAATATTCTTGTCCAATTCCCTTCTTGTAATTCTACCATCCACTTCTCTCTCTGTTAAACTAGATGTCCTACATGATTCTTTTATCAAATAATTTGTTGCATATGTCACTGCAACTATTGTCGTCGTAGCTAAGAGCATATTATTATGTTGTTGAGTTTGCGATGTACTGTCTTCATCTTCAGTATCTTCATCATGGTAATCATCATTCCATTCATCGTCATCAATGTTACTCATCTTCAAAATACCTACTCATTTAAAGGTTTAGTTACTATTACAATAATGACCTTGCTTTCTTTTAATTAGATTTTAGTCTAAATTAAGCATTATAAATCATCATGACTTCAAGCAAAATTAATCTTATAGTTTAACTCAAATTTCATTTTCAATTTTAATAATTTAGTTCATACAATTTTATTCCAATTTTAATTAGGTCATTTCGTTCAAATTAAACATTAAACTTAATGTACTAATGAATCAAAAATGTTTTTGGCTCAAAATATATAATGTACTAATGAATCCTCACATTCACCTCTAGCCAAAAATAATAGGGCCAGTTTCATATCGTTTCATTTATGTGAGAAAATATTTTTTTTAAATAAAAAAATAAAATAAAATAAAAAATCTCACCTCACTTTTTTCCTGATTTTTTTGCTGGGTTCTCTGTATACCATCATTCAAGGCCAGCCGTGGCCTAAGGCCAGTAAGGCCTGTGCCTTAGGCCCAAAATTTTGGCCAAAAAATAGGGCCCCAAAATTTAGTAAAATGTTTTAGGCCCAATGTTTTTTTTTTTTTTTTTGATTTTAGGATCAATTTAAAGGGCCCCAAAATATTTTATTGGGTCCATGTATGGTTTGGCCCATATTTATTAAAATAAAAATATATATTAAAAAAAAAGTGTTTGGGCCCAAGAAAAACAATACATACAATATATGGGCCCTAATTTTTTATTTTTATTTTTACCTTCTTTATCTATTAGATTTTAGTGGAATAAATAATTTTGTCCTAATTTACTTGTACATATAATTTTTTCCTAATTAGGTCTTTATCAGTTTCATTAAATTATTTTGTTTATAATTTTAATGATTATATGTGCAAGTAAATTTTTTTATGGCTACAAACAAATAAAAAAGTTGTAACTTATCGTTTTATTCATGAATATTGTTTTTTCAATGTAAGAGGGGCCTCATTTCCGAAATTCGCCTTAGGCTCCCTAAATCTCATGGCCGGCCCTATCATCATTATGAGACTTCCTAAAAGTCTAGACTGGAATGTGGCATCAGTTAAATGAGCTGACAAAACTTGCTAACATTTTTAATGGTATGTGCTTTCTGTTTCTCAAAAAATTAAAATAAAATAACCATCACTGAAAAAACCTTATATATTCTACTTCTTTTGCTTTTTATCAATTTCCATGTGACCACCAAATAATCAACAAAACTACCCTCTAACAAGATGGAAAATAACTATTACTTAAACCCCTAAATATTCTACTTCATTTCGTTTTAATCATAATCGAATATCCACAATTTTTTTTTGGTTTTTAGAATGGGTATCTTCTTTAACTATCATGGTCAAGCATACTCAATCACAATCACCTTGCATTACATGTTTGAACCTTATTTATTTGGAAGATCATGACAGGATTCAAAAATTTATGAACTAACAAGTCCAACCTAGAAAGCTTCTGGTTGTAATTGATGCTTTTACTATCAATGAGTGATGACAATCAAAATATTTGTTTCAGATCCTAAACCCAAAATTATTTAAGAGCAATAGTAGTAGTCTAGGCATGATAAGCTGAACCACACTATTTGTATGCCAAAAAGGCCCAAAACCAGAGAGCAACAAAAGTAATGTACATGCATCTAGCCTTGGTCAGTTTCCATTAAGTATTTATTCATTTCTAATCCTAAAAGTCTACAGTGGGATTTAGGAAGAGCAATTTTAGCAAGATTATAGGGAAAGTTGAAGCAACTGTTGGAGTAGGAATGAGAAAACAGGCTATGTTTTTAAGAGTTTACCTCCCTGCTATGGATACATATCTTAGTTGTGGAGTATAGACAGCTTTTGAGCAATGTTTTTCAACATAGTTCAGGAGGCCCCTTGTTTGATCAATAACACCAAGTGAACCTTTTGGAGGTGGCCTGAAAGGGTACAACTGATGGTGATATACAATATATATTTCAAACTAAGCTCTACATATATATATATATATATAAAAGTCTTCACCATTCACCAACCATTCATATTCAAGATTGAAATCAACCATTCAACCATTTAACTAACATTCAACAAGTCAACCATTCACCTGCCATTCAACTGAGAAAATGCCATCTACCCACCAACCATTCAACCATTTAACTAACAAAGTCCAACATAATCAAAGTCCAACAAAATATGAATAAAAGTCCAAATAAATGAGTCCAACATAAAAGTCCAACATAGTCAATATTAATAAAAGAAAAAAAATAATGAGTCCAACACAGTTCACAATTAATAATAAAAGTCTTAATAAAGGTCTTAAACATGAAATAAATAGGAAATTCAAAAACATCCAACTTCAGAAACAATTAGCCGCGATAACCTGTGGTGATCTTCTCCATCTCAATCTTCAACTTTAGAAACCTTAGCCGAACTTCATCCGTAGGAAGAGTCATGAAGCACTTACGATGCTTGTCTCGTAAGAACAATCTAGCAGCCCATACATACAGCTCATCATCCGGGGACACACCAGGGATGCTTTCCAACTTCGCCAAACATTCTGCAATTGAAGGATATCTTGATGAGATCTGTGTTGAAGTTGCTGAAGATAACTCAACCATATTGACTATACGATCAAGTGTCTTGTTAAGTAGAGCTACACCAGTAAATTTCTTCTTTGTCTTGCTCTTGGTTGATGAACCATCAGTGTTTGATGGACTTTTTTTGTTTAACTCGAAAGGATGAACCACCTCCAAATTAGCATCATCATGAAATTCAGCATCATGTGAGGTATGAAATTCCTCTAGAGTCTCATCAGTGTGAGGCATAACCCTTGAGCTAGGAGTGTATGCCTATGCTCTTGTAGTAGCTGCATCTGAGAATAGTATGTCTAAGTCTTCAGTGAATTGCAACGGCATACGCCGAAATTTAGTAGCATCAAGATACCTCTGCAACAATTACAAAGGAAAATTTAACAATTTCAAGTAACAAAATTTGGTCTGTTTAAACAAAAAACAAACAAAATATGTACATTAAGCAATTCACTTACCTCCGATTTCTTGGTCCACCACTCATCAGATGTAGATATAGCTCTAGTCAATGTATCACGGCCTAAACATGTCTCACCCCTTAACAAATTATTCCATAAAAGCCAATCTTTTTTCAACACATCCCAATGATTTTTCATTTATATTTGTTGGTATGCTTTTCCAGTCATACTTTTAAACTTAGTTATCACATTTTCCCACCCGACCCTATCTAAGTGTGTACCAAGTCTGTGTCCAACCTTCACTTGCTCAACACAAAGCTTAATAAAAATTTCATTTGATTTTGCATCCCAGCGAGCTTTAACGGATGGTACTTGACTTGATTTTCCCTTGTTCTTCCTATTATCAGATTATGTTTCCTCTTGGGTACTTATTCTATGAAAGAATTTTTTTTAAAAAACAAACTCATTGATCAGTGCTTGTTTTACAACAGCTAGATCAGTACAAAATAATCATACATGGCAACTACGTCAACATTCATTGGGTACAAAGTTTAGTACAATGGCTCATGGTAAACTACATTAGCACAAAAACACCAGGTATCTTTAAACGGCACCTGTCATCATTTGAAGAGTAATGCAACTGACATAACAATACAAATCATGAGCAAACCTACAACAAGCTGCTTCATGAAAGCATTGGATTGCTCAAGCATTTGGTTCTTCACTTTTAGTCCTATAGTCTCCATATTTTGATTTTGATCAAGTATTCTCTCGTTCCTTAGCCTCTCTACCATCGTCACAGATTTTGGGGTACACCACCTCCAAAATTGATAATTTCTCTTTTCACAAATGAAATATAGTCTCCCTTTAGATGGCTTGGCAGACTTGGTAACCCTTATGGCAACTCTTAGCCCACAATCACATTTCAAAGCCCCATACCTCAAGTCGAAGCTCTCACCACTAGAATAATAGTTACTAGAGGATGACATGCCTCTACATTAATTAGGAAGAATTGAATCCAAATCCTCTAAAATTGATTGGGAAGCTAATTGTAAATACATTGCACCCAAGAAGTATTGATTGAATAAAATGTTTCTAACATATATTGACAATTTGTTTGCACCCATTTGTTCCTAGAAAAATTTGAAATGCACTGATTTCATTTCATATGGGAGAGTTATTTTTAAAAGAAGGTAGAAAATCTATCAAAGACAAAAATTTAAGTTGTCAAAGACAAAAACAACTTTATTATTTACATATCCTCAACAAAATCTATCAAAGATTGAACTCATAGCCTTTGAATGAGAGACAAAGGTAGTCTCTCAAAGCATCAAAATTGGTTGCAATGTTTTAATAAAGCTAGCTCTCTTTTCCAGTAAATCTTGTGAATATTTCAGAAAATACCTTACTATAAAGTTGGCAAAACTAAAGTAATGAAACATTGAAGAACTAGATTGGGAACTGGTAATATACATGTAGTTGAAACCAACTGGCTAAAAACAAAAGGTCTCTGTAGGTAAGGTATCCCTTACAACGACCAGGGTCTTTGAGTGGTATGTATACTATTAATTTATGCCCTTTACAAACCTAAATTAGTGGGAGTCTCATGTCATATATATATATAACACTATGTAATTTCTTGGACCATGACTTCAAGTCAATCAAATGTTTGGTAATATTATAATTCAAGCAAATAGTTATCATGGGAGACTGAAAGATCAAATACTTGTGGAGCTCAGGCTAGGATGTCAGCTTACTCTTTCTTCTCTCTTGTAAAACATGATGTAGAGGGCCAAATTTCAGATTCTTGAATTAATAATGGATATATATATATATTCAATTGTCTAAGACATACGGATCCTCACTAGATAATCTGATCAAGCTAAATATGAGTAAGAATAGACCGACTTACTAATCAGGTTTATCCAAATGTCAATTAGTCATGAGTAGGCCCATGTGACACACCACGTGAAAAACCAATTGCAAAAAACAACTAAAAGGGGAAAAGGTTGCAGCTCATCCTAACCCTAATTCTCTCGCTCTCTTCCTCTCTTTACTCATGAATTATCTATACTATATATTAAGCAAAAGAGGATTTTTAACCCCAAGTCTTGTGGGAGCTCCAATCTCCCAATCTAAATTTCTTGATTTTTTGATTTAAAAAAAAAAATCTTAGCATTTATTAACTTCTCCCAACTCCCAAGTCTTACCCTCATAATAACACTTTAATGCATTAAGAACAAGCATAAAAAAAATTCTTTGAAATCTAACACATATGAATTCCTTGAAAAGTCTCAACACATATGATCATTATCCCTCATAATAACACTATAATGCATTAAGAACAAGCATAAATTTTTTTTTTTGAAAAGTCCAACACATGATTATTATCAAAATATTAAACTTCAATATAATATAATAAAAGAAAGACATTTAATTCCTTAAAAAGTCCAACACATATGATTATTATCAAAATATTAAACTTTAATATAATATAATAAAAAAAAGACATTTCAACAAAAAAAATTAAAAATCACAATTCACATATATAGATAATTGTAAACACAATCCGTACATAGCACGGGTGATATGCTAATATCTATACTATATATTAAGCAAAAGGAGATTTTTAACCCCAAGTCTTGTGGGAGCTCCAATCTCCCAATCTAAATTTCTTGATTTTTTGATTTAAAAAAAAAAAAAAATCTCAGCATTTATTAATTTCTCTCAACTCCCAAGTCTTACCCTCATAATAACACTTTAATGCATTAAGAACAAGTATAAACAAAATTCTTTAAAATCCAACACATATGAATTTCTTGAAAAGTCCCAACACATATAATTATTATCCCTCATAATAACACTTTAATGCATTAAGAACAAGCATAAAAAAAAATTCTTGAAAAGTCCAACACATATAATTATTATCAAAATATTAAACTTTAATATAATCTATACTATATATTAAGCAAAAGGAGGTTTTTAACCCTAAGTCTTGTAGGAGCTCCAATCTCCCAATCTAAATTTCTTAATTTTTTTATTTAAAAAAAAAAAAAAAAACTTAGCATTTATTAACTTCTCCCAACCCTCAAGTCTTACCCTCATAATAACACTTTAATGCATTAAGAACAAGTATAAATTTTTTTTTTTTTGAAATCCAACACACATGAATTCTTTGAAAAGTCCCAACACATATGATTATTATCCCTCATAATAACACTTTAATGCATTAAAAATAAGCATAATTTTTTTTTTGAAAAGTCCAACGCATATGATTATTATCAAAATATTAAACTTTAATATAATATAATAAAAAAAAAGACATTTAATTCCTTGAAAAGTCTAACACATATGATTATTATCAAAATATTAAACTTTAATATAATATAAAAAAAGAAAAAAAGAAAAAAAGAAGGCATTTAAAAAAAGAAGGCATTTAATTCCTTGAAAAGTCTAACCCTAATTCTCCCGCTCTCTTCCTCACTTTACTCATGAGTTATTTAGAGATTATTGTAAAAAATGGAATGTTGACTTAAACATCGAACGAGCTTTGGCCGGCACTGCTCCAATGACAAATCCATCATTTATCTTTTTAAATCAAGAGAATTTTGCTTCATCAATATATATATATATATAGTAATTCCACAATATGAATAGTTTCCCAAATGGCTAGAACCAACCTTGTGCAGTTAAAAATTATCCTAATTTTTTTAAAATTCTTTCTCCTAGCAGAATTGTAGATCTCTAGAAAAATTCAAATCTTTCTCTATGTCTTGGTCCCTGAAGATATGGTTTTTACAGTAGAAAGAGGGTTCAATTGGCCTCTTCTCTAGTTTGATCAACATTATCAAAGTTCTAAGCGTCCGTTTGGCAAGGGCTCATTGGGCTCATGAGCCACAAAAGACAAAATAGGCTCATGAGCCACAACAGACAAAACATCACATCTAACCCCATAATCATTACACTCTTCTCTCACAAAAAAAGCCAAAAAAGCCAAAAAGCCAAGAGCCCTTCCCAAACCAAGCTTTTGAGCCCAGGCTCATATAGCCAAAAAAGCCAAAAAGCCAAAGAGCCAGCCCACTTCCCAAACGGAGGCTAAGAATGTTTCAAATCTCAATTAAGCACAAACACAATTAAAAACTCACATTGCAAAACATCTAATGATTAAATAAATAAATAACATATCGTAGTAAAAAAGGGGTTTTCAACCCTAATCAGAGAGTGAAGAAGAGAGAGAGGCGTTATCAACCCTATCACAGAGTGAAGAATAGGGACATTTCACCATAATCAGAGAGAGAGAGAGAGAGAGAGAGAGAGAGAGAAGACACTATTTCACATAACCAAAAACAAAACCCTAATCGATGTCCATACATGTATCACAGTCATGAAATCTTACCTTTTTGGTGCAAATGAATGGAAAACAAGGGGACGACGGTTCTTGAAGAGATAGACGACTGTGTTACAAGCACGATCTGGTGTGATCATATAGGTTGACAATGTTTTCATGGGTGTTTGGTAGAGCTTTTTCTTGGTTGCCAGAGGAGAGGAGAGGAGAATAGGAGAGGAGAATAGGAGAGAAGAGTGTGAAAGGCGAGAGTTAGGGCAAGAGAGATCATCAAACGGTATATATAGTGGCATTTTTATAAATAATGAAGTTTGGAAGGGACATTTAAGTCATTTCACCCCACACCAGCTGCGCGCTTAAGCTAAAATATTAAGTATCCCTGACCAACTTTTCAAAAGAGCTGAAAATTAGCTTCATTTAAGTTATAAATTGATCAAATTAAACTGAACCAAACACAAATTTTTAACTTAAATTAAGTTAAAAGTTACCAAACACCACCTATGCTCACAATTGTAAACTATTAACAGCCCTTTCATATAAAATGAAAGAGAATGTGACGGAATTATGTGGGGAGTTTCTATTTTCGTTTAGAGGCATTGAGACGTTTGATAATTTTCCGCTTGGTTCTACGAATTCAGAAGCCAGCAGACACATTCATCACCGACTTTCTTCTGCATTTAAAAACCTAACCCCTATACCGACTTCAAGAATATTGGTTAGTTAATTTTTTCTTTGCTTTGCTTTGCATTAATTTTATTTGGGTATGATATCTTGATCGGTGGGTTTATTTTTTTCCATCTGGGTATGTGATTAATTGAAGTGGAACGGTGGTCAGATGATTAAATTCATAGTTTAGGTTGTAAATTTGAGGGTGCCTCTGCTTCATATAATCTCTTCATATTATTATATTATTGTCACTTTTTAGCTATTTGTTATGTATGAAATCTCTAAGCACCTTTTGCTTAAGGACTCGCATTTTAAAAGTATTATGATATGAAACTTATTGGTAGATCTGTGACCAATCATTATTTTGAATTATTGGTCGTGTTATGAAGAATTCCAGTTCTGAACTCGAAAGTACTGTTTCAGCTCTTATCAGGATTATTTTTTATTCCTTGCCAATGTCTCAAGTTTAAGACAAACCAGGCTTGTTGTCCTGAAGGTATATCATGTTCCTGTGACTTCACAAGAAAATTGAATCATCAATAGTTGTTTTAATGGTATTTGTACCATCATCGATCACTTCGCTAGAATTGCGATCTTGTCATTCTAAATAAAATCGCTCCTAAGCATATCTTAGTAAAAATTGGAAATGCATGAGCATGGCTCCTTGAAATTTGTAAACAATCCTAATGATGCAACTTAAATAAACATATTATACTCCATCCGTTCCAAAATATTAGTCCCTTATTTCATTTTTCATTGTCTAAAAATATTAAACCCTTTTCAAAATTTAAGTACTAAACCGACACGAATTTTGAGTTTTAAAAATTTATATACGTACGTTTGGTTGTCTATGAAATTTGCTCAAATTATCACTCAAGTGGCATTTGAGTTGGAAGGGTGTTTGGAGATTTCATTACCAAAGGACTTGGGTATGTTGTCAACTTGTCATTTGTTTTTTTTTGGCTACTGTTTCATTCTTTACCCTTTTATTCCTCAATTTAACTTTTCTGAATCAGTTTTTCTGAAATTTTGGTATTGGTTACAAGTTGATTTTTATGTGTTTGGGTAGCAGATTGGCTCTTGGGATGCATACCCTATGCTTGAGTGTTTCGAAACTATCAAGAAGAACATAATTCAGCTTAAAGAGCTTTGATTTTGGTGTCAATATTGGTAGGGATTTTTTTATTTTTATTTTTTTTGGGCTTTTGACTGAAATTTGTTTTGTAGAATCTTTTGACTTTTGTATGGCCATCTTTCTTGTTATTTTCATATGGTTTCTGTTTGGTTCAAATTTCGTTTGGTTTGTAGGTAAGGTTTCAAAAAGCGGTGTTACGTAACGGTTGCTACCCGTTATACCTACTTTTGTGGTGTGATGAAAATTCACACTTGTAACGGTCGTTTCGGTGTTACGTAATGACCCGTCAAATACCGTTACACATATTTACAATATTTTGAACTTCTTCCTTTGCAAAGAAAAAAGCTTACAAAATATACATTATATACATTTTGCAATATTTAGTAGCTCAAAAATAATTTTTGTTTATGTCTCAATTTTTATTTCTATAATCATTTCATTTAATAATTGTAAACATTTTTTATTTAGTTAGTTCAGGAATTGGTCAAAATAATTTTGTAGACATTTAAAATTAATTATTCTTAAACAATAAATAAAAATAAGAGGTACAATATGGATTTATGACATATAAAGTCATTAACTATTGAAATAAAATGTAAAAAGCTCATTTTATAGTGATTTAAAAATATAAAATATATTGGATCATGCTAAAAAACTAACAAAAATTGATCAAAATTTATTTTAAACCCCAATAAATGTGATTCTAAAAAACTAAAAAATATGCATATTAGATAAGTTTTTTTCAAATTGTATGAAAAATAAAAAAATCCACGGTTCCGGTTACCGCAACCGTTACGCTACGGTCTTTACACCTCGCAACTGCAACCGCAACCGCAACCGCATACTGCTTTTTGAAACCTTGTGTGTAGGTGACTAAATGAAAATTTTGGAAATCAATAGTTAGATTGATGGTTAACCATATCATTGTCGATGCAATTTGGAAATTTGTTCTTCAAGAAAGTTTAGTTAATCTTGGATTTTTTTTTTCCCATTAAGATAGTTTGGAAACTTTTTAGGACTAATTTGGCATTACCTACAAAAGCTAAAAAGTTAAAAAGTCACTAAAAAAACAAAAAAGTTCATACTATTCACCTTATTTTGGTGGCAAATCTGTCAGGTCAACAAAAAAAAAGGAAAAAGAAAAAGAAAACAGTGCAGTCACAAATTCCCATAAATGAAAACAGTGCAGCCACAAATTCCCATAAAAAAAGAAAACGTGGCACAATGTAAGCCACAAATTCCCATAAAAAAAGATAATAATTGAAATGCATGGAAAGTCAGCGTAGTGTTGTTGACTGTGTCAGGAAGAACAATCCGGTAATTTTGACATTTCCTACAATATTTTATCACACATTTTTTTCGTAAAAAGTCAAAAAGTTTTCCCAAACATCTTTTTTTTTCTCTACTTTTTTAGTTAAAAAGTCAAAAAGTGCACATATATAGATCATCCCAAACAACCACTTAATTTGGTATTTTTGTTTAGGTAGATTTTTTTTCTTCATTGGGCTCCTCCATGCTTTGTAGTGGTTGTTTTGTATTCTTTCTATGCCCTCAGATTTTGTATTTCATGCTTTTTGTTCATATGTTTGTTTCTTATGTCAAAGGCATTGCTTCATCTTTTTTGACCTTCCCCTCTCTATCTGGCTGATGTCTGTAGCATATTTTATGCTCTTATTCCCTTGATTTCTCTAAAGGGAGCTATAAATTTACTAACCTATTGGTTTTGTTTTGACCCATCTCAAGTTGCATTGTTTCTGTTATCCTATTACTTTTTATGTGTGAATAAATTGTGTTGGATTATTAAGTGCTTCCAGTCTTGATCTACCTGGTATTTCAAGTAATGCTTGAATTTTTAATTAGTTGTTTTTTTCATTGAGCTTATTCAAATTAATCTAGAATATCAATTCAAGTCTCTCACATTAAATTTCTAACTTTGTTTAGGTATATTTCTTGTAGTGGGTATGTGCAGTGGAAATTGTGGCCACTTAATCTCAAATGTGTATGTGTGTGGAAGTATGATCTCAAGGAGATAGTAGTATATGATTAAATAGAATTTCGTAGACTTAAAGATATTAAACCATACTATTATTACATCATCTATGTGAGCAGTTTTTGTCATAAGCTTAATACCATTAATTTATTTGCTTTAGAACTCCGTAAATATGGATGTAGTTCATACTTCATTGTGTAGCTTAAAAATTGTCCAAGTAAACTTTTCAAAGAGATGCATTTAGTGGAAGGTGCTATATAGCTGAAATTGCAGCTTTTATGCAATTTCATGTTTGGCTGACAAGATAGGCTATCATCCTTGAGGAGTGCCATATGTATTAATTAATTAGGACATCACTTTCTTGCAGTCTCTATTGAGACTAATGTTCTCTCATATTTCTTTGCAATCAAAATTATTGTCTTAATTTCTAATTAACTTTCTCACATTTTGTTTCGTTTTTCCATTTTTTGTTTTTTGTTTTGTATGTGTGTGTGTTTAAGTTGATAGTATTAAAATTTACATGGATGCCTTTATCCTAATTTCTTCTTTGTATTAATTATATGACATATGAACTATTGCAAATTTATCAATGATGGTTTTCTAATTTGGTTCTATATTTTCTTCTTGAGTGTTTCTGATTCTTATTCTCTCTCACAATTCTTTGTTTAATATTTTCTTTAGTATTTTATAAATTTTCTCAAATTGTTTGGTTTTCTTTTCATAAATATATTATTATCTATTGCTTGATTTTTCTTTGCTTTTTGGTTTGTTGATAAGTAACCCTGAGAAAAGAATTCGTAACTGTTGGATCTCAATGTTTGAGATTAGGAAAAAACGGATCTATATTTCTCCTCCATTGAGACTAAGTTCTCTCATATTTCTTTGCTATCAAACTTGTAATCTTAGTTTCTAATTAACTTTCCCTCATTATGTTTCATTTTTTCATATTTTTTAATTGATAGTATTAAAATATATATAGGTGCCTTTCTTTCAACTGTTGCAAATTTATCAATGAGGGTTTTCTAATTTGGTTACTTGTTAATTCTGTATACACTGTCTGATTTTCGTAGCTCTTATTCCTGTCTCACAATTCTTTGTTCAATATTTTCTTTATTATTTGATAAATTTTATTTTTTTTTCCCCAAATTGTTTGGTTTTCCATTGGTAATATATTGTTCATTGCTTGATTTTCCTTTGTCTTTTGATTTGTTTGTTTGCCAAGAAAACTTGAGATAAGAATTCATGACTTTTGGATCTCAATACTTGAGATTAGAAAAAATAGACATCTCTTTCTTGCAGTCTTCGTTGAGACTAAGTTTCTTTCTAAGATTTCTTTGCAATCAAAATTATAAGCTTACTTTCTAATTTTCTTTCTCATATTTTGTTTCATTTTCCCATATTTTTTCGTTTTAATTGATAATATTGAAATTTCTATAGGTGCCTTTCTGCAAATTTCTCCTTTTTCAATTATATGACAAATGAATCATTGCAAATTTATTGGTGATGGTTTCTAATTTGGTTATTTGATAAATCTGTACACACTGCTTGATTTTTCTAGTTTTTGTCCTATCTCACAGTTCTTTTTGTTTCTTTTGATAACTATTAAATATATTGCTTGTTGCTTGATTTTCCTTTGTCTTTTGGTTTGTTGGGTTGCGAAGAAATCCTGAGAAAGAATTCATGACTTTTGGATCTCAATGTTTGAGATTAGAAAAAATGGACATCTCTTTCTTGCTGTCTCCATTGAGACTAAGTTACTCCCAGATTTATTTGCAATTAAAATTATAGTCTTAGTTTCTAATTATTGTCCCAGTTTCTAATTATTGTCCCATATTTTGTTTCGCTTTTTTTTAATTTAATATTTAACTTTTTTTGTTTTAATCGATAGTATTGAAATATATAGGTGTCTTTCTCCCAATTTCTAATTTTCTTTAATTATATGACATATGAATTGTAGCAAATTTATCTGGTTAGACGATGGAATTAGTAGATGTTATGACTAGGAGCAGAGTTAGTATAGCATGTGTACAATAAACTAAGTGGACGGTGGGAAAGCCAGGGAAATTTAGGATATCGGTTTTAAACTGTATTATAGTGGTAAGGATAGACGCAGGAATGGGTTAGGAATTATAGTTGCCAAGGGTTTTGTGGAAAATGTAGTGGCGGTTATTACGAAAGGGGATAGGATTATGTTTGTTAAATTAGTTATTGGAGGGAATGTAGTGAACGTTATTAGTGCATACGCTCCTCAAGTAGGATTAGATGATCAAACTAAGAGGGATTTTTGGGAGCGAATGGATGAGATCTTACGGGAGATACCCGTAGGAGAGGAGCTAGCTATAGGTGGAGATTTTAATGGCCATGTAGGCAGAGATACACTAGGCTATGAAAAGGTGGATGGTGGATACGGTTTTGGTGATAGAAATGAGGTTGGAAAGAATATCTTTGATTTTGCGTTGGCTTCTGACTTGGTGGTGGCCAATACTATATATAAGAAGAGGGAGGAACATTTGATAATCTTTAAGAGTGAGTCAGTTAAAAACCAAATAGATTACTTCTTAGTGAGAAAAGTGGACCGTATAAAATGCAATGATTGTAAGGTGATTCCTGGAGATAGTTTGGCCTCTCAACATAGGATTTTGGTAGTAGATTTATATTTTAAAGGGCAATACCAAGCTAGGAAGGATAGTGGGCGGGACGAGATGGTGGGACTTAAAAGGGGATAAACTAGAAATATTTAAGAATAGAATGGATAAGGAAGGTACTTGGGACTTGGAAGATGATGCTAAGATTATGTGGGGCCAATTGTATGAGGAGAATCTCAAGGGAAGTGCTTGGAGAGTTGAAAGGAACGGGACCCAATTTTAGAAAAACTTGGTGGTGGAGGGAAGAGGTTCAAGCGGTAATTAAGGCAAAAACAGAGTGCTTTAAAAAGTGACAGAAGGATAAAACTGGGAAAAACCTTAAGAGCTATAGATTGGCTAATAAGGAGGTCAAGAAAGTAGTGAGAGAGGCTAAGTTGAAAGCTTATGATGACCTATACACCAGACTAGATAGTAAGGAGGGAGAGAAGAGGGCATACAAATTTGCTAAGATACACTACAAGAAAATACACCTTTGGCGACTAAATTTTTAGTCGCCAAAGGTCCTTTTTTAGTCGCCAAAGGTCGAATTTTCACTTTCCCCGACAAAAACTTTTAGTCGCCACTGTTGTCGCGAATTAACGGTCGGCGATGGCTTTCGCGACTAAAAACCTGTTCGTCGCCAATTCACAGGTCTTCAGCGACGAAATTTTTAGTCGCCAAATCCAATTTCATTTTTTGAAATTATACATTTAGCGACTAAATTTTTAGTCGCCAATAGTTTTTTTTTTTTATTATTTAAACATTTCCCGACTAAAATTTTCGTCGCCAAAAGGTATACCTTTCGGCGACCAACGCCTTTAGTCGCCAAAACTATATTTCACAAAAAAAAAAAAAAGTTGCCTCTGCTTGGTTGTCCCAAGATTCGAACCTGTGTTGCCAAGCCTTGCACCCCACTATGCCTCAGCAACACTTGCTCCCCCACTACGCCACCCCCAGATCACATGAATATTATTGCAACAAATAATATTTATATACTATTTTCACTGGTATTAATACAAAATTGTATATATGAAAATAATTTTTTTTATTTAATATATTTTATGTAAAAAATAAAATATTTACAAAAAAAAAAGGGTAAGGACTTTTGGCGACTAAATCTCAATTTTAGTCGCCAATACTCCATTTTTTGGCTACTAATTTCCTTTCTGTCGCTAAAACAGTTACAACCCGCCTAAGGCTTAGCACATTTGGTGACTAAACTCAATTTTGGTCGCCAAAACCTCTACTTTGGGCGACTAAAATGCATTTTAGTTGGCAATTGTTGACCTTTAGCTACTAATTTTTTTTTTGTAGCCAAAAAACGTCAGTTTCAGCGACTAAATTGTTTATAGTCAGCAAAACTGCTATAATCAGCGACTAAACCTGTTTTTTGTCGCCAAAACCATAACTTTTCGCTACTAAATTATTTTAGTCGCCAAAAACCGTGACTTTTGGCTACTAAACAAACTTTAGTCGCTAAAAACCCTATATTCGGCAACTAAACTTCCTTTTAGTCGCTAAAACCGTGCTTTTCGGCGACTAAACTCTTTTAGTCGCTAAAACCCTGCTTTTCGGCGACAAATTCCATTTTAGTCGCCATTTCATGCACTTTCAGCGACGAATTTTTTTTTTTTAGTCGCCATTTGTGTTTTTTGTTGTAGTGATACGGGAGAGGAAAACAAGAGATTTTAATCAAGTTAAGTGCATCAAGAGTGAGGATTCTAAGGTATTGGTGAAGGATGAAGAGATTAATGAGAGATGGAAGAACTATTTTGAGAAACTATTAAATGAGGAACATGGAGGTACGTCAATAGCGGAAGAAATAGCCAGTAATACGATAAACCAAGACTATAGGTTCTATCGCAGGATTAGGAATTTTGAAATGGAGATTGCACTTAAGAAGATGAAATCAAATAAGGCTTTAGGATTCGATGATATCCCTATTGAAGCTTGGAAATGTTTGGATAAAAAAGGGGTTGCTTGGTTGACTAGGTTATTTAGCAAAATTTTGTTGACTAGGAACATGCCAGATGAGTGGAAGAAGAGTATTTTAGTGCCAATCTATAAGAATAAAGGAGATATCCAGAATTGCAACAACTATAGAGGAATCAAGCTAATGTGTCATATAATGAAAGTGTGGGAGAGGGTGATAGAACGCCAATTGCGAGATATAACAAAGGTGTCAGAGAATCAATTTGGGTTTATGCCTAGCAGGTCAACAATGGAAATGATCTATCTTTTGAGGAGAGTAATAGAAAAGTATAGAGAAAAGAAAAGAGACATTCATATGGTGTTTATCGACCTTGAGAAAGCATATGATAGAGTGCCTCGGGATATAATATGGTGGGTGTTAGAGAAGAAATGGGTGACAAAAGGTTACATTGATGTGGTTAAGGACATGTATGAAGGGATAGTGACCATTATTAGATCGCCTGTTGGAGAAACAAATGAATTTCCTATCACTATAGGGTTACACCAAGGATTTACCTTAAGTCCTTATTTTTTTGCTTTAATTATGGATGAGTTGACGAGAAATATTCAGGATGATGTGCCATGGTGTATGCTATTTGTAGACGATATCGTGCTAGTGGATGAGACTAGAGAAGGAGTTAGCACAAAGTTGGAGATTTGGAGAAAAATACTTGAATCTAAAGGATTTCGGATAAGCACAACTAAGACAGAGTACATGGAGTGTAAATTTAGTAACAGTAACAATGAAAGCAGAGGAGAAGTGAAGATTGAAAACTAAGAACTGCCTAAGAGTGAACATTGTCGTTATTTAGGGTCGATTATTATAACGTCGGGGGAGATTGATGCGGATGTGGCCCATAGGATTAAGGCGGGATGGTGTAAGTAGAGAAATGCGTTTGGGGTGCTGTGCGATAAACGAATACCCACTAGACTAAAATGTAAGTTCTATAGAACGGCTATTAGACCAGCGATATTGTATGGGACGGAGTGTTGGGCAACCAAGAAATAATATGTAGATAAGATGAGTGTTGCTGAGATGAGAATGCTAAGGTGGATGTATGGCAAGACTAGACAAGACAGAATTAGGAATGAATGTATTCGGGAATGGGTAGGAGTAGCACCAATAGAAGATAAGTTGAGAGAGAATCGATTGAGATGGTTTAGTCATATTCAACGGAGACCAATAGAGGCAGTAGTAAAGAGATTTGATGCAGTGACGGTAGATAGGAGTATTAGGGGACCGGGTAGGCCTAAATTAACATTGGTTAACGTTGTAAATAGAGATATGGATCTACTTAATTTGACTAACGAAATGGCCTTTGATAGAGCTGCGCGGAGAAGAAGGATTCATGTAGCTGATCCCATTTGATGGGACTTAAGGCTTGGTTTGGTTTGGTTTGGTTTGGTTTTCTAAGTTGGTTACTTGGTAATTCTTTTTATATTGCTTGATTTTGTAGTTTTTATTTATGTCTTAAATATTAATATTATCAAATAATAAAGAAAATATATTATTTATTGATTGATTTTACTTTGTCTTTTGGTTTGTTTGTTTGCTAAGAAATCTTGAGAAAAGAATTCATAACTTTTGAATCTCAATGCTTGGGATTCGAAAAAAATGGACATCTCTTGTTCGCAGGATTTGTTGAGACTAAGTTTCTTTTTCAAATTTCTTTGCAATAAAAGTTATAAACTTAGGCCTCGTTTAGCAAGTGACTTTTTTAGTCAAAAAGCCAAAAAGTCACTAAAAAAACCAAAAAGCTAGCAACCCATACCAAAAAGTCAAAAATTCCCTTTTCTCTCTACTTTTTGCACATCTTTTCGTAAAAAGTCAAAAAGTTATCCCAAACATACTAGTTTTTTTTACATCACATTTTTGCCAAAAAGTCAAAAAATTACTAAAAAAGCCTGTTTCCAAACGAGGTCTTAGTTTCTAATTAATTTTTTCATATTTTTTTTTTTGTTTTTTTTAATTTTTTTTTTAATTTATTGTATTTTGAAATTTATATAGGTGCATATCTCCCAATTTATTATTTTCTTTAACTATATCGCATATGAACTGTTGGAAATTTATTAGTGATGGTTTTCTAATTTGGTTACTTGGTAATTCTTTCATATTGCTTGATTTTCATAGTTCTTATTCTTATTTTACAATTCTTGGTTTAAATTTTCTTTATTATTTGGTAAATTTTCTCAATTTATTTGATTTTCTTTTTATAAATTTATTATTTATTGCTAGATTTTCCTTTGTCTTTTGGTTTGTTTTTCAAGAAATCTTGAGAAAGAGTTCTTAACTTTCGAATCTCAATGCCTGAGATTAGAAAAGACAGATGTCTTTCTCACACTTGATTGAGACTTCTCTTTCAGATTTCTTTGCAATTAAAATTATAGCTTCAATTTTTGTATTGAGACATCTATTTCTCTTCGCTGATCGTTGTCATAGAGTGGTTTGACCAGCACCACCCGTCAACCGTCACCGTAGGGATTTTGTCCCTCTCTTATATCTATTCTTACAAATCACCTGCCGTTGTAGAGTATTTTGTCCCTCTCCTATCTCTATTCTTCCTCATTTTCTCCCTCTAAACCCACCCCACCATCAACACCACCTACCAAACCCTAAACCTTGCTTCTCTGATCATTGTCACTGAGTAGTCTTCCTTGCTCTCCCTGTAAACTTACTGTCAATACCACCACAAGAAACTGCCCTTTCCCTAAAAAACTCCATTCCTATCTTTGCCAATGCTGCCATGGAGTGGTTTGGGGGGAAAATGAGAGAGAAGTGGTGGGTCGCTTAGGGGAAGCGAGAGGGGGTAGTAGTTGTACGATAGAGTGAGGACGTGGTGGTGGTGGGTTGTGGTTGTGGTTGTGTGCAGTTGGGGTGAAGAGAAAATGAGGAAGTTGGCTTTATTGCTAGAGGAAGACAGTGAGGGGTTCTTCAATTCTCATATTTGTTTTGGCAGGAAATAGTTAATTTTCTTTTCCTTCTAAGCTTATTTTACATATAATTTAGCAGTATTAATTATTTAAAAATTGTTTCTTGATATGGTCTGGCAGCTTTCGATGCTGTACTGATGTGGTGTGACTTGGGGTTCATTTATCTGATTGGGAGGTAACGGGTGGTATACCTGGGTTTATTTATTTTTGCTGTTGAATTTTTTTCCCCTGTGACTCTGACTTGGGTTGTGTCTGTATGGTTTATATGCACATGGTTCAAAATTTCTGGGTTACCTTTTTTCTGTTAATATTGAATCTATGAATGAGTTCGCCTTTGTATGGTTGGCTTTAATTTATTATTTGTTAAAGCTGTCAAAATAGAAAAGTTAGTTGATGCTGTTAAGAACAAATTAATTGGATAGGCAAGTTCCATTGATTGGTGAAATTGTTACAAAGGTGAGAAATTTCTAACGTTGTTTCATTCAAATATTTAATATGCTCGGAATAGTTTGTTGGATGAAATTGATTGTTGTGGGTATAGTTTGTTAATGCGGTTAGAACAAATTATTCTTGCATTATAACTTCTTATGTATTATTATGCTTTCTATTTGGAGGCAAAGAAAGTGTAGTGTTGATTTTCTTTTTAAATAGCTGGAGGAGAGAAACTAGTAACATTGTTTAGTGTAATTGAGTTGAGTTTTGTTTTACTGAAAAGAGAAGAAAGTATATTTCTAGGTTCAAAAATTATTTACTTCATTATCTTCAATTTGGACTCTTTGAGATGGTGCTCCTTAGTTTGTTGCTGTTAACATGAAATTGAGTGGTTGCCATTGCTGTAAACTCTGCTGAATTGTAGAAAGTAGAAGGCAATACCATGAGGTGCACTTTTGTCCTTTTTTTTTCTTCTCGCTTTTGATATCAGTTTTTCTCTTTTGAAGGGTTTCAGCTTTTTCTCTCATCATCAAGTGGTTGTCATTGCAGAAAACTCTGCTGAATTGTAGAAAGTAGAAGGCAATACCATGAGGTGCACTTTTGTCCTTTTATTCTCGCTTTTGATATCAGATTTTCTCTTTTGAAGGGTTTTAGCTTTTTCTCTCATCATTAAGTGAATAGCAAATCTTCTAAAAAGGGATGTCCAAGTCTCTTGTCTTCTTTAAATAGGGTGGCATTCCAGTGGAAAAATTATTCAGTGCCCATGGGCACCACGTGGCAATATCACACCCCAATCCCCAAATGCCACCCCAGGTTGTCTTCTCAAACATCAACATAAAATAATGGACCCCACTATATTCACCAATCGCATCATTTTGTGGTACCACATGGAAAACACCAACATCAAGACCATACCATTCATTTTGCGGCACCACATGATCTATTCAAGTCCGCACAGGCAGGGCAATCTTCTTGAATGGTTTCACCACTGATCCTTTACATTTATTTATCGCTCACCAACTGCTTGATTGTAGAAAACATGGATTTTTATCCATGGGCTGTTATCAAATTTGATGTATAAGTCACCAGGTTACTGTTTCATTCTTTAAAAAAACGAAAAAGTCCTTTTTCCCACATGTGAATTTCATTCAATCTGTATATTTACTGTGTGTGTGCTTGGGTGAGCATGGAGTCTTTATGTAATCTAGAGATAATTTTTTGTTGTTTGTTTATTTAAACTTCGGTTTTTTTTTTTTCCTTCAGATTGTGGGCCAATAAAAATCTAATTCAATCTGGAGAATTACCGTGTTCTTCATGGTAATAAGAAAAGATTTCATAAAAATGCCGAGGCTCTTATAACTGTAGAACATCTGTTACTTTGTTTTTTACATTGAAGCAAAATGGGCTTTTCTTTATTCTTTTGTAGCAAAGAATTTGAAATTATGAGATTCTACAAGAAGAGAATAGAAAAAGAATTTAAGGTATTGCTTGATTTTGAGGAACATAAAAACAAGAACCAAAAAAAGAAAGAGGAAGGAACAATAGATTAAAAAAAGAAGGAAGCGTTTTTTTCCTTATTACATTTTCGTTGAATATGAATGATTAGTTCATTCAATTTCAGTTGTTAGTCAACTGTCAAAAGAATCAATGGCAAGATTATGTAGTGAAAAAGAATAATAAATTGAAAAGCTAAATACTTTCTCATTTGGTTTCACAGTGGTGCATGTTCTATCTCAGCATTCCAGTGAGTAGGGTGTAACTCACCACCAGCCGTAAGCTTAGTTATTGCCACCAACTACTTGTTAGGTTAAGCTCTGTATTTGTTGCTTTAGTTCATTGGACTTAATTTTCTGTTTTCATTGTTTTTGATTCACCTACACTCCTTTGTGTTTTTTGGTATCCAGTCTTAGTCATCAACCTCATGACCACTGCCATAGCAATTACCAATGATCATAGAGGAAGGTAAAATACTTTTATTTATCCTGTAAATCATTGGTTGAAAGAAAAATACTTTAAATTGATTTCAGATATCTGCTCTATTGTGGCTGATGGATTAATACTTTTGGACTATAAGTTCTGTAATTTAAGAGAATACAAAGTTTGGGTGATGATTATGATACCATCACCTTTTATATTAGTCAATCAAATGTTACAAAAGGAAGTCCTAAGACACTGATTAAGGAATCATCTTTTATATTGATTGACTGATTAAGGAATCACAATCAATCAATCATAATCTAATCTAAATAAGGAAATAAGGAAATATTCTAACACTCCCCTTCAAGTTGGTGCGAAGATATCTTGCATGCTTAGCTTGCCTAGAATGTCATGAAATAGTTTACTCCGAACTTCCTTGGTGAGGATGTCTGCAAGTTGTTTGCCTGATTTCACAAAAGGAGTACATATCATGCCGTTAGTGAGTTTCTTCTTGATGAAGTGGCGATCAATCTCAACATGCTTTGTCCTATCATGTTGATCAGGATTGTGAGCTATGTTGATGGCAACCTTTTGGCTTCGTTTGGGAAGTGGGTTGGCTTTTTGGCTTTTTTTGGCTATTTTAGCCTGGGCTAAAAAACTTGGTTTGGGAAGAGCTTTTTAACTTTTTCGGCTTTTTTTGTGAGAGGAGTGTAATGGTTATGGGTTGGATGTGATGTTTTGTTTGTTGTGGCTAAAATAGCCTATTTTGTCTTTTGTAGCTAAAATAGCCAAAAAAGCTCCCAAACCATCTTCCCAAACGGTGCCAGAGTCTGTTTGGCCCATCCACAGATCACTCAACAACAGTCTGATCCACAAGAGTTCACACACACCTTGTTTCATAACTCGAAACTTAGCTTCTGCACTTGATTTAGCCACCATATTCTGTTTCTTACTCCTCTAACTAACTGCCCACAAAGGTACAATATCCTGATGTAGATCTCTTATCAGTTATTGACCCTGCCCAATCAACATCTGTATAGGCTTCCACTCTGAGGTGATCATGTTTGGAAAAGTAAATGCCCTTTCTAGGAGAAGATTTCAAATACATCAGAATTCTCATAACAACCTCTAAGTGAATTTGATGAGGAGCATGCATAAACTAGTTAACCATACTGACAACAATAGTAATATTAGGACGAGAGTGAGATAAGTAAATGAGTTTACCCACTAGTTGCTGATAACTCCCCCTATCAACAGCTGCTCCTCCTTCATCATCACCGAGTTTCTAATTAGGTTCCAGTAAGATATCACAGGTCTTACATCCAAGCATCCCTATTTCCTTCAAAAGGTCAACAACATATTTCCTTTGTGAGATGAAAATCCTATCCTTGGAGCGAGCAACTTCGATTCCCAGAAAATATTTCAAGTTTCCCAAGTCGTTGATTTCAAACTCACTAGCTAAATATTTCTTCAACAGGGGTATTTCCTCACTATCATTGCCTGTAAGCACTATGTCATCCACATAAACAATAAGAGTTATAGTCTTACCGCGTGAGGAATGTTTCACAAACAAAGTGTGATCTGCATGACTCTGTTTGAAATCATATTTAAGCATAGCCTGAGTGAATTTCTCAAACTAAGCCCTTGGAGACTGTTTGAGACCATATAACAACTTCCAAAACCTGCATACTTTACCCTATGTCTGATGATCCTCAAAATTAAAAGGAATGTCCATATATACCTCTTCTTCTAGATCACCATGTAAGAAATCATTCTCTATATTAAACTGATTAAGTGGCCAATCTAAATTAGCTGCTCTAGAGAGAAATATTCTGATTGAATTCATCTTAGCCACTAGTGCAAAAATCTCCTGATAGTCTACTCCATAAGTCTGAGTGAAGCCTTTTGTCACAAGTCGAGCCTTGTAATGCTCAATGGAACCATTTGCTTTGTACTTCATAGTACACACACATTTGAATCTCATCGGTCGTTTGCCCTTAGGTAACTTAGTTAATTCCTATGTGCCATTCTTACGAAGTGCTTTCATTTATTTAATCATGGCAAGTTTCCATTCAGAGCTAGCGAGAGCATCCTGAAAATGGTTAGGAATACTAACAAAGAAAATGTTTAACACAAAGGCTCTATAAGAGGAAGATAAATAAGAATAGAACACAAAATTTGAGATAGGATGTTGAGTACAAGATCTTACACCCTTTTTCTTGGCAATAGGAATATCAAGATCAGTAGTGTCAGGAACAGTAATATCAAAAGACTCAACAGAAATAAGAGGTTCAAAGTTACCTGGACTCTTATCAGAAGCAGGAGATGGCAGTGGATAAGCAGAAGTGGTTTTTTGTATCTAATTAACTTTTTGTCTGTCTTTATCCCTAATATAAACTTCCCCTTCTTTGTCCTTGGTGGCATTGGATTTTATAGTCCCAGTAATATGTGGTGCAGGAACAATTGGTTCCACCATAGGAGCAACAGGGACAACATGAATCTCTTCACACCAAGTCTCCCCTTGAAGGGATGACTGTGACATCGGAAAAGACAAGTAGGACGGTGACTCAAAGAATGTGACATCCATGGACACAAACCACTTACGAGAAGAAGGGTGATAATATTTATACTCCTTTTGAGTAGGCGAGTATATGAGGAAAACACACTTGAGAGAGCAAGGGTTTAAGTAGGAGAATGATTGTGGACAAAACTGGCATAACCAAATATTTTAGGGGAAATGGAAGACAAAGACTCTGAATCGAGAAGGACTTGGAGTGGAGCTTGTTTTTGCAAAATCTAGGTAGGAAGACGATTAATGAGATAGGTTGCGGTGAGAATGACCTCGCCCCAGTAGGACTAAGGCACACTCATAGAAAAACACATGTAGCGAGCCATATCAAGAAGATGGCGATTCTTGCATTCTGCAACCTCATTTTGTTGAGGGGTATTGGTGCAAGATGTCTGATGTATAATGCAAAGAGTGGAAAAATAACTCTGTAACCCTGAATCGATGTATTCACCCCTATTATCAGAACGCAAGATTTTGACAATTGCCTCAAATTAAGTACAAATCATTTTATGAAAATTTTGTAACACAGAGAAAACATCATTTTTTTCTTTCATGAGATACACCTAAGTAGTATGAGAAAAATCATTGATAAAGGTAACAAACCATCTATGGTCTTTTAAAGATACAACATGAGATGGACTACACACAACACGAGATGGATTCCACACATCAGAATGTATTAAAGAAAAAAGAGCTAAACTTTTACTAAGACTTGGAGCAAAAGAAGCTCGGTGTTGTTTGCCAAGTTGACAAGACTCACAAAGAAACTTAGACACATTATTGTTTGTAAAAATAGACAGAAATAAATGCGTAAGTAAATGAAAAGAAGGATGCCTAAGACACTGATGCCACAATCATAAATTCTCCTTTGTGGTTGGAATTGGATGGAATGATGAGCAAGTTGGTTCGGTTGATCCAAGAAATAGAGACCATTTTCTGTACTACCATTGCCAATCGTCCTCTTCATGACAAGGTCCTGAAAACGACAATGATCAAGAAAAAAAATGTCACACTACAGTTCAAATCTTTAGTAATACAACTCAAGGATAAAAGATTAACAGAAAAATTGGGAACGTGGAGCACTGAAGACAGAGGTATGGTAGGGGTGACATGAATTAAACATTTCCCAGAGATAGAGGAAACAATACCATTTGCAATCCTAACTTTGTCTTGACCTGAAGAGGGCTTATATATTGAGAAAAGGTCAGAAGACCCAGACATATGATCTGAGGCACAAAATCAATAATCCATGGCAAAGACTTGTAGGAAAGAAATGTTAGAATATTTTATTGTTTCCTTATTTAGATTAGATTGTGATTGTGATTGTGATTGATTGATTGATTATGATTTCTTAATCAGTCAATCAATCAATTAATATAAAAGGTGATTCCTTAATTAGTGCCTTTGGGCTTCCGTTTGTAATAGTTGATTGATTAATATAAAAGGTGATGATATCATAATCATCGCCCAAGCTTTGTATTATCTTAAATTACATGGTATCAGAGCGAAAACCCTAAAAACCGTTACACACATAGCCACTGCCACAAACCAACCATCACCTATCACCACCCATCCTTCACCGCTGGTCCCTGAGTCTCTGTTGGAACTAGCCAAGGTCCCACAAAGCTGTTTCGACTTTAGTTGAAGGCCCTTCTGGCCTAGTCGACCCTTGTGAGGACTGTCTTAGCCTTTCTTTGTGTATTTCGACTCCTGTGGATGAGTGTTTGAGGGCTACCCATTTTTTGTTGCCCCAAGTTTCCTTTCCTTTACTTTCTTGAACACAGTTCAACACTTGTTTTGATTGGAGGTTCATTTTCCCATATTAGATTTATTTTTTGGGTCCATAGATGATCCATTAATGTGATTGTTATGTTCTCATAGTGGTTTGTGTGTGATTTTGCTTGTTCCAGTCCATTCCATTTCTCTTTCCATTCTTGTGATTCGTGCAAGGTTTTTTGGGTTGAAATTGTAGAGTTCTTATGGCTGACCTAACTAGTGAATTTACCACTACTTTTCACCCATCTAAAGGGGAGAGCTCCAATCCAGTTATGACTACTACATCTGAGAACTTGAACCCTAGCCTCAAAATCACCATCGCTGTGTTTAATGGTCAAGATTATCTTTCATGGTCTTAGTGTTTGTCACTTTTATTGAAGAGTAGGGGGAAGATGTGATATGTTAATGGGAGAGTTCAAGCACCAGGTATTACGGATCTTGGCTATGACTAATGGGAGATTACTAACTCTTTAATCATGGAGTGGGGCATTCATTCCATAGTTCCTGAGATTGGTGAAGGCTACTTATCTATGGATACTGCCCAAAATATTTGTGAAGCAGTCACTACTACATTTTCTCGAAAAGGGAATTTTTGTCAGTTTTTTGAGTTGCGTCAGTCTATTGAGCGCTCAGTGCAGGGGGAGCAGACAGTTCTCCAGTATTACACCTTTTTGAAATGGTTGGAAATGCTTAGATCATCTCCGGGATTACAAGCCTATCTGTACAGTTAACTCAGTTGGTTACCAAAAGTTTCTTGCACAGGAGTAGGTCTTCTAGTTTCTAGAAGGCCTCAATGTATGGAGTTTGATATGGTTCGAAGTTGTGTACTTGGCATGGATGTTTTTCCAACTTTTCAAGAGGCCTTTGCATATGTATAGAATGAGGAGAGTCGTCGTTCTGCTATGTTACCTCCGGCTATTGGAGACCGTTCAACATTACTTTCTGCTCCTTCTCGAGATGGAGCTGGTTTGTCACTACCTCTTTCCCATCCTTTAAAGAAGAATACTGTGTTCTGTGATTATTGTCGCAAGCCACGACCTACTCGTGAGACGTGTTGGAAGCTTCATGGGGCTCCATTAGGGAGTTGGGGTGATCGGTCTGGTACTAGAGGCAGTCGATCAGGCCAGTCTAGAGGACGTGACTCTAATTCACGGGCCCATCAGTCTAGTGTTGTTGACACCCTTGATTCTACTTGTGCTTCAGTTGGTCCGACTTCTGATAGTTTATCTAGCATGACCTCTCCTAAGCTTGAGGATGTTCTACATTATTTGCTGGCTTGCCGGTCTTCTACTACTCCCAGTGCTTCTTCCTCGTCGTTTTCCCGCTTAGGTAACTTAGCCTCTTCTCCTAGTGCTTTTCTTTCCCATAAGTCTTTGCCATGGATTATTGATTCTAGTGCCTCAGATCATATGTCTGGGTCTTTTGATCTTTTCTTAGCATATATGCCCTCTTCAAGTCAAGACAAAGTTAGGATTGCAGATGGTACTATTTCTTCTATCTCTGGGAAAGGTTTAATTCATGTCACCCTACCTTACCTCTGTCTTCAGTGCTCTACGTTCCCAATTTTTCTGTTAATCTTCTATCTTTGAGTCGTATTACTAAGGATTTGAATTGTAGTGTGGCATTTTTTTCTGATCATTGTCTTTTTCAGGACTTTGTCACGAGGAGGACGATTGGCAGTGGTAGTGCAGAAAATGGTCTCTATTTCTTGGATCAGCCGAAAAAGCTTGCTCATCATTCCATCCAATTCCCAACCACCAAGGAGGATTTATGGCTGTGCCATCGGCGTCTTGGGGCATCTGTCTTTTCATTTACTTAGGCATTTATTTCCGTTTGTTTTTACAAACAATAATGTGTCTGAGTTTCTTTGTGAGTCTTGTCAACTTGGCAAACAACACCGAGTTTTTTTTGCTCCAAGTCTTAATAAAAGTTTAGCTCCTTTTTCTTTAATACATTCTGATGTGTAGGGTCCATCTTGTGCTACGTCTTTAAAAGGCCATAGATGGTTTGTTACCTCTATCGATGATTTTTCTTGTACTACTTGGGTGTATCTTATGAAAGGAAAAAAATGAGGTTTTCTCTGTGTTTCAAAGTTTTCATAAAATGATTTGTACTTCGTTTGGGGCAATTGTCAAAATCTTGCGTTTTGATAATGGGGGTGAATATATCAATTCGGGGTTAGAGAGCTATTTTTATATTTATGGCATTATACATCAAACATCTTGCACCAATACTCCTGAACAAAATGGGGTTGTAGAGCTCAAGAATTGTCATTTTCTTGATATGACTTGCTGCATGTGTTTTTCTATAAGTGTGCCTCGGTTCTACTGGGACGAGGCCATTCTCACCGCAACCTATCTCATTAACCGTCTTCCTACCCAGGTTTTGCAAAAACAAGCTCCACTTTAAGTCCTCGGTTAAGAGTCTTTGTTTTGCATTCCCCCTAAAATATTTGGCTGTGTCTATTTTGTCCACAATCATTCTCCTACTTGTGGTAAGTTGGACCCTCACTCTCTCAAGTGTGTTTTCCTCGGATACTTGCCTACTCAAAAGGGGTATAAATGTTATCACCCTTCTTCTCGTAAGTGGTTTGTATCCATGGATGTCACATTCTTTAAGTCTCAGTCTTACTTCTTGTCTTCTCTGGTATCACAGTCTTCCTTTCAGGGGGAGCCTTGGTGTGAAGAGATTCATGTTGTCCCTGTTGCTCCTATGGTGGAACTAGTTGTTCTTGCACCATCTATTACTGGGGACTATAGAATCCAATGCCACCAAGGACAGGAAAGGGCAAGTTTATGTCAGGGACAAAGACAGACAAAAAGTTACTTGGATACAAGAGACCACTTCTGCTCACCCACTGCCATCTCCTGTTTTTGATAAAAGTCTAGGTAACTTTGAACCTCTTGTTTCTCTTGAGTCTACTGATATTGCTATTCCTAACACTACTGATCGTGATATTCCTTTTGCCAAGAGAAAGGGTGTGAGATCTTGCAGTCAACATCCTATATCAAACTTTGTGTCCCACTCTCATTTGTCTTCTTTTTATAGAGCTTTTGTGTCAAACATTTCCTCTTTTAGCATTCTTAACCATTTTCAAGATGTCCTCGCTAGCTCTGATTGGAAACTTGCTATGATTAACGAAATGAAAGCACTTTGTAAGAATGACACTTAAAAATTAACTGAGTTACCTAATGGTAAACGACCGGTGGGATGCAAATAGGTGTATACTGTGAAGCACAAAGCAGATGGTTCCTTTGAGCGTTGCAAGGCTCGACTTATGAAAAAAGGCTTCACTCAGACTTACGGAGTAGACTATCAGGAAACTTTTGCACCAGTGGCTAAGATGAATTCAGTCAAAATACTTCTCTCTCTAGCAGCTAATTTAGATTGACCACTTCATCAGTTTGATGTAAAGAATGCTTTCTTACATGGTGATCTAGAAGAAGAGGTATATATGGACATTCCTCTTGGTTTTGAGGATCATCAGACAGAGGGTAAAGTATGCAGGCTTCGTAAGTCATTATATGGTTTCAAACAGTCTCCCAGGGCTTGGTTTGAGAAATTCACTCCGGCTATGCTTAAATATGGTTTCAAATAGAGTCAGGCAGATCACACTTTGTTTGAGAAACATTCCTCACATGGTAAGACTATAACTCTCATTGTTTATGTGGATGACATAGTGCTTACAGGCGATGATAGTGAGGAAATACCCTAATTGAAGAATTATTTAGCTAGTGAGTTTGAAGAGTATTTTCTGGGAATTGAAGTTGCTCACTCCAAGGATGGGATTTTCGTCTCATAAAGGAAATATGTTCTTGACCTTTTGAAGGAAATAGAGATGCTTGGATGTAAGACCTGTGATACCCCATTGGAACCTAATTAGAAACTTGGTGATGATGAAGGAGGAGCAGCTGTTGATAGGGGGAATTATCAGCGACTAGTGGGTAAGCTCATTTACTTACTCACTCTTGTCCTGATATTGGTATTGCTGTCACTATGGTTAGCCAGTTTATGCATGCTCCTCATCAAATTCACTTAGAGGCTGTTATGAGAATTTTGAGATACTTGAAATCTTCTCCTAGAAAGGGCCTTTACTTTTCCAAACATGATCACCTCAGAGTGGAAGCTTATACGGATGCTGATTGGGCAGAGTTAATAACTGATAGGAGATCTACATCAGGATATTGTACCTTTGTGGGCGGCAATCTTGTTACTTGGAGGAGTAAGAAACAGAATGTGGTGGCTAGATCGAGTGCAAAAGCTGAGTTTAGAGCTATGGCATACGGTGTGTGTGAACTCTTGTGGATTAAACTATTGTTGAGTGATCTGGGGATGAGCCAAACAGACTCTATGCGGCTATATTGTCATAATAAGGCTATCATTAACATAACTCACAATCCTGTTCAACATGACAAGACAATGCATGTTGAGATTGATCGTTATTTCATTAAGGAGAAACTCATCTGCGGCATGATATGTACTCCTTTTGTGAAGTCAGGTGAACAACTTGCAGACATCCTTACCAAGGGAGTTGGGAGTAAACCATTTCATAACATTCTAGGCAAGCTGGGCATGCGATGTATCTTCGCACCAGCTTGAGGGGGAGTGTTAGAATATTTCTTTGTTTCCTTATTTAGATTAGATTGTGATTGATTGATTGTGATTCCTTAATCAGTCAATCAATCAATCAATCAATCAATATAAAAGGTGATTCCTTAATCAGTGCCTTAGGCTTCCTTTTGTAATTGTTGATTGATTAATATGGAAGGTGATGATATCATAATCATCACCCAGGTTTTGTATTCTCTTAAATTATAAGAAAAGCACTAGGAGAATAGGCTAAGTTACCTAAGCGGGCAAACGACGAGGAAGATGCACTGGGAGCAGTAGAAGACCGGCAGACTATCAGATGACGCAGAACATCCTCAAACTTAGGAGAAGTCATGCTAGATAGACTATCAAAAGTCAGATCAACTGAAGCGGAAGTAGAATCAAGGGAGTCAACAGCACCAGACTGATGGGCATGTGGATTAGAGCCACTGGCCTAATCAACCGTCTCTAGTACCAGGCCGATCATCCCGACTCCCTGATGGAGTCCCATGAAGCTTCCAACACGTCTCACGAGTATGCCGCGGCTTACGGCAATAATCATAGAACATAGTATTCTTCCCTGAAGGATGGGAAAGTGGTAGTGACAAACCAGTCCTATCTCGAGAAGGAGCAGAAAGTAATGCTGAACGGTCTCTAGTAGTTGGTTGTAACATAGCAAAACGACGACTCTCCTCATTATGTACATATGCAAAGGCCTCTTGAAGAGATGGAAGAACATCCATGTCAAGGACACGACTCTGGACCGGATCAAACTCCACATTGAGGTCTTCCAGAAACTTGAAGACCATCTCCTGTGTAAGAAATTTCTGGTAACCAACTGAGTCAATTGTACAGATAAGCTTGTAATCCAGGAGATGATCTAGGCGTTTTCAACCATTAGTCAGAAAGGTGTAATACTGAAGAACTGTCTGCTCCCCCTGTACTGAGAGCTCAATAGACTGGCGCAACTCAAAAGACTGAAAAAAAATTCCCTTTTTGAAAATATGTAGCAGTGACTGCTTCCCAAATATCCTAGGCAGTATCCATGGATAAGTTGCCTTCACCAATTTTAGGAACCATGGAATGAATGAGCCACCCCATGATTAAAGAGTTGGTAATCCTATTGGTCATAGCTAGGAAAAAGTGTCCGACACTGAGACCATGAAAGGTAATTCTGACCATTAAACAGAGCGGTGTTGATTTTGCGGTTAGGTTTTAGGTTCTCAGATGTAGTAGTCATAATTGGACTGGAGCTCTCTCCTTTAGATGGGTGAGAAGTAGTGATGGATTCACTAGTTAGGTCAACCATAAGAACTCTACAATTTCAAACCAAAAAACTTTGCACGAATCACAAGAATGGAAAGAGGAATGAAATGGGCTGGAACAAGCAAAATCACATATGGACCACTATAGGAGAATAGCAATCAGATTAATGGCCATCTATGGACCAAAAAAATAAATCAAATACGGAAAAACGAACCTCCAATCAAAACAAGTGCTGAACTAAACCCGGGGCAACCGAAGATGGCAACCCTCAAACACTCATCCACAGGAGCCGAAATACACAAAGAAAGTCTAGGACAACCCTCACGAGGGTCGACTAGGCCAGAGGGGCCTTCGGCTGAAGCTAAAACAGCTCTGTGGGACCTTAGTTGGTTCTAACAAAGACTTAGGGACCAGCGGTGGATGATGCGTGATGATAGGTGATGGCTGGTTGGTGGTAGAGGCTGTGTGTGTGACGGGTTTTAGGGTTTTGGCTCTAATACCATGTAATTTAAGAGAATATATAAAGCTTGGGTGATGATTATGATGTTATCATCTTTTATATTAATCAATCAACTATTACAAAAGGAAGCCCTCAAGCACTGATTAAGGAATCACCTTTTATATTGATTGACTGATTAAGGATCACAATCAATCAATCAATTAGAATCTAATCTAAATAAGGAAATAAGGAAATATTCTAACAAGTTCTTCGTTTAAATTAAAGACTCATTGATAGGTGTATAAATAGATAGTTCTTCGTATAAGTTCTTCGTTCTTTGTAAGCCCATTGCTCTTAATTGGTATCAGTGTTATTGAATGGCTATATTTAGTTTATTGAGTTTGTTCATTTTAGAAAGTTCATTGTGGATTGAAATTGGAATTAATTGCTTTATTTTATAGTAATAACTAAGAGAAAGCAATGTTCAGGATATTAAAGTTAAATTAAGGCAGAGGCAGTTTCTTATTTTATGCATATTGATATTTTTATGATGTATTCTAAGGAGGTATAGAGGAAATTAGGTTGTTAGACCTATCCTAACAATTCTAGGTTTTGCTATGGAGTTTACCTCATGTCAAATTTTTATGTAGTCATATTCTAAGGAGGTGACATAGAGGAAATTAAACTGTAAGACATATCCTTACAGTTTTAGGTCTTGCCAAGGAGTATTACCTCATATCATATGTCACCTTTTTTAGCTCTTTGTACATCCGCAACATTTCAAATAGAATGTATAGTTGTTGGATTTATTTATTTTTGGTTTTTATATGTAGAAATTAACTTATTTCCATCAATGACCATATGTTATAGTAGGGGTGACACATTTGTGGTATTGGATTAACAGTGACAAGAAAAGCTTAATAGTTTAAGGTTAATGCTTTATTTTAAGGTGGGTTTCTTGAACTTGCGAGTGCTTCCTTTATGTTTTCTGCAAGAGAGATGTTTTCCTTTGCTATATGTGAATTTAGGAACTAGACATGGAAAAAAAAAAAAAGATAACATGTGTTATACCTAGATTTGCCCTTAGCTTAGCACTGAAAGAGGATTACTCTTTTTGTTAGTAATCAGTGTTTGTGACACTTATTAGCAATTGTTTGTTACACTTTATTGCTTTAATATATTTGTTAATCAAAGATAGATGATTACTTTTATGTGTGTGTGTGTGTAATCGGTGTATATGTGGCCTGTGTATAAACCTTGATTTTGTGAAGCACTGTTTTTTGAAGACAATTTATGGTTGGATGTAATAGTTAAATTTTGGACACCTCTCCAAAGGCCATGTTCTAGTGTTCAACTAAGAAGCAAGAACACTTTTAAGAAGGTGGCATATCCGTGTCGTGTTCATGTCGGACATCTTTACTTGTTAGACACTTCTAGACATGTGCCTGACATTTATTAAAATGTGTCTTATTTTAATTTAATTTAATTTAATTTATTTATTTTATTATAGATCTGGACACTCTTTGGAGACTTGTGTCCTTTGCTTAAACACACGTGTCCACCGATTAGACACATGAAACTAATTATAAGTTTGAACTAAATAACTTAGGATACAGTAATGAAAGAAAAAATAATGTAAAATTTATAAATGAAGTGTTATATTATATATATATTTAATTATTTTTGAATGATATATTCATGTATATGACATATAATAAATATATAAAATTATATATTTTGTGCCCGTCTCCCACGTGTCATATCCTGCATTTTTTAAAAATTGGTGTGTCGGCATGTCTGTGTCATGTCATGTTGTGTCGTGTGCCGATGCTTCTTAGGTGTCCAACGGATGTCAGACACGTACAAGTTCACATGTTGGACATGCTGGGCACACACTGTACCTTTTTTTATTTATAGTTTTTAATTTTTTTTTCTTCACTTGAGGACAAGTTTGGGAAGTTACAATAATAGTCAAAAAGTCACTGAAAAAGCTTAAAAGTCAAAGAACTATACAACAAAGTCGAAGATCCCCTTTCATCTCTACTTTTTGCACATTTTTTCATAAGAAACTAATAAATCATCCCAAACATACTAATTTTTTTCACCTCATAATTTAGCCAAAAAGTTACTAAAATAAATAGCATGTCGGGTTGATGAATTTGTTGAGAATAAGTATTTGACATAGAATAGAATAAATATATAATATTAACATATATGACATATAATAAATATATAAAATTACATGTGATGTACCTGTTCCTAGCAAGTCGTGTCCTGCTTTTTTTTATAAAAAAAATTTATGTCAAGCTGCCTGTGTCATATATGTGCTGTGCCACATGTTCGTGCTTCTTGTGGTTATGATGTTGGTTTGGGTTATGTTGTGGTTTCAATTTTTCAGATTGGTTTATGTAATGCATTTGTTTTTTCGTGGGAAGTACTAGACTGCATGATGATTATCCACACTACGAGGGCATTATACATTGAAATATGCTTTTTTCTTGAGCCACTAATTTATTTATCAAGAAAAAATTTCTCTTTCTTTACAACTTCAGGTCAGCAACTTCTCTCTTCTCTATTGTCCAGGCAGTCCAGGCAAGTGATCCATCTCTGTCACACTGTTTGCATTGCTTTCCAAGTATGGAATAAAAAATGGTATTTTTGAGTAATAAATATAAATTGCTTTATTTTGTTGGTCAAATTAATGATTTAACAGCAGAATGATGCTCAAACCAAACATATCAGGATGGTCTAAACAAAAGTCGGTTGTATTTTAGCATTTGCAAAAATTGAGATTTGCTGCTAGGGTAGGAAGTACTGTTCAATGAAACAATGACCGATTTTTTCTAGTGGGTTTTTATGTGCCAAGGCTCTCTTAACTGAATATTATACTATATGATGCTGTTGAATTACTACTGTATATGGGTTCTAAATTCGAGTTGAGTGGGAGAGAATAGTAGATGTAGGCATTGAATTACATTTTTATTTTGAACCTATCAATTACCAACAGAGAGTTATGCAGTGGGAAAATTCAAAACTAGAATATTAACCTAGTAGGAAGCTTGAGCATTTTGGAAGTCTTGGGTAGTGGATACACAGATCTGTTAACTCTATATTTGTTAACACATGTCACTCTACTGACAAATTCTGGAAGAGCATGATGACAAAATACATAATATGTTGTGCGGTTTGAGATAAGACTCTAAAGCAAAGCCTCATTTCTGTACGAATAAGCGCATAAAAGGCTCTTTTTCTTAGATTCTTTGAACACAACCTAAACCATGAAAAAAATGACCTTTTGAAGCCTTTATTAGAGCTCCATGAAGTCATCTCATGGCAATGCACTTCACTGTGGTCTCTCTTATTCTCTCTCATGTTACATAATGTACCCAAATGTCACTAGGTGTGAGCATTGCTCTAGCCTGTAGTGGCTGCACTCTAGTGGTGCACTAGTAATAGGATTACATTGAAGTGTTTTGTTTGTTGGTGGAACTTAATTGAAGTGTTTTGACTTGAATACAGAAAAAAGTACAGAAAAAAGAGACCCAATGTGGTAGTCATTATGGTAGAATGCATATATTGGTATTTGACTAGTAGAATCCAGTAAGGGGGAGCAACAAATGGCACAATTGCATGGGTACCAATGTAAGTACTCCACTTGTTATGTTGTCATATAAAGTTTCATGCACTGACTGTTCGACCCAGTTCGTATTCCACACACACACACACATACTAGCAGCCAGGCTGCAACAAAGAAGGTAATATTTATGATAGGAATGATATTTTTGTTGTTTTAAACTTAGAAGTGTAATAAGTTTAGTAGAAACACACAAACACATAATATAGATGCAGCAAAATTTTTAATGTCATTCATATTTGTAGCTGTGAAATGAAATAGGCTAAGAAAGTGGAATTTATCATTTTTTCTAATGGATTGAGTGTTTTATTGCTATTTATTTATAGTTTTTAATTTTTGTATTCTAGTTTGTAAATTGTTTAATTCGTGTTTATTTTTTTTTAAAATTGTTTTTTATGGAGGCTTTTTTTGTGTTTTAATTTTTAAATTGTTTCCAATTGTGAATTCCTAAGAGGCATGGACACTTCTGAAAGGATGGTGTGTCCATGTCGTGTTTGTGTCGGACACTTCCCGACACAAGCCCAACACTTGTCAAAATATGTCCTATTTTTTTTTTTTTTTTTTCCTAATGGATTGAGTGTTTTATTGTTATTTATTTGTTTGTAGTTTTTAATTTTTGTATTCTAGTATGTAAATTGTTTAATTCATGTTTATTTTTATTTTTAAAAAAATTGTTTTTATGGAGGCTTTTCTGTGTTTTAATTTTTAAATTGTTTCCAATTGTGAATTCCTAAGAGGCATGGGCACTTCTTAAAGGATGGTGTGTCCATGTCGTGTTTGTGTCGGACACTTTCCGACACACGTCCAACACTTGTCAAAATATGTCCTATTTTTGAAAGGTTTTTTAGACCCGGACACTCTTTGGACACTTGTACAACACACATGTCTATCACTTAAACATGTGTTCATCGATTAGGCACACACGAAACTAATTATAAGTTTCAACAAAATAAATTAGGATACAATAATGAAAGAAAAACAGTGTAAATTTATAGAAATTAGTGTAATATTGCATTTTCTAAAATTGTCTTTCAATGATATATTCATGCATATATATATATATATTTATTATAGCCAGGATTGATTTCCGGGGAGGATATGCCAATTATGGATAAAGAGTAATCAATTTTTTACATATATGTCTGAATTACTCTTTAGAGTACCTTAAAATGTATATTTCTCTTCCATTCCGTAGGTTATTAAGGTGCTATTCATAAGAGAACCAGTTAAGGTGGAATTATTCTAAAGAGCAACAGAAACTGCGGTGTACTTTTTTGTTTGCTTAACACACATGCTATACTTGAAAGCGACGTGGCTCCATACTCCATAGCTACCTGGATTAAGAAAATGGCGTATAATAAATATATAAAATTATATATTTTGTGCGTGTCCCCCACCACATGTTGTTTCCTACATTTTTCGAAAATTGCCGTGTTGGCGTGTCTTTGTTTGTGTTGTATTTATATCGTGTCACGAGTCTGTATCCATGCTTCTCAAGTTAATTCAATCATTTTTTCCCCCTCTAATTTTTAAATTGTATAATTCAATTGTTTTTTTCATTGTTTTTACAGGTGTCTTATGGGGGCATTTTTTTGTGTTCTAATTTTTAAATTGTAGGTTTTTGCTGTTTTTTTAATTATTTTTTGGTGTGTTTTTTGTTTTTATTCTAAACTAAGCAAATTCACTTTAGTTATTTTTAAGTTTTATTATTTATTATTTCGTTCATTTAACAACCAATGCTTGTCTCCTCTAGGCTAAGCAATTGGAATTTATCATTTTTTTCAATGTGTGGATGTTTTATGGTTTTCTTCTTCTAGTTTTTAATTTGGTTAATTGAGCTGTATTTTGTTGTTTTTATGGGTGTTATATGTCGGATATTTTTTCGTTTTCAAATTTTTAAATTGTTGTTTCCAATTGTTAATTCAATTGTTTTTAGATGTTAATTCAACTCTTCCCACCCTAATGTTTTGGGTGTTTTTAGATTTTAGATTTTTTTTTTTTAATTCTAATTTTAAGTTGTTTAATTCAGTGGTTTTTCAATGTTTTTATGGGTATTTTATGGGGCCCTTTTTTCCTTTTTCTAATTTGTAAGTTGTAGTTTTCAGCAATTTTCTAATTGTTCATTTGATTGTGCTTTTATTTTTATTCCAAGATGAGAAAATTCACTTTAGTTAACTTTAATTTTTATTATTTCATTCATCTAACAACAAATGCATTATGTCACCTTTTTAGTATGCTAAGAAAGTGGAATTTATCATTTTTTAATGTTTTGAGTATTTTATTTTATTTTTAATTTTTAACTTTTTTGCATTCTATTTTTAAATTGTACCACAAGAAAAAACACATTTGGCGACTAAAATCAATTTTTAGTCGCCAAAAGTCGGTTTTTAAGTTTCCCCGACTAAATTTTTTAGTCGCCGATTTGGTAGCTGGAAAACGGTCGGGAAAGGTATTGGCGACTAAAAAACTTTTAGTCGCCAAAAAGCAAGTCTTTGCCGACCAAAACTCTGGTCGCCAATAGTCAATTATATTTTTTAAATTATACATTTGGCGACTACATTTTTAGTCTCCAATAGTCAATTATATTTTTTTAAATTATATATTTACCGACTAATGTTTTCGTCGCCAATACTCAAGGAATCGGCGACCAAACAGATTTAGTCGCCAAAAGCTCATTCCGAAAAAAAAAAAATTACACCCTGCTCTTGTGGGGATTCGAACCATCAACCTCCCACACTATAAACCTTATACAAAATACTCTTTCCACTACGCCTCCATAACATCATATGATTATATATGCAATATATATTATTTATGTAGTACTTAGACCCGTATTAATGTCAAAGTATATATATAAATATAATTATTTTTTATTGAACATAATTTATATAAAAATAAATTATTTAGTAGAAAAAAAAGGACACCACTTTTGGTGACTAAACATAATTTAGTCGCCAATTCTATACTTTTGGCTACTAATTATTTTTTAGTCGTTAAAAAAAAATTTCCAGTGCTAAAATTACCACTTTTGGCGACTAAACTTTTTTTTAGTCGCCAAAAAGCCTCACTTTCGGCTACTAAACATGTTTTTAGTCACCGAATGCTTCACTTTTGGTTACTAATTTTTGTTTAGTCGCCAAAGGGCCTTACTTTTGGCTACTAAAATTTTTTCAGTCGGTAAAAGCCTCACTTTTGGCGACCAAACAGATTTTTAGTCGCCGAATGCCTCACTTTTGGCTACTAAATTTTTTTTAGTCGCCAAAAGGCCTTACTTTTGGCTACTAGAATTTTTTTAGTCGCTAAAAGCCATAGATTTTTAGTCGCCAAAACGTATACTTTTGGCTACTAAAATTTTTTAGTCACAAAAAATCTTTACTTTTGGCTCCTAATACATTTTTAGTCGCCAAATGCTATACTTTCAGCACTGGTACCTTATTGTTTTTATTGGGGACCTTTTATTGTATTCTAATTTTTAAATTGTTGGTACAATTGTTAATTCAACTGTTTTCGGCTGTTAATTCAGCTTTTCTCTCACCCTAAACTTTTGGGTGTTTTATGTTTTATTTTATTTTATTTTATTTTTAAATTCAAAATTTTAAATTGTTTGATTCATTTCATATTTTACTGTTTTTATAGATGTTTTATTTATGGGTTTTTTTTTTTTTTTTTTGTGTTCTAATTTTTAAATTGTTGTTTCCAACAGTTAATTCAACTTCCCCCCCCTAATGTTTTGGGTTTTTTTTGGATTTATTTATTTATAATTTTTAAATTGATTAATTCAGCTGGTATTTTGTTGTTTTTATGGTTTGTTTTCAACTGTTAAGTCAATTATTTTTTCAGCTTTAATTCAACCCTTTTTTTCTGGCCCCGCAAAAGTTTTGGGTGCTTTATGATATTTTTTGGTATTCTAATTTTTAAATTGTTTTTATGGGCATTTTTTTGCTGTGTTCTAATTTTTAAATTGTAGTTTTCAGCTGTTTTTAATCATTCACTTTAGTTATTTTGAATTTTTATTTTTTCGTTTGTTTAACTATGCATTCTTTCTCCTCTTTAATAGGCTAAGCAGTTGTAATTTATCATTTTTTCTAATGTTTGAAGTGTTTTATTTTTATTTTTATTTTTATTTTTTTGTATTCTAATTTTTAAATTGTTTTTTTCCAATTCTTAATCAACTTTTTAGGGAAAGAGGAGGGAGAGAATTTGTGTATTCTAACATGTGAACTATTATTTTACCGTTATTTTCTTTTAGTAATTGATGATAGAAAAAGGTAGATGTGTGGAAATAGTGTAGTTGCTGTTGCCTATTTTAGGAATAAAGATTAGGTGACAAAAGATGGACATAAGTTTTCATGCTAACTGAGGTGTGTACATTATATAATAGAATATAGATGTATGCGCAATTTTGTGAAGGATTTTTGCATTTAAATCAATATGTTGGCTGTGTTTTGATGATCCGAAAGACCATGAGAACTTCACTTTGTTGTTCATTGAACCATTTCTAGTTTCATTTTGGATAAAGTGTATATGTTTGTTGATGAGGGTCTTGAATTCGTAATCAGTATTTGCTTGACACTAACATAATTGAACAGAATTGGCATTACAAAATCTAGTGATCAACGACTATATATGCTAGTTGGTGTTTTATTTTGGATTTTATGATGATTTATTATTGTGAACCCTATACTTCGACAACATTGATGGCTTCACCATGCTTATTTTGACCCTCATGTGTCAGTTGTTTTAGTGACGATAACATGATATTATTATGACTCTGAAGATAAAAGAAGATAATTTTGGAACAAATCATGTAATGCGTGATCAGTATGATGAATCGAGTCGATTGTTATCCACCCTAATCTTTTAGCTCTTTATCGGTGTATTATTTGCCTGTGTAACCAAAAAGGAAATTTAAAGTTACTGCACCAAAGTCAAATGAAAGCGATGTCATGTCGACAATTATCATCTGCTGCTTGCCATGGCATCCCATAAGGTGCCTGCCTTTTGATCCAACTTTACTTATTGTGCAAAGATTTTTAATCTTAAGAGTTTCTTGAAAGATGTTATTTTCACAATAGTTATAAAATCCATCATTATAGTTTTTTGAGTTCTATCTTGTGAAAATATGAAAATAGCCAATCAATGGGGCTAGCCCGTTGGCTCAAACTTTAACTTAGGGGTTGTTTGGGATGTTCTAAATAAGTGTATTTTTTTTACTTTTTATGAAATATGGGTTGAGTTTGAAGTGATGTGGTAGAGAGGTGATGTGACTTAAATAAGATGATGTGACTTAAATAGGATAGTGACTTTTTAACTTTTTGACTTTTATTAAAGATGCCAAACCTGGCCTTAGTATCTTCTTAGGTAGACAATATATGCACCTCACTTGGAGGACAGGTTTTGACTATTCTCAGTTAGAAAGTGTGGATTCTTTTTTGGGAGGTCTTTCTTGTGTGAGTATTGTTATGTTGTATATTTGTTGGAATGTCTTGATAGACTTTCTTATTATGCTGCATGGTTGTTGTAATGTCTTGTTAGACTTTCTTAGTAAGATGGTTATGATATTTGTATATTACTTCTTACCAAATTTATTTATTTTATTTATTTATTATTATTATTTTTTTAAATGACCTTAAGAAAATAGCCCTTTTAAGAATGATGGGGTGTACATTAGGTTAAATTTGCAAATCATTAGATTTGCTTGCAAACAAGATATATATTTGTCCCACAGCATGTAGCTGCTTAGAGTAGGCAGGGAAGAAACAATAGCCTAGGGCAAAAAAAAATTAAATGGGAAGGTGGCACCCATGTTTTTTAGGTATTATTTTGGATATGATGTTTTATTTTCTATTATTGGATAAGTTCTGTTATGATGAAGTCAAATAGAGTAATAATAGGTGGATGCTATCTTGTCATTGACATTTTATTTGACTTCGGAAGTGGAATGATAAATAGTTTTGGAATTGGATGGTTTTGAAAGCTGCTTACTCCGCTAAATTTGTAACATCAAGATTGGATTTGGATTTTTTTTTTGTTTGCCAAATTTTCAAATTTTTTTGAAAGTTTAGTTGACTCTTATGCTTGCTTGATATTTGATTTTTGATTTTTTAGGAAATTTCAATTTATGATTGAATTATTTGTCCTAATTTGGACCTACTTTATTGGAATACAAATTCTTCTATATGCATATTAAATGGGGCAATAAATTTTAACCTTGTCATAAGCTATACGGGTGTGTTTGTTTGGACGAACTAAATAAGGGGGATTGAAATCTACCGGACTGTTAGTTCTGAGATACATTATTCCCGGATTATTTGGTTGGACTGGATTTGTATCTTGTGTTTGTTTAGTCATGGGGATTAGATGTCAAGAAAGGACTATTTGGTTGGGTATGATATGAATCCTAAGTTTGTTTAGGATATTATGGAGAATGATAAATACTCAAATGACTATTTTACCCTTTTTAATTATTTACTAAGTAATAGCAATATTAAACATATCTTTAATATTTTAATTATTTTTAGTTAGATTAAACAAAAATTTATTTTATTTTGTTTTTTACACAATTAAATAAATTTATTTTTTAAAAATTAAATAAATAAAATATCAATAAAAATATATGTTATTTTTAATTAAAATTTTAAATAAATTTATTTTAAAAAATAATAATAATTAAATAATGAAATTAAATAAAACATCTATTAAAATTTAAATAATGAAATTAAATAAAATATAACCAAAATTTTAAAATAAAACATCAATAAAATATCTATAAAAAATTATTTAAAAAAATTAAATAAATAAAGCTTCAATAAAAATTAAATAAAATTATCTTATTTTTAAATTGGCACATTTAAATTTTATTGAATTTTACTAAATATAATACATAATTAAATAGTAGAGGGTCAAAATGGTCATTTCACCCTCTTATCTCATATCTCCCCTTATTTCCCCCATTTGTGTCTCACCCCCCATGTGACACAATTGTCCTACATATTTGGGACTAACAGTCCGGAGAAACTATTAGTTCGGAACAAAATTGAACAACCAAACAACGGACTATTAATCTAGAGGGGCTATTAGTTCAATCCCATAGCCTTATCCCTCAAAACAAACACCACTTTCAAGTACAAACCATGTTGTATATATACTTTATATGATCTGAAGAATTAATTGGCCTATATAATAACTAAAGTCAACAAACTAATGTTCTGTTTTCTTCCCACCAACCAAACAGGGGAACTAACTAAATGGTTACTCTTTGCTGCTAAACACCAAATCTTTTTTTGATCTAGAATGCAATAATAAATATGAAAAACAAACCTAGTGTTCTTCGTAAACCGTGTGGTTGACTTTTGCAAAATGCAAATAAAGGTGGGACTATACTTGGGGTTGAAGTTGGGTGCTAACCTTGTCCTTGCCCTAAAAAAGTATGCTAAGTTCAACTATTCTATGTAAGATATACATTATGAATCACTTGAATAATATATGTTTATATAATATAGATATTTCATTAGGAGATTACCGTTTGGAGCAACAATACTCTTGGGTTAATTGGGCCTACTTTAGGGTCACTATGGTGATTCAAACCTTTCATTTGTAGGACTGATTAAAAGATCATTCATATAAAGAATTAAGTTGATTGAATATGTATAATATATGATTTATAAAATTTGGCGGTAAATATGATTTGGCTGCTGATATTTGACCATTTTATTTTATTTTTTGTATAAATATTTCTCTATAAACTCTTCAAAATGAATAGTTTAGGTTAGCCAAAGTTGACTCCAAGATGAATCCAGATCCCCTGCCATGGTTCTTGCGATGCTCGCCAAAACCATGTCGTTTTGACATCGTTTTGTTTAGTTGGTTTTATTTTTTTCTTAAAATTTTTCGTTTCCCCCCTTTTTTTCTATTCTCTATCATTTGTTTTGTTCCCAACCTAACAGAAATAAAGAGACGATTTGAGAGACTAAGGTGAAGACGGAGGGACGCAACGATGAACGAGAAATGCAGAGGATGGTGAGCGACGGTGAGTCCAGTGATGACGTGACGGTGGCAAGGCGAGATTGCGGCGATGACAAGGTCCTTTTCATAATCATTCTCATTTGTTGCAGTTTTATATATATATATGATTTCTTGGGTTAGAGTGGTGGGATTGGAGTGATAGTGAGGTTGGGCCTCTCAAAGCATGTTTGGTTGAGGAAATTTGTGAGTGGATTATTTGTCGAGTTGGATTGGCAATCCCATTGCACAGCTGGATTAACAAAGCTAGAGAGGGTATGGGATTGAAAAAATAGTGAGGGGATTAAGTGTATTCGGTCGTATGGAACAGTGTTATTTATTTATTTATTTTTTACCAAAGTGCAACCTTCAGATATAAACAGATATGGGTAGCAAAGATTATACTAGAAGCAAGCAATCAGATAGATGGAGTCACATTGCCTCCCCTCGCCTCGCTGTCAGAGTCACGTCGGTCGCCTTTCTCTACGTTTCGCCTTCGTCTCCTTGTCGCCTTCTCTGTTTGTCTCTCTCAAAGATGGGTCAAGGTTTTGGAACAAATGAGATAGAAAGGAAAGAGGCTGCAAAAAAAATAAAAAATAAAATAATAATAATTAAAAAAAAATAACAAAATGATGTCGTTTTGTCCCATCGTAGGAACCATGGCAAGAAGCCATGGCAGAGGATCTGGACTCCTCCAAGATGGCTGACTAAACCCAACGTCACTCTTGTAATTGGATCATCAATTGAAGATTTATTAGAGAGGAGCTGTATCATCAACACCCTTGAGATTTGTTTAAAATACGAATTGTTCTTTGTAATTTGGAAAATTACAAATATCCTTTTGTTAGAATTTTTTTATTTAAAATTGTTAATTGAAAAAATGAAATTTCTAACTTCTCTTCTATATAAAAATAAAATTACCTAAATTATTAATTCAAATAAAATTTTGATATCATTAAAAACTATTAATTAACTTGATAATTTATTAATAAAAAGGGACTTATGAAATTAGAAATTTCAAGGGGCGGGCTATAATTTTCATAAACACAGGGACAACTCATATTTTAAGTAAACCTCATGGGTGTATTTGTAATTTACACTTTTTTTTTTTAATTTGCAAAAGTTAGGAGAAATTTTGTTTTCACACATCTTTTAATGAAAGAAATATTTATTATAATTTGATCATAAAACAAAATGACCATAACGGACATCAATATACACACTAAATATTGAAAATAAGCTTTCCATATACACATGTTTTGGAAACAATAATTCTCGGTGGGGTGATTCTACTTACACCACTCTTTTACCTCCTTACACCCTCCATCTCATTACACCACTTAAAAAAAAAATTGAATTCTCATTGCACCTAATATATTACCAAAACAAACCCTATGATAAAAAACTCTTCAAAAGCCATCTTTTTACACCCATACTTTTGTGCTGGACCTGTTCGGTAATACAATGCTAAACAATTTGAATTGCTCTAGCTACATGTTACCGGATAAAATTTTGTTTCCCAGCATTGTGTTACCGTTCAATTGGATAATTTCAGTTCGCTTCCCAACAAAGCCAATAGAGTCCACATTGAAGTGCCTGTTTAGTCACACAATGCGAAACAATTTATAAAACTTCGGTGCTATAACGCCAAAATAAATTGTTTTGTTCAGCCTTTTGTTGTTATACATTTACAGAGCCACTTCCTCCCAAATAATGTGGTAATTATTTGTGCTGGGCCTGTTCGATAATAAAATGCTAGTGAATTTAAATTACTCCAGTGTCGTGTTACCAGACAAACTATTTTTTCCCAGCATTATGTTGCCATACAATTGGATAATTTCAATTTGCTTCATAACAAAGTCAGTGGAGCCCACTATGAAGTGTCTGTTCTGTCACACAATAGTAGACAAATTACATTTGTTCGGTGTTATGTTGCTGGAAAAAATAAATTTGTCTAGCGTTCTGTTGCTATACATTTACAGAGCCACTTTGTTCCAAATGATAATTTGGGCTTGTTCGGTAATACAATGTCAACGAATTTGAATTAATCCAGTTCGATAAAAAACATCCATAAATCAGACACGCATCTATAAAATCAAACACAAAAAGTTTCCATAAAATATTTCATAACAAAATCAAGTGTACGAATATCTATAAAAGCATCCATAAAATCTGTCATTGTTTGCATCCATCAATCAAACATGTTATCACAATTCTTCTATATCGATTGTTTTGGTAGTTATTATGCTAGGGCTAATAAGAGTACAGAATTGCTGAATATGGATAGTATATGCTTTCTCTCATCCACTAGCACACGGGTGATGAAAACGAATCCAATTATTTGCTATCGGAGGTACTGGATGACCAGGTTGTAGATAAACCTATAACAAAGAAATCAATAAATATAATTATAAAATAAGACATGATAATGATATAAGTAGGCTCGGTAGTTGCCTGCACGAAATGATTTCCATTTACAAATCCTATGTAGACATCTCTTCGATCAAGTGTTGCAATCGGTACTGATCTAAGTGGTAAAAAAGTCAAGCATTGTTGCATGGATAAATGGTAAAGAACGACTTGGTAGTATGATGCTATCAAATGGCCCATGTCGGGCATAGTCATCCAATGATTAAATCCAGGGCTAGGTTTGAAGTAGGATAAGATAGAGTTAAGTTCATCAACCCTTTCTTGTGAACCAAATAGTTGCACGTAGTGCACTACATTCGAATGCATTTCAGTCAACAAGTTGCGCCTAACTTGTTGCCAATCATCTTCACCTAAACCAATCAATCCAGCTATTGCCCTAAAACCACAATTGCTATCTGCTTGTACATTTTTTATGTGACGGATATATGGTCTTAACTTCTCCGGAAATTGTTTGAAGTAAGAGATACGATTTGTTGACTGCGTCATACAAACCTACATCACAAATATATAGCAATGGATATATGAAATTAATAAAATGAGGTTGAAAAACTATTAAAATACATTTTGTACATAGTTACAAGTTTTATGTAATTACATACATTATCTTTTTTTGCCTTCTTTCGTTGCACTTGCTTATGAACTGGTCTGTAATGAACCTCGTCTGTAATGAATTCATGACTGAAGTCCACTAATAATGTAGTACTTGTGTTGTTGCAATAAGTATAAGTATAATCATTCCAAGCAAAAAAAAAAATATATATATATTATACTGAAAATACATGGAAATAAGTAGCTGAACAAATTAAAAAATTTGGCTTTATATTACCGAAAATGTATATTTTATTCGGCAATTTGATACCAGACTTATATTTTTTGTTCGGCACTGTGATGCCAAATTATGTTATTTTGTTCGATTTCGAAACATCGAACAAAAGTCGCAGAACAACCCAAAAAATCGAAACAAAAACTTACCAAACTAATAAAAAAACTCACCATTTCACTTTTTTGATAATTTTTCACCACTGTTTCTTTATCCATTGCTTTTTTTGACGATCAAAACGCTATAATTATCACTTTTTCAAAAGAAATGTGTAAGAGAAAAGAAAAGTTGAGAAAGGAAGAAGAGAAGTAGGGATTGAAGATCAAGGGGTGTAAGGAGATAATCAAATATATTTAATTTTAGTGTTTTGTCCTTTTCAGTAATTTCACACATGGATAGAATTGGAAGAAAAAAAACAATCTCATATAAAGGGTGTAAGGAGATAAAAGAGTGGTGTAAGTAGAATAACCCTTCTCGGTGCACATCTTTTGGAAAAACAAAAATTTAAAATTATATTGCTCATCCATTGTTTCTCACTTCTTCCGTTACTATGCCTTATTCTCCCATTACAACTAATGCAGCGATGAAAATGTGAGTTTTGTGTAAAAAATTAATTTTTTTTCCTTCTGTTTGCAATTCTTATTCGGCAAACCAATGCTGAAAATTTTCATTATGTTCGAAAATCAACAACCGAGATAATTTCATGATTTCAGAAATTAACTTTCAAAAAATATAAATTAATTTGGTTTTGAACTGATGAAATTTATTCAGAAGTACAGAATCAAACGAATATAAAAAATTCAAAAGTATAAAACCGAATAAACCTATTTGATTCAATGGATTATTTTCGTCTCATCACCCACCAACCAACATTGAACTAAAACTCAAAAATTATCTTAAAAAATTCAAAATCCAATTTATTTAGTTAAATTTAGTCGAAACCAAACACACGCTAGTGGGATGGTGGAAACCGAACATACGAAATTCATTTTAGGGATTTGAAGGTGTAGTGTGTGGAAAAATCTATTTGGGTGGTGTGTACATATTATCAGTTAGGATTATAGTTAGAACATTTGGTGTGTGGAATGAGAATAATAACATATAATCAAATTCATAAATATATGAATTGAGATATGATGTGTACAAATATCAAAAGGTGTGTGAAAATAGAAATTTTCAAAAGTTAGTGATTAGTTGTTAGATATCTAAGAGGAGTCAAATACATCTCCATGCTCCTATTGTGGGCCTCAATCTGAACCTGCATTGATGATCTGAATCATGGATGACTTTTATTATGGGGGCTTACGAGATAGATGATTTAAATCATTGGTGTGGTTTCTGAATTGGAGCTCACAAGAAGGGTATGGAGAGAATAAGGTATGTAGGGAAGCTTATCTCCTTACAAGCGATAAGTCTTGCTTCCATTTCACTTTTAACAGTGAAACCCAAAATTTATTTTAGGCCGTGTCTATTTTGGGAGATGAAGGAGGAGATTGGATTCATAGTGAGTAGGGACCACCAAAAAATATGTTTGTTTGCAAAGTGGAGCATGGGATTGGTAGTCCATTTGGACTAGCATTAGTCTTGGAGGAGGGATTAACAAAGGCCTCACAGGGTTGTGTTTCAAAACTAGTGAGATGATTAACTTGGAAAAAGACTATTTTACTCATGCTGTGTTTGTGTGTGATGTTGTTTTTTGGTATTACTTTATTTTTCAATATATATAAATATTAAAAAAATATAGTAAAAAAAATATCTATAAACTATAATTTTTAATATTAAAATATATAAAAACACCAAAGAGTATTTATGTGTTTCATATAGTTAATCTCCTCACTAAAATATATCACAAACAACGACAATTTTTCTTAATCCCCTCACTAATAATTTATTCACTAACAATATCCGCACTAACAATCCCACCTGACCTAACACTGTAAATAAATGAGGACCCTTAGGTTCCGTTTGTTTAGAAAGAAATGGATGACAGAAAGTGAAAATGGTAGAACGTGAAGTAAAAGAAAAGAAAAAGAAATGAAAATTTGTATTTGAATAAATGGAAAATTTTGCAAGAAAATGATAGGAAAAAAATGTAATTACCGCATAACTGGGGGAAACAAAATAAACATTATCAAATTTTGTGGGAAAAAATAAATTTCCCTATGTATTTTGCAAGAAATTGTAAGCCTAACTAACAAGCTAATTTGAATTGTGTAAGAAACTTTAAGTAGCATTTGGTTTAGCTTTAGAATCATGATTTGAAAATGCAGTTGTATTTTGAGTTTGTGAGTTTTGGAATTATGATTCGAAAAGAGAAAATTTGTTTGGTTATGAGTTTTGAAAATAGTTTGGAATTGAGTGTTGAATTTTTTAAATGGGTTTTAAAATAAGAAAAGTTGTTTGATTATGAGTTTTAAAAAGGATTTTCAAAACTTAATTCAAAAAGTTATAACTCATAACCAAATACACAACTCAAAACTCTATTAAAAATTCTATTCAAAACTCATAATCAATTTTTTTTTTAAATTCAATTCTAAAAAATATTAAAAAAATTTATTTAATTTTTTTTTCACATAATAGCTGCAAAAAAAAAATAAAAAATAAAAAAACCATTGTTCCGATCGATCTGTCGGACGTCCGGGAGGATGTCCAAGAGGATGACCGGATACACCCAAAAATTCAAAAACTGTCCGAACAGACCACTGAATAGACCAAAATTCGAAATTCGAAATTCAAAATTTAAGCACTCTGTTTATCACCCATATTCTGAAAAAGTTTTCGAATGTGGGTGTAAAATTAATTTTTGAGAATTATATCTGAACACAGCACTCAAATATGTGTGTAAAATTATAATTACAACTCTACACCAAACGCTAGTTTTTGTTATTTTTTAAAGATTATCTATGGAAACAAACATATAAATTTTTTATTTTATTTTTATTTTTTTTTAAACTTTTCAATAGTCTCTATCTAACCAATCTAAGCCCCAGTATAGACTTAATGGAGACAGATACTATAACCAATCCTTGGTTATGTAAATTTTTAATGTTGACATGTGTGGTGGATAGGAGCTCAAGATAAAAGGTGTATGATTGGGACCTAGGACTCTGAACAGGAATGATACATTTATTTAATTTTGAAGTTCTAATTAGGCCTCCTTCGACAAGTAATTTTTTTAGTCAAAAAATTAAAAAATCATTAAAAAAATTAAAAAACCAATAACTTATATCAAAAAGTCAAAGATTTCATTTTCTTTTTACTTTTTGTACATATTTTCATAAAAAGTTAAAAAGTAATCTGAAACATATTAGTTTTTTTTACATCATACTTTAGCTAAAAAGCTAAAAAGTTACTAAAAAAGTCTGTTCCCAAACGAGGTCTAAGTTTTAATGATATGAGTTTTTTTTTTAAAAAATAAAATAAAAATCAAGGTTGAAATATTACATCAATAAGTGGGGCTCATCCCTAGAACTTCTTTAGAGGTCATATTTTAGAATTCTCAAACATTTTTTGGACTCCAAAATAAGGCTCACATATTGTGGGTGTTTGGAAAGTTACTATTTTAGTAAGCTATTTTAGTTTTTGACTATTTTAGTAGGCTAAACTTTTTGTGTTTAGAAAGATAGTTAGATTTTTTTTAATAATTAGGTGTGAGATTTGTGAAGTAAAAAGTGAAATGATTATGGATTCACTACGCCAAAACAGGGCATTAACGGCGGTTTTTTTAACGGCGGTTTTCGTTACCGCCGTTAAAGATACTATTAACGGTGATAACAAAACTGCCGTTAATACCGCCGTTAATGTATCTTTAACGGCGGTTTCGTTACCGCCGTTTAAAAAACCGCCGCTAAAGTATCTTTAACGGCAGTAATAAAACCGTTGTTAAAAAAAATGCCACTAAAGTCCTCTTTTAACGGCGGTAACGAAATCGCTGTTAAAGCCCTCTCATTACCGCCGTTAATGACGGCGGTCTTTGCCGACGGAGCTCCGGCGGAACTCCGGCGTATGGTGACCATGCGCGGCCAGAGGTTGAACATGACCATCTACAATAAAGCAAAAGTAATGTTTAAATATTTATTTAGGGAATATATTTCATATAGAGTGGTTGTGGTGTAGTGGTTGGTGCGCATGGATTAAAGGTCAAGGGTTCGAGGCTTGGGGGGTGCAAGAAGAGAGAATTATTTTTTAAAAAATTTGAACCTATTTACGGCGGTAAAGAACCGCCGTTTTTGGTCCTATATTATTGCCGTTTTTGGTCGACTTTTAACAACGGTAATTTACCCTTTTACGACGGTTGTACCTTTTCCGACACGAGTATAAACGGCGGTCCTAAATTACCGCCGTTAAAGGCTTTAACGGCGGTTTTACATCCTTTAACGGCGGTAAAAAACAGTCGCTAAAGCCCAATTTTGGCGTAGTGATTTGATGTAATATTTTATCTTATTGACTATTTTAACTTATTTTATAAATTTTAATCCAAAAAGCCAAAAAAATAACATTTGTCAAGGGAGTTGTTCAGGCTATCCCATCTTACGCGATGACATGTTTTGAGCTCCTTCAAGCTTTTTGCTCCAAGCTCAATAACTTTATTCGTAATTTTTGGTGGAAGGGAGATCCAGAAAACAAGGGCATTTGTTGGGCCAAATGGATGCATATGACTAATCCTAAATCGGAGGGGGGTATGGGGCAGCGAGACTTTAAAGATTTTAATCTAGCCCTTCTAGCTAAACCGGGCTGACAATTATTGTCTAATCCGGACTCCTATTGGGCTCGAATGTACAAGGGCCTTTATTTCCTTCATTCTACTTTTTTACAAGCTACTAAGGGCTCAAATGCACCATGGACTAGCCTTTTAAAGGGTCGAGAGTTGATTCAGGTTGGTATTCGGTGGCAAGTTCACTTTGGACAATAGATTCGTATTTGGGAGGACCAGTGGATTCCTTCTATTACAGGATTCAAAATCCTTTCACGAAGCCTCCCAACTGCGATGTTACGATGGTGGCTGACTTAATTGATCTGGCTCACAAGTCTTGGCATTTGGACCCACTGTACACTGTCTTTCCACCGAGGAAGTTGAGGCCATCTCAGTCATACCCATTGCGGTAGAGGGGCGGGATGATTTTGTCATTTGGCACCCCAACAAATCAGGCCTCTATTCAGTTAAATCAGGATACTCTCTCGCCAGATCTCTAAGGAAACGAACATCAAACAGCCCTCATTCATCCTTTCTATCCCTTGTTGATAATATGTGGAGGATTATTTGGGGCTTAGAGACACCGCCCAAAATTCGGCACTTTTGGTGGAAGGTCTACCATAACCTCCTCGCAACTAAAGCTGGTCTTTTCAGGCACAAATGTAGAACTTCTACGATATGCCCAATTTGTCTTTCTGCTATTGAAACTGTGGAACATCTGTTATTTGATTGCTTATGGTCTAAACCAGTGTTGTTTGGAAGCTCGCTCAACCTTAGAATTGATCTTGGCTCGATTCCAAATGTGTCCCAGTGGACAAGTGATATCATTAGCCAAGCCTTCTCTACCTCTATTGCACAGACCTTTCTTAGTAAAATTGGAACTGTTGGTTGGTTTATTTGGAAAACTAGGAACGAGTTTGTCTTCAACAATATTCCAGTGGATCCTTTGGCTACACTCCATCGAATTGCTCAATCTTGGACTGAACAAGAAAACCTCCTTAGAGCAACATCCAATCGAGACCATTAGCTGACTTCACTATCCTCTACTTTTGTTTTAGGTTGGCTTCTAGCTCGCCATGGTCATTTTGTGATGCCTCTTTTTGCCAGTGGAACTCCGTGGCTGCCATTGCAGCAGTTATTCGAGATTCCAATGGATAACTAATTGATTGTAACGCCAGGACTGTTTCGGCCTCTTCAGCCTCCCAAGCTGAGGGTTTCGCTATCCGCATGGCTTGCCTTATGGTTCAGGCCCATAACTTGTCATCTGTGGAGATTGAAAGTGACAACCAATCGGTTATCAAACTATGTGTTTCGGAGCAGGTCCCTCATTGGGAGTTGAGTGCTATCATTCTAGATATCTGCTTCTTCGCCTCTGCCTATCAGCTTTCCTTTTCATGGACTAACAGGTCCAACAATCGTGTGGCAAATTGGGTGGCTAAAACCCAAGCTTCTCAGAGTCTACCTGTGACATGGGCTGTGCTTCTACCTGTTAGTCTTTTATCTTTATTATCTGTTGATGTATCCTCTTTTGATGGTTAATCTAATTGCCTTTTTGATTAAAAAAAAAAAAAAAACCCTATTATTGTTTTTGCTCTTCTTATTCTTTTTCGGGTAAAGTAAGTGAGCCTCTTAACCCGTTGACCCAATTTGAATGGCCCAGATTCATTCTTATCATTTGATTTATTTAGGAGTGTTTGACATGTTAACGTTTTGATTAAAATATTCAAAAAAATTTCTCAATAAAAAAATATTAGACATTCTAGGCTTTGTTTGGTTTGTATCTCTAGATACAATTGTTAAGGAAAATTTTCAAAATTTTGTTTAGTTCAAATTTTATTATTTTTTTTAAAAATCACTTTCTCTCTCCTACACATCAATCAATCACTCTCTCTCTCTCTCTCTCTCTCTCTCTCTTTTTCTCCCTCCTCTCTCATTCTCAATCACTTTTTCTCTCACACACATCTACTCAATTACAATAAAATAACAAATCATTCAAAACTCCCAAACTTCAAAACTATTTTCAAAATATACAACCAAACAAATCAAAACAATTTCTAAACTCTCTCCCCAATTTTTTTTATTTAAAATTTATCTCAAAACATAAACCAAACACCCCCCTTTAATCTTTCAAACCAACACTTTTGTTATTATTCAACGTATAATAATTTTTATATGCCTATTATGAATTTGCTAATCATATACATCAGGCTTAAAGATTTCTGGAAGGCACATAAGTCCGAACACTGTGGGGAATTATTTTGTGAATGACAACATGTGGCAAAGGTGATGCCGAAGTATTGGTCGAGGCGTTACGTGGCTTGGTCACGCTGCCAAGATGATCTCAGCTAGGCCGAGGTTATTTGTGAAGATGCTAGAATCCGAGATAAACGGATAAGGGACAAGAGTCCTAGAATAGGGGAGGACCTCAGTCTGGATAAGGATAAGGCTCAAGGAGAGTTTGTCCCTATCAAGCTGGGGGTCCAGGATGAGCATTGAGCTTGAGTCCATTGAAGTGAGGCTTCTAAAGGGACTAGATCACTGCTAGCTATAAAAGAAAGGCACTCTCGTGGGTCGAAGGTAAGCTTTTTATTGTGAGTTTAAGCACAATTTGCTATCTTTGAGAGATATTGATTACTGACTAGATCGTCGGAGTGCCCTCGGGTGGACGAACCACCGCCGAATTCTCATTTTCTTGTGCAGGTTGTTGGGCTTAATCTATTTTGCCGGTGCTCTCTAGCTAAGTTTTCCTATTTGGTTGTGTGGTCAAAAATTAACACCTATAATTTGGCGTCGTCTGTGGGAACTTAAGGAGAATAGATGGCCAATGACGGACATGAATTGGGGATGACATTAACAGTGAGAGTTGTGAATATACAGACCCTAATGTTGGGAAAGAAAATAGTAATGAAGGAGCACAGTATCCGAATCTTGGGGAGAAGGACGTTGGCAAAGAGGGGAATGCCCCTAAGAAAGCTGGCCGAGATGAGTACTACAACAAAAGTGACCTCCAAATATGGAAGGATAGATACCTGAGAAGGGACAGCGAGATGAAAGGGATGGCGAACAAGTTGGCAGACCTACAGTCGGTTGTCAACTTCATGATGCAGAACAACGTGATGCAACCACCATTTCCGTTGCAGGACACGCCGGTACCTGCGGCAAAGACTGACACCCAGAAATGGGGGAAAAAAACAATCCTAGTAGTCCCGCAGCATGGCAAGGAAAATGAGCGCTCACATCGGCCTTCACGAGATGTCAGGCGAGCAGAGTCAGTGAGAGGTGAGTCGCAGAAGACGCCTCGTACCAAGGGAACTTATGTTAGAGAACCTCGGCATGTCTAGGGGATGGGCCTGTGTTTTGATACAGTGAATGAAGAGAAGTCCGAGAGGACACACAATGACACCGGAAGCGGCGCGCCAAAAAGACTGAAATCTGTTGATAGCTGAGCTCCCGATCGAACGAAGGAGGATCTGAGAGACTACCTCCAAAGGAAGCGACTCAACACCGAGGTCACATCCTCGATCAAGCCGAGAACTCTATTCTCAGTGGAGTTGGATAGGTTTAAGGCTCCAAAGAAGTTCCATATGCCGAGGTTCCAGATTTATGATGGTAAGTTTGATCCGAACTTTCATGTTGGCTTATATTTAAATTCAATGGCTTTGTATAACGGGAATGAGCAGTTGTTGTGCAAGGTGTTCCCCTCATCCTTTGGAAAAATCGTATCGGATTGGTTCCACAAGTTGCCGAAAGGAACTGTGAAAAGTTGGGAAGGCCTGGCTGAGATGTTTGTAGTCAGGTTTGTTACAAACAAGTTACAACCACTAAGAGTAGACTCCCTGCTGGCTTTGAACATTAGCGAGGGTGAAAGCCTCACGGCATATGCCAAGAGGTATTACGAGGTGTTCAACCAAATTCCTGCTTGTAACCAGGAACTGGTGGTCATGTCTTTTAAGAATGGCCTGGACGATGAATGCCCTCTTCGGAAATCGCTGGCTAAAACTCTACCAAAAAGTATGGAGGAGCTCATGGCACGGATCGAGAAGTATGCTAGAGCAGAAGAGGATATGCAGGGGACAAAAGCACCAAAGCAGGAGAAGCGAGACCAAGGTAACACTGGTTTTAACAGGCAAGAAATAGGGTTGAAGGCTGCACAGGCAGCCACGACTGTATTCAGGATCCCGGTCTACAAAGTCCTGGAAAGGATCAGGAACCAACCGTATTACAGAGCACCGGAGAAGATTCCTAGCGAGTTTATAGGAAGGATCCTTGTGAAGCATTGTGCTTACCATAATGAGGATGGGCACTTGACTCAAGAATGTAGGGCTCTGAAGACACACTTGGAGGATCTAGTTAGACAGGGTCACCTGAGAGACCTAGTAAATGAGGCCAGAATAAGGAAAAAGCAAGCAAGGCTACCCCAGGCATCAGTAGCACCACCTTCGCCACCGCCACCGTAGTAAGCAAATGGACCTCGGGTGATCAATGTGATTTACTCGAAGGTCAATGAGAATGATGTACATGGGGAAACTCAGAGGGTAATTGAGAGGGAGATTTTATGAGCTGGAAATGGGCCATGGTAAGGGCCAGGCAAGTTGAAGGCCTAGCACGTTTGGGCCAAGATGGCTTTGGGCTTGCTCAGAGATGGGACAGCTCGGCTAAAGACCAAGACCAGGCTACTTGAGCTTGCACAGGTGGGAACTGTGCTACTTGCGTTGCTCGACAGGAAGGCTCGCGCCTTTAGCTCGGCAGTAAGGTTTCGCGCCTTTGGCTCGGCAGGAAGGCCTCTGTTTTACCCGCGACTTATTGCGAGCTCGGCTCTGCCGGAATGGAATTGACCTCGGTCGGTATGGAGCTCGGCTAGTGAGCATTCGGGCATGCGGCGCAGCATGGCCGTGTGAGGCCGAGGTGATTCCGCCGGTCTGCCGGGCTTTGCCAAGATATCCTGATAGTTTGGTTAGGTGGTGATTGTTGGATTTGTGCTGACAGATGGGATAGCAGCACCACGTGTCGAGAGACTAATGGGAGTAGATTTGGGGCGTAGAAGGTATATAAGCATGTCTGCGCCCCCCATGCTGGGACGGATGATCATTTGGTGAGATACACTTAAACATTCAACTCTCTCCTCTCTCTCTATCCCTGAGTGTGTGCTAACTTGACCGTCGGAGGGGTTTTCCGGCCACACACCGCTGGGTAGCTCATCGCCGTTGTGTTCGCAGGTCGATCGGACAGACAGGGAGCTGGGAAGAAAGGAGTATGGGCTCGCCGGAATATTTACTCCCTGTACAATTGGCGCCGTTTGTGGGAAGCTGGTAGACAAAACCTTGTCTTCCCAGCTCATCTGATTGCCGTCCATGGCGAACAATGACGAGTTTCCGTTGTCCGCCATCGACGGAGTGACCCTGGAGTCAGCCAGACGGAGAGAAGGACACCCCGCCATTCCTCCGATGGCGGACCTGGAGACTTCTCCAGGAGGACATTCAAGAGACGCGCGGGATAAGCGCGGGAGAAGCTTTGGTCATTCTCGGAGTCCAGACGGTCACCGGTGGCGGAGAGAATCGCACGCTAGACGTCTGGAACACAAACTAAGGGACCACGACGCCGTCATCTGGAGAATGGTGGCGGAGATGGAGGATCTTAAGCGGCATGTCAAAGGGAAGGGTGTAACTGGAGTGGGCGACCACAGTGAGCGCACCCAACCCTGCCGTTCAGGCAGTCAGAGCCAGCAGCACACTCTGTCCTTCTCAATCACCAGAAGTTACAAGGTTGGAGATTTCGACGCGCCCGTAGAGAAGTCTAGCGCGCAAGATAGCACTTACCAACCCTCACGTCCGGCGACGATGTCTAGGTACTCCTACTCTGCTCGTTCAGAGGATTTGCGGGCAGTTTTGAATGAGTGGGCTCGCCGGTGGGAGACTCAGAGGGTGTCGGCATTCCGGCGGTTATCCTATGGAGGTCGCGCCAGTGTAGAGGTTGTAATGCCTCCACCCCGCCTTGCTGTGCCTCCTCCTCCAGATGCGGATTTGGCGAGGCTGAGCGCCACTCCTTTCTCCCTGGAGATAGAAACAACACCGCTTCCCGCGGGCTTTCACCAGCCAAAGTTCACGCTCTACGATAGAAAGACCGATCCATACATGCATGTAAGCCACTTCCGACAAGTCATGATCGGACATAGGCGGAATGACGCTCTTATGTACCTTATCTTTCCGTCGAGTTTGGGCGAGCTGGGCTTGAAATGGTTTGAGAGGCTGCTGGAGGGGAGCATCGAAAGGTGGCAGCAGTTGGCAGAAGCCTTTGTGACGCGTTTCAAAACCAACACCAGAACGCCCAAGGAAGTTGACCACCTTCTTAGTGTCAAGATGGAGCCGAGCGACACACTCAAGGCATATAACTCCCGATACTGGGAAACCTTCAATGAGATCTTGGATTGCCCGGTCAACCTGGCAATCACACAATATAAGCGTGGTCTCCCGGTCGGACATAGACTGCGGGACTCGCTTACCATACACCAGCCGACATCCATGGGTCAACTCATGCAGCGCATCAACGAGCACATCCGAGTAGAAGATGATGCGGCAGCATCTACCGCGAAGATAACTCCGGTAGCAACAGACAAGAGATCGGCTGGCAAGGTGCACGCGGTCGGACAGAAGACTAACCGTTCAAATGATCGCGCCGAGGAATCTGACCGAGGTTCAAATCGTCGAAACCGGGGTAGGGGTCGGCAGAATGACCAAGATGAATACCCCCGCGACGACGTAGCTGATGCAAACAGAGGGTTGAAAGCTCGGACAGGCATCACCACGGTCTTTAAGATTCCAATCTATCGCATACTTAGTGAAATCCATGACGAGGATTATGTTCGGTTTCCTGCTAAGTTAGGCGATGTGCAAAAAGGCTTCAATCCGCAGTACCGCTGCACATTCCAGTGGGAGCGCGGACACCGGACAAAGGACTGTTTGCCTCTGAAGCAACACTTGGAGGAGCTAGTCGCAACGGGACACTTGGACCTTTACATTGATGGGGGTGTGAAGGCCGGGCACCAAGCCCCGGTTGACCCGCGTGGACCGGATGACCCCCACAAGAAGTTGTTAATGTCATCCACGGCATAGTGGAGCCGGCGCGTGTATGCGAGCTCCGAGGTATGATCAATAAGGCAGAACACATGAGGGAAGTTTTGTTGGTCCAGCCTGCGATCAAGAGGGGGAAGATTAAAGAGAAAGACGTGATCAGTTTCTCTACAAGGGACTTAGAGCGCATTCAGACGCCGCACAATGATGCCTTAGTGGTCACACTCCGCGTCAAAGAATTCGATGTCAAGCGCATCTTGATCGACCAGGGAAGCTCGGTCGAGATCATGTATTACGACGCATTCAAACAGCTCAAACTTCGAGATACAGACTTGGCTCCGGCAACTTCGCCGCTGGTTGGTTTCAACTCGCAACCGGAGTGGCCTTTGGGAAAAATTATTCTGCCGGTCAAAGCGGGATCTGTGTCAAGCAGGTGGAGTTCTGGGTATTGTAAGTGCCGTCTACGTATAACCTGATCCTTGGAAGGGGATGGCTTCATGCTATGCAAGCCATAGCGTCGACTTACCATCAGGTAATGAGATTCCCCTCGGCTATGGGGGCAATTGAGGAAGTTTGGGGCGATCAGGTCATGTTGAAGCAATGCTTCGTGGCAGTGAATGGGAGCTGAGCTGCTAAAGGCTTCGTCCAAATGATTGAAGGACCGGAAGACCGGGGAGTCCTTGACGATGTGGGCACTAAGGCTGAGGACAAAGCCGTTGAAGAGTTGGTGGAAGTGCGGATTGACACGGAGAGCTCGAACAAGTTCTTCCTGCTCGAATCAAGCCTAACCGCCCAAGAAAGGACCAAGATGGTGGAATTTTTGATGGCAAATATTGAAGTCTTCGCATGGTCGCCTTACGATATGCCCGGCATCGATCCGAGTTTTATCTGCCATCACCTCAATGTTTTTCCTGGGGCAAAGCTGGTCATTCAGAGAACAAGGAGATCAGCGCTACACCATGCCAAAGTAGTTGCAGAAGAGGTGAAGAACCTGCTTGAGGCACGAGCTATTCAGGAAGTGCACTACCCTCGGTGGATTTCAAACACGGTCATTGTACCTAAGAAGAATGGGAAGTGGCGAGTTTGCGTCGACTACAAGACCGTCAACCGGGCTTGCCCTAAAGACAGTTTTCCTCTGCCCAGAATAGACCAGCTTGTCAATCTAACGGCCGGACATAACAGGCTCAGCTTTTTGGATGCCTACCGCGGCTATCATCAGATTGCTATGCATGGCCCTGACCGTGAGATCACCCCTTTCACTACTCCAAGGGGACTCTTTTGCTACCGAGTCATGCCTTTTGGTTTGAAGAACGCCGGGGCAACTTTCCAAAGGATGGTGATCAAGATGTTCGCTCCTCTGCTAGGCCGGACAATGGAGGCTTATATTGATGATATGGTGGTCAAAAGCCGGCATCAAGTAGACCACTTGTCTGACTTGGCCGAGATGTTCGCCATTCTTAAACGACACAAGCTGCGCCTGAATGCGTCTAAGTGTGCCTTTGGCGTGGGATCCGAAAAATTCTTAGGCTTTCTAGTCACAAACCGAGGCATCGAGGCAGATCCCACACAAATCAGAGCCGTGCAAGAGTTAAAGCCATTGCCCTAGAATTGGACCTAGTGGAAGAACGCCCGGAAAAGGCTCTCATCCACGTGGCCGCCTACCAACAGGAGCTTTCAAGAAAATACAACAAAACGGTGCACCCCAGACCGTTCAAAGTAGGCGACTGGGTTTTGAGGAAGGTCATGGGCAACACCCTGGTGCCAGGTGAAGGCAAACTAGGGGCAAACTGGGAAGGACCTTACAAGATAACCGGTCTGGCGGGCAAGGGGGCATACCATTTGGAGGATTTAGAGGGCAGAGGAATACCTCGGCCATGGAATGTGGCCAACGTCAAACTGTACTATTTTTAGCTTTTGTATTCTTTTTGTGCAAAGGAATTTTTTGCCTCACACTTCAGAATGTAACATTCTTTTTGTCAATATAATAGAAGTGTCTCATCCTTGTTTTAGCATTCAGATTGTTGTTTTTTACTTTGAGATTTTAACCGAGATGTTTTATTCTGGTTAATTGAGTTGATGATTTACTCAACTTTGAGATTTCAACCGAGATGTTTTATTCCGGTTGACTGGAAAGATGATTTACTCAAACTTTTGTGAATGTCAACCGAGATGTTTTATTCCGGTTGACTAGGTTGATGATTTGCTCAACTTTGAGGTTTTCAACCGAGATGTTTTATTCCGGTTGATTAAGTTGATGATTTGTTCAACTTTGAGGTTTTCAACCGAGATGTTTTATTCCGGTTGACTAAGTTGATGATTTGCTCAACTTTGAGGTTTTCAACTGAGATGTTTTATTCTGGTTGACTAAGTTGATGATTTGCTCAACTTTGAGGTTTTCAACCGGGATGTTTTATTCTGGTTAACTAAGTTGATGATTTAGTCAAGTTCTTTTAACTTCAACGAGATGTTTTATTCCGGTTGACTAAGTTGATGATTTATTCAACTTTTGTGAAAACTTTAACCGAGATGCTTTATTCCGGTTGACTGAGTTGATAATTTACTCAACTTAATGATTCAAACCGAGATGTCTTTTACGATTAAATGAGTTAAACAAGATGGTTTGTTTTGCCAAAGTATTTTGTCCGGCTGAAGTTATTTAGCTTGAAGATCGTGCAAACACTTGATGAAAATTGAACTTTTTCATTGATGTGCAAAATAATTACAAGAGGAGGGGCAGATAGCCCGGTTACATTTTCAAACAAAAAGAAGACAGAAAAAGAAAACTAAACTAAGGGGGAAAGGTCTGTGAATTCACCCCCGGTCGCGGTCGCCTTTAGATCGACCGTGGTTGTGGTCTCCTAGGCGCCAGTCTTCTCCTGGTCGGCATGATTTGGGCGGTTGTCACCCTCCGCATTCTCCTTGGCGTCTTCAGCTTCTTTTTCCTCGGCCTCAGCCTGCAACGCGCTGAAGACGTCGTTGGCATATGGCACAAGGTACGTCGGTAGGAAGGCAACTGGGGGAGAGGCGAACATGTCGGTCCCAGGTCCTTGGCCGAGCTGTTCGCAAGCAGCCTTCCATCCCGCCTTGAAGAAGATGTCTTAGGTGGCATGGACCTGCTTGGTGTAGCTCTCCTCGGCTTCCTTGAAACCGGCGTTGTTGGCGTCCTCCAGCTCCTTTTTATTTGATTCTTTCAAAGCCTCCAGCTCAACCCGGAGCGCGTCCCTTTCTTTCTCGGCGGTTCCAAGCTAGCCGAGCAATCTAGAATTGTCGGAGTTGGCCATCTCCAACGAAGCTTTGGACTGACCGAGCTCGGCTTGAAGGTGTTCCACTTGGTTGGCAGAGTCAGTGGCCTTCTGCCGGAGTCGGTGAATGCGCTCCATAACCAAGTGTTGTTTCTGGATGGCCTGCAAGAAGAAGGTTTGATTAGAAAGAAAACCGAGCAAACACTTTGGTAGATTTTCTTTGGCAAAATATGCAAAGTTCTTACCCTAGTCATAGACTTGACCGAGGATTTCACCAGCCAGGTGTCCGGCACATGATCGCTGCCGACCACGTCGCTCGGCAACAGCAAGGCCTTGGTCAGATCGAAGGCCAGTAGGTGCTCTTTGTCACCTTTGACTGAGGTAGTTGCCGGGATTTCCTTGCCTCGGTGCTTGAGTTGCGGCCTCCATGGTAAAGTTGGGTCAGCTATCACGGCAGGTTGCTCGGTGTTGAGCTCCACAACTAGCTCGGTGGAAGGGTCTGAACGCTGCCTTTTACCAGCCCGGCGGTTGCCTTTGCTGGCTTGCCCGGCGGCGGGAGATGCCAGTGGAACCACGGTCCCGCTGGATTGCCCGGCAGCAGGAGAGCGGTTTTGGATGCTCGGTATCTCGGTGGAGATGGCAGTGATGAGATTCTTGATGCAGCTTCTCTTTGCCATCTCTTCTGCCTCGGTTAACCGGATGAGGGGCACGTCAGGCAATGTGCGGTCTAAAGGAGGAGACGGAGCGCGGAGAAAGTCTGTTACCTTACTCCGGCGAGGGGCTGAATATCGGTATGTCGGTACGTAACCGAGGAGCTCGTGACAATCTTGGTTATGGTATCGAAGCATGGTCCTGATGGCTGCTTCGTTGGGGTAGTGATAGTTGGCTTGCAAAACTTCGATTGTTGCAAAGGAAAGAAGAAAAAAATGCTAAGTACAGAATAGTGAGGAAAGATAAATTGACCGAGCAGGTGGCACAGCTTACAAGTTGAACCGAAGTTCTTGCTAATAAACTAGCTCGGCACGTCGGCTGTTTCGTAGTTGCCGGACACCTAGAAAAAGTCATCATCGTGTAAGTCCTTGTCCGGGGTGCCGATCATTATCTTTTCTTTGCCCGGTCTGATCTTTAAATAGTAGGCGAGGCCGTCGCCTGTGTGCCCTAGGGTGTATTGGCGGAGTATCTCAGCCATCCCTAAATTGGTCTCTAGCCAATTGTTCAGCTCGTGGATCCCGTTGATTATTTTGTATGTGTTGGTTGAGACTTGGGTAAGTGCTAGCCCGGTGTGTCGCAAGAATTCGGTCATTAGTGGGTTAACTGGGAAGCGGAAGCCTCCTTCTATAATGGACAGCACAGTGAAGGGACACTGGTCTAATCTGCCCCATGGGGATGTGTCCTCCGCGCCGAGCTCTAAATAAACGTCGTCCGGGATACCGTATTCTTCCTGGAATGCGGCTAGAGCGGCCGGGGTGTCGACTAGGAAGCGGTAGCGCCCCATGTGTGGCCGGCTGGTTTTAGCTCGGCTGAGGTGGTTTGGCACAGACTGGTGTTTGATGGCTGCTCGGTCTTTGAGAGCCTCGGTATTGGTGTGTGGTTCCCTTGGACTCTGCAGGAAAAGGAGGGTAATTGTAAGTGGAAGCGCGGTCGCGCAAAATGAGCTTGACTTTAGCTCGGTCAGGAAGAGTGCCAGACCACCTCGGTCGCGAAGGCAAACCAAGGAGCTCGATCGTTCGAGCAGACCAGATGTGAGCTCGGTCGAGCGGCCAAGTCCTTTGCCTACCTCGGTTTCTACTAAGGTTTTGGCAAACTTGTAATTTGCTCGGTCTAAACGTTTTTTGGGATCAAAAGAAGACCTGGAGCCCGGTCCGCCCCAGATTTTCAGGTGTTCATCAGTGAAGCTGAAGAACAGCAAGGAGAAAAAGGAGCAGGGGAGGGTTTTGGGGAGCTATACCCTAAAATCTATGGTTCTAGTGCCCTAAAACAAGGAATATCAAATGAAACAGCCACAAAAAGATTCGAAGAGCTTACCAGTGAAGACGAATGCAGATCCTTCAGGCACGAATGCAGAAGCAGGGCAAGAGTGGGAGCTGCTGAGGGCGTTGGAGCTCTGGATCGACAAGAATGAAGGAGAGTCAGTAAGAATGAAAAGCGAAGGAGAAGTGACGTATAAATAGAAAGTGAAAGACCGCCAAAAATTTTGAATGTGAAGGGACGTGATGGTTGGCTACTCGAGGCCAATAAACGAGCGAAGCGTGTCCCGATTAATGGCGGCGTCAGAGTTGAAGAGACAGGAAGACGAAATGAGACGTCGGCCGAGCAAATCGAGGCACCGAGCACTGGAATTAGTGCGGTTGACGTCTTGCAAACAACAGACTGAGGAAGGGTCTACCTCGGTCTGATTTGTAATCCCGGTCACGTTTTCGCGAACGGAATTAACGGGCAATTGAGAGGGAGATTTTATGAGTTGGAAATGGGCCATGGTAAGGGCCGGGCAAGTTGAAGGCCTAGTACGTTTGGGCCAGGATGGCTTTGGGCTTGCCCGGAGATGGGGCAGCTCTGCTAAAGCCAAAGACCGGGCTACTTGAGCTTGCATAGGTGGGAACCGTGCTACTTGTGTTGCTCGGCAGGAAGGCTCGCGCCTTTAGCTTGATAGTAAGGTTTCGCGCCTTTGGCTCGGCAGGAAGGCCTCTGTTTTACCCGCGACTTATTGCGAGCTCGGCTCTGCCGGAATGGAACTGACCTCGGTCGGTATGGAGCTCGGCTAGTGAGCATTCGGGTATGCGGCGCAGCATGGCCGTGTGAGGCCGAGGTGATTCCGCCGGTCTGCCAGGCTTCGCCAAGATATCCTGACAGTTTGGTTAGGTGGTGATTACTAGATTTGTGGTGATAGATGGGATAGCAGCACCACGTGTCGAGAGACTAATGGGAGTAGATTTGGGGCGCAGAAGGTATATAAGCATGTTTGCGCCCCCCATGCTGGGACGGATGATCATTTGGTGAGGTACACTTAAACATTCAACTCTCTCCTCTCTCTCTATCCCTAAATGCGTGCTAACTTGACCGTCGGAGGGGTTTTTCGGCCACACACCGCCGGGTAGCTCACCGCCGTTGTGTTCGCAGGTCGATCGGACAGACAGGGAGCTGGGAAGAAAGGAGTACGGGCTCGCCAGAATATTTGCTCCCCGTACAGGCACCTATAACATGTGTATTAAGTCCAGCAAAAGAAGCCTATGACAAATGAGCACCAGGGGCCAATGGTTTCTTTTACTGAGGCAGACCTGGATATGGTGCGGTATCCACATAATGATGCCTTGGTGATAACGCTGAAGATTGAAGAGTGCCAGGTGAGGCGCATACTGGTCGATCAAGGCAGTTCTTGTGATATCATGTATGTTAGATGTTATAAGGAGCTTCCCTTCACCCAGATGATCTGGAACAATTCAATAGCCCGATGGTTGGATTCAACGGAACGCCGACGTAGCCTCTAGGTGCCACGAATTTGGAGGTGTAGGCAGGCACCAAGAAGGTAAGTACGGAGTTTACAGTAATTAACACCCTTTCCCCTTACAATGTTATCTTGGGCAGACCGTGGTTGCATGCAATAAGGGCTGTTCCCTCAACATTGCACCAGCTGTTACGATTCCCAACCGAATATGGGATTGAGGAGGTCAGAGGGGGATCAAGTGCAGGCAAAAAATTACTCCGTGATAGCAATGAAGTCTATCTGCAACGTGCAAGAAGCAGAGACAGTAGAAATTGAAGACAAGGACATGGAGGTCCTAGATGATGTCGGCAAAGAACCAACCGACAAGAGTGAGGAAGTTTTGAAGAAAATTCTAGTCCAAGAAGATGATGGAGAGCGCTACTTCCTTCTTGGCTCAGGCTTAGCCGAGGAGGAGGAAAGGAAGTTAGAGACTTTCTTGCGAGCAAACATAGAAATGTTTGCTTGGACGCCTTATGAGATGCCTGGCATTGACCCTGAGGTCACTTGCCATCTGCTTAATGTGGACAAGTTGGCTAAACCTATCATCCAGCAGGCAAGGAGGCCGACATTGATACATGTGGAGGCAGTTTAGGATGAAGTGGACAAGCTACTGGAAGCCAAGGCCATTCAGGCGGTGAACTACCCAACCTGGCTGTCTAACACAGTAGTTGTGAAAAAGAAGAATGGCAAGTGGAGGGTCTGCGTGGACTTTACTAGCCTAAATAAGGCTTGCTCCAAGGACAGTTTCTCACTGTCTAAGATTGATTAATTAGTAGATGCCGCTTTAGGACATGGAAGGATGAGTTTCTTGGACGCATACAGAGGCTACCGCCGGATAGCAATGTATGCCCCAGATGAAGAGAAGACGACTTTCATCACCCCGAAAAGACTCTATTGTTATAGGGTAATGCCTTTCGGGTTGAAAAATGCAGGAGCAACCTACTAGAGGTTAGTAACCAAGATGTTCAAGCACCTGATTGGTAAGACAGTAGAGGTCTATATCGATGACATGGTCATGAAGACCAAGGAACTAGGGGATCATTTGGCAGACTTACAAGAGGTTTTTGATATCCTAAAAACATATCAGCTTCGGCTCAATGTCTCCAAATGTGCATTTGAAGTCAGGTCTGGTAAGTTCCTAGGATACTTGGTCATCAGGAGGGACATTGAAGCAAGCCCTGACCAAATCAAAGCCATCGTTGACTTGAAAAGTCCAATGTCAGCCAAGCAAGTCTAGATTCTGACTGGCAAGGCAGCAACCTTGAATAGATTTATCAGTTGAAGTTTTGATAAATGTAAGCCATTTTTTCAATTGTTAAAGAAAGCCACAGATTTTTTGTGGACAAAGGAGTGCGAAATTGCCTTGGCCGACTTAAAGTGGTACTTGACAACAACTCTAGTTTTGTCAATTCCAAAACCTGGAGAAGAACTATTCCTGTACTTAGCGGTATCAGATCACGTTGTTAGCGTGATGGTAATCCCTGAAGAGGAGGGGGAACAGAAGGCCTTGGCAAGTGCAGAAACCAAGCACTTGCCCTTGGAAAAATTAACACTAGCTCTGGTAATGGCTTCAAAAAAATTGAATCACTACTTCCAAGCCCACAAGATTGTGGTGCTGACTAAGTATCCCTTGAAATCCCTATTGCAGCATGGAGATCTAATAGGCAGAATAGCCAGATGGGCAGTGGTGCTGGGCCAATACGACTTGGAGTTCAAGCCTAGAACAATAATCAAGGGTCAGGTGTTGGCCGACTTTGTGGCTGAGTTCACTCTTGGCGCAATCCCAAGATGGGCTTCGATGAGCCGCAACTTAGGATGTCCAGGGGAGTCGGAAGAGACCTAGTTGGGGCCAAAGGATCCTATTCTAGCAAAACAGAAGAAAGAACAGAAACCAAAGCCCTGCGACATTTACATTGGCGCCTATTCATTGATGGAAGTTTAAATCGTCAAGAAGCGGGGGCATGAGTGGTGTTATTATCGCCAAATGGGCAAATGATTGAGCAATCTATTCGTTTGGAGTTCAAGGCCTCAAACAATGAAGCGGAATATGAGGCGCTAATTGTAGGGCTGAAACTAGCAGCAGCCATGGAAGCCGATGAGGTGGTAGTTTTCTATGACTCTGAGGTTATTGTGAATCAAGCAACGGGCGAGTATGCAACCTGAGATGAAAGGATGATAGCCTATGTAAAAGAGGTTGTTAGGCTGCTAACACTGTTTGAGAATTGTCGGCTACAGCAGGTTAGCCGAGATGATAATAGCCACGCTGATGCCTTGGCAAACCTGGCCAGTGCAATAAAGTTAGGGGAACCAAGGACAATCATGGTTGATTATCTGACAGGACCAAGTGTAGAGCCTTTGATAATAGAGTACGAAGCAATGTGCGTGGAAATGGGTCCTAGCTAGATGGACGCCATAGTTGTTTTCCTCAGAGACTGCCAAACGACTGAAAATAGGCACACAAAACCAGGTTGAAGTCGGCCAAGTTCTGCCTGTCAGTAGAATGCCATCTCTACAGAAGATCTTTCACTGGACCTCTACTTCGGTGTGTGCACCTCTCTCAGGTAGAGGACTTTTTATACGAGATCCATGAAAAAGTTTGTGGAAGCCCTATAGGGGGCATGTCACTTGCCCATAGAGCCATCTCTTAGGGATATTGGTGGCCATACATGCAAAAGGATGCTGAAGCCTATGTTAGGAAGTGTGAGAAGTGTCAAAGGTTTGCACCTTTGATATATCAGCCAGCAGCAGATCTGAATCCAGTATCCAGTCCTTGGCCATTTGCCCAGTGGGGCATGGACCTGGTGGGACGATTGCCCTAGGCAACTGGACAAAGAAAGTTCTTGCTAGTAGCCACAGACTACTTTACAAAGTGGGTAGAGGCTGAACCTCTTGTGAAGATTCGAGTTATTGATGTGTAGAACTTCATCTGAAAGAACATAATAACCAAGTTTGGGATCCTAAGGCCATTATAGCAGACAATGACACTTAGTTTGACAGTAAGCTGATTAAGTGCTTTTATGCAAAATATAAGATAAAAAACTATTATTCTACTCCTAGTTTCTTCCAGAATAATGGTTAGGCAGAAGCATCCAACAAGACCATCTTGGATGGGATCAAGAAGAGGCTGGAAGCAGCCAATGGAAAGTGGGTGGAAGAATTATCCAATGTGCTGTGGGCATATCGGACCATGCCAAGAAGATCAACCGGGGAGTCCGCTTTTGCCATGGCATATGGCACTGAAGCAGTCATCCCACTAGAGGTCGGCATCCTTGGAATCAGAACCCAAGGGGGTGGAGAATGGGACCAACGAGGCATTCTGGCCCGAGATCTGGACCTCTTGGAAGAAAGAAGGGAGATAGCAGCAATTCGGTTGGGGGCATACCAGTAGCAGCTTACTAGGGTGTACAACAAAAAGGTCAACCCAAGGGAGTTCAAGGTTGGGGACCTTGTCCTTAGAAAAGTCGTCGGCAATAAGAAGGATCTTAGGGAGGGCAAGCTTGGCCGAAACTGGGAAGGGCCATACATAATCATCTTGGTTGCCGGGAATGGAGTATATCGCCTAGAAGACAGAGATGACAGGGAGTTACCATGACCCTGGAACACTTGCAATTTGAAATTTTTCTATCACTAGTTTTTGTTTTTTGAGATTTATGTAATTATTTTCTTAGCCAACGTATTACTAAACTGCTAGCTCGAATTTCTTTTTATGAATTATTGTTGATACTCGTATGATAGGACTGAATAAGTCTTATGGCGATGTTTTCGAATAAAACATGAGGAATAACTTAGACTTGCCATATGATAGAGTTGAATTCAACTTACCTATGGTAGAGTTAAACTAAGTTTGCGATGTTTCCGAATGAAACATGACGAATAACTTAGACTTGCTATATGGTAGAGTCGAATTCAACTTACCTATGGTAGAGTTGAACTAAGTTTGAGATGTTTCCGAATGAAACATGACGAATAACTTAGACTTGCCATATGGCAGAGTTGAATTGCCTATGGTAGAGTTGAACTAAGTTTGCGATGCTTCCGAATGAAACATGACGAGTAATTTGCCACGACGGCAGAGTTGAACTAAGTTTGATCTAGTTAGATTAACATAGAAACCGAGGCCATGGCTGAAGCTTTATTTGAATCAAACTTCGGAAAAAATTGTAGTTGCATGCTTAATGTGAACTTAAGAGAGACTTAGGTTCACATTAGGGGACAATAAGTATGAATGAAATAAAAACATAACACTTTTGAAATTTTCTGAAATTTCAAGTTGAAGTTATGAATTACACTTGAGAAATCTTCTGAAAATTCATCCGAGATCATTGATAGATAGAACTATCTGAGATGAGTTAATTCGAGATGGGAGTACTGTATTATACCCGAAGTATAATTGTCTGAGATACCCAGCCAAGGTGCTAGACTTGGAAGGGTGAAGCCTTGCTAGAGGACAGTGAGTACAAGTGAAGGAACAACACATGTAAAGATATTTTATATTTTTAAAAGTGTTGTTTGCCTGAGAAAAACAATAAAGTTTTTTAGCCGAGGTGATGCTTGTTCGAGGTACTCCAACCTAAAGTGATTACATAGTTAAGGTATACTTAGAAGAATTGCAACAATATTCTAAGTATGGAAACATGCAAGGTATAAAACTAGAGAAGTCAACATGCATAGAGGAAGCATACAACACTTAGAAGAAAACATAAGTTTGCATTCAAAAAGAAAACTTGTTCATTTACAAGGGCCCATCGGCCAAAATGAAACTGAAATTTTTCAAAGCGACAAAAGCTACAACTATTCAAGAAGAAAGTACAAGCAAAAATCCTAAGTGCTGGAGACATTGGCGTTAACTTCGGATTGCTCAACCTTGGCTATTGGCGTTGTGTTAGCCTCGGTTGGCAGAGCTCCCTCCTTCTCGGCCGTTATCTTGGCATCAATTTCAAGAAGGGTTTGGTCCAGACTCTTTCGGCAGAAGCAATCTCGACCTCAGATGCGGTTTTTTCAGCAGAGATATTTGTGGGAACCTCATCTTCCTTTTCATCCTGAGTCAAGTCTAGGACTTGCTCATTCAGAGTTGGGGACTTGGCCCCAACAAATTCTTCAGCATCGACATTGGCCTCGGCTTGTGCTTCCCCCTTAGTCTCATCCTTGGATTGGCTTGGAATTAGGGGGAATGGCAGCACAAGTCGGCTAGCGTCGCGAAGATGCGAGTTGTCGGGGATTGATAGCTCCTTCAAAGCGGCCGTCCAGCCAAGGGTGTACCCCTTGTTGCATACTTGGTTGACTTGCTTCTTGTAGGCATCACGGATGTTAGCTGCCCCTTCGACGTAGGCCTTCTCATCAGCGACTTTGATGTTGACCTCTTTTGTGGCGAGTGCTGACTGAAGTTCGGTCTAGGCCTCGGCAACCTTCCCTAAGGCTTCTTTCAATTCAGCCTTAGCAACCTCGGCAATGTTTTTGACCGCTTCAGCCCGATCTTCGACCTTGCTTTGGGCCGCCTGGGCAATCTTGGCCTGGTCTAATAGACCTTGGATGCGAGCCTCAGCCTGGTTTAGTGAGGTAAGGAGCTTGGCTGCCTCCTTAGTCTTCTTGGTCAACTCCTTCTTAAACTCCTCGATTTTGACCATAGAGGAGTGACTCTGCTGAATGGCCTGCAAAAAGAAAAATAGAAAACTTTGGTTAAGTACAAATAAAGAATAAATTGGAAATGGAACGAAAAGAAACAAAGTATAAACTTACCAGAATGCAGTGTTGCATCATCAACACGTAGTTTTCGTATTCAGTAAGCTCAGCCATGCGATTGATATCCGTCGGTAGGAGAATGGCGGTGGAGAGAGCAGTCTCGACCTTCACACTCTCAAGAGCACTGTCACTGGCCACCAAAGGTCAGTCTCCAACCATGACTGTGGGAGCCCAGGGCTCGTCGGCATAAAAAATGCCTGGATGAGCTGTGCCCTCCGACCTTGGCTTCTTTGAGGAAGTCTCCTCCGATGATCCAGCCTCGGCAGGCCTCTCTTCTCGATGGTAGATCATTTGTTCTCGATCTTGGCTAACTTTGGTATTGGCACTATGTCCTTTGATTCGACTTCGGTGGCGCTGGCTTTAAATTTTGCCCTTTTTACCCTCTTTGCCTTGGGCTTTGGTTGGGATTGGGATAGGGAGGAAGAATGAACCGACACCACACTCGGGATATCGACAAGGAGATTGTCTGGAACAATTTTTGCTCGGCCCATGTCATCGGTGGTAGTAGCGACAGCTACCCTAGGGTCGAAATGAATTGCTGGTAGTGCAATTGGAGGGTTGAATAGGTCTGTGGCCGATAAAATAGGACCTCAGTGTCTGTAGCTACGAGTTTTGCTGATAGGGGTGTTAAGAGGAGCTCAGCGTCGGCGTCGGCGTCGGCGTCGGGTTGGAGGAATCAACTGGGGTGTAGAGGTAGATGGCTGTTCTGCTGGATCAAATGTGGAGGCCTAATCTGGCCTCAGCGATAAAGCAGCTGGAGGAGTTGTATGGTGGAATGTAGAGAGAAAAGGTCTGAGAGTAGAGAGAGGCTGTGATTGCAAAAGTGAAAAGACGGAGAGAGAAGAGACATAGTTTTGTCCAAAATGTAAAAAGATAGCAAAATAAAATGAATGTGCCTTGGGCGATGTGCTTGTCAGGTGGCGTGAGCAGACTCAACGTGTCTGGATAGCGCGTATCAGGTATAAACCTATGAGGAAAGGACATGTAGAGGAAATGGTTGTAGAGATTGTGCGTGATAGCTCATGTGCATTTAGAACTCTTGAAACTCTTGAAGTAGTGAGGCCATAACCTCGGATATAGAAGCGATGTCGGTTGAGATGCTTAAAGAACTTGATTTTTGGTTTTTGATCCTTGGTAAAGTGGACAGTTGAGTCCTGGTTATATGAAGTCGACGAGTCATGATCTCAGTTGAAGATAAGAATGAATTTTGGCCGATATGCTATATTGACAAACGGTGTAGATTCCATCACCTCAGGTTGCCGAGGTAATAAAACCTAGGGGGCAGTTATGGGGAAGTATTTTGTGAATGACAACACGTGGCAAAAGTGACACCGAAGTGTCAGCCGAGGTGCCACGTGGCTTGATCATGTTGCCGAGCTGGTCTCGGCTAGGTCGAGGTTATTTGTGGAGATACCGGAATCCAAGATAAACGAATAAGGGACAAGAGTCCTAGAACAGGGGAGGACCTCAATCTGGATAAGGATAAGGCTCAAGAAGAATTTATTCAGATCAAGCTGGGGGTTCAGGATGAGCATTGAACCTAAGTCCATTGAAGTGAGGCTTCTAAAGGGATTAGGTTACTGTTAGTTATAAAAGCAAGGCATCCTCGTAGGTCGAAGGTAAGCTTTTTCTTGTGAGTTTAAGCATAATTTGCTATCTTTGAGAGATATTGATTACTGACTAGATCGTTGGAGTGCCCTCTGGTGAACGAACCACCATCGGGTTCTCATCTTTTTGTGTAAGTTGTTGAGTTTAATCTATTTTGCCGATACTCTCCAGCTAAGTTTTCTCGTTTAGTTATGTGGTCAAAAATTAATACTTACATAAATCCGAACACTACGTTGAATGTAAGTCCAAACACTATGTTGAATGTGCGACCGGCACTACACTATGTAGGGGCAAACCTAGACTTCTATAATCTCCTCCAGCCTTTTGAGATGAGCAAGACCAAATAAATCTTTTTAAGTGGGAACGAAAATGAATCTCCTAATCCATCAAATCACATCAATTTTTATTATTTTATACGTCTTTTAATAAAAAGAATTAATAACAATAATTAATTCTCAAATTAACTCTTAATATTTATTTATAAAAGAATATTAAAAATGTAAAAAATGAAAAAATAATTACAAAAATATAAAAATATAAGTAATTTATATATATTTAATTATACAAATAAATCTTATACCTTCATTAGTTGCGCCACCCTTCATTTTTTTTTTTTAATTTTTAAATTCTCCCTTTATTTTATTTATTATTTGGTTACTAAAACGGGGCGAAGTCACAAAACAGACCAGCAAAAGGAATCATTTGGTTTTATGAACAACAACGTTTCACCCACGAATTCTCAAAAGTCAACTCCATCATCCAATCGCAGTTCGCCAAGTGTCGCTAGTCTCCCAGGATCCCACACACCCCTTGCCTTATAAATAGCCTTCACAGGTTGGTTTTACTCTCCCATTCCCCAGCAGCGGTTCCATCCTCACGAGGAGAGAGAGAGAGAGAGAGAGAGAGAGATGGGTGTTGGACTTCGACTGTGGTTGTGCTTCTTGTTCTGCTTTGCGATACTCTCTTCTGCCAGAAACACCATTTCTCTCTCAGGTATTTATATGTATATGTATATGTTGTATATATGCATCTTTCTCAATATAGATCCCTACCTACCTACCTACATGCTATATATATATAATAAACATAGATTAGATATACATAAATACATTTTCGTTATTTTTGTACACAGTGTGAGATATATATATATATGTCAATGGAAGGCAGTTTCTATGGTGATGGTGCAATCGAGTTTTAGGCTCTCTCTCTCCGTTGGATTTTTTTTTTTTTTGGGAGGGGGGTGTTTGAATCGAAGCAAAATGCGATAGCATTGTAGTGCATGCCCTGTGCCAGCTGTATCATCATCATCATCAAATGGGTGAATGGAAAGTGCTGCTTCACATGTAAATGAATGCAAATGCAAAAGAGAAAACTGCCCCGTTATCTATGTCACGTTTTTATCAGCAATCCAACGGTGTGTTTTCGCTTTGGCCACCAGCTACTCTTCTGTCCGAAATTGGATGGGAAGGTGCCATTGGGCCTTTGCAAGCCCTATTATAGGTTTATTTTAAGAATTCAATGTGTATAACTTGTCGAATAATCATTCATCGAATATATTATTCCTGCAAAAAAGTAGGTTAATTAGTTATCAATAACTATTTGATGAAATTACATTTGTTTAACCATGATTATGATTTTAAAAATAAATCGCAAATACAAATATATGCTGATCGAGTGATTATCAATATCTGATTAATATGATTTTGTATATGAATGATATACTCAACGAACTCTACTCATTCAATAGTTTAGATTATCGAGATGGTTCTGGAGTTGGGCCCACGGCCCAACAGACCGAAGAGGAGCAGGATTCGCTTTGCTTTTCTTATATTGACTTTTTTTTTTTGATTTTTGATTTTTGATTTTTGTTTTCAGATTTTTAAAATTTAATTCTAGTAAATGCACGTCAACAAGAATTAGGGTGGTAAGCAAGTTAATTGGAACTGAATTTTAAATAATATTTAAATTTCATTGATTTCTCTTTAATCAAGTCAAGTTTTAGGTAATTTGATTTTTTTATAACACATATAAATGAGTGTGAGGAAAGTGTACAAATTTACATTCGAAACTTAATAAAAATTGTAAATTTTCTTCAAATTTAACTCTTTTATATAATGAGTCGAAAACTAGTCAACCTAGAAGTTAAGTTTATTTTTTGTATTATTGTGTCTGTTTTGTTGATATATGTATTGAAGTCCTTATATATATATATATATATGAGAAAAAGTTTTAATGATATTGTGGTGGTTGGGGGTGGTTTACAGAGGACAAGGTAGCGATGGTGGTGGAAGCCATGGAAGGAAGGTCTCTGATAATGAATCTTAACGACTACAACGAAGCGTCAGCAAATTCCCAGCACAATCCCAAAACCAAAGGTGGTGGTGGTGGTGGTAGGAAAACCCTTGATTAACCCTAATCCATTACACCGTCTCGCTGTAATCAGTATCAGGCTGTCTACTACACTCGGCAATACAATCCATTTTACTGCTTTATATTATATATATGGTTAGATAAATGTCTATGCATTTGGTGATACATCATCTGTATGGGAGAATGGGATATATCATATGTGGGAGAGCAAGGCTAATATATATATATATATATTACTTGTAGCTCCATATATTCTAAGCCATTTGTTTTTTTTTAAAATTTTTGATGGTGTACTGATATCGATCAATCTGTGCTACGCACAATTTGAGGAATGTAATCTTTGTTTTGTGGTTATTAATTAATCACATTGTTATATGTGTGTGTGGTTATATATAGTGTGTGTTGACAATTTGGCATAGACAAATTGATTTCACATTAGAAGGGGCTTTGTTTCGTCAAGTTTTTGAATACTGTTTTTGATATATTTTGTCATTAATAATTTTTGTATTACTATAAATAAATAACTAGCACATTTGGTGTCCATTTTGTTGCCCATAAGCACTTTTATCTTCGTTTTTTTGATCAACAAAAATAAAGCTTTATTAATGAAAAGAGCAATATACATACAAGACTTACATCAACAAAGCAGGAAAGTGTATTGAGTATCATAGCTAACTTCAATAATCCCAACTAGGTTGGCATTGCAAAATAAGTACAATCATATGTTAGCACTTGACCCAAGATTGGTGAGAGATCAATCAAGAGCAACCAAGGAAAGAAAAAACAAACAACATTACATCAGCAAGGCAACATTACAGTAGCAGGTAAAAAGAACAAACAATATCACACCCAAAGCCAAGAAATAACTTTGCATCTAGAACTAACTCCCTTGTGTCAATCCTTGCTATACACAGTAGCAAACCTACTTCAGGTTATAAACAACATCATCCAGGGAGTACTTAAACTCTTTCAAAAATACAGTAGCCCACATTGCAACTCGAACCTTTACCAGCTCATCTAGACTAGCCAAATCTGGTTGTGCCTCATTAAACAAGCACTCATTCCTAAGTTTCCACACTGACAACATTATTGCTAATGGGATTTTCTTTCAAATCTCCTTCACATTTTTCTTCACTTTTATACCTGACCACCAATGTAATAGTGTCTCCATTGAACTAAGAATAACCCAACTCAAATTCCACCAATTCACAATATTGGCCTAGATTATCCAGATCATAGAACAGTGAAGTAGAACATGGTTCAAAGACTCCACCTCAGATTTACAAAACACACAGAGTGCACTCACATTTGAATTCAACACTCCTATCTTTTGCAAAAATTCAGAGGACTTAATCCTACCTTTCTAAGCTAGCCAAGTCAGAAATTGTACTTTGGGAGGGGCTATATTATTCCAAATACTCTTAGCGACTCTAATAGCTGGCCTTTTACATGCTTCCACCCACTTCCAGATTGATGCCACAGTAAAATCTCCAGAGGAATGGGCTAGCCAAGAACAAGAGTCTTCAACCCCGTCAGTTAGCCTAGGTGCATTCTGCAATAGGTCTTGTAATTTCAGCACTTCCTCCTCTTCCCAAGCAAAGAGAGGCCTTCTAAAAGTTAGATTCCAATCTCTATCCACTCCTCTTCTATGGAAGAAATCAAACAAATTACCATCTTTTTCAATTGACAAAGTGAATAATCTGGGGAATACCACACTAAGATTCTGATTGTTAAACCAGCTATTAACCCAGAACTGCATTCTTCTACCATTTCTAATAACTAACTTGAAGTTTTGCAAAAAGAAATTTCTCGAAGTAGGATTTGATAAAGCCACTGATAGTATGTCCTGCCATAGAGTAGACATCAACTCTGACTGCCACCCAACCCTTCATACTTACTGTATACCACTGGTTTTCACAAAGTTGTCTCCTCTTTGTCATACCTCCACCACCACTTAATGAATAGGCAATCATTAACCTTACTTAGATTCCTCACACTTAGCCCACCTTGATATTTTCTTAAACAAACCTCCTTCTAACTAACTAAGTGCACTTTTCTTTTGATTTTAGATCCTCCCCAAAGAAAATTAGCTTGAATTCTGTCTAATGATTTTGCAATACCCACTGGCATCTTGAAGATGGATAGGAAATAGACTGGCAAACTTGTCAGTACTAACTTTATCAGAATTAATATTCTCACAAAAGACAAATATCTTCTCTTCCATGAAGCTAACTTGCTCTTGAACTTGTCCACCATTGGTTTCCATGTATTCATCCTCCTTGGGTTTGCTCCTAATGGGAACCCTAGATAGTTCATAGGCAACTTTTGACTGAGGCAATTTAGATTTTTTTTTTTTTTTAACCTTCACTAGATCATCCTGGACACCTACCCCGCACACTTTACTTTTATGAAAATTTATTTTGAGTCCTGACATTAACTTAAAGCATCTTAATATTCTTTTCATAGCAACAATTTCCTCCCAATCAGCTTCACAAAATATAATAGTATTATCAGCAAACTGAAGGTGTGATAGTTTCAAGTTCTCCAATTAGGCCCACTTCTTTTGCTCTTTCCATTAGATTATTAAGTCCCTCTGCTACAATGTTAAAGAGGAAAGGTGAAAATAGGTCACCTTGCCTAAGGCCTTTCATTGGGGAAAACTCTGATGTACGTGATCCATTCACTAGCACCGGTATTCTAGTTGTAGAAGTACAAGTCTTCATACCTCACCCATTTCTCACCAAAACCAAAGTTGGTCATCATCGAATACAAGAACTCCTAGTTTACTGAGTCGTATGCTTTTTCAAAGTCCAACTTTAGGATGATTCCTTTCTTTTTTTGATTTTCTCCATCAATCAACCACCTTATTAGCAATTAGTACCCCATCTAAAATATATCTTCCACTTAGAAACACTGTTTGTACTTCACTAATGATCTTGGGTAAAATCTGCCTCAACCTTCTTGATAAGACTTTGGCTCACTACAACAAAAAAGGGTTTTTATGGCACGCAATGCACACCGTAAAAACTCTTCTACGACGTGCAGCATGCGTCATATTATGAGCAGTTATGGAAAGTCATTCACTTTTAATGACATGCTTCTACGACTACTTTTGCACGCTGTTAATTGGTGAGACAAATAACGACGCTGATTGCGCGCCGTAAAATATGTAATATAACGACTTATTATGCTTATCATAGAATATGCAGTTTCTTTTTTTTTTTTTAAAAATTCAACAGGTTCTATTTGATCAATTTTGTACAATCTAATAAATATTACAAACAAACATCACAAAATATCAATCAACCACCAAAATATTGTTTGAAACATCAAAAAGAAACTATATCCATAAATTATAAACATTCAACAATTGTCTATACATTCCAAACATTCGAAAACTATATCCTTCAATTCTAAACTGTACAAAAAATTTAAACCATCCAAAACTATGCATATCTAACTTTCTAAACATATCAACAACTATTAAGATTATCTAAAACTACCAACAACGGTTCCTATAGCAATTGCAGCTGCAGCTGTAGCAAATCCACTTACTCCTATCACAGGGATGAGGGTGCCCAATGTGTGTATTAAGGCACCTAAACAAGCGGCAATAGCTAGAGAACCTAACCCTGTTGCATTTCTTGTCTGCATGACAAAAGAAACTTCACATAAGTACAAATGTGGTTTAGAAAGCCTTACCATGCTTGTATTCATTAATGTGTTATATTCCATCCTATATACTTCCCTCACATTCATGTATATTATTTGATTCGAATCTAGCTATATCAACCAAGACAATTACCTTCATATTATACTCTCTCTAGTGTATCAAATTAACAGCAAAATTGGATAATTCAGCAACTCTGTGTATGCAGAAATAAGAAATCCAACAAAACTAATTAATGGTTATGCAGAAATAAGAAGAAGAGGTTAATTAAACAATCATCTCAAAGAAACAACTAAAATAAACACATCAAAGTTAGAGGACTTAACATACCTCTAAAGTCCATCACTCATCAGAGAAGAGAGAACCAAAACAGCAAAGACCACAATTATTCAAGTGACTCATTGAGATAATGACATACCAAAATATTACTTAGCCAAAAAATTTACCTTCAAAAATACCCTAAAGGTTAGGTGTGTATTGTACATTTAAAGTTGGTGTAACATGGGCTACACTCAGAATGAATGCGGTTCATAGATATACTTTTTTTTTTTTTTTTTTTTTCTAGGTATCTATGGTCTAAGCATATCTTTGTAGGAAGAAATTTACAAACATAATTTGTATACATAAAGTACATTGAAAATGATGTGGCAGTAACATATTTGTAATTATAAGTTACCATGTTAAGTGTTTTAACTAGAAATGAAATGAGTCGTATAATTCTATATAGAATTTATGTATAAAAAATTTGTTTGTATAGCATGATTACCCATCTTTGCATTGCCTAAATGTATTACAAAGAGAAATTTTTGTACCAAAAAAAAATTATCTTGAGTAACATGATACTGGCAATTTTAAAATTATAAACCATAATTGTGAGTGTTATGGGTTCTGTACAGGTGTAATACTCTTGTAATTTACAATTTTTTTTATTTCATATTTTTGTAATTACATTTATATGCAATGTATAGCATTATTGAAGCAGCAAATAGAATAATGATGCTAATCGAAATATCGTTATTGGAGAGATTAATAGAAAAGAACCTGGAGAGTGAAAGCTGTGACTATAATTGAGAAAGCCAGGGAACCAGTTTCTAGGAGATTGAAGTCAAGATCCATATATGTATACCCATTATCCATGCAACCACCACACATAATGGAACCTGAAAATTGAACAAGTTAATTTAGTATTTAATTTATATATAATTTCATCTTGGGTTTCATTTACTTAGTTATTTATTAATTTCAAGTCTCACCACAAACATTGAAATTTGTGCTACTGAACCCAAAGCCACACCCAGTTAGATATCTTGCATGACAGAGAAAAAAAAAAAAAAAAAAATTTACTTGTCATAAATATACCAAATCACATTGAGAACATCAATATACCAAAACATACATATTTTGATGCGAGAGAGATGAGAGTTAGAAACTCTGAAAGAGCACTGCATCACCAGGGCAGGTAGCTTATTAATTGCATAACCAAATTAAAATTTCATGAATTTATTGGCATCCTTCTCTATTGTGTTTTGTTCTTCGAAGGAAATCTGAGCATGTTTGTCACTTGAGGCATGAATAGGCCAATGATTTCTCCTCCATGAGCTCTTTTGCCGTCGCATCCATCTTTCCCCTTGAAAACTCATCGATCTTGAGCCTTGCATTCGAATTAGTTTCATTAATAACACAGCTTGCAATACTGTAGTATAGAAAAACCCATGTTCCCTAAATTGTTGAAGAGAAAAAAAAAAAAAAAAAAAGAAGTAAAGGAAGTAAATAAGTAGATGCAAATAATGTAGTATAGAAAGAAGAACAAGAAATAGATTATTGCAACATAAAATTCAACCTTTGGAGTTCCAAGAACCCAATCGTGTATGTGATCACAAGCAGAGCTTGCAGCAGATAATGCACTGGATAGCTTCCGAGCTTGGATGATGGCTGCACCTCGCTGTTGCATGGTGGTGATGAACTCTGTTTTTAGCCTGAGACATTCAGAAATGGAGGGCTGTAAGTAAAACAAATCTAAACAGTTACATAGATTACTAGGTTGGGAAGGAATATAGGGATGCCTTTTAAACAAGCTTGCCTAACTGTCTTTCTTTAGTTGCGAAATGAAAGTTTAAAGGGGTCTATCAAGCCCGAGCCTAACCTCTGCCCAAACTTGTTTGCCTAAGTCTGAGCTCGAGTTTAAATCAAAGAATTTGAGCTAGGCGATAGTTGCCCAAATTCCAAAAACAAAAAATTTATCATGATTGTCTGAAATTGATGTATAAACAAATTATCTCAAAAAGTAGAAACATGAAACATAATAAGAAAATTAATTTATGTATACATAATATGATTTATTTCAAATTGTGAGAAAATATTCATTACTTTATATTATTTTATGTTTATTATATATGATTTATATTAACAATAAATTTCAGGTTGCTCGGGTTGTGGGAACCTTGCTTAGAGACATTGTTTTGAATTTAATTCCAGTCAACAAATTTTAATAGAAGCCCAAACCAATTTTGAAATTACACTACCCAAGATCTAAAATTTTTTAGGCTAGACTTGAGTCACTCGAGTTGTGTGCCCAAAATACTCTCCTACGATTGAGAGCATAGGACATTACAGTTGGAAAATTTAAAAGGTACCATAGGATATTAGATGTACCATACCAATTATCGTCACCAACAAGTTCTCTGACCGGCTTGTGTGCGGCACCGGTGCTAACAGTTGCATGATTGACATCAGGATATTGAGTTGAAGAGTGATTCCCCCATATGATCACATTCTTCACATCTCCAACATGAACATGTATCCTCTCTGATATTTGGCCTAGGGCTCTGTTATGATCAAGCCTTGTAAGGCATGTGATGTTTTTATCTGGAATTGAAGGGGCAAATTCTTTCAATTAATGATTTTTTAATTTTTAGGATTGTCTAAGGAATGGCTGTGAACTGGCTTGCGTCTGTGAATGTTCTTCAAAAGGTGTGGCTGTCCTCTTATAAAATCTTCATTAGCAAATTCCCATTGTTCTGGATCAATTTTTCTAAAACCCTAGCCAACGAAAGAAATGGAAACAACAGACAGCAAGAATGAATACATAAGAAATATTTATGTGCACAAAATTATTTCAAAAGTATGGTAATAAAAATTGCCTTACATATGTATTGAGCTGTCTGATAAAGCTGGAGAAGTTAATGTGCTTGAAGAATCTGCGTAGCAAATCCCTCGCAAATTCGGGTGGATTCCAGGCAACAAAGCTTTTATTACTTTGACTCCAGGAGACAACGGAATCCGAGGAATGATCATCAACCATCTCGTATGTCTTCACGAGGAAAGGAGGCAGGACATTCGAACTGCATTGAGTTTTATCCATCATCTGTTCCAAACCATAACAACCCCTTCAAATTCAGAACCCCAAAGTAGATTAGCAGACCAGCGACCACTCTATCCAAATTCATTCACAACTTCTCTAATGTTCAAATAAACTGCTCGCAATTGTCAAATTCTCATAACTACAAATTGAAGGCATCAACACCACTCTATCCAAATTCATTCACAACAACAACATTACCAACCTCCTTAGACACTGAAATTCAACAAATCAATTCAAAAGACCCATCATTTCCCATCTCAAAACCCTTCAAATTCTCACAACTCTACAAATTCAAGGCATCAACACCACTCTATCCAAATTCACCCACAACAACAACAACAACAACAACATTACCAACCTCCTTACACACTCAAAATTCAACAAATCAATTCAAAAAGCCATCATTTCCCATCCCAAAATCCCTTCAAATTCAACAAAACCAAACCCCTTTTTGTCACCCAAAATCACGCTATGTCCAACCGTACAAGAATTGACCCAAAAGAACAAAATTTCCAAATCAAATCCAAAAACCCACAAACAAGAAGTTACCAAACCACCAAAAAAAGAAAAAAGAAAAAAAAAACCCAACTGTATGTCAATTCCACAATAGCCCACACAAAACAGTGGGTTTTCTCTCTCTTTCAATAGTAATCCTTGTCGGAAACTTAAAGCAAAAGCATCAAATTATTTTTCAATATTACACATGTACAGATGTCTATATACTATATACACATGTATATAGACATATATAACACATATATATACGAAATCGTAGTTCAAGTGTTCGAGATTTTACCTGAGAGAGAAAGAGAAACCCAGAAAGCCGAAAGTGGAGATAAGGCTTTTACATTTCATCAATTGAGATGAAGAGTGAAGCTGAGAACAAATCACGGTTGTGCAACCAAGAATTTCAACAGTAGGCAATTTCCAAACAAAGGCATTCTTCTGAGCCATCTTCCTCAGGAGGATTGGGATCAACTTAACAAATCTGACCAAATTTGTCAAAAGTAATTCATATCACAATGTTAGATTAAAAAAATAAAACTAGAAAAATGCAAAAAGATAAGTGAAATTCATCAACAACACATGCTTGAACTCAATAATGACAATAATAATAAATAAATAAATAATGAAAACCGAACTTTGTAGCAGTATTTTCAAATTACAAGTATATAAATCGCACTTGATTTTGGGTTTTAAGGCCAAACTGCGAGAATACTCGCATAAAAACTTCGAATTTCAAACCCGAAAAGAAGAATCGAAGAACATAGAAGGATCGAAAAATAGAGAAGAAGAAGAAGAAATGTCGAAACTAACCTGTTAGGGCTGCAAATCGAAGCTATGTTGAAGAAGAAGAAGAAGAAGAAGAAGAAGAAGAAGAAGAATCGAAGCTTTGTTCAAAAATAAGAGTCGCAACTTTCGTTTACCCTAAACCGATTGATGTTGAACAACTTTAGGGCTATGTGAGCAAAACATAGATAGATATTAGATAGCTTCAAAGATTCAGAAAATAGTTTCAAAGATTCAGAAGAGAGAGAGAGCCGGGGGGGGGAAGAAGAAGCAAACCTAGTAGTCGATTGGTTCAGTAACCCTAGTAACCGAAGTGAAGAGATAAGATGAGATGATCACCCTAGCAATTGATTTCGCCTTCATCACCATCAGATAGAGAGAGAGATTGAAGCCCTTGTGATGTTCCATCAAAATAGTTATTTTGGGGAAAAAATATTGGCACCCAAATTTCATTTTAGCGCTTCTTTTATTTATTTATTTATTTATTTTTATCATACAATTCACGACATACATTGTGTGTCGTGAAAAGACAATACTTTTAACTGCAGGCGATGTGTGCGTCGTAAAAAGTGTAATACTTTTAATGGTGGGCGTGGTGTGCGCCGTGAAAAATATTCACTTTTCATGGCTAGCGTATGTGTGTCGTGTATAATTAATGTATTAACGGCATGCCATATGCACGTTGTAAATTTTTTTATTATTTACGGCGTGCATTGCAAGCCGTAAAAAAATCATCGTTATTAACATTCACGGCCTACGCAATAGACATGCCGTAGTTGGAAAAGTATTTACGACGTGCAAAAAAAGCAAGTCGTAAAAGTGAGAAATTACGGCATGCATTTATTGTATGCCTTGATGTGGTGCCGTAAAAAGTCAGTTTTGTTGTAGTGTGCTATTATTTTGTACATTGAGCTAACCAAACTGATTGGCCTATAGTCACTCAACCTCATAGGATTTTCCTTCTTGGGAATTAAGGTAATAAAGGAACTACTCATTCCTTTGGCTAACTTACCATTAGAGTGGAACTCATTCATCATCTGTACAATCTCCCATTTCATGATGTCCCAGCATTTTTGAATACATTTTAGATTAAAACCATTTGGCCTTGGAGCTTTGTTACCTTCATAGTCTTTAACAGCTTTCCAAATTTCATCCTCTAGAAACTCTGCCTCCAGCAATTCAGTTGATTCAGTATGACTAATTGAGGCAAAAACACCTGACAACTTTGGTCTACACCTCCTTCCTTCAACAAACACCTGAATGAAATGATTTACCACTGCCTATTTAATCATTCCAGGCTGATCATGAAGAACTCCATTCTCATTAACTGAGTTCAATAAGTTTTTCCTTTGCCTTTTACTTGCCATTATATGAAAGAACCTGGTATTTTTATCCCCATTTTCAGCCATACCATTCTAGACTTTTGATGCCACAACCATTCCTTCTCCTTGCTCAAATCCCAGGCTAAACTTCTAACCTCTGTCCTTCTTTTAATCTCAGAATCCTGTAGAATCCTTTTTGCAACTTTAAGTCCTATTTATGAAGTTCATCCTCTGCTTTTTTCAACTATTCATCAATGTTTCCAAACACTTCACAATTCCACCTTCTCAGATGTGCTCTCGGTTTTCCTAGCTTTTTCAATAACCTGTAGCTGGCCCAACCACTAAACTGTGATCCTTTCTAACATTTCTTTACTTCTGCTTTGAATTTAGGATGCAAGCACCACCCATTGATGAATCTAAATGGTTTTGGGCCCCAATCCCTCTCATCTTCCGTAAGAAGTATTGGGTAGTGATTAGAAATGCTTCTTGGCAGCCCTCACTGTTTAAACTTGAATACTTCTAACCACCTAGGATCGATTAGGAATCTATAAATCCTACTCCATCTATCTCCATCCGTCGGATTACACCAAGTGAAAGTTCTATCTAACATTGGTATATCTATCAACTTTTGATTTTCAATCAATTCATTAAAGTCCTTCATCATTCTGTCCTTTCTAGAGCACCATTTTCTTTCACTCATGAATCTTATTTCATTAAAGTCCCCTACTGTGGGGACCGAATATCGGGAGACGTAAAGAGGCTGAATAGTTGGACCTGGAGAGTCAAAATTCATATATCGCATTTGGCCCCGTCTTATACACAAATCCAGAGGTACCCTATTCGGCCAAATAACTAGTTGAGTAAGTGGTCGAGTGAAGGGTGGCTTGCAACAAAAGGAGCCGAGTAAATAGTTATACGACGAATTGAAGGTGGGCCCAGCCCTGAAGCCCAAGAAAGAAAAGATATAAATAGAAGAATATCATCCAGAGAGAGGTATGTGAGAATGAGTACACTTAACTTAAGATACAAGCAATCAAGAGAGTACATATTGACTTATCCATCGGAGTGCTAATTCCAGCACCCCCGACCGGAGTGTTTATTCCTTTTCAGGTTGTTAGTTGAGGATCTCGAGCGTCCCAGTGGATCAAAAGAGTATTTCCAAAACCACTTCCCTACAATTGGCGCCGTCTGTGGGAATACTCAAATACATCCATGACGGGCGTAACGGAAGACCCTCCGATAGTCACTGACGAGACCACATAGAGAGATGACCTCACTCCAACAAACATGCTTGGACCGGAGACTATCACCGCAAGACGTGCCTTGAACTTCGACTCATTTGCCCAGAACTCGCCCTCGACCTCAACACATGAGACAATGCAAGCAATCATGGAACAGGCGAAGCAAAACGAACAGAGGCTAGAAAACGTGATCGCTGAGAACGAGCGCCTCAGTCAGGACTTGGCCTTGGAAGTAGCAAAATCCAATCAAGCTACACGCCAAGATCCGGGACGACCTATGAGAGCGGTTGGTCGAAGACCTCGAGTTCGGAAGCAATATAGTGACAATGACTCTGACTTATTATCCCTAGAGCCCAAAAAGAAGGGACGACTTGAAACTATTAGTTTCTCTGAAGAGAGTCCACGTGTAAGGCATAAGCGAAGATGAAATGGTTCGGACGAAGAAGACCAGCACGATCCTTTCGTGCGACGAATCGCAAAGGCAGCGCTACCCAAGAAGTTCAAAGCCCCGTCGTTCACCCTGTACGACGGGAAATCGGACCCCACTGATCATATCTGTCATTATAAGCAAGCCATGACGCTGCATGCAGATGACGAGTCTCTCATGTACAGAATATTTTCGAGCAGTTTGGGGCCATTGGCCGTCAAATGGTATTATAAGTTGGAGCCGGCGTCGATTAAGAGTTTCCATCAACTACATAAATCTTTCAGGGCAAGATTTATCACCAACGAGGTCCAGCCGAAGCAAGCCGACTCTCTCTGGGCAATGCAGATCTAGTTGGGAGAAACCTTATGAGCGTATTTGGCGCGCTATTGGGAATGCTTTAATCTTGTCGATGATGCTTGCAACGACTCCATGGCCATTACTGCCTTTAAAATGGGTTTGCATCCTGATAGTAATCTCCGCAGTTCCTTGACTAGAAGACCTCCCAAAACGGTCTGGTCATTGATGAAGAAAGTTGAGGAATACTGTAAAGTGGAAGATGACGCCTTGCGGGTTAAAGCTGGAAACATGGCCAACAAGACGGCCCCTTCTGAAATTGCTCAGCCGTTAAATTCTGTACCACCTCAGAGCCTTGAACCACGGCATCGGGCTAAACGAGACAAGAGACAGGATTCTCGCCGATCAAGCAACCAATGCTCCCACCGAGCAAATGAACAACTGCAAGTCGATAGCAGGCGCACAAGGCGCGCAGAGAAGAAATATACGGAGTTGTCAGAGCCGATCAGCGCGGTTATGTCCAACGTCCAACACCTTCCGTTCTTCAAATGGCCGTCCAAAATGGTGGGACCTCCCGACACTAGAAGACGGGATAGGCAGTGCGAGTATCACAAGGATCACGGCCATGATACTGAGAGTTATTATGCATTGAAGGACCACCTGGAGGAATTGGTACAAGATGGTCGGCTACAACAGTATGTCCGAAAAGGCAACTCAACCAAAGCAATAGCCTTACGACAGGATTCACCTCCACTCGGTGTGATCTACATGATATACAGCTTGCCAATGTCATCCGCGGTGCATACGATTCAGTCAAATCCCGACCCTCAAAATCAACTCACTTCGGCTAAACGGCCCCATGAAGCTGCGAGCATTGCTTTCGATGATTCAGATTTGGCCGGAGTGACACTTCCCCACATCGATCCCTTGGTAATCGAGTTATGCGTAAACCGATTCACCGTTGAGCGCATACTCATTGATTCGGGGAGCACATTGAAAGTTATGTATTACAAGACATTCACCAAACTCGGCTTCTTCGAATCGGACCTTTCTCCAGCTCCTTATCCATTATTCGGCTTCAACGCCAATCCAGAATACCCGTTGGGGAAAATCACACTACCCGTTCGAGCAGGCTCCCGAACAGTGGATGTGGAATTCTTTGTCGTCAAGCTGCCATCGCTGTATAATCTCATCATGGGGAAAACTTGGTTGCATACTATGTAGGCTGTGCCAAGTACCTATCATCAGCTGCTACGCTTCCCGACAGAACGTGACATTGAGCAAATCCGTGGCTCCCAGAAATTGGCATGAGCAAATCCGTGGCTCCCAGAAATTGGCACAAGCATGTTATCTCCTTACTGGAAAGACGCCAATAGAGTTGCAAGTGAATTCCATTGAGGTGCTGGATAGAGAGAGCCTCGACGATGTTGGGCGGCTCCCAAGTGAAAAGGCCACAGAAGCCCTAGATCGAGTTGAAATTGATGGAAACCCAGACAGGTTTTTCATGATCGGCGCCTCCCTGAATCAAACCGATAGGCAGTAGCTAATTTCCTTCCTGATCGGCAACCTTGATGTATTTGCGTAGACTCCATATGAGATGCCGGGTGTAGATCCGTCTGTTTCGCAGCACCTTTAAATGTTGACCCTAAATGTAAGCCGATTATTCAGAAAAACTGGCAGTCAGCCGCAGAGCCCGCTGCCGTCGTTGTTGAAGAGGTTGACCAGTTGCTTGACGCTGGGCAATCAGGGAATTGACCTACCTTACATGGCTTTCGAATACTGTGGTTGTGAAGAAGAAAAATGGGACTTGGCGAGTGTGCGTTGATTTCACGGACCTAAATAAAGCCTACCCCAAGGATTGTTTTCCCATTCCCAAAATAGACCAACTTGTAGATGCGACGGCACGCCATCAACGTATGAGCTTCCTCGATGCTTACAGAGGCTACCATCAAATTGCCATGCATCTGGAAGACAAAACTGCATTCCTCACCCCAAGAGGAACCTATTGCTATAAGGTTATGCCTTTTGGGCTGAAGAATGCAGGGGCAACTTACCAAAGACTAGTCACTGCCATGTTCAAGGAGCAACTCGGCCACACTATGGAATTGTACATTGACGATATGGTGGTCAAGTCCAAAGAAGAGCAAACTCATCTAGCCGATCTGGAAGAGACATTCGGCATTTTACGCAAATACAAAATGAAACTGAACGCTTCCAAATGTACGTTTGGGAACAGCTCTGGCAAATTCTTGGGTTATATTGTCAACCACCGAGGAATCGAAGCCAACCCGAGGCAAATCACATCAATCTTGGAGCTCAGCTCCCCTCGTTCAGTGAAAGAGGTTCAAAAGTTGATGGGGATGGCCGCTGCACTCAACAGGTTCATCAGTCGGTCCACAGATCGCTGCTGACAATTCTTTCATACTCTACGGTAGGGCAAGGCTTTTGAATGGAACTCCGAGTGCGAAGCCGCTTTCAACGGCCTCAAGACCTACCTCTGATCAGTTCCATTCTTGACAACACCTTCAGCAGGCGACAAGCTCATTTTGTATCTGGCGGTTTCCGACCGGGCCGTCAGCGCCGTACTGATAAAGGAAGAGCTGGAGGAGCAGCGGCCAGTGTATTATGTGAGCAAGGCAATGGTTGACCCCGAAACACGCTACCTTCCGTTAGAAAAACTCATTCTGGCCCTCGTCATGGCAGCAAGAAAGCTGATGCATTACTTTCAGGGACAGACTATCGGGGCACTAACGGACCACCCCCTCCGGTCGGTACTCCATAGTGTAGAAGCATCAGGGCACTTTTCAAAGTGGGCTCTTGAACTCGGCCAGTACGATATTCAGTTTCTGCCTAGAACCTCAATCAAGGGACAGGTGTTTGCCGACTTTGTGGCCGAATTCACTGGGGGTCTTGCCGACTTCAAGTTTGATGAAATTCAACCTAAGCTGAACTGGAGAATTTATGTTGGGGACATTTGGCAGTTGTACTGTGATGGATCGGCCAACCAATGAGGCAACGGGGCCGGAGTAGTGATAATGGCTCTCGACGGGGCAATAATTGAGCAGGCTGTCAAACTCGGCTTCGAAGCATCAAATAACGAGGCCGAATACAAGGCCCTGCTAACCGGCTTGCGGAATGCACATCTCCTAGGTGCTCGGCATTTGCTTATATTTTGTGATTCAAAATTGGTGATCAATCAGCTAAAGGGGGAGTACGCAGCAAAAAACGACTGTATGACCGCTTACATGAAAATGGCGAATTCCTTGCTGACAAAATTTGACCATCATGAATTGAACCAAATAACCTGTGACCTGAACACACATGCAGATGCCCTGGCTTGCCTAGCCTCTGTCATTAACTCAGAGATTAAACGGACCATTGAAGTTGGTTTAATCCCAGAGCCGAGCATTGGCCCTTCTGAGGAAGTCCAGGTCAATGTCATAGAGTCAAGACCGAGTTGGATGGACTCCATTGCTGCATTCCTGTCTTCTGAACAGCTCCCAGCGGACAAGAAAGAAGCACAGAAGTTGCGAAACAAAGCCCTGCGATACTACTTGGATCCGTAAGGAAAGCTTTATAAAAAATCCCTTTCTGGTCCATACCTGGAATGCGTTCATCCGGACAAAGTCGAATCACTTCTGATCGAAATACATGAAAGTAGTTGTGGCGCCCATTCTGGCGGGCGCTCTTTGGCTCATCGAGCTATGACACAAGGGTATTACTAGCCAACAATGAGAGCTGATGCCGAATGTTACGTGAAAAAGTGTGAACAGTGCCAGAAGTTCTCTCCTTTGACCCACCTGCCTGGTGAAGAGTTAAGCTCTATAACCAGTCCTTGGCCGTTCGCCCAATGGGGACTTGACATCGTCGGACCACTGCCTCGTGCCCCGGGTAACAAGCGATTTTTGATTATCGCAATAGATTATTTCACAAAATGGGTAGAAGCGGAAGCACTAACACATATCCAAGATACCGACATGAAGCGTTTTGTATGGAGAAATATCATAACACGATTCGGCATTCCAAGAGCACTTATTTCAGACAATGGCACCCAGTTTGATTATGGTGTCTACAGGGAACTATGTAGCAAGTATAGTATTCTGCCCTACTATTCCACCCCGGCTTATCCACAGAGTAATGGCCAAGCTGAAGCCTCCAACAAATCTATTTTAGATGGCATCAAGAAGAGGCTAGAGAAAGCTAAAGGAAGATGGGTAGAAGAGTTGCCAAGTGTGTTATGGGCTCATCGCACTACTCCGAGGCGGTCTACTGGGGAGACGCTGTTCGCTTTGTGCTTCGGAACGTAGGCAATCATCCCCTTGGAGATCGGCCTCCCAGCTTTGAAATCAATAGTTTTTGATTTGGGCTGAAACGACATGATGTTGGCCTTGGATTTGATTCTGATTGAAGAGCGGAGAGACCGTGCCCTTGCATCTATGGCACGGTACCAGCAGCAGCTTGCTAAGTCATATAATCAGCCTGTTCAACTGCGCCGTTACACACCAAGAGAGTTGGTCCTGAAGAAAGTGCTTCCAGCTGCTAAGAATCCGGCCAACGAAAAATTGGGTCCTAACTGGGACGGCCCTTATCAGATCGACTCAGTCGCGGGAGTAGGGGCATATCGGCTCAATGACATGTCTGGGAGAAGTCTGCCACGACCTTGGAATTCCACACATTTACGTAAATTCTATCATTGACCCGACTTGTAGGGCTTGATACTTGTACATATTTCCTTTTTGCAATGCAAAGTTTCCTATTTCCTCATCACGCAATTCAGTTCAAAAGTCTCCGGATTCGGAGCGCCCTTTATGGATATCACGATTAGCCAAGCTAAGTCTTCGGATTCGGAGCCCTATTGGTGCATGACACCTTTGGGCCGATTAAGCCTCCGGATTCGGAGCGCCCTTCGTGGATATCACGATTGGCCAAGCCAAGTCTCCGGATTTGGAGCCCCATTGGTGCATGACACCTTTAGGTCGATTAAGCCTCCGGATTCGGAGGGCCCTTTGTGGATATCACGATTGGCCAAGCCAAGTCTCCGAATTCGGAACCCCATTCGCACATGACACTTATGGGCCGAATAAGACTCTGGATTCGGAGTGCCCTTCGTGGATATCACGATTGGCCAAGACAAAAAGCCTCCGAATTCAGAGCCCCATCCATGCATATCACGTTTGGGCCGAATAAGACTCCGGATTCGGAGCGCCCTTCACGACGAAAGTTAAAGCATACAAATATTCAAAGTGAAATGCTTCGTTAAGTTTAGTAGGCAAAAATTGTATACACAAATTAAAGCATACAAACATTCAAAATGAAATGCTCAATTAAGTTGAGTTGGCGCAAACTGCATAAACAAATTAAAACATGCAAACATTCAAAATGAGATGCTTAATTAAGCATGCAAACATTCAAAATGAAACGCAAACATTTAAAACAAAGTATTTTATTAAGTTAACCAATAGATACATAGCTGACGCCCAATCTGTGTTGGAGCGTTTACAATATATTCAATTCTATTCGGCGTCACCCTCGTTATCGTTCTTCTCAATTTCGAAAGCGCCAAAAGGAAAGTGATGACGTTGATATAATGGCGACGCCAATTCAACTCCTACTCCTTGGAGTGCCTCTGTGGCTTGGAGAGCCTTAATCCACCCATACCTAAAGCCTCGATTCTCGCATCGACATACCTCCTCTGCGAGTTTCTCCTTGGTCTTCTTTATCCTGACTTTCCTGCCGTGGTGGAAGCCTTTTTCATAACCCACGGACCTTGCAGTCTCTACTGCAAACATGCTTGCCGTATCTCTATCGGCAATCGCGTGACTTATCAGCCGTTGGGTCACTCTTTCCTCCATGACCGGGTTAGATTGACCGGCTGCATGTGGCTCGGCAGTTCAGGCCTTCCTCAGCTTAGGCTCGGCCTTCTCCGCATGAGCCTCCAAGGTTCGAATTCGTTTGTCCTTCTTCGCTATCTCTCGCCGTGCGGCTCGCAGATGCATGCCGACTTCATAGGTGGTATACAGCCCTCTTATTGCCCCATGGATGCCCTCTCGAAACACTTCAAAATCCTGTCGACCAACCATCGATTGTTGGACTTCCGGTGGAAAAATTTGTCAAGCGAACTTGACTGCTACACCTGGGTCGTTAACAATAGAATTCGCCTCCGTCATCGGTTTATTCCCCACAAAAATTGTAAAACTCAACAGTCGTGGCATCGCATCGGACTCATTTCTCGGTCGCGGTCGAGGGGAGTTGCCCCATTGCTGTTTTTCCCTTCGGGATGATTTGCTTCGACGACTTGGGGCTGACGTTTTTCCCGTTCCCTGGACGTCCTACTTCCCGTGCGTGTGGGCTCGCTGCTGCGATTCATTTCAGTATCAAGCTCAGCCAATGTCTGTCCTTCTCGTCTGCTGTTGAAGAACAGTCTATTTGACATTTGCACTTATCTAACCTTCCGCAACAAATTGGTTTAAATTGAGTCTGAACACAATAAGTGGAATTACGGGTGCGAAGAACCCACCCCATTTATTTCTAACGCGTGCAGCGCCCCCGAGGCAATTTCATTAATGCTAAACTCCAAAAGGATGTCGATCGACGTGCGCCGTAGCCACTCCATGAACTAATAATATTCGGCTTTCGGAGTTCATACATTGGCTGGGGCAAGGGCAGATTTATTAATCTAGTCGGTCAAATATCTAAGCCTGATGCCGATCGATTTATGCCACAGCCACTCCATTAACTAATAATATTCAGCTTTCGAAGTTCATACATTGGCTGGGGCAAGGGCAGATTTGTTAATCTGATTGGTCAAATATCTAAGCCCGATGCCGATCGATTTATGCCGCAGCCACTCCATGAACTAATCATATTCGGCTTTCGGAGTTCATCCATTGGTTGGGGCAAGGGCAGATTTATTAATCTGATCAGTCAAATATCTAAGCCCGATGCCGATCGATTTATGCTGTAGCCACTCCATGAACTAATAATATTCGGCTTTCGGAGTTCATACATTGGCTGGGGCAAGGGCAGATTTATTAATCTAATCGGCCAAATATCTAAGCCCGATACCGATTGATCTGTGCCTTAGCCACTCCATGAACTAATAATATCCGGCTTTCGAAGTTTATACATTGGCTGGGGCAAGGGCAGATTTGTTAATCTGATCGGTCAAATATCTAAGCCCAATGCCGATCGATTTATGCTGCAGCCACTCCATGAACTAATCATATTCGGCTTTCGGAGTTCATACATTGGCTGGGGCAAGGGCAGATTTATTAATCTGATCTGTCAAATATCTAAGCCCGATGCCGATCAATTTATGTTGCAGTCACTCCAGGAACTAATAATATTCGGCTTTCGGAGTTCACACATTGGCTGGGGCAAGGGCAGATTTATTAATCTGATCGGCGAAATATCTAAGCCTGATGTCGATCGATTTATGCCGCGGCCACTCCATTAACTAATGATATTCGGTTTTCGGAGTTCGTACATTGGCTGGGGCAAGGGTAGATTTATTAATCTGATCGACTATTCGACGAGGATAAATTACTAAATTGCCTAGTTATCTAATCGGCAAGTGTACACGAATGTTTTATCCAAGTTAGCGAAATTACTAAGTTGCCTAGTTATCTAATCGGCAAGTGTACATGAATGTTTTATCCAAGATAGTGAAAAGCAATACCATTCATCAATAGTAAAATCAAGCACAAATAATAGCAAAGTGCAAATGAAATTTTCATTAGTAAATTGGGCACAAACTGTAGCCATTTTACGTATGAAAACTACTAAACAAAAAACTATAAGTTTGCATGGAAATGCCTAGCAAAATCTTAAAAACTGTAGTCATTTTACACATAAAAACTACTAAACGAAAAACTACAACAATAAATTCAAAAGCCTAAAACAAAAACAACTAAAATGTCGCCCTAATCAATCCTCGGAGTCAGACTCCAGCAGTTCAACGTCCACTTGCTCGTATGGAATTGGCATAGCAAATGTCACATTAGCAGCAGCAAGGGCTTTGAGCCAGCCGTGTTTGAATCCTCGATTTTCAAATTTGGGGACTTCTTTCACATAACTTGCGAGGGCAGCGCTTTGCCCAGCCTCGTACGCCTTGGAAGCCCCAGAGTCGGCTACTTCCTTCGCCTTCTTCGATTCTTCCAAGTCAATCTCCAGTTTGGCAATTGCCTCTCGAGCTAACTTGAGCACATTTTCGCTCGCATTCGCCCTCTCCTCAGCGGCCAATATGAGCTGGTCCAAATTTCTCGGCCTTTTCATCTTGGCCTTGGCCCTTGCACCTTCTATCTTCGCCCTCGCTTCTTCGAACTCGGCCCTGCTCCTTTGGCCTTCAACTTCCGATTGTAAACGGCCAATTCGTTCGATGGTGTCATGCTGACGATGGCCTATCTCGGCTATCCTTTCGACCGTCTGCAAAACAAGAAATTAAAACCAAAATAATATATGCATAAAAGGGAAAGACAAGATCAAGGAATATACCAGTAGAGCCGATTGAGCGGCTAATGCTATTGCTAACAGATCCGGCTCTGCCCGGAAAGCCGCCTTGCCAGCCGACAATGAGACCGACGCAGCCATACTCAATGCCATGGTTGGATCTTTCATAGCTGACGCGTCAGAGGAGATCGGCATGTTTTTTATCTTTGGTTGAACGACAAAAGGCACAACCACATCCGACTCCTTTAAACGCGACCGTTTGTCAGCCTGGTTTTCTTCAGAGCTGGCCTTGAACTCGGCAGGACATTTCTCCGCCCTTCGCTCAGCCTCCTGATCCACCTGCACAACCATCTCCGCCTCGGCATTTCGGGTTTGAGCCGTCTCCTTCTCGATAACAGGCAGGGAGGGCTCAGCATCGGCGGCGGGTGGCACTTCCGATCAAATGGCCTCTGCTCTCCTCCGCGAGGCCATTTTTTTAGCGTTTTTCTGTTTGGCGAGTTTTGTGAGGAACAACCAAGCCATGTCTTCGGGGTACGCACCGGGGAAGGTCTTCTAAACCAGTAAAAATGTCATCGAAGGGAAGGTCCCCTCGGCCCGAAGTGGACGGAGGGTTGGCTGAATCGAGGTCGGTTTCCTCAAAGGCTAACTTTAAAGCCTCCTCTACTTCGGCTTCGGACTGGCTTGACTTTTCAGCGACCCCAGCTACCTCTGCCTGCTCTGAGTCGGATCCACCCAAACCAACTTGCTGCAAGTTTTTGAAGTTGGTTAAAACAAGAGCCGTAAGAAGCTCTTTGCCCCTTGGAATTGGGATGCTTTCTTCCACCGAGAACGTTGTATACGTCGGCTCGTATTGAAAAAGAATGTGGACTGCCCTCCCTTGTTTCTGAAGTCTTGGACGGTCGAAGTATTTGAGCGTGACTTCAATTTCCACAAGAACGGCATCGTCGGTTGAAATCAGAACTTTCTTTAAATCGTTCCCTGCACAAGCAAAACTATGAGACTGCAAAAATGAAGCCTTGTAAATATAAGAAAAATGAACGCAAGGAGCTATATGGCCACCTGGTTCGCCCCTCTGTCTAGGAATAGGATCTAGGTGGTCCTCGTCTTTGCCGAATTCCCAGTTACCTCGGACAACGACCATGACATCATCGACACGCTTGCCAAAGCTAGAAAGCATAGTCACTAATTGATGGTTGGCATCCTTGGCCCTAAGGAAATAGCGTCCATGCCGGCCAGAAGACTTGGCCAAGGCATAATAGTGCCGAATAGCAGGTATGCCGAGGTTAATCCTAAGGCGACGGTTTAACTCTATAATCTCCATTACGATTCTAAAAAAGTTGACATTGGGTTGGGAAGGGATTAGACCCCAATGGCGAATGACAGCCCTAAGGAGTGGATGAAGCGGGAAATAGACTCCGCCCTCTGCCATTGATAAGAGAGGGAAGACGATTGTGCTTTCATCAGTCCTCTCCATATCAAGAGTGCCGTTTGTCACAAGTGACAGACGGATGTCATCAGGGATAGAAAAATGGCATCGAAAGCCAGAGACTCGATCTGCAGAGAGAAGGTCTTTCAAATGCTTTGCTATTTTCGTCAGCCTATAGGAATATGCTAAACTAAAAACAAACCAGGAAAAGGGGATTCAAAGCAGAGAAGGAGAGAACTTATAAGAGACAGAGAGCATAATGAAGGATAAAAGGAAGTTACAGAGGTGAGTCGGAAGGCAGTCCAAAAACTTCAAGCATCCAACAATGTGTATGTATTTGAAGAGATGGCAAAATTTTAAATCACAATAAATGGAAGCGTACAAAAGGGTGGGAAGTTGAAATGATGATCGAAAGGCGTGTACTCTGACATTCGCGTTGGAATGAGGTTAATCACCGAATTTCGGCTCTGACTTTTTGAGTTCGAAACCAAACACACCAGCTAACTGTCGTTAGTGGAGTGTTTGGGAGGCAATTGTGGGGGCCGAATATCGGGAGACGTAAAGAGGCCGAATAGTTGGACCTGGAGAGTCAAAATTCATATATCGCATTCGGCCTCATCTTATACACAAATCCAGAGGTACCCTATTTGGCCAAATAACCAGTTGAGTAAGGGGCCGAGTGAAGGGCAGCTTGCAACAAAAGGAGCCGAGTAAATAGTTATACGACGAATTGAAGGTGGGCCCAGCCTTGAAGCCCAAGAAATAAAAGATATAAATAGAAAAATATCATCCAGAGAGAGATATGTGAGAATGAGTACACTTAACTTAAGATATAAGCAATCAAGAGAGTACATACTGACTTATCCGTCGGAGTGCTAATTCCGGCACCCTCGACCGGAGTGTTTATTCCTTTTTAGGTTGTTAGCTGAGGATCTCGAGCGTCCCAGTGGATCAAAAGAGTATTTCCAAAACCACTTCCCCACACCTACTATACACCATGGACTTGAAAATAAGGGTTTAAGCTTAGCTAAGGACTCCCATATATGTCTTCTTTTTAAAACTTCATGGGGTGCATATACATTTATGATAACATAGCTAAAAGAATGATGCGCCATACCTGATAATAGTATGAAGTTTCTGTTACTACAACACTTAGCTCAAAAATTTGTGGATTCCACAAGCATAGCATACCACCAGCATTACTTCTGCACCCACTTCCATGCACTCCAACTCCTCCCATGGCCATAATGACTTAGCAAAGATATCATCTTTGCTTTTCTTTGTGTCTTGTAGCAGAAGTACATCAATCTTCCTCTTCCTAACTAAAATTTTAATTTTTCTTCTCTTTTTAGGTTTTTTCAGACCTCTAACATTCCAGGATAAGATAATCATAAGGAAACTACTGACAGACTCCAAATCCCATTATTCTTTGCCCTGAAATGGCTTAAGGAGTTACACCCTCCCCTTCAATTCTCCCCAGATCCTTCTTTTCAAGTTCAATTAATTTGTTAACCACCTCCTTCTCCTTTCCTTCACAATTCAAACCTAGAATTTTTCCAACTTCAATAGTAGCTTGAACTTCACTTAGTAACTTTTTCCATCTCCTTGAGTTATTACTCTGCACAACTGATAGTGATATTGCAGCATCTGCTGCTCTAAAGATGGCTCCACTCTAAAGACAATTGCTGAACAGAACACCTTTTTGCTTAGTCTGTTTTCGACTATGCTTTGCTCTACTCCTTAGATCAGCTCCTTTCTTTTTGTTTCTATTCATCTCTGTTTTAGTAATCTTCCCCTTTCTTGATAGGTTGCCCTTTTCTAGTACTCTTTTTTAGACTGGTTGTAGATCAAGTGGCCTTAAATTGAGTTTGGGCTACACAGCTACTTAGGTTTGAAGGCTTAGTGATGGGCCTATTTGCCAAGGCCCCAGCTTGAGGTCCATTCAAAACCACCTCTATATTTAAATTGGGCCTTATACTCCCTAACCCACTAAGGCTTCTTATAAACCCAGGAATGCATATATGCCCTTCAACTTTTTGAATTTCATTTCTTGGAATTTCCATTTGCTCCAGACTATCCTCCATACATTCTCCTCCGACTTTTGGATTTCCCATATCACCTACCATTTCTTTTATGGCTGATGCAGATAACCACTTATTACTTTCATCATTTCCCCTAAATCTCTATCTATTGTGTCCTTGTCATCTCTTGCCACATCCTCTTTTCTGCTCAACTCCTCCATCCATGTATTTCCATCTTCATCTTCCTCCTTACCTCCTCTACCATTTTTTGACAATTGGTCTACATCATCTTGAGTATTAGACTTTGTGACCTTATTCTCTTGGCATATGCTTTTGCAATGACATGGCTTGACTGTTGTTGGTAGCCCTTCACACACTCTAATCAGAAAAATGCTTCCATTGTGTAGACACCCCATTTTTGACCGCCCTTAAGACTTGGGCGCTATTGATGGTTTACTTGGTAGTGAAAGGTATGCAGGGCAAAGGTTCGATTTCTTCGGCAAGAGGAGAGTTAAATCCTAACCTCACACCCCATTTTGGACCAAAGCTATTTTGGATGGTTTTTAGACCTTAAAACCCTCTCTTTCAAAATATTTTTGAAATGATGTTCCTACGATGTTCCGAGGCTCGCATTTTGTCAAATGTTGCGCTTTTCGGTAAATCGAGCAAGGACAAAGTGGAAATGAATGAAAGAGAGGTGAAATCTCTGAAAAATCTTTCAAAACACCTTGTTTAGGGGTTTGGAGTTGAAGAAAAGAGGAGAAGAGAGAATAAACCAAGTTGGAGAAGAAGATGGGCATGAATCGCTAAGAGAGAGTTGAGCAGCCCTCGCTAAATCAGGCCTATCCTTTTGAATACTTGGATTTCATCTATGAGGCCACCACCATTGGAAATCTTACTTCCGGGGCTTCATTTTGCACTCAAGAATCTCCCAAAGCCGAGTCCGGATGGGGGAGATATGATTGGTTGAAGTTGGGCATCATTCCGGTTGGACTAAAACTGAGTGGCTTCACCAAAAGAGGCATAACTTTTTGCATAGTTGGAATTTTGATGCAAGGCTGCCATCATTGGAAAGCTTCCTTCCGGAGCTTCAATTTGGACACAAGAATGACCTGAAAAGGAGTCCATATGAAGGAGTTATGCCCATTTGAAGTTGTACATGCAGAGCAGAATTTCCTGTCGGCCACAAAAGTAGCAGATCGGCCAAATAAGTAGCAGACCAGCCATAACAAGTAGCAGACCGGCACTAAAGATGGCCGATCGGCCAAAAGTGACCCAAATTCATTTTTTTTGAAGATATTTCGTCTCCAGCTGTTTCCAGCAAGCTCCAGCTGTCCTATAATCAGATATTTTTGACCAAAAGCTCATTTGTGCTATATATGAACCTATATCTCCCATTTTGCAAGATAGAACTTCTTGGGCAAGTTTGGGAGCTTCTCTCTCTAAAAACTCCTCTCTCTTTAGAATTTTCAGACAAAAACCTCTGCCTCTCTCTCTAGAGCCTCTCTCCATTGCCCTTTTGTGCATAGAAGTCCATAGAAGTAGAGAAATACTTCTTGTTTGCATATACTTCCTTCATCAAAGTTGATCACCATTGGCTTGAGGTCCCTTGGAACCTATTTTTGGGCTGATTGAAGGTTGTTTGGCTCAGAAAAGTGATTGTTTTGCTGCTGTCCTTCAAGGTTCTTCAAGGGTGAGAAACTACCCTCTTTATTCCCCATTTTTGCACAAGCTTTTAGTCTATCTTGCATGCTGTTTTGAGCTTAACTTATAATTGATAAAAGTTTTGATTTTGCATGATTTTGATCTTTGTTTAAGATCACTTTTGTGTTTGGGGTTGTTTACCCCCTCTTAGGCCTTGTTTGGCCTCATTTTTGTGCCTTTTTTGTGAGCTTCAGGACCACCTTGTATTGGCCTTCTCACCACTGAAATCTAGAGGGATTTTAGTGGTGGGGATGGTGTTTTGAGGTCCTAAGAAGGAGAGGGCCATCGCCTCTCCTTGTTGTCTTCAATACTTGTCATATTTGCCTCACATGTGAGCACCTTTGTTAAGTTCATGTTGGCCATGTCTTAGCTGGTATTTGTGGTTATTTTTCTGTCATATGCCACTATTTTTGCCTATCTTGGTCATTCCATGTTTGGTTTATACACTCATAGTGTAAATTTTGCAAACTAGTCTTGTATGCTTCATGTTTGAGCATGTCCTTCTAGCTCATGTTGACCTCATTTCAGTGGGTTTTTGGGGTTGTTTTAGCATGTCATAACTCTTTCTAAAGTTGGTTTAATAGCCCCGTACATACACCATGCACTTGTAGTGCATTTCCATAAAATTGCCCTAACATGCTTTGTGCTTTGAGCCTTGTTTTTAGCATGATTTTGGCTTGACCCAAAGAAGATTTTAGCCTTGTTTTACCATGCTTAAGGTCTTTTTGGTGTTATTTTGGTCATGCTTGCATTGTTTTGTATAGCCATGGTTCAACCTAGCTTGTTGGCTTTGAATGTCCAAGTCATTAGTATGCATTTCTAGGACTATTCTTATGATTTGGCATCATTCCATATGATATATCAGTGCATATTTCATGGTCATACACTTGCATTTGTCACTCTTTCATTGCTTTGAAGAGTTGTTGTTTTGTGTTTCAAGAATGGACCATTGTGCATGCCTTTATGCTTAGGCCTTTAGGATGCCATCTCAGTGGGTTTTTGGGCTTATTTTGATATGCCATAACTCTGATTTTCATTGGTTAAGCCATGCCATGTTTGGTTGTAGTAGGTGTAGTGTAGCACCCCTTTGTTGGCCTTGCATGCCTCATGTTTTGTGCTCACCTTTCTAGCATGTTTTGGCCACATTCCATGCATGTTCTAGCCTTGTTTTGGTCTACCTTGGGACTGTTTTGGTTCACCTTGGCCCTTTGGGGCTTGGTTGATATGGCCTTGGTACAAGCTCCTTGGCTAGCTTTGAGCTTTAAGTCCATTAGCATGCTATGCTTATCCTATGTGCATGATTTGACATCACTCTTGACATGATTTCAGAGCTTATTGCATCGTCATATTCTCATGTTTATCCCATCTTGCTCATGTTTGAAGATTGTGCATTGTGGTCTAGCTTATGGACCAATGTATGTGCGTGCATGCCTCCCCTTTTGGTCCCTTGATTTGGGTGTTTTGGCCACTGATTTGGGCCTATTTGAGAGCTGTCCATATTGGTTTAAGTCCATCCTTTGCATGTTGTTGCATGCTTGCCTTGCATGTTGTTACATACTTGGCCTATTGCATGTTGTTGCATGCTTAAGTTGTATTGCATTTGGCATGCCCTTTTGTTAAGTTGCTTTGCATGTTTGCATGCATTGTCCTTTGCATGTTGTTGCATGCTTGCCTTGCATGTTGTTACATACTTGGCCTATTGCATGTTGTTGCATGCTTAAGTTGTATTGCATTTGGCATGCCCTTTTGTTAAGTTGCTTTGCATGTCTGCATGCATTGTCCCTTGCATGTTGTTGTATGCTTGCCTCGCTTGTTGTTACATGCTTGCCTATCTTTAAATGTTGTCACATGCCTCGCATGTTTGCATGCTTGTCTAGGTTGCATTGCATTTGGCATGCTTGTTACCTTTAGCCTTGTATGGCATGATCATTAACATGCTCATGTTGCACTAGTTTTGCTTGCATGTTTACATCCCTTACCTCTTAATAAACCATGATAGAGGTTGGGGTCCTTTATATGTTTTGTGTGCATTTCATTTGACATTAAAATGCACACTTGACTCCTTTGGCCATCATGCATTGAAATGCGTGATTGGTGGTCCAAGAGTCGAGAACCATACTCCTTTGAGTCTTAAACATGATAAGGAGGGTGGTTATGCAAACATTTCCTTGAAAATGCATTGCCATGCTCTGTCTGTCCTCTGTTGCAGCAAAAACAGCATTCTGCAGGAAGAGATGGCCGGTCGGCCATCTTCAGTGCCGGCCGGCTATGCATTGTTGGCCGAGAGTTTCATTTATAATCGATGACAAATTTCCCTTGGCCGATGGCCTCATCTCTTGGTTGATGACCTCCCACAGTGCTTAGGGAGTGGTTCAGAAGCATTCTTGAGACTTGTGCAGTTTTCAGAGGTGCAGATCAGTGCAAACAGAGGCAACATGTGACATGGCAATGGATTTCCGAGTGAAGCCGAGCATGCATGCATTTGACCCTCTCCCCGAAGCTGCTTTACTGTTTTCATAGCTTAATTAATTTGTTTAAATAATTAAGTGTTGTGTAATAATTAATTAGCTTGTTAGTTAGTTAATTTGTATTATTCTTTCGGTCCCTCCGTCGAGAGGGCACAATTGTGTAATAAGCGTGCGTGTGTGTGATGCATGTCTTCCAACCTCCATTTCTTTCTCCCTTGTATTTAACCGCTTACGATGGTTAGATTTAGGGCATATTTTCATTAGCATACCTTATGCTATGCATGTTTGCATCATTCATCTGTATTGTATGCACCGGGCTCGGCGCATCATACTAGCTGCATTGTATTTCAATTCCTATTTGAATACATGTATTGAATTATCCCATTTCATATGTCATCTTAGATTAGCCGAGCCTATTCTAGTTGCATTTTGTATGTGTTGCATTAGCCATTGCTAACATGAACTAGGGTCATGCATTGATTTCTAACTAGTTTCTTGTTTTGGCTTGGAGTATACTGTGAGTGTTTATGCTTTAGCATCTCACATGTGTGTGAATGTTGCCATGACAGCATGCTTGCCATGAGGCTAAGTGCTTATATGATATAACTGCCTGAATGCCTATGGGTGATGGTTGGGTTGCTTGAATTGGGACAATTCATTGAAATCCGTGATTTAGCCTACTTACGAGTAGCAAACCTTAAACCGTTTTCCAAACAAACGGATATGCGATGTTTTGTTCCAAATTAGGCGATCTAGTCTATACTTGTTTGCTGTACGCATAACATAGTAAGATTAGCTAATTAATCAGAATAAGAACACATGTGTTTTCAAAAACAAGATATCATGTTTAGTAGTGGCCGATCTTTGATCGGGCGAGCGGGGGTGCTCATAGATGACCTTCCCCAATCGTACCCAAGTTCCCGAGCCGAGGCAACTTTGGTGATGACGGACACGTGGCCTTAGGCAACAAGTCAGGGTTTCCTAAATTCCCCCAAAATAAAATATTTAGGTGGCGACTCTGTATCTGGCAAAGCAGTCCATGTTTGGCACTTCTTTTTTAAAAATCAGTTTTCCAAAACGATTTGTCGGATTTGGACTCTTTGGTGATTTATCAATCTCACATCGCACATTGTGAGATCAGATTAAGAACCGTGACAAATGAGTCCGAATTGTAGCATAAAGCCCCCAGGGCGCGTCTACACATTGCATTCAACATTAATCACCGTGTTGGTGAACTCTATTCTGGTCATGATTATTCTTACCTTCCCACACTGAAAAGAATTCTAGTTGCTGATGTCTTCATCTAGCTAAACAACTTCACCCCATAACTTGCTAATGTCTCTGAATGTACTAACACTCCACAAGTTGAATGGGATAAATGCACAAGTAATCCACACACACCTTTCTTGTGCAATGTATTTTCCTTTCTCCCAATTTGTAACAGAATCACAACATTCTTCCATCCACTCTTCTAGCTTTAATCTTTCCTCCTTTTTACGTTGCTGTGATCTGAAAGTTAACACTGCTAGCCTTCCTCCCCTATCTTTGACTCTTACATCCTTCATACCTCTTCTTTCAACCTCTCCTTTAAACTCATTAAAGGAGAGAAAAGATTTAAACTTCACTATTAGACTGTCATAAAGCCACCCATTTCTAGTTTCATAGGCCTTAACAACAAATTTTACCTTCTCATAACTGCATCTATTCTTTACTACTTCTGCAAAGGATCGTCTACCTACACTTTCCACTTTTCGTTGCACAAGGCTCCTCTGTTGACGCTACATCATCCTATCATCTCCTCTGGTTGCCACTACAGGTTGCTTATACTATCCTTTTTTGAACTCTTTTTTCTTCACTTTCAGTGCCTTGTTGTCATACCACAGACCATCAGCCTTGAACACCACCATTTTAGCTGCAACCTTGCAATCATATCTCACAAAACCAAACCTTGATCCTGTTGCTTTTCTTCTTTTTGCTGGGATGAAAGCATCCTTAACTACTCCAAACTTGTTAAACAGAGTAAACAGACTCTTTGGATCCATTGAGTTTGGAATCTCAACCACAAAGATAGTGAACAATCCATTTTCCACAAATTGACTGCCTTAGTTACCTACTCTTCTTCTTCTCAGCATCGGGTTCCAGCCTCTAGCCTCTATTAGCACTTTTATTTTCTTAACACAATTTCTGAAGGATTCACATTTTTTTGACAATTTGAATATGAGAAAGCATTAGAAGATGCAAGAAATATAAATGGAAAATGCAAAATGGCTTGGACATTTCTTTAAGAAACTAATTGCCAATGGATTGACACCCCATGTCCTTGGGATTAACACATGTCAATCAAAGGCCTTTCACTGTTAAAATAATGTTTGGTCCAACTCCTTTTTCCGCTGCATAGATCGCAGGTCACTGTGCTAGAGAGAGAAACAAGAATGGTAGGAAAAGAGTTGGTTTAAAAGCACCACTTGCACTCTCTTTCTTTAAAACTCCAGTGATCAGAACCTACAAGACCTCCGTTTTGGCACAAATTCTATATCTTTTTACCCACATTCATTCAAAAAAAAAAAAAAAAAAAAAAAAAAAACCACAACCCATGATGATCCTAACTCGATCTCAAAATTAACTGGCCCTAATTTGTCTATCTTGAAAGGAAATTAAATGAGTGTAAAGAGATCAACCATTTGCCCTCATTAAATACTTCTTTCTCTTCATGTACATATGCAATACATACCAAACATGAACCAAATAATAGTTGATGATGATGAAATTGACAAAGCCAAGACTAAAGCTTTGTTTTTTGTTTTTGTTTTTTTTTTATAATATGGATTTTTGTTTCTTGATGTTTTTCTTGATGGGTTTGTATTTTTTGGGTGAATTTTGTGAGGTGGGTTTATGAAATTTTGGATATTTCAAGTGTTAAAATCAAATCTTTGAACCACCCACTTGGTCATTGAAATTGTTGAGCAAGAGGTTCATGATTTTGAGACCAGACAGAAGAGGGAAATCAGATGGGATATCGGCACTGGCTTGGCCGCCGTTGGGACTGTGGGTTTGCACAGCTTGTGGGGGAGTTTTCTTTTTCTTTTTTAATTGAACTCCCATGAAGAAATATTAAGTTCTAGTGTTTTTGATCATGTAAGAACTTGCAAAATTAATCTTAGGATAAGAAAATTGTTTTTTTTTTTTTTTTGGGGATAGATTCTTGTATTTACAAGTGTAAAGAGAGAGAGAGAGTGAGTTGTGTGAGAGTGTGGGATGCTTTTTGGGGTTACCATGTGTGCCCAACAGTTCATACTCTTGATTTCTGATCTGATATCACCAATGCAATATGAAATAGAAAATGAGAGGCCAAATCCGACAACTTTTATAGAAAATTCATTTTTCGCAAACTATTGCCAGAAATGGACTACATCACCAGATTTCAAAGTCGCCACTTAATCTTTTTGGGGAAATTAGGAAACTCTTGACTTGTGCCCAAGGCCACCGTCCGTCATAACCAAAGTGTCTTGCCTCGGGAATATATGCATGAGAGGGGAAGGTTATTAATTAAGCACCCCACTCTCTCGATTAAAGATCGACTTCTACTAAGTCATAATGCGGTATTTATAATCAATGTAAATCCATATTCTGATTATTAATAATGATATCATTACAATCTGAGGCATTCAAATATAGATTGTGTCATAAATTTTGGGTATACTTTGACTTCATGCATTTTTGAAAAGGGGTTTTCTTGGATAAAATCCACAGCATAAGAATCATCTATATTCCAAAATAAATAACTCAACCTCCATCCACTAGCATTCAAACAGATATCTCACTTAAGCACTTAGCCTCATGTTATAGCAGTAGATATGGGAAGGAGCACGCACATGCAATATGCGAAAGCTCAAAATGCTCAGCTAGTACTCCACAGATACATATAGATATATAGATATATGCTTGATCCTATATTCAAGTTTCTAATGCAATACACATAGAACATGTACCTAGGAGTCCGGATGCTAAGATGTAGAATGAATATTACTACAACATATGGATTTATGCACGTATTCATCTTTGAATATAACATATCATATTAATGCGGATGATCTGGGTCCTGAAAAAGTAGATGCAATATACAAGCATGATAAAGAAAACGTGATGCAATACTGAAAGATAATAAATAAAAGGGTTAGAAAAGACGTGGGGTTGGAAGATTATTGCAACAATTCGAATAAGAAAAAGGGAGGGAGAGAGAAGAATTATTGTAACAATGAATCGATCCAGCCTAACTACTACTGAATCTAACAAATCATACTAAATAAAGAAAATATACTATCCAGGGGCTCTAGAACTGCTCATGGGAGCATTCCCTAGAAATTGCCTATTCTGTTCTTGGGGAAAATGTCTGGCTAGACATCAGGTTAGCCGGCTGAAGTAGAAATGAGTCGGCCGAATTCCCTTTCCTGCTGGGGATTAGATCAGTGCAGGATCTCAGGACAGAGGCCAAATGGAGGCATTCTGGGGGGGTTCTCATACCTTCCACCTCCTCTGTTGACAGGGATCACTTGGAGAGGAGATGGATTGGACAAAGCCCTCAACAACAACATAAATAGATATATATAACATATATTTTGCCCAAAGAAATAAATTAAATGCATCAAAATCAAGAACAAATTCAAGCCCAAGAAATAGATAGGGACTTGCATATTCTCTTTGTGAATAAGAGTAAGTTAATACCAAAATTCATGCTATCAAGTGGAGAGTATAGATTAATGCAAATCATTTCTTAGTGAAAACTTTGCTTACTAAAACAAGGGATTCACCAAATTCATTGAAAAGTCCTTATCTAGTCATAGAACAAGGATGATAACACCCCTTTCTATGTTCAACAATGATTGAGAAGGGAGGTTTCAATTTCCTTTGACCCAAAATCTCTTGTTTTATTTTCAAAATACTCAATGAAAAAAGAGAACAACACTTATCAACACCAAATCCCATGGATTACTCAAGCAACTTCATGAAACAACCCCAAACACTCATTGTCATTGAGTAAAGAGTTGAAACACATAGATTAGCATACTTGAGAGAGAGAATATGTGAAGATAAATGGTATAATAGGGAGAAGAGCTATTCTACTTATTGAACTTATGAATGGATGGCTAAAAATACTCCCAAGCACAAGGATCCAAAATGCATAACAACTATAAATATAAAGCTAAGGAAAGCAAGGAAGTATAGAAATGGCAATCAACTCAATGGATGGGTGGCTAAAGCTACGCCCTCTACATCCATGAGGACTTACAACAATCATATAATGAAAACAAAGCTTAAATTAAGAAGAGAAGTAGAGAGAAGATGATCCAAGGGACCAAGGATTCACCTCTTGGAAATGATGAGCCTTTTTGTTCACAAACTCCCTTTAAGGTCCCTCAAGAGCTTTTAGAGATGTTCTTTAATGTCCAAAGTCCTTTTTCCAGAGCATAGGATCAAGCTTTAACGAAGGAATGGGTATTAAGGTTGAAGGTGGTAGGTGGGAGATGAAGAAGAGAGAAGAGCTCTCTAGTTTGTCTATCCTTGGGCAAGGTTTTTTTTCCAACCCTTTGAAAAGAGTTGGCGAGCTCTATATATAGAGCCCATGTCATAAATATCTGAGATATTTGTGGTAGGTAAGTAAAAAAAATTAAAATTCTCAACAATGCTTTGTACACAGAATATTCAGTCGGCCGTACTTCTTGATGATTGGTGAGTGCTTTTGTTATCGGCCATCATTTGATATCCGACCAGCCAGTGGGCACATCGTCAGATCAACAAGAGCAGGTTGGCCAGTGGGCACATCCTTCCTATTCGCTTCCACTATATTCCTTGCTTCGTTTGTTTGAAAGAATACAACGATTTGCTTTTGAAAATATGAGCCTCAGAATATTGCGGTAACGTCTGGAGTTGTACCACTAAAACTCATTTTGAAAGAGGTTTTCATTTTGGTTGAAAAACATTTGGTCCAAAATAGGTCGTTTGGAGGGTTTAAAGCTTGATCCTTAGAACTTAACTCACAAAGATTAACACCTCTTGTTTTCTTCATTGGGAACTTAAAAGGGAGCGCCTAACTCTTAAGGCTAGTAAAAAATAGGGTGTCTACAGTTGCCCCTCTTTGATAGAGCTCGGTGCGTCATCTCATAACGTGAGTGAATGTTAAAGCCCGAAGATGACCCTCTTTGATGAGGCCGTAAGACTTGGGCAAACAAATAAAATATAGATAAACTTGGTTGAACCTGAGGGTTGCTTACTTATCCCTTTGCAAGGGATCAAACCAACTTAGTTAAGGGGGAGAATGCAAATGCCATGTTAGAAACACATTTTGAAAAGATGGGTTTACACGGTGCGCGCTACCATGATTTGATAATTGGGCTTACGTGTACCACACTGCTGGAGTTTGATAATGCGACCGCAATGGAAGGTGATGAGATACAAAAATAGATAAAGCTGCAAAGATGGCAAAAGAAAGAGGAGGGCCTCATACAAATGACATGCATAGTAAGCTAACGATTGCAGAAAATGTTAAGAATGATACACAACACAAATAAGCATGGAATGTATGAAAGAAATACAACACCCATCCGCATCGTGGCATGAGAGGAAAAGAGAAAATGATGGTCACAGCCAAAGCCGCATGTGAATAGCAGTCATAGTAACAAGGAACTCCATAACACACTCCAAACATGCCATAACTTGAAGGAAGAAAGATGGTGTTAACCGCCAACCTCGCAAGGGATGGTATCAACCGGAGGTGGTGTTAACCGCCAACCTACGTATGGGCGGTATTAACCGAGGGTGGTGTTAACCGCCAACCCTACAGGGGGCTGAATTAATCGAGGATGGTGTTAATCGCCAACTCCGCAGTGGGGCGTTATTAATCGGAGGTGATATGAACTGCCAACCCCACAGGGGGCGGTATTAACCAGAGGTGGTGTTAATCGTCAACCCCACAGAGAACGGTATTAACTGGAGGTGGTGTTAACCACCAACCCCGTAGGGGGCAGTATTAACTAGAGGTGGTGTTAACCGCCAACCTTGTAAAGGGTGATATTAACGGATGTGATTTCGTACAGTTCGGACTCCCGTGGTTCTGAGTTTGGCTTCACAAGTGCAATGTGAAACAAAAAAAAAAAAAACGAATGAGAGTCTAGATCTGACAAATCTTAGAAAAATCCATTAATCACCAAAGATGCCAAAAATGGACTGCATTGCTAGATTTCAGAATCACCACCTAATATTTTTGGGAAAATTATGAAACCCGTGACTCATGTCAAGGCCACTTGTCCGTCATAACCAAATTTGTCTTGGTTCAAAAACTTACGTGTGAGAGGGGGAATGTCATGAATTGAGCACCCCACTCACCTGATCAAATATCGACCTCTACTAAATCATGATGTGAATTTTATAGACATTATATGCTCCTATTCTGATTATTTAATATGCTACATTACTATGTGAGGCAAACAAGTATAGACCACGTCACTTACTTTGGAATGCTCTAATTTCATGCTTTGTTGGAAGAGTTTTTTTGAATATGTGCAACTCAAAAGGAAAAATGAGCTCATATGTACAATAATGAAAGTCGTTCCACTTTAAGTGAAATAGCCTCCATCCGTAGGCATTCATAGAGATATGTTAAGTAAGAAAGTAGCCTCATGGTAGTATGCTCGACATGGTAACATAAACACACATATGATATGCTGAAGTAAAAAAATGCTCACCTAGTACTCAACCGTTGCAAGCCAAAGAAAAGAAGATAGTTAGACAAAATGTATGATCCTAATATGCACACTGGCTAATGCAAAATATAAAAAAATGCAACAACTAGATTTTGCTACTAACATGACATGTGAATCAACTCAAAGCATTAGGTAGTGACAAATGATAATAGCATCAAAGTGATGAGTTGATCCTTAATGCATACAAAAATGGATACAAAGCATGGGAATGATAAAGGAAAATACGATGCTTTATACAATCACGGTAAGCTTGTAAATAAAAGGAAGAAAGAAATGCAAGTTGGAAGACATACATCAAGTGTTACAAGTTTGCCCTCTTACAAGAGGGTCTGAATGTCTTAATTAACTAATTATTACAAACCCACATGAATTAACTAATTATTACAAACACAAATTTCAAAGCGGCTAATCTAAAGGAGGCGAATAAAAGGCAGTAAATCGCGTGTGCACAAGCAAGAACATCCTCCGGAAACCTCTTTGCTTGCTGCCAGAAATTGCCTTGTTTGCAGTCAGAAAACAGTTTTGTTTTGACCTTAGGATTTGCTCTGCTTTAGCTGAAAAACCACCATTGCCGTACAAAAGGTTTGGTTGGCCAGCCTGATTAACTGGTCAACCGTACAAAAGAATGGCCAATCGGCCACTGTTTCTGGAGAAAAAGTTGCTGCAACAGAGCTGGAACAAAGTAAAATAGAGGGTTTCCAAAGGATAGTCATCCTTCCTACTCCCTCCTGTCATGAAGATATTCAAGGAGAGAATAGGTTTGCTTCACAAATCATCAAACATCCCAAGGGTATTTAGATGATGATTCATGAAGCAACGAGACGAAATATTCAATGAATACAAAACTAAGGCTAATTAAGAAGAAGTATTCAAAAAGATGGCTGAAACCTACTATATCTCATAGAAAATAAAAGTAAGTGAGTACTCAAATTGGAGAGAATAGATTTAGAGAAAGCCATTTTTGAAAGAGAAGCTTATTAACAGGAGATTACATCATTGAGGAAAGCAATTAGACACTCTTTTTCCTTCTCATAGAACATGGATTGAAATCCATTTCCATGCTTTGCAAGGAACTAGAAGAAAGTCTCTAATACTTCCGATGAAAGAGCTTTCATATGGCTTCAAAGCAAAATCAAAACAAGACTAAGTAAATGAATGAAAGCTATGAAAATTTATTGTATGCTCATTTTCCTAGTCATGGAGTAAGGATGAGACATCCATTTCCACGCTTCAAAGATGGAATTAGAAGAGAGCTTACAACAACTTTGAAGAAGAGAGAGAGAGAGAGAGAGAGAGCCAAGAATCAAGCTATCTATTTAAAGCTTTAAACACATATACTCAGTTCATATTCATACAAAACTACCTAAAACAGTGCTGAAATCAATTTAAATAGGTGAAGAAGAAGAAGAAGAAGAAGAAGAAGAAGAAGAAGAAGAAGAAGAAAAAGCATGGAGAAAACAAAGAAAACAACACTAATGGATAAGCCTATGGAAGGGCGGCTAACCCTTCCACCTTCAACAAGGTTTAAATCATATTTTTAAGCCTAAAACAACTTTAAAAATCAGTATTTAAACAGAGAATGAAGAACAAGAGAGTATCAAAAAACGTAATGAAAAGTTATTCAAAGGTTAACCTCTTGGAAAGAGGAAGAGCTTCTTAGTTAGCAAACTTCATTCCAAACACCCTCAAGTATCTGAAATAAGGTTCAAAACTTCAGCAAAAAGCTTTAAGTTTGAGCTTCAATGGTGTATCGATAGTATATCTATTTTGAATATCATGAGAAAGAGCTTTAAAGAAACTCCTAGGCTTTTGAGACAATTCTCTAACTCTAAATTCTGAAGGGAGATGGTCTATTTATAGATTTTCAACCGCCTTCCAACGAAAATATCTTCAAAAATGGACAGATGGCCAAATCTCGTGCATGGGAGCAACCTGTGTTGTAGGTATAGATTATGCGCTGAACATGGCCAGTCGGCCAATCAATTGTACGGCTGACCCAAGAAAGTGGCCTGTCGATCAGTAAATAGGCCTGCAACACTCTGATTGGTCAAGGAAGAAAAAAAGAAGGTTTGGGTCAAAATGGGGTGCAAAGTTTAGGTTTTGAAGCTCGAAACCGAATTCCTTTGCTGAAAATTCAAAAGATTGCACAGCATAATGTTTCATCATCGGGTGTTCGGGATGAAGCCCCAAGTCTTAGGGCTAGTCAAAATGGGGTGTCAACATGAAAACACGGCCTAAAAGACATTGCTTCAGCACAATAACCCCCAACAACGCCAAATCCTCGTCATGACAAAACACCTAAACACACGATTAGCAATCCAAGCTAAGTCACTACACGAACCAACCATGTAAGGTGATATTATTCATAACACATCCATGTTTTAAATAAAATAAAAAAATTCCTCATTTTCTCATTTTCTTTTAAAATCTCCCTCTTGTATATGAAATTTTTTCTAAAAAAGTGCCCAAACTTGCACCGCCCACAACCCAAATACTTTTTCAATTTCCATGTAAAACTTAAAATTGTGTAACCATCCTCTGAAAACAAAATAAAGTGTTATTCAAAACACATAATCATTCAAATTCTCATGATTTGTTAGATTAAGCTTTTATTAAATCAAATAAACTACGCATCGAAATTATTTATTACCACTTAGATTAAATCCACAACATTACAGTTCAACATTGCCATCTGTGGTCACAACACAAGGAAAAATTCATTTTCTGAATTCGCTTCTCAACATAAAATAACTGGGGAACCTCAACCGTCACCCAAGAACACCCATCACTCTTATAGTGATGCCTTAACACCAAAACAACATTTCTATAACAACAAATTATAGAAATAACAACCGTGCTAATAATATAGAAAAACACAAATAAAGTTTACATATTCTTGAGAGCCTCATTCCTATCACCATCTATCAATCACACAATGGCGTAAAAGCGGTCACAACACCGCGACCTCAACAAGTAACCGCAACCCGGTTACCACCAACTCACACCAACTTCACATTTGCTTGCACGAGACTTAACACTCACAAGTCCACACTAAAGCGCTGCTTAACCTTACAACCCTTATGTTCAATTCTAAGCTACTCTCGAGGTGACTATATGTCAACCCAATTTTGACAACAACCAACCGACTAACCAACTCAACAACCCTCAACACTTGGCACCCAACACCGATATGCAACCCAGCATTGTTTACTCCAAAATAGAGTTTCACACACAAACCGACATACCCACATGTTTCTTGAATCACACTGGATTCCTTAAGATTAGACCACACCACTCTTGCTCCCTAAACAAACCGATGCCTATATGGAAAATGTTCTCTTCCCACCACGTACAATAGACCGATAAGGTCAACGGCCATTCACATAACCTAGTATACACAAAACAATCATCACCAACACTACACTCCTTACTTGAGAACACAACTCCAGCATCTAACAAATAAATTCCCCTCACATAGCAACGACGCCCAACACCTAAGCATTACACTTAAATCACATCCACACACAACTACCAAGTCTCAACAAACCACAAAACAAACACTACCCTCATCATTAAGAGACACAAGTCTCACACTCCCCCCAAATACTTTCACAACTCACCAGGTAACTCTTACCCATCTCACAGAACCCTAAGGTATCAGACCACTCCAAAAAAAAAAAAAAAAAAACAAAGAAACACACTTAGAACTATACACTTCATCCTCACTACATTCAAGACTAGTCAAAACAATAAACAAACCTCTACTTGTCAACAAGCAACTCTAAATCAATCCAAGGCATCACAAGCCAACACATGCTTAACTCAGGAAAATAATACAACATAATAAAACTAGAATTCCCAATCCTTACAACACTTTTTTACACAATACATGCAAGTTCAAGAATAATTACATACAACAACACATATATACATATGCAACATTAGTAGGCATGAAGTCCTCAATAAAATAGCATCACATTATATTACAAAATAATAAAACTTCACCACACCATAACATCACCACTATCCCTACTTAAAGTACTAAAATTGGTCCTGCCCATGCAGAGGGCAACGACATCGAACATGGCCTGTCCAACCGCACCTAGAACAAATAGGTGGTCCCCCATTCTATGACTGACTCAATGAAGCCTGAGTCTAATTGGACCCTCCAAAGGACGAGTCTAAAGAACCAAAAGAGGATTGAGGTGTTAACTGTGCTTGTGCTTGAGATCTTTCTCGTCTCCAATTCTTATTAGGTCTACTACCTCCCCGAACAGTCGGAATTGTCGATATGCCCTCTCCATCCTCATCTTGACCAACACTAAGATTAATGGTTTCCACATGAGCCACCGCCTCTAGTAGGGTGTGATAATCTCTATATATAGCCCCAGCAACCTTTCCACGGATATCATCACACAGCCTCCCCTCAAACTCAAAACAACGTTACTCCTTTGTTGTGACCAACTCTAGAGCAAACCTCGACAAACTAGTGAACCTTGCCTCAAACTGTGCCAAAGGGGTATCCTCTTGGTGCAACTCAACAAACTAGTTCTTCAATCTTTCAGGAGCAGAAGGAGGAAAATACTTAGCCCAAAATGCCTTCAGTTGGAAACTAGCCAAAACAACCCTCAACTCCTCATCCTCGACTATGAGCATATCAAGAGTCTTGGTAATCTGCTCTAACCAATCATCAGGCTTCGACGGCTTATGTCTCCCAAAAACACAGGTGGATTGTAGTGAAAATGTAACGACCCAGAAATCCTTTCCTCCGCTCGAGCGGAGGAGTGGCCGCTCGAGCGGACTTTTGGGGTTTCCAGCAATTTTTCAGATGGCCTGAGATTCTGGGAGTTGTGGTTCTCCGCTCGAGCGGGGGAGTTTACGCTCGAGCGGACGACTTTGTTGGTCTGCGCGCTCGAGCGCAAGGTTGGGCGCTCGAGCGGGTCGCCTGGGTAAGTTTGATTCTGAAGCATGTGGATTCATTTTGATGTTCTTCTTAGTGTATTTGAAATGTTCTTACCTTATTTTGGGATATTAATTGAGATGATAATATGATGGTAGAGTAAGATTGGATCAAAAACTTTATTTTGAATAATTTGTTTGCGACCAACCGTCACTCATTTGTCCTTTTCTTTTTCCACACTTTGAGTTTGGATGTGAGGTTCGAATCGTTGGAAAGATTATTTTCGGGGCTTCAATTTGGACACAAGAACGACCTAAAACAGAGTCCGGATGGGAGAGTTACGCATGTTTGAAGTTTCGAAATCTGTGCTGAGGGCAGGTCCGCTCGAGCGGAAATTACGGACAGCAGCTTTAAAAAACGGGTTTTGAGATCATTTCTTCCATTTTTCTTTTCCTTTCTTCTTCCCTCTTGCATAGGTCCGAAACCCTAGCCCAAAACCTTTGATTTTCCTCCACATTTATCAACAATCCACCATGATTCTTGCATCAAGAATGGAGAATAAGAGAAGATTAACGTTTTCAACCGATTGGAACTTGGATTTGCGAAGGATTCTCATCAATCTTCGTTCTTTTGCTTGATTCTTGAGGTAGGGGTCTTAGTTCTCCTTCAATGCTTTCATTATAAATAGATTGGTGATATTTAAGAGTATATAAATGCAAAACCTCTATTTTGAGCATATAGAGTTATTTTATAGACATTTAGGGATTTCGGGTTTGAAGAGTTTGGGGGCTTTCTTGTTGGGTTTCGATTATAAATTATGATCCTAGGATGTTTAATCAAAGGGTAATTGGAAGAAAGAGTAATGGGTGAAGAAGTTTAAAGTTTCTTGAAATTTCTCAATTTGTCTAGGAACCCTAGATTAATTGGTGATGATAAATAATGAGTTTGCCCAAATTAAAAATAGAATCATGGAATTAGTGGGTTGAATTGTACACGTACAAGTTTAATTGGATTTCTGAGATGTTTCGAAATAATGTTCAAATTTACAAATGAACCTTGTTATGGGCATTGTAAATCATGTTAAATTGAGAAAGGAAATAGGGGAAATGATTTAAAGAATTAATGTGCGACTTCATGTGTGTGTAGGACACGCTTCGGGAGGACCAATGCTTCACCAATGCTCTGTGAGTAATAGTACAAAGATATACATTTTATTTAGCATCGATAATTATTATCACTAACGCTCTGTTTCTTGTAAGTGTTACACGAACATGTTACACAAACATTTATGATGGTTGAAAGTCAATGTGAACGTTGAAAGGTCGGCATATGACTTTGAAATGACCCTGTTCTGTCGATGATGAATAATAATTCTCTATTATCTATAAGCAATTCTTAATGAATAAACGGAAGTATGTTTATCTTTAAACCAAATATCTGTATGAAACTAAGAATATTCCATTGTGTTACACATGGACCCGAAGTCGTTGAGAATCTATGATACGCATGTAAATGTTTAACATTATTACGAGACTCACGTTAGAATGTGGGTCATTTTGTCCTTATTAAGCAGAACGGTATTTTAAGAAAACTGATGTTATTTCTATTACTGTTCCGGTTGTGCTATGCATAACATGATATTAACTTCTGTTTGATTCAATGTATGTTTTGTGACATAATGTTCGTTAATGACATTTTGATTTCCGTCAGTTACAATATTAGCATATGTGTTGATTGGAACTCAATGAGAATGAAATGTTGAAAAGATATACGTACATAGTAGTATGTTCTGGGCCGCAAGGCTGTTCTGGGCCGAAAGGCTATTCTGTTATTTCTGGGCTGATAAGCTGCTCTGTTACGGAAACTAGACCCATGTGTGTTTGAGACATCTTTTCAGAATGTAGTTAACCATATACTTCTACAGTTATATACTTTATTGTTTGAGTTGAATATTACATGATTTACTTACTATTATTCACTGAGCTTGACTCACTTTATTTTATGTCTGTTTCTGTAGGCACTCAACCTGGGGGTCAACCTTAATCTGTGGCTTCCGTTACCAGTTGCCAAGCCTTGAGTATCTAGATTCTTAGGTGTTGACCGTTCAAGTTATGGAGTTTTGCTAAGTTTTAATTTGTACCCTAAGTGTTTATTAAGCTTGATGTATATGTATATGTATTTAGCTATCTCCAGATATACGTCAATGTATATTTATCTGCATTATGTTCTGTCTGTGATCCTGGCATAGTAGTGGTAGCTCAATGGATATTATTTTATACTATTATATGATATTAAATGCTTCCGTTCAGGCCCCATAGATAATATTTATCAGGTTTGGTGTCCATTTCGAATGGGTCATGCCCAAATTTTTAGGGGCGGATTTGGGGCGTGACAGGTGGTATCAGAGCACGAGTTGCTATCTCACACACGGATCCATTGAGCTGTAGGATGTCTAGAAAAGACTTAGGCTTCATGCATGACATCCTTAGTGCATATGAAAAGACTGATAGCAACGTTAAGAGTAATTTGTTTACGTAAACGATTATGAGCCATGTCTATTATACCTCTCATGTCTATTATACGAAATGATTGATTTTTGAAAAGCCTATTTTGATGACATTATGGTTGTTCCGCTATGATACTCGTTTTGCTTATGATATGACATGATGAGACTTATTGACTTCTGGTGTGGAGCAAAGTGCTGTACGGAACTAAGTGCTACACTTTAGTGGGAGCCACCTCTAGAATCCGTACGAGCCACCTCTTGAGTCCATACACACTTCTGTATATTTCTGATATATCTGTGCCGAAAGGCTATCTGGGCTGAAAGGCCAATATGATAATTCTGGGCCAACATGCCAATCTGTTAAAATGGTATAAGTAATTGTGGCACCCTTAATTCCTATGGCCCTCGCCCGGGGGTAACAATACCGTGGCCTATGGCCCTCGCCCGGGGGTAACAATACCGTGGCTATTGGTATCAATTTTGTGGTCTTCGGACCTATCTGTTGTGGTCTTCGGACCTATCTGTTGTGGTCTTTGGACCTACCTGTTGTGGTCTTCGGACCTACCTGTTGTGGTCTTCGGACCTACCTGATCTGATAGCTAGCCATATATGATCTTATGCAAAATTTAAATATGAATATGATTATGAGCATATATCTGAATCTGTTTCAGTTGTCATCAATTGCTTAAACACTAAGTATGAAAGATTTAGTTATGATATCGTGATGTCTTTCTTGTTATGGTATTGTTTGGACCTATGATTTAAAAAGGTATTGTGATATGTATTTTGATAAGTTGTGTTTTGGATAATAGTTGGACCCATGTAAGAAGTGACTTATTCTATTCTGTTAAGTGCACGATAATGACATGATATGACAAGCACTGTTTCATTTTCTGATACGTTATGTTAAGAATTAAGGAATGATGATCCATGTATGTAAAAGTATTAAGGGCCCTTGCCCGGGGGTAAAAATACCGTGGTATAAGTATGTTACAAGATATCTCTTGCCACCGACGGTCTTGTACGGGTAGATTATGATCAAGTATAAGTTCTGATTTTTGTTTCTGATTCAAGTATAACTAAGAATCTGTACGAATATGCTTCTATTTATCTGTTCAGTTTATGCTATGTCATAACATGATGTGGATTGATAGTGTCGAATGAGTTCAGGGTACGTGTAATTGGGATTTGGTTGTGAAATCTGTGATTTGTGATATATAAGGGTGGTAAAAAAAAAAAAATAAAAATAAAAAAAATAAATAAAATAAAATGGCAGCTGTTGACTACTTCGAAGTCAACCTAAATGATCAGTAAGTAGCTAAGCTACTGCAGGAATTCAAATTCTGTTTTTGTATATTAAGTGACTTAAGATTGAGAAACTCATTTCTGTGAACTATTTTATGTAACTATGCAAATGTTAGAGGTTGTGATATTGTTCTATATCACCTATATGGAAGTTATGATGTGAACTGTTTTGCACGATCTCGTGGATTCTGGTGGAAATAAAGGACATGGAAATATTCCATTTTGTTAAGGACATTTACCTTCTCTTACATGTTTAGACAACTTTGGACAATATTCACTACATGATTACAAATTGATTGACTACCACATTGAATTAATATTAAGAATTCTGAACCGGGATGTCACGAAATCAAATTGCTCCTTTGTTATACTATTGCGTAAGTTGTTGCTTTTATAGACTCTGGAAAGATGTGATTTTTTTTTATGGTTACTGTATACGTAATAAGAGTTATAATTATATGAATGAACTTGGTAGAATCTACGTACGAGGACTAACTGGAAGCTCTATGTTTGTTAACTAACCGGGCCAAATGATTGGTCTCTATTTTCTGCTCGACCGTTTGTTGATCCACTATAATTATAAGTTGTAAAGACGAAACCATGTGAGTGACGTTGTCTCTGCCAGTGAGAAACGGAAGAATTGTTTGAATAGGGAAAGGGGAACCAAATGAATTTGTGCTATAACAAGAAAAGCGCTAGTAAAGGAAAATGTTATACCTTACGATTATGAATGATTAGTCAAGTATGATGTTGAATTCAATATGACGGCATGATCAGGTGTCTATAATGGGGATTTTTCTTCCCACCATTCAGATTTCGTCAAGAAGTAGAGAATGTGATTTAAAACCTATGTAATGCTATGATCTTAGTATATTTTCGTAAATGGAAGTTGTGGTACCTCTTAGGCAGAACCTTATTTGGTAAGTTCTGAAATCTGATCCAATGATGCATAATCGGATTTAAGTCTAACCATGTAATTACGTTACTTGGGAACTACGTAATGGTCAGGGACCACCGAGTAAACTGCATTAGAAGATAAGTTCGAACATGTACTCTCTAATTAAAAGTATGTATGGAACTATTACAGATGGGCTGACTTAGTTAGAGACTTTGTGGAGGGTACTTTCATTACGAGTGAACTTAATGCATGCTGTGGGAACTCATTTCGCATAATTGAATAAGAAATTTGAAACCTTAAAGGGTTAATTATCTGAAATTGATTATGTATCTGTGACCATCTATATATATATCCAAGTCTTCTTACGCCTAGAAAGAAATAAGGATTGAAAAGAAAAGAAGTAAATGAGAAAGTGAAAAGGGTGTATAGAATTTAAAGTTTAAGGTATGTTGAGCTTTTGATTGACCTATCTTGAAGTTGAGTAGGAGCCTCTATGTGAGTGTCTTTAAGGGGTAATTGTATGATGGTCCTCACTATTCTATGTTTTTAGTGTCAATGAAACAAAGAGTTGGTGATGCCACTAATTGAAGTGCAATTGAATTTTGGTGATGGACCGTATAATGTGAATTGTCTTTGAAATTGAGAAGTTGTTATGGGCCTTGGGATTATAATTGGTTAGTGTTGTTCCTTGGCCGTTGAAATTTTGATGCGTATATGTTGATCGAAAGTATTTGTGATCCTTTTCTATCCCAAGTGTGGATCTAGTTTTGGAACATTACAGGGTGTGTTTCTGTATATGTTTGACCTATTTTCTATTTGGTTTTCTCAAATTTCGAGGACGAAATTTTTGTAAGGAGGGAAGGATGTAACGACCCAGAAATCCTTTCCTCCGCTCGAGCGGAGGAGTGGCCGCTCGAGCGGACTTTTGGGGTTTCCAGCAATTTTTCAGATGGCCTGAGATTCTGGGAGTTGTGGTTCTCCGCTCGAGCGGGGGAGTTTACGCTCGAGCGGACGACTTTGTTGGTCTGCGCGCTCGAGCGCAAGGTTGGGCGCTCGAGCGGGTCGCCTGGGTAAGTTTGATTCTGAAGCATGTGGATTCATTTTGATGTTCTTCTTAGTGTATTTGAAATGTTCTTACCTTATTTTGGGATATTAATTGAGATGATAATATGATGGTAGAGTAAGATTGGATCAAAAACTTTATTTTGAATAATTTGTTTGCGACCAACCGTCACTCATTTGTCCTTTTCTTTTTCCACACTTTGAGTTTGGATGTGAGGTTTGAATCGTTGGAAAGATTATTTTCGGGGCTTCAATTTGGACACAAGAACGACCTAAAACGGAGTCCGGATGGGAGAGTTACGCATGTTTGAAGTTTCGAAATCTGTGCTGAGGGCAGGTCCGCTCGAGCGGAAATTACGGACAGCAGCTTTAAAAAACGGGTTTTGAGATCATTTCTTCCATTTTTCTTTTCCTTTCTTCTTCCCTCTTGCATAGGTCCGAAACCCTAGCCCAAAACCTTTGATTTTCCTCCACATTTATCAACAATCCACCATGATTCTTGCATCAAGAATGGAGAATAAGAGAAGATTAACGTTTTCAACCGATTGGAACTTGGATTTGCGAAGGATTCTCATCAATCTTCGTTCTTTTGCTTGATTCTTGAGGTACGGGTCTTAGTTCTCCTTCAATGCTTTCATTATAAATAGATTGGTGATATTTAAGAGTATATAAATGCAAAACCTCTATTTTGAGCATATAGAGTTATTTTATAGACATTTAGGGATTTCGGGTTTGAAGAGTTTGGGGGCTTTCTTGTTGGGTTTCGATTATAAATTATGATCCTAGGATGTTTAATCGAAGGGTAATTGGAAGAAAGAGTAATGGGTGAAGAAGTTTAAAGTTTCTTGAAATTTCTCAATTTGTCTAGGAACCCTAGATTAATTGGTGATGATAAATAATGAGTTTGCCCAAATTAAAAATAGAATCATGGAATTAGTGGGTTGAATTGTACACGTACAAGTTTAATTGGATTTCTGAGATGTTTCGAAATAATGTTCAAATTTACGAATGAACCTTGTTATGGGCATTGTAAATCATGTTAAATTGAGAAAGGAAATAGGGGAAATGATTTAAAGAATTAATGTGCGACTTCATGTGTGTGTAGGACACGCTTCGGGAGGACCAATGCTTCACCAATGCTCTGTGAGTAATAGTACAAAGATATACATTTTATTTAGCATCGATAATTATTATCACTAACGCTCTGTTTCTTGTAAGTGTTACACGAACATGTTACACAAACATTTATGATGGTTGAAAGTCAATGTGAACGTTGAAAGGTCGGCATATGACTTTGAAATGACCCTGTTCTGTCGATGATGAATAATAATTCTCTATTATCTATAAGCAATTCTTAATGAATAAACGGAAGTATGTTTATCTTTAAACCAAATATCTGTATGAAACTAAGAATATTCCATTGTGTTACACATGGACCCGAAGTCGTTGAGAATCTATGATACGCATGTAAATGTTTAACATTATTACGAGACTCACGTTAGAATGTGGGTCATTTTGTCCTTATTAAGCAGAACGGTATTTTAAGAAAACTGATGTTATTTCTATTACTGTTCCGGTTGTGCTATGCATAACATGATATTAACTTCTGTTTGATTCAATGTATGTTTTGTGACATAATGTTCGTTAATGACATTTTGATTTCCGTCAGTTACAATATTAGCATATGTGTTGATTGGAACTCAATGAGAATGAAATGTTGAAAAGATATACGTACATAGTAGTATGTTCTGGGCCGCAAGGCTGTTCTGGGCCGAAAGGCTATTCTGTTATTTCTGGGCTGATAAGCTGCTCTGTTACGGAAACTAGACCCATGTGTGTTTGAGACATCTTTTCAGAATGTAGTTAACCATATACTTCTACAGTTATATACTTTATTGTTTGAGTTGAATATTACATGATTTACTTACTATTATTCACTGAGCTTGACTCACTTTATTTTATGTCTGTTTCTGTAGGCACTCAACCTGGGGGTCAACCTTAATCTGTGGCTTCCGTTACCAGTTGCCAAGCCTTGAGTATCTAGATTCTTAGGTGTTGACCGTTCAAGTTATGGAGTTTTGCTAAGTTTTAATTTGTACCCTAAGTGTTTATTAAGCTTGATGTATATGTATATGTATTTAGCTATCTCCAGATATACGTCAATGTATATTTATCTGCATTATGTTCTGTCTGTGATCCTGGCATAGTAGTGGTAGCTCAATGGATATTATTTTATACTATTATATGATATTAAATGCTTCCGTTCAGGCCCCATAGATAATATTTATCAGGTTTGGTGTCCATTTCGAATGGGTCATGCCCAAATTTTTAGGGGCGGATTTGGGGCGTGACAGAAAAACTCCTTGGTCAACTTAAGGGTACGCCCATGGTCCCCCTTAATGCGAGCCAGAGCATCTCTCACTACTCTCAAAATCTCGCGTGCAACTATATCACTCATAATCAATGTTGCAGGGGCAGGTACCAACGGAATAGTTATGCCTATACTTACACTTTTACTCCCAATCTGGCCTCTACTTCCTTGTGAAGACATCCTATAAAACCAAAAACCAAAACCAAACTTAATGAATCACCAAACAGCCTTTCCCGAGGCACACACTCACCACCGTTAAGCTACAAGACACACTAAACACAAAATCACACAATCATATTCACATAAATAATTAAACATTTAATCACATAATCGAATCAAGTCCACAAAGATAGCTACTCGTCTTGAAACTCTCAAGAAATTCTCATCAGAAACCATGTTGATCAAGGGTGTTTCCAATAAGACCTTAAAGCAAGTTCACTGGCAACCAACATTATCCATGAAACTTAATCCCACACTCACATAAATGCAACACAAAGAGTTCCAACCCTTATCCTAACTATATGTAAATGTCCTCACCAAGCATAATAAACCCATTAGAGTGAAAGCCACTTTCCATAAGCCCAAGGCATTCAAACTTGGTTATCTCTGATACCAATTTGTCAAGCCCCACTTTTTATTACCCGAATAACACTACCATGTCCATTAACATAAATCCATTTCCATTAAGAAGAAGAAAAATTATAAATACAATACCTCCATAAACAAATGAAAGTCCTCTCAATTGTACATATATAGAATACAACAGAAATTAAATTTAAATAAAATGCTCGTAGGCTTACATCTTTACATTAAAAGTAAGGGTTTAACCTTTTTGCAATAATGGTGTTCTGCCAACAAGTATAGGCCCCATGGCCAATAATTAAAGAAGATCACTGATCTTGAATCATCTCTTAACTTGCACCTGAAAAATGATTAGCAACGTGGGATGAACATAAAGTCCAATAGAGATCCCAACATGATCCTAAACAATAACGACATACAGATATCTATGATCATGAATGCACCATGACGTCTAATATAAATAATGTGACAGTTTAATATTCGAATATACTTATATAAGTACATTATCTCCTAAAGCATCGATTTGAACACTACAAGGTGTAAGACCATTTATTTTCTTTCCAAATATCCAGTTTAGTTCCAAAAACAATTCTTCACAATAGAACCTTGGTTTTCTAAACCTCCATGTTAATATAAAAGAATTTCGTCTCCACATTTGTTTTAAAAGCACGTTCAAAGATACAAGTCATAACCCAATCTCACAACTCATCCATTACACACACTTATGCAATAACGCATCTACTATCTTCCCTGGCCATAGGCCCAAGGGCAAGGAATACCCATAACAGAAATACCAGGAAACATATATTTCAAAATATAATTAACTAAACGTAATACATACTTCATCGGCCTACAACACAGCTAGCAAATGATACATCCCGCATCACACATAACGCTTTACTGGGTCACCTGGAGGGGAACGATCCCAAGGTCACACTTTACCAGGAGCAAACCGGAAGGGAGAGGAACCTATCACAAGGCACCATGCTTTACAGGCTCAATACGAAGAGAAACAGATGTCCTTTCACACTTTACCGGGTGCAAACCGAAAGGGATGAGGAAGCTTTGTCAAGGCGCCAGGCTTTACCGATCTCACTTGGAGGGAAACGAACACCCCAAAAAAACACAATAATAGCACAACCTACTAAACTACATAATACAGTACAAGTGTAATACATACACATAATCTACTCAACAACAACAACGCCATCCTCCACTAATGACCAATGACAAAACCTCTAGACAAATAAATAGATACACAACTCATATAATATAAATCCATATCTAATTCCACTTTTTCAAATCAACCATTTCTCATTTCCTTTTATCAAAGAGTTAGACTCATCGTCTTTTGTTCAAAAACTAAACCGGTTATTCCAATGCCTTAACATTTTCAAACCATAGCTAAACCTCCTTTTTTAAAATTTTTTTTTATAACAAAAACTCCATTTTTTTTTCCTATAACCAAGCATTAATTCAATCCCCTAGAGCATTTGCTCAATCTCATAACTCATAACCTACTTATTACCTAACTTTACCACTTTTTTTTTTTAATTAACTCTTAATAATAAATTAGGGTTTTTATGCCACAATCGACATAGACATGATTAACTGCCTCCCAACATACCAAATCAACCATCAATCATACATTTTCAACTGCTAAAGCTCAAGCCCCCTTTCATGCTTTTGGAAAATCTCTTAACAAACATATTTTTAGATGTAATAAAACCTACCACATGTCTATCTATAAAGAGGTATTGAAGAGGAGAAAAATAATCCCTACCTTTTGAAGCAAAGGGGAGATAACCCAAAAATCACCGGCGACGAAATGACGATCCGCTTAGATTAAATGGAAGCCCTCACCGAGCTCTGCGTTTTGGTATATGGAACTAGGGGTCAAACATGTTTAGAAATAGATGAAATCAAGGTTAAAAAGCTTGAAAACTCAAAAATGGCGGAAAGAAAGAAGAGGGAGTGAAAAGATTTGACCCCAAAAGTGACTTTTAAAAACATGATTCTGGACAGACCGTTCGAGCGATGAATCATCTTAGACAATTTTGGAAAATAGAGCTGGAAAGGTCTATGGATTGCTCAAGTGGTGAAAGTTGAACTATGCACACAACATAGATTTACAAACCTCAAACAGGTATATTCTCTCGTCCAGACTCCATTTACGGTCGTTCTTGCGTCCACATTGAAGCTCCGGAAGTAAGCTTGCCAATGGTTCTAGCCTCAAACCAAGATTCAAAGTGTGGAAAGAGAAAATGGTAAAAGAGTGAAGACTACTCAACAATAACTATTCTAATTTGGAGTTTTTGATCCAATCTCGCCCAACCACTATGGTAACACCTCAACAAAGGCTCAAATATCGACTAAGAAGGTCCTCAACTATGATAATCAAAGAATAAAATATAATTCCATTATACTAGGAAGCATAGAGTGCTATATTTTCCCCAAATGAGCTTCGGATTTTATTCCAAGTGTTCAATCAAATAATTATCTTCTAGTTAAATACCTTTTAGGGGAGTTGGAATTTATTTAAAAATGGAAGACTTGGTCACCACTTCCTTATCCACTATTATTCCATAAAATTCCCTCGAAATCAATAACTCAAAGATTTTCATTCATTTAAACATATTCCATAATTTTCAAGACTCTACTTAGGGTGGAAATCTCTTCCTCTTTTTTTTTTTTTTTTTTTTTTTTTTTTTTTTTTTAAATTGTTCTTTGATCACATATTTATTGGGATTTTTGCTTAAATTTTGGAAAATAAATTATTTTTCAATTGATCACTAAGGTAAGAATTCAAATTCAAACTCAAATCTTTTAAATTGGAAAACCGCCCCCTAAATCACCATTGATTGCTAGAATCATGATTAAGATCAAACTTCTACCTAAATTGAACCCCCAGATTACTGCCTAGAATAAACTCAAATTTCCCCAGAATCAAATCACTACCACCCCTAGATTTTGGAATCAAATCACTACCTTTATGATTGCTGATCCCCAGAATCAAATCAAATCATTTTCATTTAAGACAAGACATCACATAAGCACATAATTTGCATTCAGGCCAATTTGAGGTAAGGTTTCCCTATCCTAATTTGTAAATAGGATATAAGATTCACTAAATCACACAAATAGGCAATCTTATAATCCTAGAAAGGGAAGTATCTTGTCCTAACTTGGAAAGTGCTAAAACTTTCCATATATAAGGGTAGGTTTAGTCAAGAGGGTACATTAGCTATGGTTATCAATATGCCTCTCATGCCACCTTCAAGTGTAAGGGGATGATCAAATGGTACTAATAGCAAAATCTGGCACTTGCTTGTTGACATAACATAGCCTGGAAATAGTGTCTGGGATATTATGCAACGAAGCTAGGTTTTTCAAGCCCACAATGATGCAATGCAATTTAATAATTAATCACTAATCTTATCAAATAGAAATGTTCAAGTCAAGCTAACTTAATGCCTCAGCAGAGTCACCAACTGTGGGTGTCATTCCTTTTTTGAGTATAAGGCGCGTTTACACACTATGCTGTGCCAACTTGCATTGACCAACATAGATTTGCCACTTAATTTTTAACGGAAACTAAGAAATATTTAACAATGAAAACTAAATAAAGGCACTAATCTGTCACAACCAAATATTTTTGGTTCAGGAACTTAGGTACAAGAAGGGAGGTTATTAATTGATGCACCCCTCTTGTCCAATTGTAACACCCCATATATAATTCGCACAGTACATTTAAGAGAACATGCTCCATACCTCCCTACAACACGATTCCATTCAAATGTTTTTCTTTCTCATTGAACTATAGATTCAATTTACAAAAATTTCAAGATACAATTCTCAGTTCAATAAGTTAGAGAAAATTACAAAACAATTATATTGTCCTCTGAGTTTACTAATTACGTTGTGCCACTTAATACAAAAATACAAAACTCTAAATAAAAGTAGAAAAAGAGTTTCACAGTTACATTACAATTTCAAGTTCACAAAAAATTAGATTTTTAAAAAAGATAGTCGTTGTCTTCTTCTTCATTGACGGGTTTGAGGCTCTTAATGTCCTGAAATGTTAGTAAATGGGAGTGAGCAATTGCCCAGCAGAGAATATATTTAACCGAGTACATGAATATTTGATTTAAAATATGCATAATCTCCATTAATACCCATGAATTTCATTGTTTAAAATTGTATAACACAACACCCAATTTGATATTCAATCTCCACATTTTTCCGTCCTCACACGGATGGCCAATGGACACCTCAAACTTTCCACTTTTGTCGTCCTCACACGATCCGACAAGTGGACACCTCATAACATTCCCACATTCGTCGTCCTCACATGAACCGGGCAAGTGGGCACCTCAAACACATTCCGAAACATTAACATCTTAAACATATCACAAGGAATCACAAGGACCCTCCAATTTTACTTATCTATTATCCATTAAGTCAAAATCAACAACAACCCTTAGTCTTACACATTAAAATTTGGGGTTTTTCCTTCCAAGTATTAATTTCCCTTAATTCATGTCTATTTACTAAATTTTTCATAATAGGTTACCCAACCCATCATCAATTTCACACAAAACACATCATCAACACAAAATCCATATATATATACATCTGCATCATCCATCTCAATAGTCACATGCACCTTAAGATTCACACACCCTTAAACCATAATATAAATCTACAAGGGTAAAGATATTCTTACCTCAAGAGTTGCAAGAAGAGAGATGAAGATCCACGCAATATACTTCCGAAATAACACGATCTAATCGGTTCAAAACGTAGCTCTTGGTGAGGGTAACAACTTTAATGAAGGCCCAAAGATCGATTCTTGTTATTACCAGATGAAATCTAGGGTTTACAAGCTAGGGTTTTGGAAAGGGTGTTGTTAGAAAGAGAATGAGTGTGAAAGAAATAAGCTAGAAAAGTGTTTGGATCGCATTATAACTCCGTTGCCCCAAACAGACCGCTCGAGCGAACTTTCCATCGCTTGAGCGAAGTGCCAAAATACAAATGGACCACTCGAGCGAACTTTCCACCACTTGAGTGGTAAACACAAGGTCTCATAAGTTTTGCAAAGCTTCAGTGAAAATAATGGGAGCTCGAAGTTTACGCTCGAGAGACCTTTTCTTCGCTTGCTCGAGCGGTCTCACCTGCAAACATGTGAGATACTGGGAGCTACAAATCTACGCTCAAGTGACCAAATGACCGCTCGGGCGATCACTCAAAATCAACTGTTACAACCTACACCCTTTAAAATATTTCGTTCTCAAAATTTCATAGTTCCTACTAAAACAACTCCAACAATTCCCAAGGAAGATGAATACCATAATAATAATAGCCTCAATTATCACAACTCCACAAATCCAAAACAAAATCAAGCTAAATTCAAACAATAGCTTGAGGATTTAGATTTCTTTCATTTACTTTGTTTTACAACCTTCCATACAATAATCTAAGAATAACAAACAAGCAAGTTTACATATCATTAAATAAATCTGGGTATTTCTCATGAACTTCAACTTCTCGTTGCCAAGTGGCCTCTTCCACCTTGTAGTGGTGCCATAACACTTTACTAAAGTAATGACTTTACCTCTTAAAACTTGTTCTCGGGTATCCTAGATTTTCATCGATCGCTCTTCATATGAAGCATTCTCATCCACCTCTAAATTCGTCCAGTCTAAAACATGAGAAGGATCGGGCTCATACATGCAGAGCATGAGATATGAAACACATCGTGTACCCCAGATAATTGCGGTGGCAAGGCAAGGCGATAGGCTACCTCTCCCACCTGTTTTATAATATCAAAAGGGCCAATGAACCTAGGTGACAATTTCCCACTCCTCCCAAATCTCATTAAACATTTTCTAGGCAATATCTTCAGAAATACATGATCACCCACATCAAAAGATAGGGGTGTTCTCCTCCGATCGGTATAACTCTTTTGTGGCCTTTGAGCTGTAACTAACCTTTTAAGAATGAGAGTTATTTTCTCGGTGGTCTCACGAACCAATTCCAGTCTAAGCATAGGTGAATCCCCCACCTCGGTCAAATACACCGGTGATCTGGACAGTCGCCCATACAAGGCTTCAAAAGGTGCCATCCAAATGCTAGTTTGAAAACTATTATTGTAGGCGAACACTGCTAATGGCAGGTGTCTCTCCTAAGAACCTTTAAGTCTAGTACACACTCTCAACATGTCATCTAAGATTTGGATAGTGTGCTCGGACTGTTCGTCGGTTTGAGGGTGGTAGGCGTTACTAAAGGTTAATTGAGTGCCGATAACAGTTTGTCAGCTTTCCCACAACCGTGCAATAAAATAAGGGTCTCGATCTGAGACGATACTCACCCGAACTCCATGAAGCCGGACAATCTCTTTAACATAAAGTTCCGCTAGGTAATCAACCGAGTCACCCATACACATAGCGAGAAAATGAGCCGACTTAGTCAGTCGATCCACTACAACCCAAACTGTGTCATTACCCCCTTGTATTCTGGGGAGGCCCAAAACAAAGTCCATTGTGATATGTTGCTACTTCCATTTAGCTCTAGGCAAAGGTTTCAATAACCCAGCCAGTCATTGATGTTCTACCTTGACTTGTTGACAAGTTAAACACTTGGACATGAATAAAGCCACATCCCGCTTCATACCTCTCCACCAAAATTGTTGGCGGAGGTCATGGTACATCTTTGTGCCTCCTGGATGCACCGCAAGGTGGGAGTGATGAAATTCCCGAAGTACTTCGTCTCTACATGAATCACATACAAAAAGGCGGTCTACATACCGAACATTAGAATCGAAATCTACCCTAAAATCCTTCTCCTCCTTCTCTTGTGAAATTTTCTCCTTGATTGCTTCAACTTCCAAGTCACCCTGTTGTGCCTTTATAATCCGAGTAACAAGTGTTGGTTGCCCAAGGATGGAAAATAAGGTGGCATGCTCGGGAGATTCACTAAGATACAAAAAAATTCACCTAATTCTCCCAACATTTCCCACTCCCTAATTGCAAGATTGGCAATGGTACTCACAGATTTTCTACTTAAAGCATCAACCACCACATTGGCTTTTCTAGGATGGTAGTGTAATTCAAAATTGTAATCCTCAAAAATTTCCATGCACCTCATTTGACGCAAATTCAAATCCTTTTGGGAAAATAGGTACTTAAGACTTTTATGGTCTGAGAACACCTCAAATTTCTTCCTATACAAATAGTGTCTCCACAGTTTCAAAGCCAAAATAACTACAACTAACTCCAATTCATGGGTCGGGTAATTTCTTTCACGGGTTTTCAATTGGCGCAAATCATACGCCACTACTTTACCCTCCTGCATCAAAACACATCTCAAACCTTCTATAGAGGCATCACAGTACATAGTGTAACCCAAACCTCTTTTTGGAATGACTAAAATTGGTGCAACGGTTAATCTAGCCTTTAGCTCTAAGAAAGATTTCTCACATGATTCATTCCAAACAAATTTCACTCCTTTTCTCGTTAGCCTAGTGAATGGGGAAGCTAACGATGAGAAGTCTTTCACAAACTGCCTATAGTAGCCGCTAACACAAGAAACTATGGACCTCAAACGCATTCTTAGGTTGCTCCCAATTCTGCACCGCCTTGATCTTTGAAGAATCTATGGTAACCCTATCCTTAGAAACGTGTCCCAAGAATTTTACCTAGGAGAGCCAGAACTCACATTTCTCATATTTAGCATACAACCTATGCTCCTTAAGTAATTACAACACAATGCGAAGGTGCACCTCATGTTTCTCCTCAAAGGGTGAATATATAAGAATGTCATCCACAAAAACTAACACAAACTTGTCGAGATATTCTCGGAAAACCCGATTCATGAAGTCCATAAAGGTGGTAGAAGCATTGGTTAAACCAAACGGCATCACCAGAAATTCACAGTGGCCATAACAAGTACGAAAAGTCGTCTTCGGAATATCTTCCTCTTTCACGTGTAATTGATGATAACCCGATCCTATATCTATCTTTGAGAAGCATTGAGAACCCTTAATTTGGTCAAAAAGATCATCTATTCTGGGCAACAGATACTTATTCTTAACTGTGACCCTATTCAACTTATGGTAATTGATGCATAGCCGCAATGAGCCATCATTCTTTTTAACAAAAAGAGTCGGTACTCCCCAAGGTAAAGTACTAAGGCATATAAAACCATTGTCTAACAACTCTTGCAATTGCTTCTTCGAACAAAACAACTCTACAGGAGCAAATCTATAGGGTGACATGGAAATGGGTGCCGTGCCTGGCACCAAGTCTATAGAAAACTCGACCTCACGATGAGGCGGTAATTCAGTGGGGTACTCTAGAAAGACATCTAAATACTCACAAACCACCCTAAGAAATACTTCTCGCACTCTCCCGTTCCCATCATTCGTCAAGGTTGCAAGAAGAGAAATGAATCTGTCTCGACTGCGAGAGTCATATAAAGGCGGTAAAAGTTTATCAGTTCTATCCCCCAGAAAATAGAAACAGTCACCACCAGCAGTACACACACAGTAACTCTCCCACAATAACAATCTATAATGACACGATAAGAGGACAACTAGTCCATACCAAGAATGACATCAAAACCCATCAAATCTAACAATACCAAGCTAAAAGGGAGTTGGCAATCAACGACCATGGTCACACACCCGCGACACCCATGGTTCAAAACCATCTTACCCCCAACAAGTGATTCTATCACAAGAGAAGATTCTAATGGTTTGACCTCTAACCCCAACATAGATACAAATGTAGATGCTATGAATGAATGAGATGCCCTTGTATCTATCAATACATTGGTCTAAGTATTATATATAAGATATGTACCTCGCATCACCATTGGACCCGTCAACTGTTCGGATGCAGTAACTACATATACTCTCCCTTGGGGTCTCTGTTCACTCTGGCCACCTCTCTGATGATAGACATGTTGTATCAACTGTGTGGAAGTGGCCCCATGTACGGCTCTAGAAGCCTATCCAGACTGAATTGGCTAGTGAGTCTGCCTTTGGCTCTATCCTGCCTGAAACACTAAAGCACAGCCCATTCCGACAATCTGGGAACAAAACTTCTTCATATGACCTGACTGGCCAAATTGATAGCAAACGAGTGATTGACCTCCACCCAAAGTCTGACTCTGAGGACTAGTAGAAGGCTAACATTGTTGGTTACCCTCTGTAGACATGAAATGGGCTTGTGACCTTGTTCACCCCACCGATAACAAGTGATTCCACTTTGTCCCGTACTATATGTACTCTTTCCCGACATAGGAATAGATGACACGGTTGGTAATGATGGTAGATGAGAAGACGTAGAACTCTTCGACTTTTTGGATGCCATAAAGCCCCCTCGAGATTCTGAGAACCCTTGTTTCTTAAGCTGTTGCCTATTCTCTTCTCCTTCAAGCATAATCTCAACATGTGCCGTGGACTCCACTAGCCTATCATAATCCCGAATCATGTTTCCCATCACCTTCATCAAAATTCCCGGCTTCAGCCTCTTCTCAAATCTAAACACCGACACTCTTCGGTAGCCACAAGGTTCAGTGCAAAATGAGATAAGCTCATGAAGGTAGCCTCAAACTCTGCCACGATGGAGTCGGATTGTTCAAATTCCTCAAACTCCCTCCTTAATCGTTCTCTAAAAGTAGGAGGAAGGTATTTCTCCTGAAAGGCATGAGAAAATGCCTCCTAAGTGTGTTCAATTTGACCCTTGGCATATTTCCACCATTGCCTGGCATCTTTCTTCAATTGATAATTGGCAAGTGCCACTAGAAGTGAACTCTCACAAATGTCCAAAATCTCGAAAGATTTGGTAATTTGCTCAAGCCATTCATCCGCCTTTAATGGTATGGTGACCCCTAGAAATTCAATAGGATTAGAGCAGAAGAATTCCTTCTTCAAGAATGAAGCCCTAGTCTCCCCTTCGATAGTCATAGCCACTTGCTTAGCTCTAAGAATATCCATTGACTCCCTAAGAACCCCGATCATCTCTCGAGCTAACACTCCCATAGCATATTGGGCTGTTGGAGTAGCCACATTATTTTGACCCACTCCTTCTTCTTGAGGAGGGATCTCTGGTTGAGTCAGAATATCTCGACCACCTCGATGAGGTCTGCCACAACCTTTACCACGTCCAAACATCCTATAATAGAGTAGATGTGGACAAGATTAACTCAAAATTTCACATACTAGTTCATTACTTCTCCTTAAGTCTTAATCTCATTTTGAACACATAAGCACATAAACAAATGGAACATATACGGATCCCTTTCCCAAGATATCAACTTATTCCATGACGCTCAAGGATTTCCCAGTGGAAAAAGCATTAATCAGATGCCTTTCCAAACAGACTTCGATGAATGTAGTGGGCACAAGTTGTATACTAGAGAATTGACCCCATACACACCTAATCACATAAACACATAGTCAAGTAAGACAGCCAACCTCTCATTCTAGCGTGACCACGTAGTTTGACGAAAGTCACTATAGTGATTTTGGTTTTGACCCCAAACCATTTGATGTTTTGGATCCGAGTTTCATTGTCTTATATAGTTGTTCATGTCTTGTTTCCCTTTATTTCTCTTTGAGTTGGCTATTGGGATGTGTTAGTTGCATTTGGAATAGGTTGGTAGTTGTTTTTTTCAAACTGTTGTTGCCTAGAATTTTGCCTCTTCACTCGAGCAGTCCTTGTGTACTCTCAATATTTTTTTAGGTTTGCAAAATTACTGGAAGTTGGCATTCTTCACTCGAGCGAAGCTTCTTGCTCTCGAGCGATGGTCATTTGTTTGTAAAACATCTAGGAGCTGGTATTCTTCACTCGAGTGAAGCTTATTGTGGTAGCTATTTTTTTTCAAACTGTTGTTGTCTAGAATTTTGCCTCTTCGCTCGAGCGACACTTCTTGCGCTTGAGTGGTCCTTGTGTACTCTCTTATAGGTCTGCAAAAATACTGAAAGTTGGCATTCTTTGCTTGAGCGAAGCTTCTTGCTCTCGAGCGGTGGTCTTCTGTCTGTAAAACATTTAAGAGTTGGTATTCTTCACTCGAGCGGCACAACTTATTGTGTCTGGTTGCTCGAGCGACACTTCTTGCACTCAAGTGATCTGCGCATTAATCAATTCGTAAAGTCACTTTTCTGAGTCACTTTTTCACTTCTCTCTCTCTAAACATTTCAAAACTCTTTTCTCTCACTCTCTCTCTAAAACTCATTTTCTGCCCCCGAATACACCTAGATCTGTTGAATTTTTCACCCGTGTTCCTTTGTTAAAAAGGTAGAGCTCAACGAGGGCTTCGTTCTAATCGGAGCAAAGACGTTTTTGAGTTTCCCTTCGCTCTTTCTCTTGCCTTCTAAGCTTGAGGTAGGGATTTCTCCACACTTTCTTATGATTTTTAATTTAGCTATTTTTGTTTTGAAATAATATTGTAAGTTGGGGGAATTTTGAACAAATCTAGGGTTTTTGGTAAAAACTCAAAAGAGGGGTTTTCTACTAGTTTCACGAAAATGGTTCTGGGATTGGAAATGAGGTTGAGTTGTGATAAAATAGTTGGTTTCAATATGTAGAATTGATTTTGGAAGAAAAGGAGGTTTTACCCTAATTATGTCAAATGTTGATTTTATATAAATTATGGAATTGACGTGGGAAATATGAAATTGGATTAGTTTTGATGAGGATGGTGGAGTTGGGTATGCATTACCACTCACATCTTGGAATTTGAAAAGTTTATCTTTATTAATTATCTGTTTAGAGATATCTATTTTGGGCTATCGGTGGAGTATAGCTATGATTGTTGTAGAAATTGCATGAGAATTAGGGGAATTGAAACTATTTTCTCATCCATTGCATTGAGCATTGTTGCATATTCAACACATTTGGAAATATTGTTGTTTTGAGAAAAAGAGGTGAATACATTGGTGAATCTGGGTAGGAGTGTAGTTGTGATATTAAGTTGGCCTATGTGTCCTTGGTAAAAGACTAGAAACCCACGTGGATAGTTATCAAGCCTTCTAGTTGATATCGGTAAAAATGACAAATTGGTAGTACTTGTATAGTCTACTAGCAGACATATCCTAGAGATTTCTAAAATGTTACTTTCTGTATAGTTGAATGATTGTCCAGTTTTTCTAAAATGTATCGTGGCATCCTTAGCATCATGTGATATCTGTCTATTACTTGGTACCAGAGGTTCCATCATGGAACTGGTTAAGCAAAACCATAATCTGTCTGTCTCTACTCTGTATATGGGTCTTTATGACCGTCTTATGTAATCATGAGCTATCTATCTATTAGCCCTAATGGATGTACCACGTATGATTATCTGTGAACTCTGAATTTGAATATGTATAAGAATCTATTTCTGACATCTGAATCTGTCATGGACGTCATTCATTAAACCCATTTACTCTGTTATTATTCACTGTGCTCCAGCTCATTGTATTATTTTGTACGTAGGTGATCAGGCACGTGACCAAGCTCAGAAATGATTGCTTGGAGGTTTGTTTGTGTCAGCCAACCTATGCGCCTCCCTAGGAGGTTTTTGGAACGTTCTATGTGGTCGAATTTGTGAACCAAGTTTATGATTTTTGTCTGGACAAGCTTCTGTACGTTCTATATGTGGTATGTGGTGATGTAAGACCAATGTGAATTTGACATCACGTATATGTATTAGAAGTTTTAAATTTTCTGTCTCATAGATGTCTGCACAGCTCTATAGACATTGTATGTTTGAATTTGCTTTTTCTAGCCCCTTAATTTATTTAATTTGTTCAGAGGCCTTTGGTAATCCTAGGATTACTGGCCGGTTACGGCGCTAAACCCATAGGGGCAGGTTTAGGTCGTGACAGTGAGAAACATAATTACTTTTATTAAAAGATAAAGCCGCCTATTTTGCAAGTTGACAACATAAATAATCTAATGTGTCTGAAAAGATAAGACCTAACTGACCATTAGAAATTAAAGATTTTAACCAACTAACAAAAATATAACCTAAGCGACAATGCCAAAGATGAAAAGGTGATAAGGTAGAGGCAGATGTTGGGGTAGCCAATGAAGTGAAGGCTGGAACATGAAGATGAATGAGCTCATAAAGACGTTCATGCTTACGGCCGATCCCAAGGATCAGTCCCATTTGAGGGTCCTGCACCAAACAACCATTAGCAGAAAAGGTGACAGTTAAACCATTTTCACATAACTGACTAATGGAAATAAGGTTTAAGGTGAAAACAAAGATAAGATAAACATGTGACAATGACAAGTGAGATGTAGAAACAGAACGAATATGACGTATAGACATGAGAGAACCATCAGCAGTATGGATGGAATAAATATGAAGAGAGGAAGATATAGAAGAAAAAATAGTAGAATCACAAGTCATATGGTTACAACATGCTGAGTCAAAATACTAGGAAGATGTACCTGAGGCGATAGACAAAGCAGTGAAGGGAGGAGTACCAAAGGTGGACAGAAACTGTCTTATTAGAGTTCCAACATCAGTATGAGAGAAGACAGGGGTGGAAGGATTCAAAGGCTCAGAAGAAGAGAAGTCCTCAAAGGCAGCAACAATAGTGTGATGAGTAGACATAGACCAAAATTAATTCTTGGAATGATGTGAATGGCCTCGAGAGTGAGATCCACAAGATGATGGACCAATAAAGGATGGTCGAGATGGATTGCAAAAGCAATCTTGCTAGAGATGACCAAGGCCAATTTTGTTGCAATAGCAACCAAACATGACTGAATAATGCACCAGAAGATGAGCAGAAGAGAGCCCGTGATTCTAATAATAAATGCACTCAGGAGTCTACTAGGGAGAAGAAGATCTTCGTGATTGAGGGGTGACTAGAACTGATTCCACATATGGAGTGGATGAGGGACCAAAATGAGTTTCTTCATATAGAAACTCGGATATAGCTTGCTCAAGAAAGGGCAAAGGAGAGCTATGCAGGAGAGAGGCATTGACCGACTCAAAATAAGGAGTGAAAGCCATAAGAAAATGAACCAACCTGTGCTAATTGTGGTAATCAATAAATAGAGTGACATTTTTTTATATGAGGCCAATTAAGTTTAGAAAGAGCAAGTTGATCCCAAACATGTTATATTTTAGATAGAAAGTCATTAATGGACTAACTAGGCTCTTGCTACATGTGATGGAGGTGACTTTGAAACTGATACTGATAAGCACGACCAGTAGCCTGATACTAATCTTTGAGAAAATTCCAAATATCTTTAGCAAGAGTGGAAACCGAGTGAAGTTGAAAGTGACAAAACTGAAGGTTGATAGATGTGACATATATATTCCGGAATGAAGTAATGATCTAATAATTTTTGGTGTCCCAATCCTCCAAACGGTTGGCATATTTGGCTGCAGTTTCCTTATCCCCTTTTGCTGGTTTAAGCACATTGTAGACACCCCATTTTTGACTAGTTTTGAGACTTGGACGCTCCCTTTTGAGTTCCTGATGATGAAAATGAGAGGTGTTAATCATTGCAAGTTCCACAGTAGGAGGTCTAAGGATCAAGCTTTAAAACCTCCAACGACCTATTTTGGACAAAATGTTTTTCGACCAAAATGGAAACCTCTTTAAAACGAGGTTCAATGGTGCAATCCCAGACATTACCGCAATGTTCTGAGGCTTATATTTTCAAAATCAAAGCATTGTATTCTTTCAAACAAACGAAGTGAAAAATATAGTGAAAGTGAATAGAAATAATGAAATCCTCTTAAATACTTGTTTCTCCCTTCAATTCAGACTAACCTACTCTTGTTGATCTGATGATGTGGCCACTAGCAGGCTGGACACCATATGATAGCTGGCTACAAAAGCACTCGGCCGATCATTTGGACGCTTGGCCGGCTGAATATTCCGGGTAAAGATCATTTTTCGGGATTTCGTCTTTTTTTGCTTATATTTATGGTCTGAGCTCTATATATAGAGCTCGCCAGCTCTTTTCAAAGGGTGGAAAATACTTGCCCAAGAGATAGCAAGGCATGAGAGCTCTATCTCCTTGTTCCTTTGCCTCCCACCTACCACCTTCAACTTTAACATTAAATTCTCCATTAAAGTTTGATCCTAAGCTCTGAATAAAGGACTTTTGCACATTAAAGAGTGCACTAAGAGTTCTTGAGGGGCCTTAAAGAGAGTTTGTAAACAAAAAGAACTCATCCTCATAAAGAGTTGAACCCTTTCGCTTCTTTGATCATCCTTTCCCTTTTCTTCCTCTAGTTTTAACTCTATTCTTCATTATGTGATTGTTATAAGTCCTCATGGATGTGGACGGAGTAAACTTAGCTACCCATCTATTCCATTGATAGTTATTTCTTTACTTTATTGCTTTCCTTAGCTTTAAATTCATAGTTGATATGTGTTTTTGGATCCTTTTGGATGAGATTGGGAGTAGTTTTAGCCATCAATTCACAAGTTCAATACGTATCATAGCTTTTCTTATTACTACACTCCTTATTCTCACTTATTCTATCTCTCAAGTGTATTAATCCATGTGGTTCAATTCCTTACTCCATTACCATGAGTGCTAGGGGTTGTTCCATGGTATTGCTTGAGTGATCTATGGGATTTGATGTGGACAAGTGGTGCCTCCTCTTTTTCATTGAGTTTTTGGAAGTAAAACAAAAGATTTTGAGTCAAAGGAAGTTAAAAACTCCCTTCTCAATCATTTGTAAACATAGAAAGGGATGTTATCACCCTTGTTCTATGACTAGATGAGAAGTTTTCCAATGAATTTGATGAATCTCTTGTTTTAATAGCCAAAGCTTTTGCCAAAAAATGATTTTCATTAATCTACGCTCTCCACTTAATAGCATGGATTTGGGTATTAACTTACCCTTATTCACAAAGAGAAGATATAGGTTCCTATTCCTTTATTGGGCTTGAATTTGTTCTTGATTTTGATCCGCTTAATCGTTGATTTATTGTAAAATATCTATTATTTATACTTGTTTTACCATTGTTGAAGGTTTTGGCCTATCCACCTCTTCCTTGAGTGATCCTTGTCAACAGAGGAGGAAGAGAAGTCAAGCATCCCCCAGAAGGTGCCCTTTTAGCTTATGTCTTGGAATTTTGCACTAACTCATTCCCCAGCCGGAGGAGAAATTTGGCCGACCACTTTCTCGTATAGCTGGCTCACTTTGTGTCTCGCCGGTCATTTCTCCCCTAAGAAGAGAACTGACAGTTTCTCGGGAATGCTCCCCTACGCAGTTCTGGAGCTCCTGGTTTGCTTTTTTATTATCCTTATGATTTGTTAGATTCAACAGTAGTTAAGCTGAATCGATTCATTATTGTAATAATCTCTCTCTCTCTCTCTCTCTCTCATTTTCTTATTCGAATTGTTGTAATAATTTTCCAACCCCACGTCCTTCTAACCCTCTTATTTACCTACTTTCGGAATTGCATCATGTTTTTGTTTTTCATGCCTGTATATTGCATCCATTTTTCATGTATTTGGGTTCAGGTTGTTTGAATTAGTGGGATTTACCATCTTCAAAGATGAATACGTGCATAAATCCATGTCTTGAGATGATACGCATACCGCATCCTAGCATCTGGACTCCTAGATGCATGTTCTGTGTGTATTGCACTAGTAATTTGCATATAGGATCATGCATATATGTATATATCTGTATATGTGTTGGGACTTGCCTCGAAGTACTAGGTGAGCATTTTAGGCTTTAGCATATTGCGTATGTATGTTCCTTATCATATTTTTTGCTACATCATGAGGCTAAATGCTTAAGTGAGATATCTACTTGAATGCTAGTGGATGTAGGTTGTGTTATTTATTTTGGAGCGTAGCTGATTCTTATGCTGTAGATTTGTCCAAGAAAAACCCTTTTCAAAAAGCATGAAGTCAGAACATAACCAAAATTAACAACACAATCTATATTTCAATGTCTCAAATAATAATGGTAGCATTATTAATAATCAGAACATGGGTATACATTGATTATAAAAACCACATTATCACTTAGTAGAGGTCGATCTTTGATGGGGCGCTAAATTAATGACCTTCCCCTCTCATGCCTAAATTCCCGAGCCAAGACACTTTAGTTATGATGGACGGTGGCCTTTGGCACGAGTCACTGGATCTTAATTTCTCCAAAAGATTAGGTGGCGACTTTGAAATCTAGTGTAGTCCATTTCTGGTAATATTTTGTAATAAAATGGATTTTCTGTAAAAGTTATCAGATTTGGACTCTCATTTTCTGTTTCACATTGCACTAGTGATATCAGATAAAAAACTGGGAGTCTGAATTGTTGGGCACACTTGATAACCCCAAAAAAGGCATCCCACAGTTTCTGGTGACTCTGCTCGGGACATTAAAAGAACTTGAGTCAAATTTCATAATGTGGATTTTATTTTCTTATGTATATTCACTGCATTTCATGCATGGTGGGCTTAAGTCACTGTATTTATCATCTAACATCCCAGATGACTTGCTAGATGTGTGCTTTATTACGGTGGAAATACAAGCCTTGAATCTAGACTGCCAACGTATTGTTTGATCCTCCCTTCATTTAGGTGTTTAGTAGGGTAGGTATATCAGGTGTCTTGTTAAGGTACCCCTTTGACCAGTCTAACCTAGTTCATGTGCTCAACTCTAGCAACTTCCACAAATAGGACAGGATGCTCTCATGTTTCCAAGATGCAGTGATACCAATTGTTTGTATAGTGAAACCCTAGTTCGTCTCCCAACTAGGATGTGGTATCCCAAGCCCCCATAGGGGTGTTTTGGTTCACCTTATTTGCTATATGGTATGTGTGGGGTCTAATACAGGGGCCTGTTATTCATATCAGTGGTTCAGACACTTTAGTGGTTGGGTTAAGAATAATTTGATGGAATATATAGTGGTCAGTGGTACAGATTGAGCCGAAATGCTGTCGGATTCAAGTTTACTATATGTGTTGTGAGCCGAACTGCTACCAGATTCATGTTTGATATATTTTTATTTGATTTTTTTTTGTTTTTCTTCTGCTAGGTAGTTGGTTCATCATAGCTTCAGAAAGTTCTAACACCTCTAAAACCTTATAGACTCGTGTTGGTAGACTCTACAAAACTACAAATGTTGTTCAAGGTCAGCTAGTGTTAGTGTCACTTCCATCAATATCTAGAAGAAGGGTCAGACAAGCACAGTTGGTTCAGAGCTTGTCACATCCTCGATCTCCTTTACAAATTTTACGTCAGTCACTCTTTAGATCTCCTCTACTTAGTACCTCAATAAACCATTCCCCAGTCCCTTTAATGGCTCAGAATCTCCCGAAGGAAAATTTTCAGACAAGGATATTACTAGCTGACTATGGAAAGTGATTGTGTTAGTTTTGTTCGGCGATGCAACAAGTGTTAGATTCACGCCAATCGCATGAACATCCCGCCATCAAAATTGTATAACATGACTTTGCCGTGGCCTTTTCAGTCTAGGGAATCAATGTCATTGAAGCAACAACACCAAAAGGGTCAAATGAACACGAGTTTATCTTGGTAGAAATCGATTAGTTTACCAAGTGGGTGGAGGCATGTCATATTCAGTGTTGAAGGCGTCGCACGTGGCCAAGTTTATCATAAACAACATCATTTGTAGGTATGGGGTTCCAAACGAGATTGTTTCGGACAATGGTTCACACTTCAAGGGAGAAGTGATTGATCTGCTTGAGAAATATAATGTGGTATCTCACAAGTCATCAAACTATAGGCCACAAACCAATGGAGCCGTTGAAGCAGCAAACAAAAATATCAAGAACATCTTATGAAATATGGTGGAAACATAAAAAGATTGGTCGGATAAGCTACCTTTCGTGTTGTGGGTCTACAGGACCTCGATCCAGACATCTACTGGGACAACCCCTTATTCTCTGGTCTATGAGATGGAGGCAGTGCTAGTGATTGAGGCAGAGGTACCTTCACTAAGGATTATGACTGAGTGTTAGATAGCAGAGGCTGATTAGCAACAAAATCGATTCAAAGAGTTAATGTTATTTGATGAGAGAAGATTGAAGGCCCTATACCATATATAGAGGAATTAGCGTAGGATTGCTTGAGCGTTCAACAAGAAGGTGAAGTCTAGGAATTTGAATGAGGGAGATCTAGTGTTAAAAGACAATCGGGCTCCAATTTTACGATCCTAGGGGCAAGTTCAAACCCAATTGGACTAGTCCTTACATCATTAAGTCAATTTGGTCAGGAGGAGCAGTTATCCTGAAGGAGCGGTTATCTTGATGGATCTAGATGGACTAGAGTTTTCACAATCAATCAACATGGACAAGTTAAAGAAATACTATCCTTGAGAGGCTTGTTGGGCTGAAGACCCGAAAGGGCAACGCAAGAAAAAGTTAGAGCAAGAAAAAGAAAACTAAATAGAGCGGAGCATGCAAGGTTGAAAACCTGAAAGAGTGGCTTTGGCAAAAATTAGAGCGCAAAAAGAGAAAGTAAATACTCGAGTGAACCCTAACCGTGAACTACGTAAGGCCTGATTCCCATCCTTGGGATACATAGGCAACTTCATTATGAAGTTTAGCCCCAACCATTTACAACTCGGTTATCTTGTCCATGATTGATCGATTCATTTTTACTCCAATTCAGATTCGGTTATCTAGACCTGCTTTTTTGTGATAAATATAGTTGCAAGGTAAAACTGATTGGTGACACAATGGTGGAATAGATACAGAGAGTCCTGTCTGAAGGGTTGATTCGAGGTTGTGCAGTTCAAAAATTGATTTTGAGTATGTGAAGTGGTGGCTGATTACAAGAATGTGTCTCATTTTTTTACAAAATTGACTTTTTCTCTCAAATATCTTTTAGCAAAATGAAACTTTCATCAGTCCTGAGAGGAAGCTTTTCAATACCCACAATCTTTCTTACATGATTTCAAAACAAAAGTGGAATAAACATGCTTAGCCAATGCACATCTTAATTAAAGTATTTTGCATCATAAAAGCTAAGGACAAAGCAATAAACTAGGGGCATAGTCAAAGTCAAGTCTATGGCCCTCTTCCCGCAGCATTAGAAGATTTGACCACCAAGGATGCGCCCAATTGTGCTTCCTCCTGAAGCCAAAGCAAGCACTCACAGGAAAGGGCATGATTGAAAACACCAGTAGGAGCCAAGAGCTCCCTTATCCTCCAGGCAGTTGTGTACCGAGGAAGTTATCTGGCCTAGAGTGAAAATGAAGCTAGATACTCAATCTCATCAGTAAGGGGGTCTGATCATATCCAAACTGTCGCCTGAATCAGAAAGGAAAGTAGAAGACGCAGCGTGTCAGGCCGATCAATTGCACACCCGATTAGTGGAACATACTATACATCATTGGAGGCAAGTCTAGCCAGGGGCAACGCTAAGCAATGTACGCTGTAGCCCTGCTACATATCCAGTCATACCATAAGCCCTCTGAAGGAAAATTTGTTGTCCAGGCTTAGAAGAAGTAGTTCCTACCTGAGTATCGAGTGCAAGGGTTTACTACTTTCAGTTTATCCATCAACCATACTTGGGAAGGGATGAAAAATGAGATTAACGAATATAGAGATGTGCGTTGAGCGAGAAAAGTGAAGAAAGGGGTTTGAAGAAAAAAATCGAGTGAAGAGAGCCAGAGAGATGTAAGAAATATAAAGTAAGAAAGGGTGGAAAATAGTTCTTGAAGAAGTGGTGGACTTCCTGCAAACTAAAATGTCTCTTATTTACGGAGTGCGTCTAAACCTATCAAAGTCTCGGCTAATGCTAAACCCATGCAACTTTGACCCTCCTAGAGTCATTGGGCCACTTCAATAATCTTGACACTCGCCCTATTACCACTAGGGGCAAGTAGCATGAGAGTAGGCACATGCAAAGTGCATGTTGACGATGCCCTCGCCAAATAGGATCGTTCCTATCTCCAATAATAGAGAACTAATGAATCAATCTGAACACGTTCAAACCTTCATTATGAGCCAGGGATCGAGCCTCATTTAGAGACAGACCACACATCTGGTCTAAGGCATGAGTACGGCTGAAATTAAGCTAAGGCATGATTTCTTCATCCCAAGAAAGTTCCATCAATGCCCAAAATTCTTCAATAGTCGGACAGAGCTCCTGCATGCCAAAGTGGAATACATGGGTAATTGGGTCCCAGCAATGAACTGTCGCCTGAAGGAAAGAAAGATAGAATGAAGTGCACTCAGAGGAAAAAAAAAGGGCATTTAGGCCGAATCCCGCAAAATTTACTTTATTGGCACCGTCCAAAGAGGCTATCCAATCTAGGAGCCTAGCCATAATGGGAAGCTCCATTTGTAGAAAAAAAACTCCTCAGTTTTTCCACTACTAGGTGAAGGAGCATTCGGGAGTCACCTTTTAAAGAGATAAGGTTGCATGAGTGCTTGACAGCTGTTTCCCACTGTCTGGCCAGAACCTTTGATCGGCCGGCCACGATTGGTTGGCCAAACAAATTTGTGACCTGCCGACCCTCAGAATTGCAGAAATAGTATAGTTTTGCAATCTAGTTTATAGATTTTGTTTCAGGTCTTGTTTTGAGTCTTTTTCATTCCAATAGGTGTAAATGGGTGTGTGTAGGTGGTTTTTGCTGTGTTATGCGTTTATCGAGTTGTTTTTTGTGTTTTGGTTAGTCGTGGGCTCAATATCAAATTTAGAACGCACCCAAATACAACCATTCTCAATTTTAAAATCAAAATAAAACTCTTATGTGCTCGAGTGCAGTGCCATGCATGCTTAAGACATCCGAGATGGTCCAAAAACAAAAATGTTTATTTCATTACTTTCTCGGTCAAAAGTGCTACAAATTTTTTAACAATTTTTTTTTATTTGAAGCTATACATGATTTTCTAAACTACAAAGTAAAACAAACATACAAAAAAAAAAAAAAAAAAAAAAAAGAAATACAAGAAGAGAATTAGGGTCGATTCGCCCTCTTCGTCTGCTTCGTCAGTGGAACCCCAGTATCGTCCTCGACAGCACTGTTGCCCTCGACTACAACGACTGCCTCACCTTTAGCCTTAGCAACTGTCCCGCCACCAGCCTCATCTCTACCATCTCCATCAGAGCTGCTGCCACTGCCACTAGCATCGTCTCCAAAGCCATCACCAAAACCGCTACTGTTCCTGCTACCCTTATCCTCATCATCATCATCATTACCATTGCTGCCATCAAAGTGCTCGATGTCAATGCTTGCATCCCCCTTGCTATCCTCGGAGGTCTCATCAGTGGCAAGGTCCTCTTTTCTGGAAACAATGGGAGTCCTTTCCGAAGAGGAAGAGCTCTCAATTATCTAGTCGCCTCTGCCTCTACCTCTGCCGAGGGCACCACTGCCACGACCTCTATCAGCATATCTCCCTTAGGTTGAAAGATGACCTACTTCCCTCTCGGCTGCTGGAGGAGGCATCACTGGTATCGCAACAAGTTGAAATGAAGGGTTGACAAGAAACATAATGTCAAATAAGAAGGGTACCGAAATAAAGACAGTAGAAGTATGAGCAAAATTATTAGAACATATATCAAAGCATAAGTATCAGGATAGACAGTATAGAATGAGCCAAAATGGGATACTTGAACACCAATTGTGGCAAGAGCATGCTCCCTTCTCCGCACCATATGAACTGGGGACTCGATCACCTCCAAACATCGCTCAGTGTAGGCCGTGAGAGGCTGCAAATAGAAAGCAAAATATGAGTGAAGTATAGTAAAGTAATGTGGAGCAAAGTAAAGCAGAATGAAACAGTATAGGAGCATCTAAAAAAGCTATGGAATGAGCAAGGTATACCTATATCATCTCTAGAGCAAGGATGAGCACTCGATCCTTAGGAAGCTCCAGAGGGACCTCTCTACGAGCATCACTTAGCCTCATGTATGTAACTGAGAAAGGAAGTGTTGGAAAGCTAGTGGCCAAATCAATGAGAGGAACAGTAGTACCTCCAAGGGTAGGAGCATCGGTAGGAATAGGGGCAACAACTGCAACATGTCCCAATACTCGGGCTGTATCAGGAGTAATGGGAGGCATGATATGGGACTACAAAAAGGCAGTGTAATCCTCGGGCACATGGAACATGTCGGCATCCTGCCCATCCAGCATGGCCTTAAGCTTCACTAGGTAAGTGATCAGATCGGCAGTCCTCATATGAGCAGGCAGAGGAGATAAGATGTCCAAAACACCGTAATCTAGGGTCTGGCAAAGAAAGGGCTCCCCTAAGTACCAATCTTTGCTAAAGGGGCCCTCAAATAGTATCCTTGCTCAGAAGGCTACCTATGATGTAGCGCATCGCTTCCTATCAGCCTGGGGCATGACCACCTAGGAGCGCCAGTCTACCTGCATGTTTGAAAAAGTGAGTCACAATTAGAAGTCCAAAAAGGAAGCAATAGGATAAAACGAATCAGTATGAGTTCCGAGTTCAGAACGTTTACCCATACAAGAGTCACAATGTTAAAGAAATAGCGAAAATAGGTAAAGCTGCGAGACTGGCGGTCGTGTGGCTAGAGGGCCTTATCAAAATACAAGGACTGAGGCACCGCCTAGTTAATCTCATGCACAGGAACTGAGGTGAGCTTGGGGAAGTAAAAGTATGCCCATATCTACACAAGAAAGAGAAATAGCATCAGACCGCAGGCAGAAATAAAGTCATAAATGTACAAAGTAGAAAATTCAGTAAAGCAAACTGAAAAAGGGTCAAAGTTACCTCCCATGTGCATCAATATCTCCCAAGCAGCCTCGTCTTCTAACGAGAAGATGAACTTGCATAACTGTACAATGTGGCGAGGTTGGCGCCTCCCTAATCATAACCCCTCATCTGGGAGATATCCACGATCATGCTTAGAAAGTATAATCTAACGGTATTCTCCCTGTTCACAAACAGGGTAATATCGAAGACATATAGAAGAAATCCGCGAGCATACTAAACAGTGGCCTCTAGAGTGTTGGGATGTGTGTTGTGGAACCTCTGGTATAGCCAACTATAGCGGATGATCCTCGGGCTATCCATTGGGGAATGGCCCCGACTAAATGAAGCTGGGCAGCGTCCCAAGATCCTATGTCTAAGTCAAAGAGAATCGGACCACCCTTACTAGAAGACCAGTGATCATGGTGAAGTCATAAGAGGTCATCGTCATCTCCCCTATAAGAGAGAAGTGAAAGGAGTTGGTGTTATCCCACCATCTCTCCATAAGGACTACAATGGCCGACCGGGAGGCCTACATCTGGGTGATCCCTGAACATAATATGTCAAAATTAGCCTGCTCCACTAAGGCCCAAACTCTAACTGGGAGAGCCTAGTACCATCGACGGGGAATATGACTGTCCCATAGCCCTTCGCCTGGCGGTCGTCATCCTGTTGCAAGAAAGTTTGATTTGTACAGTGCAGATGTGAGCAAATATAAACAAACATTTGAGTTTGATGTTAAGACTTACCAGTTGGGCACCATGAGATAGGTGCAACTATTGCTTTCGAAGAAGCACGTCTAGGGTAACCCCTGGCCAAAACTCGATAAATGTAAGCATGCTACCGTAAATAATGCGGTGAGCATTTGACAGGTAAGTAACCAGATTAAATGGTCTGAGATGTGGAGGTGGTAGCTTGGGACCAAAAACAAGAGGAAGGATGTCCTCTGCCGCCATGTCTGGATCATCCACCTAGACACCTACGTCCTGGATAAGCAAATGTACGTCAACCTCAGTGGCCGGGGGAGGCATATCGGCCTTTGGAAAGATAGGAGGAGCATCCTCATGAGGGATATCGACGTCTATAAAGAAAGAGTAGGTGTGGGAGAACAAAAAGTAAGGGAGAGAGAGGAAGAAAACTAAAAGGCCACTTGAGGGATCCAAAAATTCAAAAAACCAAAAGGGATGTAAAGAACCAAAGGGAATGAGTGAGAGGCTAAGCCACGATGTGTGAATCATGTAATGAAGGTGGGAAACTCAAAACTTCACCAAATCACAAACCAATTGGTTCAAAATGTAAAGGAAAATGACGGTTTCGAAGCAAAAAGAGCATGGGATGTTGGGTAATATGAGGAAGGCAGAAAATCTACAAAGAGAGAGAGAGAGTGGAAAAAAGAAGAAGGTGTTTTTAGATGGTGTGGAGTACGAATGAACCATTGGTTTGCTTTTATAAAACGTTTCAAGAGCTGTCCCTGGAAAATCCAAAACAACAGGATCCATCATTTATTCGGTCGACCAATTTTGTATCTAGCGACCTAAGTGAGTGGCCGACAGGGGCCTTTTATATGGCAGAGTCATTCTTTGGTCTGAAGGAGCTATGTTTTTATCCGGAGGGAAGAATTGATTCCAATCAAGTTCAGTGCGAAGTAAACATATCAAGTACATGCCCGAAAGACCGAGCCATGTGAACAAAGAAACCGATTAATGCATAAAAGAATTTCCATTAAACACAAGAAGATTACAAGAGTTTTTCAAAGCTAAAGAGAAAATTCTAGATCATTACAAACAACTGTATTTCACAAAGGGGAGGGTTCGCGAACATGCAAGTCCTAAACACCGTTATTTCATATGCGCCGAGTTCTTTATGTACACAAAGATGAGTCCTTTTTCCTTCGATGAGCAAAATGAGGAAAGAATGCATCCATAGGTAGTCTAAGTTGTGGGGGGGAAAAGGCTCCAGTGCTGCAAGGACTATGAAAGTTTTCCCAATGCATCGCCGTTATCACCGGAATCGTCGTGATCATTAGAGTTTTCTACAATGCCGGAAGCGGTTCCTGTGTCATATTCTTTATTGCTACTCATCACCAAAGAACCTAGAGTAGGCGGTTAGAGTGATTCCAAGTTGTTGTCTTAAAACCAAGAGAGCCGTGATTATCGAAGAAAGAAGTAAAGACCGATAGCGTCAAGAAGGAAATGAGTCGCAAGGTCATAGTGTATTTACCTCCAAGAAATTGGTAGGATGAGGGAACAAAGACCCATGGGCAAGGAGCTTTGATTGAGCCCACGAGTCGGCACTATATTAGGTCCATGAAAGTGGCCACGGGTATGAGCATGGTTCAAAGATCGGCTGTTAACTCCGCCATGACCGCATACTTTTTTTCTGTTGTCAATGATGGGTTCCTCCGAGATCGCCATGACTCCTCTCTCCTACAGACAAGCCTTCTTCTACCTCTCCGACCACTAAAGGGAGTTCTTGAGTGTATTATTTCCAAGTCTGGAACTACGGCATCATCAGAGTCTGCATCAGATAATCCAGCAAAGTCCAAGTAAAGAGGAGAACCCATATTTTGAGATATACTGAAAGAGGTATCACTGTTTGATGGGGTATTTGGTTCGTCGAATCCAATGGAAAAGTTGAGAGGAAATCATCATCAGCCATGGTAATTTATTAGAACCAAAGGACAAGGGAGGTGTTTTCTGATAGAAGTGAAAGGAAATTGGATGGTTACGCCTTTTATAAACTTTCAAAGTTATGAAATGACTATTCTAACACTATAAAAAACCGATAGGGCTGACCGACCACTCTTTTATTCGGCTGATCAATTTCTCAGCCGGCCAAGTGAACATCAACGACATATTGGAAGAAAGTTGTTCAAAACTGTGCAGTAGGTTATCTAGTGGTGTATGGTTATTATCCCTGTTATGCTCTAAGGTGGGATTATTCAGTAGAACTCGCAGAGAGGAAGGTTTGTTCCTATCTTTGTTGTGCTTTTCCTACATTTGCCTCAGCAGCGTAATGCTTCTATTGTTGTAATCACTCCCAACACGTGAGAAGTGTATACATCATAAACCTTTGGTTAATACCACCCCTTGCGTGGGTTTGGCGGTTAACACCGCCCCTTACGGGGTTGGCAGTTAACATGACCCTCGATTAATACTACCCCCAACACGAGTTGGTGGTTAACACCACCCTCGGTTAATACTACCCCATACAAGGTTAGCGGTTAACACTACCCCCGGTTAATACCGCCCCCTACGCGGGTTGACAGTTTACACCACCCTTAGTTAATACTGCTCCCTGCGGGTTTGGCGGTTAACACCACCCTCGGTTAATATCGCCCCCTGTGCTGGTTGGCGGTTAACACCACCCTCGGTTAATATCGCCCCCTGCGCGAGTTGGCAGTTAACACCACCCTCGGTTAATATCGCCCCCTGCAAGGTTGGCGGTTAACACATCTTTTCTCTTTTCATGTTGAGGCATGTTTGGAGTGTGTTGTGGAGTTCCTTGTTGCTATGACTGCCGGCCATATGCGGCTTTGCCTACAGCCATCCTTTTCTCTTTCCCTCTCATGCCGTGGCACGGGTGGGTGTTGCATTTCCTTCATACATTGCATGCTTGTTTGTGTTATGCATCATTTTTCACATTTTCTGCAGTTGTTAGCTTGCTCTACATGTCATTTGCATGAAGTCCTCCTCTTTTTTTTTCCATCTTTGCAACTTTATCCGCGTTCCATCTCGTCACCTTTCGTGGCATTCGCATCATCAATTTTTTTCAAAACTCTACCAGTGTGACACATGTAAGCCCAATCTTTTCAAATATATGTTAAGCAAGGAATTTACATTCTACCCCTGAACTATGCTAGTTGGATTCCTTGCAAAGGGTTATGTAGGCAACCCCCGGGTTCAACCAAATTTTATCTACATTTTGTTTTTTTTGCCCAAGTCTTGCGGCCTCATGAAAAGAGGTCATCTTCGGGCTTTGACTTTCACTCACGTTATGGAATGATGCACTGAGCTCTATCAAAGGGGGGAAACTATAGACACCTCATTTTTTCCTAGCTTTGAGACTTGGGAGCTCCTTTTTGAGTTCCCGATGATGAAAGCGAGAGGTGTTAATCTTTGCAAGTTCCACAGCAGGAGGTCTAAGGATCAAACTTTAAACCCACCAACATGTTTTGGACAAAATGTTTTTCAACCAAAATGGAAACCTCTTTCAAAACGAGTGTTAGTGGTGCAATCCCAGACGTTACCGCAATGTTCTAAGGCTCATATTTTTAAAATCAAAACGTTATATTCTTTCAAACAAACGGAGCTAAGAATATAGTGGAAATGAATAAAAATGATGAAATCCTCTAAAATACCTGTTTCTCCCTTCAATTCAGACTAACCTGCTCTTGTTGATATAACGATGTGCCCACTAGCTGGCTGAACACCATACGATGACTACCCACAAAAGCACTCGGCCGGTCATTAGGAAGCTTGGTAGGCTGAATGTTCCGAGTACAGAGATTTTCGAGGATTTCAATTTTTTTTGCTTACCTACCACAAATATCTCATATGTTTGTGACTTGAGCTCTATATACAGAGCTCGCCAGTTATTTTCAAAGGGTTGAAAAAACTTGTCCAAGGGATAACAAGGCTTGAGAGCTCTCTCTCCTTCTTCGTTTGCCTCCACCTACAACCTTCAACTTTAACATTAAATTCTCCATTAAAGCTTGATCCTAAGCTCTAGATAAGGGACTTTTGGACATTAAAGAGTGAACCTAAGGGTTTTTGAGGGTCTTAAAAGAGAGTTTGTAAACAAAAAGAACTCATCCTCATAAAGAGTTGAATCATTTGCTTCTTTGATCATCCTCTTTATTCATTTAGTTTTAACTTTATTCTTCATTATGTGATTATTATAAGTCCTCATGGATGTGGAGGGAGTAACCTTAGCCACTCATCCATTGAGTTAATAGTCATTTCTCTACTTTATTGCTTTCCTAAGCTTTAAATTCATAGTTGATATATGTTTGTAGATTCTTTTGGATGAGATTGGCAGTAGTTTTAGCCATCCATTCACAAGTTCAATAAGTATGGTAGCTTTTCTTATTATTATAATCCTTATCCTCACTTATTCTATCTATCAAGTGTGTTAATCCATGTGGTTCAACTCCTTACTCCATTACCATTAGTGCTAGGGTTGTTCCATGGGATTGCTTGAGTGATCTATGGGATTTGTTATGGACAAGTGCTGCCTCTTTTTCATTGAGTTTTTGGAAGTAAAATAAGAGATTTTAGGACAAAGGAAGTTGAAAACTCCCTTCTCAATCATTTGTGAACATAAAAAAGGATGCTATCACCCTTGTTCTATGACTAGATGAGGAGTTTTCCAATGAATTTGATGAATCTCTTGTTTTAATAGGCAAAGCTTCTGCCAAGAAATTATTTGCATCAATCTACGCTCTCCACTTAATAGAATGGATTTGGGTATTAATTTACCCTTATTCACAATGAAAAGATGTAGGTTCCTATTCCATTCTTGAGGTTGAATTTGTTCTTGATTTTGATCCACTTAATTGTTGATTTATTGTAAAATATCTGTTATATATACCTATTTTACCATTGTTGAGGTTTTTTCCTATCTGCCTCTTCCCTGAGTGATCCCTGTTAACAAAGGAGGCAAAGGGGTCGAGCATTCCCCAGAAGGGGCCCTTTTAGCTTCTGTCCTGGAATTTTGCACTGACATATTCCCCAGTCGGAGGAGAAATTTGGCTAGCCACTTCCTTGTACGGTCGACTCACTTTGTGTCTAGCCGGTCATTCCCCCCTCCAAAGAACAGAACAAATAGTTTCCAGGGAATGCCCCCCTAGGTAGTTTTAGAGCTCCTAGATTAGTTTTTTTATTATTTCTTGCAATTTGTTAGATTCAGTAGTAGTTAAGCTGAATCGATTCAGTATTGTAATAATCTCTCTCTCTCTCTCTCTCTCTCTCTCTCTCTCCCTATTTTCTTATTTGAATTGTTGTAATAATCTTCCAAACCCACTTCTTTCTAACCCTTTTATTTACCCACTTTCGGTATTGCATCATTTTTTTTTCTTTGTCATGCCTGTATGTTGCATCCAATTTTCATGAATTTGGGTCCAGATTGTCCGAATGAGTGGGATTTACTTTCTTCAAAGATGAATACGTACATAAATCCATGTCTTGAGATGATACTCATGCTACATCCTAGCATCCGGACTCCTAGGTGTATGTTCTGTGTGTATTGCATTAGTAATTTGCATATAGGATCATGCATATATGTATATATTTGTTTATGTGTTGGGACTCGCATCGGAGTATTAGGTGAGCAGTTTGGGCTTTAGCATATTGCATGTGTATGTTCCTTATCATATTTTTTGCTACATCATGAGGCTAAATGCTTAAGTGAGATATCTGCTTGAATGCCAGTGGATGTAGATTCTGTTATTTATTATGCTGCAGATTTGTCCAAAACAAACCCTTTTCACAAAGTATGAAGTCAGAACATAATCAAAATTAATGACACAATTTATATTTTAATGTCTCAGATAGTAATAGTAGCATTATTAATAATCAGAACATGGGGTGCTCACTTAATGACCTTTTCCTCTCATACCTAAGTTTTTGAGCCAAGACACTTTGGTTATGACGGACAGTGGCCTTTGGCATGAGTCACGGGTTTCCAAATTTCTCCAAAAGATTAGGTGGCGACTCTGAAATCTAGTGATGTAGTCTATTTCTGGCAATGTTTTGCAATAAAATAGATTTTTTGTGGAAGTTGTCAGATTTGGACTCTCATTTTTTGTTTCACATTGCACTCGTGATATCAGATCAAAAACTGGGAGTCTGAACTGTTGAGCACACTTGGTAACCCCAAAAAAGCATCCTACGCACATCCGCAGTAATAACATGCCATAATTTCTTACCTTTGGGAAATCTAGACATGGCTTGGGCATAGAGAACATAATTAGAGTCGTCAAGAACAACAGAAATAGGATGAGCACAGTTAGAGCAATCCAAGATAATTTGTGCTCAAAGAAAAAAGGCAACACAACACAGTAAAAGCAAAACCAGAAAAAACAAAGCATACCAGTGAGTCTAGAAGGTCGAAAATAGCCGAGAACTGAGCCAAATCGACCCAAAAAGGAGCAAAAAATAGGTGAAACTAGCCTAAATAATAGAATTGGCCAAACAAAATGTAGTATGAGGCCCTTGAAAATTTTATTCTCTTAAAAGTCCATTACTTTTACATTATTTCTTTGAAGTTCCTTAGTTTCTTAATTAATTGCAATTCTAACCCTAGGACCAAAATGCATGTGCCAACTAAAACCACGCAAACCCTAATCGATTTCGGTAACTTAGGAATCAATTCTAATACCCTAATACTGATTAATTGACTTCCTAAATGTGAAATTACCACTCGAATATCCTAGATTTTTCGGTTTTCATTTTGTTCGTCTGTAGATAGCCTTTTTATTTGAAACAAGACTCCAGATTGAATTAGACTCTCTAGCCTTAATTTAATTTAATTCTACATTAAAATAAATATTCCAATTCATAATTAAACCAAAACCCTCACATTTTTATTAAATAACATATAGACCACAAACAAGTACCGTTATATATTTATATATACACTTGTACCCTAAAATCTTTTTTTAAACATTATATTTTACAAATTCCAACAATTGGACACAAAAAAATATAAACCAAGTCCCTCAAATCTCTAGCTATGGCCGGCTAATACCTATGTAGATGAAATGAGTGTACTTTTGGAGGCAAGCTTGCATAATTCAAGGGAAAAAATCTTTGACTTGGTACAAACTTATATATATATATAGATATGTATATATATATGCAACTAGGTTGGTTTGATTAGGAGGAAAACCCTAATTAGATCATGTTTAGGAACCTAATTAAGGCCTCTAATCCTCCACTATTCCATTGAATTCAAACTAAATCCAAACTATCCAATCCAATTCCAACTAATGGGCATTTAGGACCTTTTGCACCAAATTCATTATAAAAACAACCCATCCCATAGCATTTTACATGCAAGAACACACACATACACACTATATTCAACTGGGAGAGAAGAAAGGAAGGAGGGTGAGCTTGGTAGAATAGAGGAGAGGAAGAAAAAGTTTGCTAGCAATTCTAACAATCCTCAAGTAAGCCACAACACAACTCTCTTATTTCTTTTCCTTTCAAATACATACTCTTAGAAGTTTTAAACATTCATTTAAGAAGTGTTTTGATGGTATTATTGTGTTAAAAATGAAAGGAGTTGAGCCTTGATTCTACCCGTCTTGTATTTCTCTTAATCGGTATAAGACTACCTTTTTTCATATCAAACTCTCAAAATTTCCAAAGGCACACCGTCACCTTAAATTTCTGATTTTAGTACATATTATTTAGCATGTTTTCATCACAAGAGAAGTCAAAAATTTCCTCTAGTTGACCTCTTTTCTCACCAAATTTCTATTTTCAAGAACTGTGCCAGAAAAATCTATTTTATAGCCAACTTTCAAAAATTCTAGAAAAATGTATAAAAATCTTCTGGACCTCCATTTTATGTCAAACTCTACCTTAAGGAGCTATCCTTCAAGGGAAATTGGTTTCATTGAAAACGAGTGAGCAGTTTGTGAGGAAGTCCGATTTTCGTAACAGTCAACGAATTTGGACAGAGCTAGAGTATTTCTGAAATAACTAAAAATCTGGAAAAGCTATTCCATTTTCCAAAATTTTTCTAAAAACTAGATAAAATTCTCTATGAACCATAGGAAGGCTGGATTTGGGAAAAATCTAAAATAGTTCTTTTAATCTTGATCTTTAAGTGACTCTGAATTTGGAATTTCTATTTACATTGATGTTTTGTGCTCTTGACTTTATGAATGTGCTTACTTATATGTAATTATGTCTTGGTATGACGGTTATGTATTTTTTTTTTTTGTCCTTTAATGATGCTTACACTTATACAAATTTATTTTCCTTCTTGCTTGTACTAACTAATTACAACGATTAATCTAACGGAAAACTTAATGGGGGTGGCTAATGGGGTTTCGATCGCCGATTATTATTATGAGAAGAAGTTATTAGTTAGTGGGATGTGTTCCCTTTGGTAAGTTAAATCTTGTGTAAGTGGTTGTTTCGGAACCCTAAAATAGAGCGGTTGTATTCGGACCCTAGGTAGTTTGGTGTAAGGAGGGATTTAGGTACCGTCTCTTTTGAGGCCTTGCGGTTGGCGCTATGCGGTATACAACCGTTGGTAGGCATCCGAGGTAAGGTTTGCAACAAAGCAGAAAGAAGGGGTATACCACGTCCAATTCTTGGAGTTAGGAGGATGAAATCTCTTTGGAGGATTTCTAGACTACTAATAATTCATCATATAATTTGTGTTATGAACTTAAATGCCATGACCTTTTCCTCTATTTATTTATTTATTTATTTATTTATTTTATTTTTTTTTTGTAAATGCTTTTGTGTATTGAACTAGGAAAAGATATGGGGTGTGTGTGCGTTTATTGGATCATACCAGGTGTCGAAGAGGAGCTTGCAGTAGAAGACAATGAACTGCAAAACTTCGAGGACATTTGGCTATCCTAGGAAAGTTAGGAATTTCTTTTGTTGTTTCGTAATGTCCATATGAAACTTTAAATTCTCTTTTAGATGTAATGTTGATGGAATGAGCTTTTGTAATTAATGATATTTGTAATTACTCTATTATTATGTATTTATATTCCAACACCAATATAATTCCTGACGTTGCTTATGAGACCTTATGTCAATACCTCTTAAGATATGTCAAAAAGGTAGTGCGCTACCTAAGAAAGCTGGACTTAGAAGGCAAGCTAATTGGACTCCTCCGGTGATCTGGAATCTTACTTGGTTATTGGCCATAGGACTCATTAGTGACTCCCCCTTGACTACAACCCTTAGTGTGGATTTGGGACGTCACACGTAGGGTTGATGTCAGCAGTGACAAGATGACATCATCAAAGGGCGCGATACACAATCGCGCACAGAAGGCACGACGCACTTTAGTAGAAATAAGCATGGTATATGTTAGCAGCAAGACGACTGACTAACGCAGTTGACTGGGGCGGTTGATGGTAGCAGCGGCTAAGGGTTGACATCAATGCAGAGAGGCTGACATCAGCAACATTGGGGCGCGCTTGCAAGCACGTGTGAGAGGGGCGACCGAAGGCTGTGACACGCGGCTATTCAAGTGGCGTGTGAGGGCCCTGTTTGCGATGATTCTGGAGGCGTTGGAATCGTGAGGTTATAGGCAATATGATGGTATTTTCGAAAGAGAATAGTGATCTGGATAGCCTGACAGTGGTGAATTAGTACCCAAAAAGATTGGAATGGTTGTGGAAATGTCATCGAAAACCATAATGGTGTATTTTGGTGATGAGTAGAAGAAAAGAAAGAAAAATAACCTTACGGTTCTGACACTATGTTAGATTATTGTATAGAGAGAGAGAGAGAGAGAGATATAATATAAACACTATATATTATGTTGTAATGAATAATATACAAAATGCCCTATATATAGGAGAGTGTACACAAGTTAAATATGGAAGGTGAATCAATCACCAAACAATCAATCAATAATAAATATACAATATATATATATATGCTAGCCTAACAGTTACAAACATACGTCATATATACTCAAAAAATACCTAATAAAATGCATATGGTATCGAAAGGTTGGTACCATATATATATATCACTACAAAATTTTGATTTTTTGCGACGGCATGCCGCCTCAAAAACTTTTTTGCGACAGCAACTGACTTTTAGTGACGGCAAATGGGGGGTCACAACAAAGGGCGTTCACTACAAGAATTTTCACTTTTGGCGACTAAATTTTTAGTTGCCAAAAGTCATATTTTAGTCGCCTATAGTCTTTAGCGACTAAATTTTTTGGTTGGAAAATTAGTAGCCAAAGAGTAGTCGGGAAATATAATTGCCGACTAAACCTATTTAGTCGCCAATAGGTTTGAAAATTAATTAAATAAATACATTTTTGCGGACCAATTTTTTTGTCGCCAAAAGCCAATTATTTAGTGGCCGAAAAATTTTTAGCTACTAAATTTTTTAGTCGCCAAAAGAAAATACTAGTGTTTTGGCTACTAAAATTTTAGTCGCCTAAAGTCAATCTTTTTTGGCTACTAAAATTTTAGTCGCCAAATACTATTTCTTTTGGCTACTGAAAATTTAGTCGCATAAACTTCAACATTTTTTGCTACTAAAAATTTAGTCGCCTAAATTATGACATTTTTGGCTACTAAATTTTTAGTCGCCAAAAGTCATATTTATTCTTCAACTTTTGTTTTTAGCTACAAAATATTTTGGTCGCCAAATGTTTGATTTTTTTTTGGCTACAAAACTTTTAGTAGCCAAAGGTTTGATTTTCTTTTGGCTACAAAACATTTAGTAGCCAAATGGTTGTTTTTCTTTTGCCTACAAAAAATTTAGTAGCCAAATGTTTGATTTTCTTTTGGCTACAAAACTTTTAGTAGCCAAATGTTTGTTTTTCTTTTTTTTCCCCCTTTTTATTGGCTACAAAACGTTTAGTCGACAAAAACATGATATTATGTTTTATTGCTAATATTATAATGTGTCCATAACCTGTCTGTATTATATTCAACCTATAATACGTATATAAATAAAATGATACATAAATTATCAATCATTCCACAATCTGGATCCGTATACAAAAAATAAATTACTTTAACTGTCTAAGTACATACAAACGAACTATTGTCCAAACTAAAATAATAATTCCATACAACATATACAATCATACAAAAAGTAAAGCCCTCCATATACAAAAATTACATTTACTATACCATGTGAAATGACCATTTGGCATGGTACAAATTACCATCGTAATCTGTACCACAACAAAAGGTGATGTATGTACCAAGCCAAAAATACATCTATGTACCACGACAAAAAATCAATTTAGTGGACGGCGTCAAAAGGTGATCTATCTATCATGCCAATAATTATCTGTTCGTTGCCAATAGTTTTATGTATCAGGAATAGTTAACTGCACAAAAGCTGGAGACGACAAAAGTATTATATTACTTCTATACAAAAGTACAATTTCTTCTCCATACACCAAAATATCTCTACAAGTCCACGCAACGAAGTCATCTACAAAAAACAAAAAAAAACATTAGAATTGGATCCAAAAATGCCCAACTTCATGAATGAATTTGGGAACAAGTGACAAATAAAAATAAGTGAGAAGCAACCTTCCATGATGAATCAATTATCAATCATTGTACAGTCTTTCTAAAGTCTTTTGTTATAAGGAACATTGTTAAATGCAGAACAATCATTACTAAATCTTTCATTAGTAACATACAGCTAATGTAACAATCTTCTATTTGTATGCAACATATATCCAAATTCTGTGGTTAAACCAATATCAAAGCCCAATGTGAATAGAAAGTATTCTTTTTACCAACTTCCTCATTATTGGTTTGCAAAAGGCACTTGAATCATTAGATTGGATATAAAACCATCGGTGTTTATTAATGTATGTCAGTGCCATTTCAGAGAGGATATTAGAACATGTGATAAAAATAATAACACACGTGTGTACGTTCACAAAATTAGCAAGTTTAAAATATTCCGTCATTTGTCACAAGTTCTATTTGTAATGGGAAAGCTGCCCGTGAGAGTCAGACGGAGGTTCGGGGGATGTTTTGAAGTTTCGCCCTCGAAACGCCCTTTTCCAACTAAGTTTTGGGCGTATTCGTCTCTAAATCCCAGCCTACGGGTCCAAATAACATTCCGTCAGTTGTCACAAGTCCTATTTGGCATGGGGAAGCTGCTCGTGTCGGCAAAACGAAGGTTCGGGGGCTGTTTTGAATTTTCGCCATTGAAATGCCCTTTTTCGACTAAGTTTTGGGCGTATTCGTCTCCAAATCCCAACCTACGGGTCCAAATAACATTCCATCAATTGTCACAAGTCCTATTTGGCATGGCAAAGCTGCCCCTATCGGCCACATGGAGGTTCGGGGGCTGTTTTGAATTTTCGGCCTCGAAACGGCCTTTTTCGACTAAGTTTTGGGCGTATTCGTCTCCAAATCCCAACCTACGGGTCCGAATAACATTCCGTCAGTTGTCACAAGTCCTATTTGGCATGGGGAAGCAGCCCGTGTCGGCCAAACGAAGGTTCGGGGGCTGTTTTGAATTTTCGCCCTGAAACGCATTTTTTCGACTAAGTTTTGGGCGTATTCGTCTCTAAATCCCAACCTATAGGTCTGAATAACATTCCGTCAGTTGTCATAAGTCCTATTTGGCATGGGGAAGCTGCCTGTGTCGGCCACACGGAGGTTCGGGGGGCTGTTTTGAATTTTCGCCCCCAAAACGCCCCTTTTAGACTATGTTTTGGGCGTATTCGTCTCTAAATCCCAACCTATAGGTCTGAATAACATTCCGTCAGTTGTCACAAGTCATATTTGGCATGGGGAAACTGTTCGTTTCGGTCACATGGAGGTTTGGGGGCTGTTTTGAATTTTCGCCCCCGAAACGCCCTTTTTCGACTAAGTTTTGGGCGTATTCGTCTCTAAATCCCAACCTATAGGTCCGAATAACATCCCGTCAATTGTCAGAAGTCATATTTGGCATGCAGAAACTGTTCGTTTTGGCTACACAGAGGTTCGGGGGCTGTTTTGAATTTTCGCCCCTGAAACGCCCTTTTTCGACTAAGTTTTGGGCGTATTCGTCTCTAAATCCCAACCTATAGGTCTGAATAACATTCCGTCAATTGTCACAAATCCTATTTGGCATGGGGAAGCTGCCCGTGTCGGCCACACAGAGGTTCGGGGGCTGTTTTGAATTTTCGCCCCCGAAACGCCCTTTTTCGACTAAGTTTTGGACGTATTTGTCTCTAAATCCCAACCTACGGGTCCGAATAACATTCCGTTAGTTGTCACAAGTCGTATTTGGCATGGGGAAGCTACTCGTGTCGGCTAAATGGAGGTTCGGGGGCTGTTTTGAATTTTTGCCCCCGAAACGCCCTGTTTTGAATTTAATCAAAACTTGTGGTTGACATGTTTCAGCTTGCGAAATAGTATGCTGATGAGTGCAAGAACAGGGAGGGTGAGGTATTAACTTATTTAGTTAAATTAAACTGTCTGGGAGGCAACAAAAAGTATTAGGGGCTCCGTTGTTAGTTGCTTCCCTGTTGTTGGAGGATACAAACCTTGTGAAAAGGAGCACTATATGCAGTAGGAGGTGCCTGGCTCTAACTGTCAGCATGGAGGCAAACGCATGTTGATATTCTTGTAGCTTGTGGATACAACAAACCTACTAGAGGCTGTGTTCTTGTAGGTGCAGTGCTTGGTGCTGTATTGTCATATATCTTAAATTATCACAATACAGAAGATCCAAAGATTGATTGGAAAGAGCTTCAAGGGCTTTAAGAGCTTACAAGAGATTTCTGGTATCTCACTCTATCCCTTTATCTCTTTCTCTAAACTTTTCTTTCTTTTATATATTATTCTTACACTCATTTTTGTTTTCATAATTTTTCACACTGTTGGTTGTTTCCATGGCTCATTTTATCTGCCCAACTTGCATTGCACACACCCAATCCTTACCAGACAAACTAATTTTGACCACACAGGCTATTTAGTTAAACTCAGCAGCCATCTCTTTTTGCTTCAACTCCAATGCCATATGCCAACCTTGCCATATTTGTTTTAACTACCCAGCACCAAAATGACGGACCCAATGCACAAAACGTTTTTGGGAAGGTTGTATTAAATTTTCGCCATAAATACCAATGTATTATACCTAACAAACCTAATGTCTCTTGTTATGGTATACCCAATGCGTAGTATTGTTTAGTGAATATGTAAATCTAAGTGTGTATATGTGTTAGTATGAGATGAATGAAATTCTTCTTACCAAATACGATGATGCCCGTCTGAACCCTCCAACAGTGTTGATAGTCGTAAAACCACAGAGTTCAAATGATTCAGTTGTTCTTGTTGCGCCTCCCTTGCTTTTTTTCTTTCTTCTACTTCTTTCGTCAACTCCTCTCTCTCCCTCGTCATCTCTTCACGATCTCTCTGGCGCTCTTCTTTCTCCTTCATCAAATTTTCTTGAAGAACGTTAATCTCAGATCGCATTGCCTCCATTTGTTTGTCACGAGATCGTGCCGCACTGTCAGATGGCGAATAGGGTCGTGGGCCTATCTCCACGCAAGTAATTCTTTCTCTGTCCAAGCACTTGCCGCGAGAGTTCCTTATGTGTCAATGGGATCCCCGCATCCGTGGCTGTCGCTTGTAGATTCACCATCGTATCTTGTCATTACCAAAACAAGTAGACTATTCAACAATGGCACAAAGAATCACATGCAATTTTCTGCTAAGATAGGCATTAATATTACAACCGTAGGTGAAAAAAGTTTACTCCTTACATGTAGCTCACCACATTTGGGATCAATCCATTCGTTTGTTTTCTTTGATTTGTGTGATTTCGAATAAAATTTCGGAAAATCCAACTCCTCATTTTCATCTGCCTGTTAGTTTCAAATAACAAAATTAATTCGTCACAATAGTAACCATGACTTTCATCTTACATATGTAAGTGCTGACAAATCTGCTCCAAATGTATGTAACTCACCATGAGCGACATTGCTATTGGAAAGGAGCGAGATCCACTGGTGTGATTATATGGCAGCAAACTCCGGTTTGCCTTACCAGCTTTAGATCGTTTCTAAAACAAGAATTATTCAAGAATTAGTACATATCAACGCATAATACACAAATAAAACAATAGGTTCGTTTATATTTGTTTGTTACCAAATGAGATTCATCCTTCCAAGCGACATTAATCATGTGTTTCCAATCATCCAAGCAAACTCCTTTAGGCGGATGACTATATGGGTCATCAACACCCTCTTCTACAAGTTTTTCGTAGTGTTGCTTCGGGGTGTACCTCCAGTCCTTGTACAAGAGATACGTCTTTGTATCAATGATCTCTTGAGCTTGTTGATCAGTATGGAAATCCTCACCAATTTCAAACGTGTCCTGCAAGCATAAGTGTGTGACGTATTACAGAAATGGAATGCCGCAAAACATAATGTACATAATGGAGACATTTAGTTTAAGGTTTGAACTTACTAGCACAGCCTGTACTACAGCATCTTTGATACTCTGATCAATTTTCTTCCATGACTTCACTCCCTTAAGGGGGCACAACTGCCTTATCTGCAAGCCCAACTCATTTGTGGCAGGCGTGGCATTCCCTCCAGTGAGTGCATTAAGTATGCGATTGACATATACATGTAGTTTCTCTCCTTTTTTTCTCGTAAGCCTTTTTTGCACTCCTTTTCCGACTGTAGGACCGCGTACACGATTTGAGTTACTTTTCCCTGGTCAAGAAGGGGCAACAAGTGTAAGGCCTTCACATGCAATTAGTTCACCAAACATATAATGAACAATAATTAATAGTAAATTTAACAATCATCCAAGCAAATTTTGTAAGGGATTTGAATTTTGTAAGACATGTAAGAACTTGTTCTTCTAGATGACATAAAATCCGTTGCTTCAGTCAAGTAAAGTGATCTTTAGGGGCCGAAACACACCTACAAAACTACAATGGTCTTACCTACGCCGTGCGCCTGTGTCTCTTCCACACATGTTTGTGTGTCATCCGGCGGTTGTGTCTCATCGGATAAAGTCTGTGGTGTGACAACGACAGGTGCAAATGTTCCCGAGGGTGATGCTATGGGATCAGTTGCTGTTTTCTTACGCCGCCCTATTTTCATCCCAGGAACCATGCTTGTACCTGGAAAATACAAGCAAGCAAACATGATATATTAAGGGGTTGTTTGGGATGTCCTAAATAAGTACATTTTTTGACTTTTTAGACTAAAAAGTTGAGGAAAAAAATATGGTTGTTCGGATTAACTTTTTGACTTTTTATGAAAAAATGTGTATTAAAAAATTATATAAGTTAGTGTGTAGGGGAAAATTAGGATTGGGAGTTGTGCAGCCGTACTTTTTGACTTTTGGTGAATAGTGACAACTTTTTTAACTTTTTGAGTAATTTTTTTGGCTTTTTGGATTTTTTTCAACTTACCAAACTTGGCCTAAGTAAACGCATCACAAGCATCATCGATATTATGAGGACATGAATTGATATACACAAACCAATGTTATATAAGCATCTTCGCTATTATTAAGCAAACATTGATAATGATTGTCAAATAAAAGTGATATACACAAACCAATGTTAAGCATAAATGTGAAATACAGGAATTAGGTAAAGTACCTATTAAGTTTCTTCCAGAAACAAATGCCACCTTGAAAAACTTTTATGTAACAGACACCAAAAAGAAGAAAAATAAAAATAAAAATACAAATGAAGACCAGACAGAAAAAAGAAAAAGAAGGAAAAGGTAAGATAAGCATACCATGCTTGAGCTTTACAACAGAGACTACAATATTTATGACAAAACAAATTGAATGTAAAAAGCAAAAAACAGAAATCAAGAATAACGCTGGTCCCACAACAACCATAAACACTAATCAGTCAGTTCTGCACCACTTATGTTGTGTTTGGTTGGTGGATTTGGGAAGGGATTTGGAAAAGAAAAGAGAAAACATGTGTGAAACTAGGTGAAATGTAGGTATATTTTATTCACATTCCACCTACCTTTTCTCTTTTCTTTTCCAAATCTCTTCCCAAATCCCCCAACCAAACACAGCGTTAAGGCATCCTTACCCTAATGAAATTATATTAGCAATATGGCGCCAGAAAAGAAGTCAATCGATTTAGCCAAATATAAAAATTTTATCACTATATTTGCTAGTGTTAAGTGAGAAAAACAAATTGACATAAACACTGGTAAACTTTGCTCAATTGCTATAAATCCAGAGAAAAGTAATTCCCTTGTACCACAATAGCACATAAATATTTAACATAATGTTCCTTTTTACATGACAACAAGAGGAAGAAGCATCTTCAATTGATTACAGTCCAGTGATCCAAAGAGAGGCTGAACCATCAAGGCATCAATCTGCCTATCATATCAATGCCAATAAAGGTATTTTAAGAAGACTTAAATTGTATGCTCTTTGTAGGAAACAGGGAAAGGAAGCAAGGAGAAATAATAGAAGGATGTGGTTTTCAAAGGTCATTGCTAGCCTACTGCACATTCATCTCCAAAGGACTAAAGAAGTGATCATAGAATGTGCAAACATTTCTTAAACAAGCAATTGAATTCAATTTACTATGACCAGTAGTGTAAAATTTGTTGGATGCACCATCAATAAGAACTCCATTGAAATGCTGAACACTACACTTTCCCATAAATTTGTACATTTTTATTTCCTACATGGAAGTGCTCTAGAAAACTTGACATGGTTGCTTCTGCATCCTTTCAAAAGAAACTCATTGAAAACATCAAATATGGCTTATTCCTTGGTGTTTGTACTTACTAGCCACAATGAAGAAGGGAAAGAAAACATATTATTTTTCCAAAGAGATATCTCCTATTTGTTGGTCAGAAACCATGGTAGAGGCTCAATAAAGACCTAGTCAGATCCACACCAGAATGGTAAATCATGAAATGTAATTAAGCATGTCATCCAGTCATCCAACACTTCATCATTGACCAACAAATCATGTAGAGGAAAGCAAAATCAACTGCAGTGGCAATATATGAGAAAGATTTTTCTGCTTACACATCTCTCAAAATATATATAATTCATATTGCAACAAAGGTTAGGTCAGTACCAAGTCAACCTCTTTAAACATCCCGTATTCCCAGGACCAACACAGGGTAACGGACCTATTTTTATGTTTAAATTCATTCATCTCCTTCTGTAACCTCTCCTCATGTGCTGTGTTTCCTAAGCATCAATAGCCTATCAAACCTCAGAAATATGCATAGCCCCTTCAATAACAGGTTTGTTTTTTGTTTTGTTTTGTTTTTTTTTCCCTCTCTAGACTTCTGCTTTATACCACAGATTATTTACAAATGGGAACTACTAAATACACCTGCCTTTTTCTCTCTACACTCACCTTGTAAGAGTACCCTTCACAAATATGGGCAATTTTGGCATGCACCATAGTTTATATATGGAAAGAAAATCTAAGGTGTTTTGATGTGGCTCTGACTTTATATCTATTCCAATGCCACAAATATAAATGTACAAGTTCTCACCAAATCCCATTCATAAACTTCATACTTCCACAATGCATGAAGAATAGAAACTAGATTAATATTATTGCCAAGTTCAATAGATTTGAGTAACGAGATGTATACCACTGCTTAGGCTGAAGACCAGATATAAAAACTCCAGGAAGGATATTCATGCAAATATATACAAGGATGGACAAGCAAGAAAAGCTAAGATGCTGGATGAACTCATAGTGGCAAATTTTATCCAATGTAAAAGGTAACTAGAGAATTGTTAATATTCAAAGGGCCAATAGCAATATATTTACAACTAAGATAGCAATGAAAACTTTCAACACTTAGAAACCATGGATTGAATTTATTCTCATGTCATATAATGGAAATTTTCAACACTTTGCAAACATGTCTAGACCAACCATACTAATTCAGGTAAGAAATTCAAATTTATTCTTTCTTTTCTTTTTCAACATTTAACAAGAAACTTCAAAATCCCATACTGACCAATCATGATGAGCATTTAGCAATCTCCACTCAGTAACCGCGTAGATGGAATCCATGTTGTTTTAGTACAGTATTTGCTCAAGGATAGGAAAACATGGTGCCTAACCAAAAAGAAAAACCTGTGATTCAAATTTTCAATTTGTATAATACAGGGGTTCAAGAAAATTCAAATTTTCATCAATCATCTGATTGTTACACACACTGAAGCCTTTATTGTTATTATTATTACACACACTGAATGATTAAAAATTGCTTACAAATTGATTTCGGATTGTTCATTCAAACATCATTCACACACAATAAACATCATTCACACACATTGCACACCAAGCTACGGGTCTGAAATAGGGGCAAAACACGGGGAAATGGGGATGTAGATAGAGAGAAAGAGATGGAGAGACACAGAGACAGACAAAGACATAGATACGCCCTTTTCCAGAGAGCTCGGGCGAGAGAGGCATAGACGGACTGAGAAGCACAATGCCAAAGCGAGAGAGAGAGAGAGAGAGAGAGAACCTGTGATTCAAGGGCTGAGACGGTGGTGATTGGCGCTGGTGGCGGTGGATGTGGCCGTCTGTGCATTGCCCATATAGTAGAATACGGTGAGGGGGCTAAGTTCTATAAGGGATTTGGTGAGGTGTGTGTGATACACTGTGGTTCAGTGTGTGAGATGGTTGCCTATACGTCACCAGCAACGCGCGCGCATCACTTAATGAAGTGGCGCGAGTTCGAATTTCAACTTTTTACCGACTAAATTATTTTTAGTCGGGAAATGAATGACTGATCAGCCTTTAGCGACGAAATTTTTGGTTGGTAAAGCCAATTTGGCGACTAATAAGTATTTTAGTCGGGAAAAAGTGTATAATACAGATTTAATTTTATTTTTTTTGGCCTAAATTGTACACCAACAGTGACTAATTTTTTATTTAGTCGCTCAAAAGTCTAATTTTTGCCGACTAATTTAAAATTTAGTCGCTAATTGAGAATATTTGCCAACTAAAATATTTTAGTAGGTAAATATAGAACCAATGCCGACCAAAATCAATTTTAGTCGCCAAAAAGTATACTTTTGGCGACTAAAAAATTTTTAGTCACCAAAATTAGTCAGCAAAGGTGCTTTCTCTTGTAGTGGTTGCTAAAATGTTTTAACGACGACACCATGTCGTCGCCTTTTTTTTTGCGACAGCAAAAGTTTCCTTTTGTGACGAAATTCTGCTATCGCCAATAATATGTAAAAATTTGAGATTTTTTGCGATGACACTGTTTTACCATCGCTAAAAGTGTTATCTGAGATGGCAAAAAATGCCGTCGCGAAAGGGTTTTTATTGCGAGGGAATACCTGCCGTCGCTAAAAGATTATTTGAGATAGCAAAACATACCGTCGCTACAAGATTATTTGAGATGGCAAAAAATACCGTAGCGAAAGGTTTTTTGTTTCAACAAAATACATGCTATTGCCAATATCTTTTGCGACAGCATTGCCTACGTCGCAAAAAAAAAAAAAAAAACATTTGGTTCTAATGTTTTTTTAGACGGTTTGGTGCCGTCGCCAAAAAAAAAAAAAAAAAGCTGTAATAAAATTATTAAAAATATGAAAATTACCTGTATTAAATGAAAAATAACTAAAAAAAAAAACCAATGATTGTATAATAATATAAAAATTCCAGTATAAAAATAACAATTCATCCATAATAAAAATATTCCTGCATTCATAACAACACATTAGCAAAATTACCCCACCACATAATGTTGCATAATACATATATAATGTTTAAATACATAATGTTGTTCACAATTCAAAATAACGTAAATCAAAAACAAAAGTTTTCCTCATGATTTTTCCGTGGGTAACAAAAACAAAAGTTAGTCGCATTCTTCACACGTCCGCATTCCACAAGAAGCAAACTCCTACTCGGGAAATATCTGAAAATAAAAAATAAAAATAATTAATGACAATATAATTATGTGTTAATATTTTAATTACAAAAAAAAAACATAAAAATTAAACTACTATATAATTACAAAGATAATTAAGTAAATAATCTTGGCTAGACAGAAATCTGGCTCTGTAACAACCCTCATACTGATTACCGATATACTACCGATTAATTACCGATTACTGTTAAACGGAGACTGAATATGATTGGTAATTGAACCAACTGAATTACTGAACTGACTGACTGAAATTTGAGACTGAATCGATTGACCGTATCTGTTCAATTGCATGTTTATCTGTTTGACCGTTTAATTATCTGTTCAAATTTGTACGTTTAAACTGTTAATTGAAGGCCTTATCGGCGGCCAAATCTGAAATTGATAGATGTTTTATGACCATTGTAATTTATGTGATTTTATAGTGTAATTATCTGAAAACCGATTCTGTATGATTAAGTTAGATTAAATATTGTTATATAAAGAGTTGGACTTTTTACCGAAACGCCATTGAGTGGACCACTACACCATACTTCATCCAAGACTTAGTCTTGCATTACAAAACATTTCCTCAGACCAAACTTCATTGTTCTTGCCGAAACTAGAGAGAGAGAAAAGTGAGGGTGTTGATTTCCATCTCATCTTGCTTGGTTTTTGCTTGGATTGTAAGAGGATTGAAGTGTGAATTACAAATTGAGCTTCTATTCTTGTAATACAAGACCTAAGGTAGATCATTGACCTTCTTCATTGTATATTTGAGTTGATTTTTGCATGTTTCATGTTAAATTTATGAGCTAAGTCATGTTTTAAGCTTAGCATGTGAGATTGAAGCTTAATTGTTGCATGCATGTCGGTTTTAGTGAGTTGAAGTTGATTTCATGGTCGAATGCCACATGCATGTTCATAATCATGTTTAAATCCATGTTTTCATCTTGTCTTGTAAGGATTGAGCTCATTAGAGCGAGAATTGAAGCTTTGAAATGGTTTTAATCCATGCATGTCATGTTTGAGATTGTTCTTGAAAATGGGTTTTGAAAATGGATTTAATTGACTCATTCTTGGGCTTTAAATTCAGAAATTAAGCTTTGAAACTTGTTGTACATTGAATTTAGATGTGTTTTCCCGAATTTGGGCCCAAGAGGTCGAGTATAGAGTGGAAGAATGCTTGGTTCGGACTTGGAAGACAAATCTGGAAATTCCAGAATTTGGCCTCCTCGCTCGAGCGAAGGATTCCTCGCTCGAGCGACCATTGTTTGTTCAGAGCTCCGCTCGAGCGAAGAAATGGTGGCTCGAGCGTAAAATTGCAGCATCCAGTACTTTTACTGTTCCGACAGCTCGCTCGAGCGAAGGATTTCTCGCTCGAGCGAAGCCCTTGATTTTGGAAGCTCGCTCGAGCGAAGGAAGGCTCGCTCGAGCGAGGCTCCTATTTTCAGCAAACTTTGCAAAATGTTTTCTAGGTGTATTTTTGCATCCTCATCCCATTCTAGGCATTCTTAGGCCTAGTTTAAGACATCTTAATGAGGATATAGATGTAGAACACACTGAGGCAAATTAGGGATTAAGTTATTGATCTTCCCCAACTGTATAGCTTAGTGTGTGTTCATCCTGTATACTGTGTAGGGTTGGCTTACTGAGGGGACGCTCTAGCTTACTGTAGCCCAGAACTCTGTGAGTAACAACTGTGTAAAGATATGTTCGAAAATGATTATCTTCTGAACTGTTTACTTTATTGAATTGTTTACCTTATTGAGCTGTCTACTTTATTGAACTGTTTGCTGAACCGTTCACTGAACTGAAATGTTTACTAAATTGAACTGTTTACGAAACTGTTTACTGAATTGAACTGGTTACTGAACTGTTTACTGAACAGAACTGTTTACTGAATTGAACTGTTCACTGAACTGATACTGTGTACTGAATGAGCGTATGTCTTATATTCTGAACTGTACTGTGGCATCCTTGGCACCTACTGTTTACTGTTACTGTGACAGAGAGATCTCTGTCGGTTCCCAAGTTTGGAACCACTACTGTTTACTGTTATGATGGCCATCCTGTATTTCTGATATGGAACAAAGTGCTGTACGGAACTAAGTGCTACACTGTGAGCCACCTCTAGAATCTACGGAACTAAGTGCTATAGTGTGAGCCACCTCTAGAGTCTGTGCGAGACACCTCTTGAATCCACAAGTACTATACTGTTCTCTGAAATAGTACTGTCACTGTTACTGTTACTGTACTGCTACTGATGGCCATCGTTTACTGTTTGGTCTGTTAAGACCCGGTCTTTGAAGACCCATTGTTTACTGTACTGTTATGCCAATGGATGTACCATATAACACTGCTTTAACTGAATGACTGTTATGACCTGAAATATGAGCCACAAACTGAATGACTGATAAACTGACTGGAATGACTGGTTTCAATACTGAAAGGACATTTATTCTTAACCCCCTTTACGCATTATGTTATTCACTGGGCTTTAGCTCACTGCTCATATATATATGTAGGTGTACAGGCACCGGACTGTTGCTAGAGGCGTCAGGGTAAACTTCAGTCTTGTCAAGCCAACCACTGTGCCTCACTGCGAGGTTCCTGAACTGTTCAAGCTTTGGCTCGGGGGTGTTTTAGCTTCCCCTGTCTGTCTCTGTATCTGATCTGTATTACTGTATAAACTATTAGACTGTCAGCTACTAACTGTACTGTTATCAAGGGATTAGGTCCCTGTACTATGTGACTGTAAATTTTGTATAGACTGTACTGTTCTGAATGTGTGAATGCATGAAAATCTTTTTGGCATACAGACTGTCACAGCTCAATGGACATTATTTATTTACTGTGTTGGCTTCCACCAGGCCCTGAACTCTGTTTTACTGTACTACTGTTAAGCAGGCCTTCGGTAATCTCGGATTACTGGCCGGTTACGGTGCTAAACCCATAGGGCCGGGTTTGGGTCATGACAGGCTCTAACTCCCAAATCGGGAACCCGATTCGAGTCCCGTCTTCTCCCACAAGTCTCTCGTGCTTAGGCGGTCGTGTGTGCCAAGTTTTGTGCTAATCCGACGCCATTTGGTGATTTTGGGGCGTCAACACCTCGAATTTAAGTTTCTTAAGGAACTAGTTTGCCTAGAGTGAAATTCGGCTCTAACTCCCAAACCGGGAACCCGATTCGAGTCCCGTTTTCTCCCACAAGTCTCTCGTGCCTAAGTGGTCGTGTGTCCCAAGTTTCGTTTTAATCTAACACGGTTTGGTGATTTTGGGGCGTCAACACCTCGAATTCAAATTTCTTAAGGAACTAGTTTGCCTAGACCAAAATCCGACTCTAACTCCCAAACTGGGAACCCGATTCGAGTCCCGTCTTCTCCCACAAGTCTCTCGTTCTTAGGCGGTCGTATGTGCCAAGTTTCGTGCTATTCTGATCCCATTTGGTATTTTGGGGTGTAAACACCTTGAATTCAAGTTTTTTAAGGAACTAATTTGCCTAGAGTGAAATCCGGCTCTAATTTCCAAACTAGGAACCCGATTCAAGCCCTGTCTTCTCCCACAAGTCTCTCGTGCCTAGGTGGTCATGTGTGCCAAGTTTCATGCTAATCCGACGCCGTTTGCTGATTTTGTGGCGTCAACACCTCGAATTCAAGTTTCTTAAGAAACTAGTTTGCCTAGAGTGAAATCCTGCTCTAACTCCTAAACCGGGAATCCGATTCGAGTCTCGTCTTATTCCAGAAGTCTCTCGTGCCTAGGTGGTCATATGTGCCAAGTTTCGTGCTAATCCGACACCGTTTGGTGATTTTGTGGCGTCAACACCTCGAATTCAAATTTCTTAAGGAACTAGTTTGCCTAGACCAAAATCCGACTCTAACTCCCAAACCAAGAACCCGATTCCAGTCCCGTTTTTCTCCCACAAGTCTCTCATGCCTAGGTGGTCGTGTGTACCAAGTTTTGTGCTATTCCGATGCCATTTGGTGATTTTGGGGCATCAACACCTCGAATTCAAGTTTCTTAAGGAACTAGTTTGCCTAGAGTGAAATCCGACTCCAACTCCCAAACAGGGAGCCTGATTCGAGCTCGTCTTCTTCGACAAGTCTCTCGTGCCTAAGCGGTTGTGTGTGCCAAGTTTCGTGCTAATCCGACGCCATTTGGTGATTTTGGGGCGTCAACACCTTGAATTTAAATTTCTTAAGGAACAAGTTTGCCTAGATTGAAATCCGGCTCTAACTCCCAAACCGGGAACCCGATTCAAATCCCGTCTTCTCCCACAAGTCTCTCGTGCCTAGGCGGTCGTATGTGCCAAGTTTTGTGCTAATCCAACGCCGTTAGGTGATTTTGGGGCGTCAACACCTCGAATTCAAGTTTCTTAAGGAACTAGTTTGCCTAGACCGAAATCCGGCTCTAACTCCCAAACCGGGAACCCGATTCAAGTTCCGTCTTCTCCCACAAGTATCTCGTGCCTAGGCAGTTGTGTCTGCCAAGTTTCGTGCTAATCCGACGCCGTTTGGAGATTTTGGGGCGTCAACACCTCGAATTTAAATTTCTTAAGGAACTAATTTGCCTAGACCAAAATTCGGCTTTAACTCCCAAACCGAGAACCTGATTCGAGTCTCGTCTTCTTCCATAAGTCTCTCGTGCCTAGGTGGTTGTGCATGCCGAGTTTCATGCTAATCCGATGCCGTTTGGTGATTTTGGGGTGTCAACACCTCGAATTCAAGTTTTTTAAGGAACTAGTTTGCCTAGAGTGAAATCCGACTCTAACTCCCAAACCAGGAACCCGATTCGGCCCCCGTCTTCTCCCACAAGTCTCTCGTGCCTAGGCAGTCGTGTGTGCCAAGTTTCGTGCTAATCTGACACCGTTTGGTGATTTTCGGTCGTCAAAACCTCTAATTTAAATTTCTTACGGAACTAGTTTTGCCTAGACTAAAATCCGGCTCTAACTCTCAAACCAGGAACCCGATTTGAGTACCGTCTTCTCCCACAAGTCTCTCGTGGCTTAGGGGTCGTGTGTGTCGAGTTTCGTGCTAATCCGACGCCATTTTGGTGATTTTGGGGCTTCAACACCTCGAATTCAAATTTCTTAAGGAATTAGTTTGCTTTGACTGAAATCTGGCTCTACCTACCAAACCGGGAACCCAATTCCAGTCTCGTCTTCTCCCACAAGTCTCTCGTTCCTAGGCGGTCGTGTGTGCCAAGTTTCGTGCTAATCCAATGCCATTTGGTGATTTTGGGACGTCAACACCTCGAATTCAAGTTTCTTAGGGAACTAGTTTGCCTAGAGTGAAATCCGGCTCTAACTCCCAAACTGGGAACCCGATTCGAGTCCCGTCTGCTCCCACAAATCTCTCGTTCCTAGGCGGTCGTGTGTGCCAAGTTTCGTGCTAATCCGACACCGTTTGGTGATTTTGGGACGTCAACACCTCGAATTCAAGTTTCTTAAGGAACTAGTTTGCCTAGATCGAAATCCGACTCTAACTCCTAAACCAGGAACTCGATTCGAGTTCTGTTTTCTCCCATAATTCTCTCGTGCCTAGCCTCTATCCTTTTTGGCTGTGTACAGTTAATTTATAGTTATTCTTAGCTTTGAATGCAAAGATGCATTTTATACCTGATCTTCCAGTGGTGGTGTATATGGATTCTCATCTCTTGCAGATTCCCTAAATACCCGGTGGCCACTCAATGCATTAGGAACCTATGACAGTCAATACATAATGTGTTAATCATATTCGAATTTTATTACATATATGTACATATATGTTGTGTGAAAATTTAACTATCAAACAATTTAATTTATATCGAACCTGTCTGTTGGGATCCACACTTGTCCTCTGTGACACAAAGGCCATCATCTTAGCTCTCATTTGTTGTAAGTGTGTAGAGAACTCTGCTTGCATCTCCTCTCCCAGCTCCTTCCTCAACTCATCCCTTAGCTCTGCACGAACTTGCTGAGTGATCTGAACAATAGTCGATGGCTGGGGTGTTGACTGTGATGGCCTAGCACCATCTTTATACACCGCGCTTTGAGGCACAGTTCTCCCGTATGTGCGGAAATATCCATGTCCGTCATGACCTATCAACTCATGGAAAATGGCATTCCTAGCCTCCAAAGTCTGACAATCCTCAGGTAACATGGAGAGTTGATGATTAAACTCATCCTGTATTGAATAAGACATACAAGTATATGTCAAATTAAGATAGTTGACACACAAAAAAAAAAATAAAATTAAATACAATGTTAGGTGTTTGGAAACTATCAAGGTCTGGATAACCTCAGGGTCATCTGCTCTTATGAGTAGACTCCCCCTTATTAGTCATCTAGATTTTTTTAGAAATATGAAAATTAGAATCCAAATAATTTGCAAAAATACAATGTTTATTTATATACAAAAATAAAACAATAAAATATAAACCTCATACCGAATCTGAGTAAAAGTAGTACGCCTTGTGGTATGAGCTATGCCGTGAGCTCGCCGATTTTTAGCGTTCCTAGTTGCAATTTTCTATAACAAGTTCAACAAATGTAAGTATATAAATACCCGTCGGGAACTCTAACTTCCTTCAACATTTTCAAGAACAAATCTTTCTCATCCTTGGTCATCGTGAATCGTGATGGTGGTAAATAAGCTTTATTCGACCCTCTTAACTGCAAATATAGGGGTTTTCTAATATTCATTTCTTGTAAATCACGCCAAGCATTAACACCATCCTTCAATTTTCCTACAACCCCTAATATTGTCCACAACACATTGTCACAAACATTCTTCTCTGTATGCATCACATCAAGGTTGTGTCTTATTAGATTGTGCTCCCAATATGGCAGTTCATAAAAGATACTCTTTTTCTTCCAGCTATGGGTGCGATGTCCAGTTTTCTCCTTCTCAACTTGTCTCCTAAGCCTCTCCTTAAGGTCATCCCTCTTGTATTGGGTTAAAATACCCTCACATTCTAATTGTAGCAACATCTCAGTTCCAAATAACAATTTTGGTTTGAGTCTGAATTCCCAACTACTATCAAATGATACTTTATCCTTTCGAAATTTATGGCCACTAGGTAAAAATCTGTGATGACCAAGTATGATTGTTTCCTACTATGCTTCAACCAACACGATGTAGTTTCCTTATTGCAACAAGGACATGCATATTCACCTTTAGTGCTCCATCTTGACAAGTTTGCATATGCAGGAAAATCACTAATTGTCCACAGTAAAGCTACATACAATTAAAATATTTGATTTGTTGATGTATCAAATGTGGAGACACCGTCATTCCATAGTTCTTTCAACTCCTCAATCAACGATGGCATATACACATCAATCTTGTCACCAGGTCCTTTCGGGCCGTCAATAAGCACAGATAAAATTAGAAATGGTTGCTTCATGCACATCCGTGGCGGCAAGTTGTATGGAATGAGCACAATAGGCCAAGTGCTATGAACTATGTTCATCGTCCTGAATGGGTTAAACCCATCAGATGCTAAGCCAAGCCTTACACTGCAGCAATCATTACTAAAGTCAATATTCTGACGGTCAAAATCTTTCCATGCAAGGGAGTCAGCAGGATGCCTAAAGACACCGTCATCAGTTTGTTCCTCTGCATGCCATCTTATTAACTTGGCCATCTTCGATGACATAAACAACCTCTGCAACCTTCGCTTTAAAGGAAAATACCTCATATATTTTGCAGCTATTCGTTTGCCACCTTTGTTAGGACCATTTGAACCACCATCACCATTTGATTTCCATCTATAATTGTTGCATATGACACATTTATCAAGATTGGCATCCTCGTTTCGAAGCAACATGTAACTATTAGGACATACATCCCATACGTGAAGCCCAAATCTATTGTGACCTTTTGAGCTTTATAATATGAGTTCGGGAGTTTCATACCTAATGGGAACGCCTCATTCAATAACTCAAGCAACATGTCAACATACTTTTCTATCCACTAATTAAGTACCTTCAGATGTAGAAGTCAAACAATGAATGATAAGGATGTGAACTTCTAACAACCCGGATACAATTCACTTTGTGCATCTTGAAGAAGTTTGAAATACTTTGCAGTCTCTACATTTGGACCGAGCTGCGGTTCAGATGCATGAGAATCAGGTGCCTGTGGTTCATTACCCTCAACACTTGTATTGGCTTATGGATTTCCCATAGCCCTTTGCATCATTCCAACCATATCATCCCCAATGTCTAAATTACCCAATGTTCATTCTCTCGATTACCATGCAGAGATACGTAAGATTCCCCATGATTAATCAAATGTTTGTACTTTTTAAAAAAACCATTTAAAATCAAATGCTCCCGAACACCCTCTCGTACAAGATGATATCGATTCTCACATTCCTTACATGGACAACTAATCATCGAACCTTCAGCCTTATTGGTGCAGGTAAACACAAGGCATTGATCAATCCCATTAATGTATTCCCTCGACATCCAATTTGGCAAGTCAACCCAACTCTTATCCATCCTCTGTTCTTCCCTTAAATATCTCTTTTGTATACATTCACAAAAATAAACATCAAATAACTATAAAACATGAAAAAAAAAAAAAAAAAACAAATAGTCTTAAAACATCAGTCTCGAATTGGGATCACAGTTTGAGAGTTAGAATCGGATAGTTTCTTAAGAAACTTAGAATTCGAGGTGTTGACGCCCCAAAATCACCAAACGGCGTCGGATTAGCACGAAACTTGACACACACGACCGCCTTGGCACGAGAGACTTGTGGCAGAAGATGGGACTCGAATCGGGTTCCCGGTTTGGGAGTTAGAGCCGGATTTCGGTCTAGGCAAACTAGTTTCTTAACAAACTTAGAATTTGAGGTGTTGATGGTCCAAAGTCACCAAACGGCGTCGGATTAGCACAAAACTTGGCACACACGACCGCCTTGGCACGAGAGACTTGTGGGAGAAGACAAGACTCAAATCAAGTTCTCGGTTTGGGAGTTAGAGCCGGATTTCGGTCTAGACAAACTAGTTCCCTAAGAAACTTAGAATTCGAGGTGTTGACGCCCCCAAAGTCACCAAACGATGTTGGATTAGCACGAAACTTGGCACACACGACCGCCTAGGCATGAGAGACTTATGGGACAAGATGAGACTTGAATCGGGTTCCCGGTTTGAGAGTTAGAGTCAGATTTCAGTCTAGACAAGCTACTTTCTTATGAAACTTAAAATTCGAGGTGTTGACGCCCCAAAGTAACCAAACAGAGTCGGATTAGCACAAAACTTGCCACACACGACCGCCTTGGCACGAGAGACTTGTGGGACAAGACGGGGACTCGAATCGGGTTCCCGATTTGGGAGTTAAAGCCGGATTTGGGAGTTTGAGAGACTTGTGGCTTAATTTTATTTGGCAATATGCTTTGGCTTTAGATTCTGAACGATTTGAAGAAAAATTTAAAAATCAATCTCTATAAACAGTGTGTTGAAAAAAAATCTCTATAAACGGCTATTAGCATTGTATGGAGAAACAGACATATCTTCCCTATTTAAATTTTCTATAACCATCACTATCATAAACAATACTAGAAGGCCATGAATGGGATCACAACACATGTTGAGACTCGAGAGAGAGAGAGAGAGAGCAACATGAAAATGAGAGATAAAAAGAAAGTCTTCTTTATATTTAAATATTTATCAGATAATATAATTTTTTAAGCAAAATATTGTTTTTGTCTTCAACAAAATTGTGATTCTGATTTCTAACTGCTAGCCTAAATAAAACTTAGCAAATCAACAAAAGAACAATTAAATATAATTCAACACAATTAAAAATATGGTCCACAAATTGATTAAAAAATTAATATATAGGGATGAGATGGGCTTGTTTGGTGTAAATCTGTTGTAACATTAATCATAACTTGATCAATTCAAGCTTCAAAGAAACAATGCAAACCTAAAGACAAAAACAAAACGAAAAAGAAAATAGAAAAAGGACACATGTAACAAAACAGAAAAGGAGCATCCATGAAGGCAGATCACTCCAGATTACCTATAGCAGACAAACAGAATAACACTGTTGCAGCTGCAGCTTCCCTTTGAAAACTTTGGGCATTTTGTATTCTAGATTGACGAGTATATGGTCTACTATTTGAAATAAATACCACTAATACATCATTTTTAGTGTTATATATTCATTCTTTTAAGTTACAAGCAGATTTTTTTATTTACAAAATTTGCAGTGGGCATTTGATTTAGTTGGTACATATACCAATTGAAAAAAGCTTTCATGTACATTTTACAAATTGCAAATTGCTTTCAATTACACTCCTCACATCATTCAAGTACTCTTGAAATGATATCCAAATAGTGCCCAAATAAGCAACACAGACAGATGAATAAATCATCAATAAACAGTACATATATAATTAGGATTTGCTAAACAAACCCCCAAAACAATCAAGAATGATCAACAGAATACTCAATCATGAACACCGCAAAAATGATGACATGATAAGCCCTAGAAGAGACGATATTGAAACACTGGTGAAGATTCGCACAAGCCAATATGAGAGTGTGTACAATTCATGAATATACAGAAAACGTATATATATACCTACCTAATATAGATATATAGGCAATCTTGAATCTTGAGAGGGATGCAGTTTAAGGATTTACTTAAAATTAAACATATGGTTGGAACCAGAAGAAACCGACCAGAAGAGTAAATAAATAAACACTAGCTAAAAATAAAAATGAGATTTTGTAAACAAATAAACATAGAGCACTTACAGCTCTGATAAGGAAACTCCGACAGGAGTGAGATCTGGAGGAGGAGATGGAAAGAGGAGGGAGTTGAGAGTGGAAGGGTTGCTGCTAGCCGTCACTCGCTGTTGCTCGTCACTTCGGCGAAGGCCGTTGTTTGCTGGTAGCCGTCACTCGCTGCTGTTTGTCACTCCGGCGAAGGCCGTCGTTCACCCTCGTCACTTGTCGTTCACCCTCGTTCACCCTCTTCAATGTATGGCAATGCTGAATACGACAGCAACTTTTAGGGTTTTTGAGGATTTTGGTTTCAGAATTTTAGGGATTTTGGAGAACACTTGACCGCGAATGGGATACAAATGAGCGAGACACAAAATTTTTATTTTTTGCGACGACATATTTCAACCATCACAAATGATAAATATTAACCAATAAAACGACGCCGTTTTACCAAGATTTAGTTTGCGATGGGCTTTTGCAGTCACAAATGGTCCACTATTTGCAACAGTAACTTTTTCCCGTCACAAAATAAATTTTTTTGCGATGGTACACTAGGCGTCACAAATGTTCCAGCATTTTTCTTTTATAGTCGTTAGCGACGAGGGTCAGTACCGTCGCAAAAAGTCTTTTTTTTTTTTTACATTAGATACATGCCATCACAAAAAATCTTTTTTGGTGACGGCATTTACCTTGTCGCAAAAAACTCCGTGTTATTTGCCCTATTTTCTTATAGTGTATTGATCTGCATTTCCTACTTCTATATATGCTTACACATAAGATGATCTCATGCGCTGATCTCATGCGCTGATCTAATAAGTTATAAATACAATTTAGACTACATTAAAAAAGACCGCATAAATTAGTCAATCAATCTTCGAAGACTACACTTGACGTCTTTTTTTATTATTATTATTATTTTTTTATTTTTCTTCGCTACCCCATTTGTTACGGAAGTCTGAAAGACTTCACGTCTTTTCTTTATTATTTTTTTGTGGCTTTTTTACGGGTGACTCTATAAACTCATTTAAAAAATTAAAAAATAAAATAAAATTACAAAGAATATAAAATTAACACTAATACTATAAATTTATATTTAACAATTCAAAAATCACTTAATATTATCATCTTGCGATTCAGATTTATTTTATACATAGATCTCATATTATACAATTGTTGGAAATTTTGGTTTATAAGACTTATTTTGGGGCAATTTTGAGCCCAAAATGGAGTAGGCCCCAAACGTCTTTTGGGGTGGGTTCGAAGAGGTGACGTGTTTCTTGTCGCGTGTCAAGTCACATGGTGAAAACGGTTCGTCAAAACCATTTATGAGTGAATGGGAAGTTGACGTTATTTTCAGGTTCGTGGAATGGACATTTAAAAATTTAAATGTGGGTTTCCTTAAAATAGGTTGTCGCACATTGAAACTTTAAGAGAGCTTTTTTGTGTATATAAGCTCTAAACTATAACACTTGGGTTGGGCCCCAAGGGGCACCCCAAGTTTGTAGAAGGGAGGAATTATAGACAAATGGAACCTTAGCCCAAACCACCGTACACGCGCCGCCGCCGTCCGTCCGTCCGGCCGAGCCATGCCGTGCGCAGGCATGGGTGTGGGTCGGGTCAGTTCTTATATTAATTTTTTGGATAAAATTTATTTGAATTTTTTTCCAGAAATTCTTAATGAAATTAAATTCCAATTTTGTGTCAAAATTGAAATTAATTTTCTATCTATATATTACCAACTTTAGTCTGTATTTTCAACAGATTAACTACATAAAACTGCTCATAACTGCCCAGCAGTTACAGTTTCGAATCTGCACTGTTTGACAGGTTCACACAGTTCAAATAGATCTTATTTCCAGCAGTTATCTGTTCAGTTGGTGTTTGCACTTGTTCATTTGAAACCTTACTTGTTCAGTTCAAAATACTGCACCTGTTCGGCAGTCTTAGATGCCTATAAATTCAGATCTGTTCTGCAGTCTTTTGGATCCAGAAAATAGATAGAAAAATTGATTTTCTTGATGTCCAACTTTGCTCTGTTTGCATTATTTATTCTTCATTCTAGTTTTAGAGAAAAATTAAAGAGAGTATAGAACATAAGGTTCTAGTTCGCCGGACAAATTTGTTTGGTGTGCTACTACAAATTTGTGAAGATCATTGTATCTTGGGAAATAGGCGTCATTAGTCCGTAAGCACCGAAGCGGGGCGAATCTGCCTTAAGGACAGAGTGTCACACACTCAACTTGGTCTTTTATTTTTCATTCGGTTCGATAAAATAAATTCTGTAAGTTATTTATTTTATTTTGCTTGATTTAGTTTCAATTTATTCATTTACACAGAAGATTGTTCCAACAACAAATTCAATCCCAATCACATATCGTTATTTGGGATAAACTAGCGGTAACCTGTGCTATGCATGAGCAAGTAACAAAAAAATGGTAAATAATGTTGAACATGCTAAAAATTAACAACTAAATACTATAATATTAATTTAGATGGGTATTTGAATAATATATACTTTAGTGATCTCACTATGTTTATATAGATATGCACCACTAATTTAATTTTTTGAAACACACTCAATCAGATAAACTCAACTGAAAATAAAGAGTAATAATGAAATTCTATAAGTATAAGTTTAAATCTGGAGATAAACTATAAGAATATAGAAAGTGAAAATTAGATCAATTTTAGGAAAAAAAATAAATTCAACTGAAAATCAAGAGTAAGAGTGGATTGTGTAAATATAAGATAAAGACAAAAAAAATTACGTTTAAATTTAAAGATAAACTATAAAAATATAGAGAAAAAAATTAGATAAATCCTAAAAAAAGTGAGGTAGAGAGAAATTCAGTAAATATCAAATGAAAATTGAAAAAAAACAAAAAAACAAAAAAACAAAAAAAAAACAAAAAAAAAACCAAGTTGAAATTTAAAAATTGAAAAATAAGATAAGATAAACTTGAAAAAATAATAAAATTTTAATATAACTCTAATAATAGAAGAATCGAAGAGTGTAATAGTTTAAAAATTGGATAAGAGTGAAATGGCACCTGCAATTTTTAAAAATTTTAAAATTTGTAAAATGAAGTTATAAAAAAAAAATGAATAGAGGCAATAGGTTAAAAATTAGATAAGATTTAAATGTCACGTATAATTTTTTTTTAAAACTTAAATTTTGTGTAGTTAAAAAATAAGCAATTATTTTATCTTATTATACAAATTTTAACTTTATTTTGTGTCTACTACATGTAATTTTAAACAATTTTTGATTCTAAAGCTACTTAATTAAAATTAAAAAAAAAAATCAAAGGATTACCTTTTTTATTTTTTAATTTTGTTTTGTGTCTATAACTTATAAATTTTAGTAACTTTTGTATTTTGAAGCTACTAAATAAAAAAATAGCATCACTTTTCTTTTTAAAATATTAATTAATTTTATTTTTACTTTATGTTATATGATCATATAATCATTCATTTTAAATAATATTCTCTTAAGCATAGAATGTACATGACTTGAGTACTTCTCTAGAAAGACACGTGTTATGCACGTGAATATAAAATTCAACAATATATAAAAAAAATTATTATGATTTTTGTTTAAATACATAAAATATATTTATTTTTATTAAGTTGTAAATTTTGATTATAATTATATAATTGTTTATAATTTCAACACAACATAGTTGAATAATAATTTTGTTTATAAGAAACTAACTGAACTTTTATGAAAATATCCACATATTGAATCCAATCTGTTTACAAATTGCATGACATTCAATAATGTAATTAAAGTTAACTATTAAATAATAATTAAGTAAAAAACATTGATTGTTTGTTATCTATATGTAAAGACTATTATAAATTGAAAATAAAATAGTTTATTTGCATATTTATTAAGGAATTTGAGATCCAATCTCGCGATTCAAATGTTCCTTTGTGCAAAGGACTTTTTACTGCAAAAGAAAAACTTATAATTTAAAAATTTAATCTAAGGTGTCGTTTGGGAAGAGCTCATTTGGGCTCTTTTGGCTCTTTGAGCTACAAAAGACAGAATAGGTTATTTGAGCCATAACAGACAAAACATCACGTCCAACTCATAATCATTACACTCTTCCCTCACAAAAAAAGTCAAAAAAGTCAAAAAGCCAAAAAGCCCTTCCCAAACCAAACTTCTGAGCCCATGCTCAAATAGCCAAAAAACCAAAAAACCAACCCACTTCCCAAACGGAGGCTTAATTAGTGTACTCACTACATAAATGCAAAGAAACAAATTTAAACCCATGAATATCTCAAATTATAAAAAAATAAAAATGGAAGCCAAAATATTGTAGAGTTACATAATTAAGTTTAGTTACATTTGGATTTAAATCGAGTGTCCTCCTTATATATTACAACAAATAAATTAATATAATTAAAAATATATATAATGAAAAATAAATGGGATTGAACAAAAATTTTCTTTAAACTCATGAATGTGTTATAAATACTCTCCTCGATTGGGAATATTTTTCTCAATTTAAAAAAAAAAAAAAAATATGTGAACTCTTATTGCATTACAAAACATCACTCTTTTGTGTTTATCTTTTAGCCTTTCGTTATCACTACTATTTTTTTCTTGTACGTTGTAGTTATAAAATATTTAAAAAATGAATAATAGATTTTGGAGGCATAAGTGCATCTACTACATTATTATAATTTCAACAACTAACTTAGATTATGAAGCAAATGAATAAATAAATAAATACACCAAATAAACTAAAATTAAAATAAATAAATAAAAATCTGCAAAAGAAAAAGAGCAAAAAACACAATATGAGATTTAAAACAAGTTCTTCTTTTCACATAAGATGCCAAAAATCTTGCATAATTTGTTAAATTGTTATTTCTGTTCTCCAATCTTTATGCCTAATTTCATATTGTCATGGAAGTTGGGTTTTGAGATTTATAAGTTTATTTATTAATTTATTTATTTTTACTTTTTTGAAATATCTTTGGTGAGATATAAATCTGATGAAGAAATTTGAATTAAAGTCAAACTCTCTTATGAAGAAATTTGAATTAGAGTCAAACTCATCTTTTATCTTTAAATATTTTGAAAATCTCTTATCCATATAATATCATATATATCCATGCCCTAAGTAATTAAAAAGTGAATATATATATATATTATATAAAACGAAACAAAATAGGAAAATAGAATGAGAGAAGAATAAATGTGTCACGTTAGGATTGAGGATTTGAAATTTTTTAAGAGACCACTACATTTGTTTATATATATGTAGTATAGATATAGATTCAGGGTACATAAGTCTGGATTTCTAAACTTAATCTAAAATTAATAATTGAGATTCATTCATGAAGTGAGCCAACAGTATAAAAATATATATAATTATACCATCAATCCAAAATTTACAACTCTTTTTTAGGGAAAATTACTATTAAGTGTAATTTTTTAAAAATAATTATAAATAAATGATAAACTTTATAAATATTAACTATTAAAATTATTAATTTTTTCATATATGTGTATTTATTTTGTAGAACACCCCCGGATTGTAATTTTTTTTTTTTTTTTTGTGGTAAATTACACTAACACACCCTGAGATTTCTGTTTAATACAGATCTTTTCTCATATTTGAAAAATTATACTTACCCTTCTGTCAAATCAAAATGACATATTTGTCCTTTAACCTTTATACATATAAAATAATAAAATTATACTGATATTTTGTTCATGCCATTTCAAGATAAATAACAATCATCTTTTTTGATTTAACTCACACACAAAATTAAATTTTTTATTGTTTGTCTTTTTTTTTTTTTTTTTTTTTACTAATTTTTTTAATATTTTAAGCAATTTTTTTTTATTTTTTTTTAGATACACCTAATCTAGATATACTTAAGAAGTATAATATTTTGTGATTTTTTTTTTTAAATTCACCAAATACAAAAATAAAATAAAATAAAGTAAAATAAAAATACAAAAATTGAATAATACTGTAATAAATGTGAATGATGGTGTTTGGTAATACTGTAATAAATTTTGGTGAATAGACGGGAAAGAAAACTGATGGTGGAAATAAAAATGAAAAATTCTATTCATATATAAAAATTTATACAAAAAATATTATAAAAATATTGTGACAGTGATATTGTTGTGAATATAAATCATATTTATGAATGTTTTGTTTTAAAGTAAAAGGTCACTTTAAGCAATATCATTGCATTTAAAAATTTTATATAAAATTTATGTTTGTATATCATCACTTAATAAGAACATGTTCAGGTAGAATTTAATGATAGAAATTTATAGAATGTAGTCATGATGATAGGAAGAAAAAAATGGTAAGAAAAATGATAAAATAGTCATTTAGAAAATTTTAGGGCATGACATCAACCATCCAAGAACAATTTGTAATGAGATTACAAATTTAAGGAATGAGAATGTAATTTTTCAAATGTGAAGAATAAATCTATAGTAAATAGAAATTTCAAGGAAACTCAATATAATTTACCCTTAAAAAAAAAAAAAAGTCTTTGTCCAACTATATTAATGCCATTTGTTATAATCTCAAATAAGTTAAAAAGTTAATAATGTAAACGAAGATGCTAAAATAGTCACTTTCTCAATAACTGAAAATTTTATTTTTCTTATTTTAGATTATTTTTAGGACAAAAAAATAAAAAAAAATAAAAAAAATTACAGTAAATACTGCAGAACTAACGTCCACTAAACCGTGATACGCGTTTTTTCTATAATCAAAGGGACCAAACGAATTTTTCAAGAACTTATTGGATATTTCCTAGAAGTCGCTTTTCATAAAGGAGAAGCTAAGCTTATTCGGACCGGCAAAAGTCTTGACTGATGAAAAACTGTGAATTCAATTTCACTATAAATGCCTTTTGACTTCACTAGAATTTTCTGCACAACTTAGCTGGAACCTTCTAAATATAAACTTTTATTTGTATAATAATTATATATATATATAAATCACAATGAAGTTTCTGTTCTTCTTCACAAACTAACAACTAAAGATATTACCACCACCTAAATAAAATTAAATAAAAACATAATATAATTTTTATTAATTTAAAAAAAATTAAAACATTTTTTTATACAAATATTAATATTAGACAACACCTCAGAGCTCAATTGAAAATGATCTCGAGAAGCCCATGGATAGCTAAGTAATAAGAGTTATTAAAATTAGACCATCTTAAATTTTAATTTTTTTATAATTATTGTGTTTAATCTAATAATGATTGATGAGAGAATATGATTACGTGATACTCCGAAATTATTATATAATTTTTCCTAATGTTAATTAATTCACATGACATTGGAAATGACTACCGATATTTGGTGTTTACTTGTAGGGTAGATTCCATATGCCCCCATCTTGGATCTATATCTACTCATTAACAATGAAAATATAAATAAATAAAGGATAAATTACACTTACACCCCTAAGGTTTGGATTTAATACATATCACCCATTCACGTTTGAAAAATTATACTAACTCTCATATCATTGTAATTATTTAGATGGAATAAAGATATTGAACTTGTGGGTGTTGATTTCCGACCACACAACCAAACGGAGAACTTAGCCGGAGAGCACTGACATAATAGATTAAGCCTAACAACCTGCATAAAAAGATGAGAATCTGGCGGTAGTTCGTCCACCCGGGGGCATTCCGACGATCAAGTCAGTATTCAATATCTCTCAAAGATGACAAATTGTACTTAAACATACAAGAAATGAACTTACCTCAGACCCACGAGGGTGCCTTCCTTTTATAATCAGTCATGACCCTGATCCCTTTAGAAGCCTTACTTCAATGAACTTAGTCTCCATGCTTATCTTGGACCCTCATCTAGATAGAGATAAATTCTTTTTGAGCCTTATCTCTATTCAGACTGAGATCCTTCATTGTTCTGGGATTCTTATCCCTTATCTGCTTATCTCAAATTCTAGTATCTCCTCAGATAACCTCGGCAACGTGGCCAGGTGTCACGACCCAAACCTGCCCCTATGGGTTTAGCATCGCAACCGGCTAGTAATTCGTGATTACCAAATGCTTGCTTAACAGTAATGACAGTAATACAGAGTAAAGGGGGCTAGCGGAAGCCAAACAGTAAATAAAAGATGTCCAATGAGCTGTGAAAATCTGAATGCAAAAAGACTTTTATGCCCAAGCTACATTCATAAACAAAACATAGATACATACGTCATATACACAAACATCCAGGTTAGGGACCAAATCCACTGTACAGTCAAGTCTTATTCAGTCAATACAAAACAGAGACAAAAGAGTGACCCTGAACACCCCAAAACCGCCTTAGCTTGAATGAACTTAGAACCTCGAGGTAAGGTACAATGGTTGGCTCGACAAAACGGGAGCTTAACTTGACGCTCCTAGCATCGCTTTGGTGCCTGGGCACCTACACATAAATACAAACAGTGAGCTAAAACCCAGTGAATAACAAATACGTAAAGGGGTTAAGAATGAATGTCCTTTCAGTAATTAAAACAGTCATTTGTATCGGTAAATCAGTTATTTAATCAGTGGCTCATATTTCATGCCATAACAGTTATTTAGAAACCATAATAGTCATATGTGGTACATCCAATAGCAAAACAGTACAGTAGGTCTTAACAGACCGAACAGTCAGTTGATGGCCATCATAATAGTAAACAGTAGCAGTTCCAAACATAGGAACTTACAGAGATCTCTGTAACAGTAGCAGTAACAGTACAGTAACAGTAAGTTGCTATGGATGCCACGAATACAGTTTACAAATAGGACAAACATTCATTCAGTAAGTAATATCATTTCAGAAAGCGGTACAGTCAATCGTTCAGAAATAGTTGTAATTGAACATATCTTTACAACATTGTTACTCACAGAGTACTGGGCTATAGGCAAGCTAATGAGCGTCCTCGGATGCCAACCCTACAATTGCAGAACGAACACACACTCGGGATTAATAACTTAGCCCCTAACTATACTTGGTGTGGTTCTATAACATTATCCCCATTAAGATGCCTTAAACATGGCCTAGGAATGCCTAGGATGGAATGAGGATGCAAAAATTACACTTTAAAACACTTTTCAAAATTTGCTGAAAACAGGGGTCTCACTCGAGCGTGGCTTTCTATGCTCAAGCGAGCTTTCCAAAACAGAGGGGTCGCTCGAGCGTGGACTTACTCGCTCAAGCGGTTTGTAAAAATGCAAAAGTATTGGATGTTGAAAATCCCCGCTCGATGCTCGCTCGAGCGTGAGACACAGCTCGTTGCTCGAGCGTAGGTCTCGTCGCTCGAGCGTGCGTCTGCGTGCACCAAAAACCTGAGAGCTTGCAATCTACACTCGAGCCAGCATTCCGTCGCTCGAGCGGAGCTCTGAACAAAAGATGGTCGCTCGAGCGTGGAAGCCAAAATCTGGAATTTCCAGATTTGCCTCCAAAGCTCAAACCAAGCATTACACTTACCAAAACTCGACCTTTTGGGCTCATTTTCTGGAAAACACTTGGAAACTCTTACCACAACATGTTTTGAAGATCAATTTTGTAAAATTAAGCCCAAAGGTGAGACAATTGAACACAATTTCAAAGAAACTTTCATGAATTATGTAAGAACATAACATGCATGAGCTCCTATGAACTCTAATGCTCTAAAACATGATCAAATGCAAGATTGAGCTCAAAACCATGGTGAATTCATGGACCACAACAAAAATATGAACATGCATGTAAGAAATTCCTATGAAAGCAACCTCAAAATCCAAGAACATGTACATGCATGCATGAATTAGCTTCACTCTCTTAAATTCCAACTCAACTAACCATGAATTCACCTATTTCATTAATATACAAGCCCTAGATGGCTCAAAAACAAAATTAAAGGGTTGAGCTCTTACCTAGGCTCTTCAATTAAGCTTTACTTAAGCAAGGTCCTTGAGCAAATGAACAATTCTTCAAAATTCAAGCCAAATTTCTAGATGAATTCAATCTCCCTCAAGTCTCTCTCTCTCTCTCTCTCTCTCTCTCTCTCTCTCACGGTTTTGGTCTTGCAAGATGAAATGGATGGCATATCAAACATGAAAGAAGTAGAGAATGGATGGCCTTGAATCAAGCCACTATGTGGCAATTGTGTAAATAACTCAAACTAGTGTAAATTAGCATTATTTAATCTAATTAATCATTCCAAATCAAATTTTAATTAAACCTACCATAAAATCCTATAAATCCTAATTAGCATATAACATTAATCAATTTTTGATTCGGTCGTCGATAAGGCCTTCAATTTGTAATTCAAAATTAAAAATATGAACAGATCATTTAATGATGAACAGATAGAAATGCATTTAAAGCAGTACACTCATGCAAACAAATTAGGATTTCATTCTAATCAATTACTTATCATGCTCAGTCACAATTTAACACTAATCAGAGGTAAGGGTTGTCACACCAGGCCACATGGCACCTCAGTTGATACTTCGGCATCACCTTAGCCACGTACTGTCACTCTCAAAATATGTCCCCATAACTGCCTCTTAGGTTTTATTACCTCGGCAATCTGAGGTGATGGAACCTACATCGTTTGTCTAACCAACACGTCGGCTCAAAACTTCATTTTTCTCTTCGACCAAGGTCATGACTTGTCGGTTTCAAGTACTTAGGACTCAACTGTCCATCTTTATCTAGGATCAAGAACCAAGAGTCAAGTTCTTTGAATATCTTAACCGAGATCGCTCCTCTAGCCAAGGTTTTTGCCTTACTACTCCAAGAATTTCAAGAGTTCTAACTAAGCATGCACAGTTGTTCCAATCGTTTCGTACACATGTCACGCCCCTATTGGCTTGTACCTGACATGTGCTATCAGGACGCGTCATTCCTACCCACGCTGCCTGACAGGCACGTCGTCCAAGGCTTATTCATTTCATTTTGCCGCCTTTTCAGTTTTGACAAAACTTTTTCCTCTCTCTCTTCGTCTCTTCACTTTTACAAAATCAATTTTTCTCGTTTCGCAGATTTTCTCTCTCTAAACTTTTACTCTCAAACCTCCATTCTCAAGATCTCAAGCTCTGTAACTATTCCGTCCATTATCACCAGCGCTCATTTCGTCACTTGATTCTGACCGTCCAAGTACTCTGACTCCGACGCACTCGTTCTCGGCTCCATTCGGTAAGCCCTCAATATCACTCCTTTTTATTCAGTTTTCCACTGTATCTGTTACTGTGAGTTTTGCATTTGTATTTGTAACTGTAATCTGTTATTCATTCATTCCCTGATTCTTGCCTCGATTGCCATACTTAGTCATTTGCACATCAATTTCCTGTTCTTGAATCTGCCTCAATTCTTCATCATAATGGCCTTATACTGTATCAATTTGTCATTGCTCCTGATTATTACACATTTGCACACACCCACTCAATGTTCTTGAATCCCTGTTGCTTTCCTGATTCTGAATCATGTTCTTTTTTTTTTTGTTTTTCTTGCTTATTTCCAGATTTCGCCCTTGTAACTTTGTTTTCGTGCTTAGTTTTTAGGTTTGGGATTTGCCTAGAAACCAAACACTTAGGTAAAACTAAAATAAACTCTCCTTAGATCTTCAAAAACCCTAGCTCCAGTGCTTGTTAGGATTTAGCCAAGGTCTTTAAACCCATACCAGTCACTCTTTCCTGAAATCTTACTCCAACTTCACTAAGCTGACATCATGGGTATGTTTAGGTGGAAGGTAGACACCCCAGAAAAACTTGAGCACTTTAGGCGGGAGTTCTCTATCCCAACCGATGTCCACTTGAGGTTAGCTGGGGAGGAGGACTCTATCATGCCTAATGGAGACTCCATGCCCTTCTCCGTTGTCTCATTCATTGAGTGTGGACTCTGGTTTCCCCTAGACACCCTCTTTAAGAAAATCCTTCATTACTACAAGCTTAATCCTATGCAGCTAACCATCAATTCATATAGGGTTATCAACGGTATAATCGCTGTAGCACGCCGAGAAAAGGCTAGGATTACACTAGCCGACATCCAATTCTGTTACACAATGTGTGGCCTTAAGTCGGAAAAAGGCTTCATATATTACCTCAAGCCTAGATCCACTACCTAAAAACTCATAGCCAACCTCCCAGACTCTAACAAGGGTGCTGAGGATGATTACTTGATTGTCTCGAGTAACTAGGAGTTTGCACCCGATGATGATCTTCATCTCTTTCCTCTACACCGAGCAGTGTTTAAAGATGGTAATGGTAAGAACTGAGTATTCCCATAACCTTATTTCTGCTAAGACTTGCCAACTCTTTCATTTGTACTAAATGTTTTATGCTTTTTGTTCTTTGCAGCTCTACCTCAGCCAGCGAAGTATTTCCGCCAAACCTTCTTCCCCGATCCCAATTTGAAAAGACTTCTAGGTTTGGATATCAATAAGCGCAAGGCCGCTTTGCGGGTTAATTATATCCCTACCTATAAGTCTGCTTTGCCTGACGTTCGCCGTCGAAGCAAGACTCTCCTCATCTACATTAACTCCACCAGTTGCTTCCTTACCGTGGCCAGACTAGGCCTCTTCTTCAGACCCAATAGAACAACTATCCACATCTGCCCTCCAACTTATCTTGGCATTTCAATGCCGATACCGACGTCGAGCCCCACAAAACGTGCCTGTAGGCAGAACTCGCAGTCGCAAATGCCGAGATTCTGAGCCATCCGCGTACAATCCAGCCAATCCTCTAACTATTTTGCCTGCCATTCACTTTGACACCCAAGTTATTATTGCTTCCATTGCCGACAACATAGGCTACAGCAAATCCATTGTGGAAGACCTTCTAGTTGACTTGCCAGGGGTGGTAACTGTTCAGTCTTCTTTTCCATCTCAAACCCAATCCAAGTTGAAATAAAAAAGGGTAAAAAAGGCTAAGGCAAAAGCCTCTGTCACCCAAGTTGATACTGATGACACCCTGCCAATCTCAAAATTGGTTGAGGCCGAGAAAAGAGCCTCTATTGCTAAGAAGAGGCCCGCCGAGGATGAGCCGGTTGATACCGCACAGTCGAAGAAGCCGAGATTTGAAAGTGCAGCGGGCCCAGGCATTTTTAAAGCCAATGAGCCTTGGGGCCTTGCAATCATGGTTGGGGACTAACCAATGAAGGCTGACGACAGTGCCATTGACAGCCTTGAGGTCGATGTTGCCCTCTCTACTGCCGTGCTCTTGCCAATGGATCTGAATCGCATAGCTGGCATCACTGAATATGAAAACTTTGCTTTGATGATGCAACACTCTGTTTTGGTAAGTCTTCAAACACTTGCACTTTTTTAATCTTTCACTTTAAGTTTTTCATATTGTAGACACCCCATTTTTGACCGTCCTCAAGACTTGGACTTCATCGTTTAAACACTCGATGATCATCAATGCTCGTGTTCGTTTTGAGTTCCCGAAGGTCTCGGCTGCGCGCCTTGCCTTAAGATCTCTCAACTTGTTTGTTTTGTGCTTGGTTGTGAACCAAGGACTTGGGGTTTTGCTTCTGAGGGAAGGGGGTGGCTTGTTGGCCATCCTTACAACCCATCGGCTAAGGCTTTGTGCCATCGGCCTTGTTTCCTTGCCATCGGCCATAAGTGGTGGCCGATCGGCACTCTTTTTGGTCAATCTGCACTCCTTTTGGTCGATCGACCATATTTTCTGGCTGAGACCTTTCCACCTACTTTTGCAGATATTTTTCTGCCAGCTGTGACAGCTGGTGAGCATAATTCTTATCCTCCATACACGTGTATGGAGGGATTGCATCAAGACTCAAGCTTGTTCAACAAGCTTGAGAATTGATTTTCTATAAGAAGGGAGACCCCTCTCCCTTTCCAGAGGTTTTGAAAGTTGAGATAAAAAAACATATATCACTCTCTCTCTATATTTTACCTTTTCCTCTCCATTTGCTCTTGTTTGTGCATAAAAGTGTAAATTCTTCACACTATTACACACAAACACCTACTAGAACACCATCCTTTTGTTGCTGAGGTCCTTAGGAGTTGGTTTTAGAGTTTTTGGAGTGGTTTAAGCTCAAAAAAGCTACTGGAGTTGTGTTCTTGAAGGTGTTCTTCAAGGGTGAGAAACTAACCTTTTAATCCCTTGTTTTGGCTTAAGCTTTTAGACCTATTTGCATGTTGATTTAAGCTTAACTTTATACTGTAAAAAGTTCTAATTTTTCATGCTTGTGATGTTTGTTTAAGGTCACTTTTGTGTTGGGGGTAGTCTACCCCCTCTTAGGCCTTGTTTGGTCTTGTTTTGAACCATCCTTTTAAGATATTGGGACCACCTTATTTGGGCCTTCTCACCACTGAAATCCAAAGGATTTTCAGTGGTGGAAAGTTGGTTTTGAGGTCCCAAATAAAAGATGGTCATCCCCTCTCCTTGTGTCTTGTATGCTAGTATAAATGGTTCATAATAGTAACATACTTGTTAAGCTTGTTTTGCTCCATTTTAGTAAGTATTTGGTGTTATTTTGCCATGCTATACCTTTGTCTAAGGTTGGTTTGATGGCCTCTTGCATGCACTATGCACTTGTAGTGCAATCCTCTCTATTGCCTTAACATGCATCTTGTGTTTGGATCATCATTCTTGCATGTTTTGGCTCAACTCAAAGAAGCTTTTAGCCTTATTTTACCATGCTTAAGCTCTGATTTGTGTTGTCTTGATCATGCATGCCATGCTTTGTATAGCCATAGTGCATTCTAGCTTGTTAGCTTTGAGTTTCCAAGCCACTAGCATGCATTGCTTAGACTATTCTCATGATTTGGCATCATTTGAAATGATATTTCAGTGCATGTTTCATGGTCATACACTTGTGCTTGTCACTCTTTTAATGCCTAGAAGGTTTGGCTCTTTATGCCTCAAGAATGGATCATTGTGCGTGTCTCTATACTTAGACCTTCAGGTTATCATTTCAATGTATTTTTGGTCTTGTTTTACCATGATGCATCTCTAATTTTTGTTGTCAAAGTCGTGCCATGTTTGGTTATAATAGGTGTAGTGTAATACCCCTTGTCAACCTTGCATGCCTCATGCCTTTTGGACTTTTGTTGTAGCTTGTGTTGGCTAGGTTCAAGCATGCTTTTGGTCTTGTATTGACCTACCTTGGGACTGTTTTGGTTACCTTTGGCCCTTTGGGGCTTGCTTTGTATGGCCATGGGGTTAGTCCCTTTTGCTAGCTTCAAGCTTTAAGCTTTCTTGCATGCCATACTTGCATTATTTGGTTGATTTGGCATCATTCCATGCATGATTTCAGAGCTTTTAGTGTTGTTATACTTTCACTTTTGTCACTATTTGAGCACTCTTGAGAGTTGTGCTCTTATGCCTAGCTTATGGACCAATATGTGTACATGCATGTTTTGCCTTTTGGTGCCTTAGTTTTGGTGTTTTGGCCACTGATTTGGGCATGATTGAGGTCTTTCCATTTTGGTTTAAGTCCATTTTTGCATGTTGTTCAAATGTTGCTACATTGTATCATGCTTGCATGTTTGGGTTGCATTGTGTTTTACATACTTGTTGCTTGCATTGTTGATACATGCTTGGTGCATTGCATGTTGTTGCATGTTTGTTGCATTGCATGATTTTGTATGCTTGTTGCATTGCATTGTGTGTGCATGCCTTGCCTCTTGATCAAACATGATAGAGATTAAGGTCCCTTATGTGTTTTTGTGCATTTCATTCACATTGAATTGTGCGACTCGGCCTCTTTGGCCATCATGCATCGAAATGCGTGATTGATGGCTTGAGAGTCGAGCGCAACACCCCTTTGAGCTTCAAGCATGATAAGGGGTGTAGTTGCACAACATTTTCTTGCAAATGTATTGCCATGCCTCTGTTTGTACTCTGCTGTAGCAAAAGAAGCAGTTTGCAGGAAAAGATGGCCGATCAGCTATCAAGTGTGCCGATCGGCTAACAATATTTGGCCGATCGACTCAAAAGTGGTCGATGACCCCTTTCTCTTGGCCGATGACCTACCATTTGGCCGATAGCCTCAAAAGTGGTCGATGACCCCTTTCCCTTGGCCGATGACCATACCATTTGGCCGATGGCCTCTCAGCATGTCCATGAGGTGGATCAGAAGTTTCTTGGAGGTTGACACAGTTTTCAGAAATCTAAAACAGTGCAACAGAGGCAACATGAGGTATGGCAACGGATTTCCGAGCGAAGCCGATCGAGCATGCATCATTCATCATTCCGAGGCAGGGCTGTGGTAGCCTACTTCAGTTTCTTACTTAGATGGTTTTGTAAATTAATTAATTTGTTTAAATTAGTTAAGAGTTTTGTAATAATTAATTAGCTAGGATAGTTGGCTAATTAGTTGGTTTGTATTATTCATTCGGACCCTCCGTCGAGAGGGCAAATTTTGTAATAAGTGTGTATGAGTGTGTGAATGTCTTCCAACCCCACGCCTTTCTGCCTTTTACTTAACCGCTTACGATGGTTAGTTCTAGGTCATGTTTCAATTAGCATTCCTATGCTCGCATGTTTGCATCCATTCATTTGTATTGCATGCACCGGGCTCGGCACATCATACTAACTGCATTGTATTTCAATACATTTACCTAAATACGTGTTCAATAGCATGTATCAAGTTGTATTTCATATGTCATCTTAGAATAGCTGAGCCTATCTTAGTTGCATTTTGAATGTGTTGCATTAGCCATCTTAACATAAACTAGGATCATGCAGTTATAGCGATCCCGATTTTCCCTTCATTGTTTAATTGTATTCTGGGCTCGGATCCGTGGATGTTGGTTGTTGTCTTATTCTCGTTTCCATCCTTTGCTCTTTGTATTTGAGTCTTGGGTTATGTTGGGCAGGGTTGAAACAAGTTGGTTGTGTTTGGAAACCAAGAGTTGATGCCTAGATTTTGGCCTTCACGCTCGAGCGGGGCTTTTTATGCTCGAGCGGGCCCTTTGCTTTTGTTCCTTCGCTTAAGCGGGGAGTATGACGCTCAAGCGGGATTATTCAACCCTCAGTACTTTTCTCTACAGGTCATCGGACGCTCGAGCGTCCACTTTCACGCTCGAGCGGGGACCTTCATCTGCAGAATTTCTGGAAGTGTGCATTCGACGCTCGAGCGTCGCTTTTCACGCTCGAGCAGGGGTCTGTGTCTGATGCTCGAGTAGGGCGTTCCACGCTCGAGCGGACTGTGTTTTATATCAGTCCGGGATGAAGATATTTTGGACCACTTTTTCGGTTCTCTCTCTGTCTCTAACTTTCAAAAACCCTATTTTGAGAGCTCCTCTCTCTAGGACTCTCTCTCTCTCTCTCTACATTTTGATCTTGGTTTAGTGGGACCCAACCCTTGTGCCTTCATTAAAGTGGTAGAGCTTTGCAAGACCTCCATTTTGATCCGAAAATCTTGGGGTTTGGAGCACTTCCGAGTTTGGTTATCATCTCCTTTGGGTTCCGAAATTTGAGGTAGCGATTACTACTCATATTTATGGTCTTTGACATAAATTTGTAGTCATTTTGATTAAATGTTGAAGTTGGAAAGTTTTGGGTGTTAAGGTTTCAAAATGTATAAAGAGGGGTTTTGTTCTTTTGACCCATACATGTGTATTTTGGGTCTTAAAATGAGGTTATTGATGTTCATAGATGATATTTGGACCTTTGGGTCAATGTTGAGAAAAGGGGGAGAAAAGCCCTAATTTGTTGTTATGAATTAATTTGTATAATTAATTTGGAAAAGTTATGAAAGCATGAAATTGAGTTGGAAATAATGAAATTAGGCAATTATGAGATTTAATGGTGGAGTTGGATTAATTAATCACTCACCTTTGAAATTGTAGATAATTTATCTAGTTGATAATTTATTATCTGTTTAGAAATAATTATTTTGGGCTAACGGTGGAGGATAGTCTTGATTGTTGTAGACACTGCATGATGATTAGGTGAATTATAACTAATCAATTGAGTATGTCATTGAATATGACGGAAGGAATAATACATTCAATATGTGCTTTGCTTGATCATTGAATATGATAAGTGTTTAAATACATTGTATATGTATGTTGTTTGGGAGAAGATAGGGGATGTACTCCTTGGTTTGGGAGGAGATAGGGGATGTACTCCACGGTTTGGGAGGAGATAGGGGATGGACTCCTAAACCAGATGTGGGAGAAGATAGGGGATGGACTCCAATGATAACTAAGTTGCCCGGAGTGTCCAGGGTGAAAGTCCCGAAATCCTAATTGCGTTTGTATAACGTAAATAAATTGAAGTATTGAAATGATAATTATATGAGTTGTAGTCTCATGTGAACTTGAAATGGGAAGTGTTAATTATGTGAGTTGTAGTCTCATGTTAATTGATCATAACCGAAGTATTGTTAATATGAGCTGTAGTCTCATTTGAACTGTCTGGATGAACAGGGAACCATATCTATGAATTGGTTTGGATAATGAAATGGAAAGAGATGTATGTTTGTTTATATGAGTTGAACATTTATCAGATGCCAATGTTTTAGTTATTGCTCATATTATGTTTAGCATATCTCTACTGGGCATTGGCTCACCCTATATGGGACATCATTTTCAGGTTCAGGTGTTATGCCACCACCAAGGACGTAGCTTGGAAGGTCCAAAGAGTCGAAGACTCTTTTGTTTATTTTGTTATTTTGGTGTTACATGTAAATTCAAGCCAAGGGCTTATTTGTGTAAAGAGTTAGAACTCTTCTTTTGTTGTAACTAAGTGTTGACTTGGAAAGTTGTAAGCCTACAGGGCATTTACTTTTGTTGTCAACATGTGTTACTTTTTGTAAGAATACTCTAATGTATGGAAATATGTTATATTCTCTTGTCTATGAATATCATGAACGTTGAGTTTATATGTATTATTTTGAGAGCGTTACAATGCATGATTTCTAACTAGTTGTTGTTTTGGCTCGGAGTACACTGTAAGTGTTTATGCTTTAAGATCCTCGCATGTGTGTTATTGATTGCCATGATAGCATGCTTGCCATGAGGCTATTTGCTTAAGTGATATAACTGCCTGAATGCCTGTGGGTGGAGGTTGGATTGCTTGAATTGAGACAATTCATCAAAATGCGAGTTTTAAGCCCACTTGAGAGTGGCAAATCACCATGTTTTCTAAGCCCACTTGAGGGTGGCAAATCCACGTCTTAGCTTACTTGCGAGTAGCACCTTCAAACCATTTTCAAACAAACAAACATGAAATGTTTTGTTCCAACTTAGGCGATTTAGTCTATACTTGTATGCTGTGCGCATCACGTAGTAAGCTAGCTAATAACCGGAATAAGAACACATATGTTTTCAAAACAAAATATCATGCTTAGTAAAGGCCGATCCTTTGATCGGGCGAGTGGGGGTGCTCATTGCATGACCTTCCCCTCTCGTACCCAAGTTCCCGAGCCGAGGCAACTTTGGTGATGACGGACACGTGGCCTTAGGCATGAATCAGGGTTTCTTAAATCCCCCCAAAATAAAATATTTAGGTGGCGACTCTGTATCTGGCAAAGCAGTCCATGTTTGGCACTTCTTTATAAAAATCAGTTTTCCAAAATGATTTGCCGGATTTGGACTCTTTGGTGATTTATCGGTCTTGCATTGCACTTTGCAAGATTAGATTCAAAACCGTGACATTGAGTCCGAATTGTAGTAGCTAATGAACAAAACGGATTCCGCGCCATTCGCGTGCGGAGCTCGGGACGTTCGGGCACGTCTAGACATATTTAGTAATTTCACTAACTTGTTTATTTCTTTCCTCTTAGGCCATTCAGCATGCTCACTCCTTTGCTACGAAGGCCGAGGAGATGAAGAAGGAGCTAATCAAGAAAACCCATGATGCTGCTGGCTTTCTTGCCTCATTAAACAACGCTGAGGCTAAGATGAAGGTCTTGCTAGACCAGGCCAAGGCTGCAAAATGCGCTCAAGACCAAGCCGAGGAAAGAGCTGATGTAGCTGAGGCTGTGGCCGAGGTTCCTAAGGCTGAGGCCAAAGAGGCCGAAATAAAAATCTCCAATGCCAAGGCTGAGCTCCAAGAAGTCTTGGCCACAAAAGAGGTCATGTTAAAGGCCGCCGATGTAAAGGCCTTTTCAGAAGGACAAGCCGTCGTTCATGACAAATACAAAGCCCAAGTCAATCAAGCTTGCAACAGAGGCTTCTATCTCGGCTGGACGGCCGCGTTGAACAAGTTCTCCATCCCCATGGATTTCCTCCTCAGAGACATCACACAACTCCAAGTGCCTTTCTGTAATGACCCCCATCCTTGTCTTAGCCATGTTCATGTGCATCTGCATGATTTTGTTTTGTTAAGCTTACATTTGTAGATTTTGACTTGTTTTGCCTAAAGTAAAGGTCCCTGTCTTGTTTTGTGCTTTTGTGATTTGCTTGAGTATTGCTTGTATGCTTTGTTCCTTGCTTGGTGTGCGTAGCCTAGGTCACACCCTTGAACCTCTTATACCTAGGACCATCTTGGAACCACTTTGGTTGACCTCCACCTTCGCCCTGGCATATTGGCCGAGATGTCATCATCTAGGCTGAGGTGTGCATCACCTAGGTCGAGATGTTATCATCTAGGCATCCAACATCCTTGATCCTTGCACCTAGTGATCTTGTTCCTGGACTGCTATGACCTAGACCGAGGTGTGGCACATCTAGGCCGAGGTGTGGCACAGCTAGGTCAAGTGTTATCCTTCCTAGCCGAGATCATTGTGACCTTACTTGCCGAAGCCTATGTCTTGATCTGAGGTCATTGCCTTGTCAGAGTGCCCTTGTCATCTTACTTGTTGTACACACTTTGTCATGCTCTTGTCTTGTCATTCTGGCACCTTTTTGAGGAGATCCAACCAGACGTTGCCACGTGTCCCAGCAGAGGGTTAAGTTAGCTAGCAGTAGAGAAAACATATCATTTGCTATATCTTTGCCCTAGAAGAGAGAGAAGCTCTAGGAAAGAGGAAGAAGTTCTTAGAGTGAGAGAGCTAGATTCCAAGCTTGATCTTCACACCTTGAATCGTTAAATCCGTGTTTTGAGGTTAGATTCTTGATCTACTCTTGTTGTTCTTTATGTTAATCTGATCACATTGCATGATCTAGCATGGTTCATGAGCCATGCATCGATTTAAAGTTTGTTTTAGAAAGAGAAAGTGATGTTCATGTGTTCTTAAAGAAAAGCCATGTTTTGATCCAAAAGTTTGTATCAAGATCCATGTTTTTGTGTTTGTTTTCAAGAAGATCTTCAACTACGGGTACCCAGGTCCATGTTTTTGAACTCATCTCATGAAATCTCATATTTTGAATAAAGAAGTTATGATTTTGGCATTCATGTTCTTCAAGAGAAACCCAGATTTTCCAAACTTCATTTCCCTAAGTGTGGTCGCCGAGACCCACTCTTGCCTAGATCTCGCACCTAGGCCTAGGAGACCACACCTCGGCCAAGAGATATGGGACCTCGGCCAAGACCTGGTTGGTACCCAGCATGTTTTCCCGAGATGAGAAACAGTGTTTTAACTCCCAGCACATGTTTTGCTTTGTCTTGACTTAGTTTTGAAAGAAATGCCGGGATCATTTACACTCATGTAAAGCTTGTTCTAGGGATGCATTTCATATCCATCTTTGAGCATCTTTTCTTGTCTTCTTGAAATGCATTCAATGGGATTTATTATGTACTTGTAGGCCTTGGATCCTTGCTTTAATCCCCACACCCGAAGCTTTGCTTGTTTCGTTTTGGAAAAGTGTTTGTTCAAGTATGAATTATTATTCCTAGTTTTGTATCAAGTATTATCTTGTTTTGATGACATTCTTGGATAGTCCTTAGTGCTAGGGGACTATAATGCAACTAGTACCCTTGTTTGAGATATCTCCCTTGCCACCGACAGTCTTGTACGGGTGGGTTTGTCTAATCGATTCCGGGTCGATTATTCCCTTGTTTTGTCAGGAATGTCATCCCTTGTATTATGTTGATGCTAGTAAGCATCCCTTGAAGTTTTGAAAGACTTGATACATGAACTTGGTTCATCCCTTGATTTTGTACAAGATATGCTATGTATTGTTTTGATAAAGATCTCGAATATCATTCATTCAAACCTTTATTACTAATATCATTCACTGAGCACCTAAGCTCACCCTCTTCTTATATATATGTAGGTGACGAGCAAGAAGGCAGTGACGCCTAGATGTCATTTGCAAGTTGTTTTGAATTTATGTTTTGCTAGCATCTTGAAGATTATTCTTCTTAGTTTGTAAGTCATGTTTTTTGTATATTTCGGCTTGAGAAGCCTTTTGATCAAGATGTAATATGTACTTTATTTTATTTGTATCCAAGTTGTAAACCATGTCATGATGTATGTCATTTCATTTGATCTATGCACAGCTCTTATGGACTATTTAGATTTAAATTTATTGCTTCCGCACATATAAGCCCCATATATATATATATACTCTGATTGTGTGAATCTTTGTAAGTTGATCTTTGGTAATCTCGGATTACAGGCCATCATGGCACCATTCTACTAGGGGCGGAATGGGGTCGTGACACTTTCCCTCTAACCCCTAAGAGCTCTGAAGATGAAGCCGACAAGGATGAAACAGAGGCTGATGATGCTGATGAGGGATATGAGGCTGCTGTTGCGGCCAAGTCCCCAACTTTGAATGATCAAGTCTTAGACTTGACTCAAGATGAAGAGGAAGATGAGGTTCTCAAGAGCTTTTCTCCAAAAAAGACATCCTCTGAGGCCGAGGTCCAGGCGGCCGAGAAGAGTTTGGATCCAACCTTGCTCGAGATAGACTCTGAGATCGCGGCGGAAAAGGAGGCAATATTGCCAATCAAGGCCGACATACCGCTAACAACAGAGGTTGAGCAATCTGAAAATAATTTTTAAGTTTCACTTTGGCCGACGTGCCCTCTTTTGTATTTTGAATGAGTGGTATTCTATGCCAGGCCGAAGTGCCTTTTGTCTGAAATTTGAACAAGTTTCCTTTGAATGAATGCATGCCTTCTTTTCTTTCTAAGTGTTTGGATGCTTCTCTTCATATATGCTTTCATCTCTTTCATGCTTCCATACTTAGAATATTTTTGCATTTCTTCAAAGTACACCTTAATTGTGTAATCACTTTGGGTTGGAATGCCTCAGACAAGTTTCACCTCGGGTGAAACCCTTTACTGTTTTTCTCGGCCAACACTTAAAAATATTTCATCAAAATATTTTTACAAGAGTTGTTTCTTTGCTAAAATTTCTTTGAACAACATTCAACAAGTATTGCATCCCTACTTGTACTTGTTGTCTTCTACCAAGACTTTTATCCTTCCAACCTTTCCAAGTTTTAGAACCCAATTAGTTATCTCAGTTAATAAATACCTCGGGTATTCCCTAATCTGAACACTTCGGCTAACTCCAGCTTGTAAATTTTTCTAAAATTTCAACAAGTGTTAAGCTTATTCTTGCTTCCTGCCCCTTAATGTGAACCTAAGTATCACTTATGTTCACATTAAGCATGCATCTTTAATTTTTGCCCAAATCTGAATCCAATAAATTGTAGCCGAGGTTATCTACCTCGGTATCTCTGTTAATCTGACCAGTTTGGACTTATTTCAACTCTGCCATCATGGCAAGTCTAAGTTACTCATCATGTTTCTATTGGAAACATCGCCAACTTAGTTCAACTCCATCATGTGGCAAGTATAATTCAACTTTATCGTATGATAAGTCTAAGCTACTCGTCATGTTTCAATCAGAAACATCGCCAACTTAGTTCAACTCTATCATATGGCAAGTATAATTCAACTCTACCATATAATAAGTCTAAATTACTCGTCTTGTTTCCATCGGAAATATCGCCAACTTAGTTCAACTCTACCATACGGCAAGTTCCAACTCTACCATATGGCAAGTCTATGTTACTCGACATGTTTGACAAACATCGTCATAAGACTGTTCAATCCTATCACACAAATTTCGACAATTTAATAGAAACAAACTAGCATTTTACTATAATCTCAGCTAATCATTACATAAATCTTAGAAAATAGAAACTAATGATAAAAAAACTTCAGATTACAAGTGTTCTAGGGTCTTGGCAACTCTTTTCCATCAGTGTCTTCAAGTCGATATACCCTATTGCCGGCAACCGAGATGATTCTGTAGGGCCATTCCCAGTTTGGGCCAAGCTTGCCCTTCCTTGGGTCCTTTTTATTGCTGACCACTTTCCTTAGGACCAGGTCCCCAACCACGAACTCCCTTGGGTTGACCTTCCTATTATAAGCCCTAGCAAGCTGCTGCTGGTATGCCCCTAACCGAATTGCTGCTCTCTCCCTTCTTTCTTCCAATAGATCTAGATCTCGAGCTAAGAACGCCTCATTGGTTTCATTTTTCACTCCGTAGGTTTTGATTCCAGGAATACCGACTTCCAGCGGGATAACTGCTTCTGTGCCATAAGCCATGGCAAAAAGAGACTCCTCGGTTGATCTTCTCGGCGTAATACGATATGCCCATAGCACATTGGGCAATTCTTCCACCGACTTTCCCTTGATTGCTTCTAGCCTCTTCTTGATTCCGTCCAGGATGGTCTTGTTGGATGCTTCTGCTTGACCATTACTTTGGGAAAAACTAGGAGTAGAGCAGTAGTTCTTAATTTTGTATTTAGCACAAAGGCTCTTGATCAATTTATTATCAAATTGGGTGCCATTGTCTGCCACAATGGCTCTCGGAATCCCAAACCTGGTGATTATGTTCTTCCAAATGAAATTCTTTACATCCACATCTCTGATCTTGGCCAAGGGTCCTGCCTTAACCCATTTTGTGAAGTAGTCTGTGGCTACTAACAGGAACTTTCTCTGTCCAGTTGCCTGGGGTAGTTGCCCTACTAGGTCTATGCCCCACTGGGTAAACGACCAAGGACTGGACAATAGGTTCAGATCTGCTACTGGCTGATATATCAAAGGTGCAAACCTTTGACACTTCTCACATTTTCTCACATAAGCTTCAGCATTTTTCTACATGTATAGCCGTCAATACCCCTAGGATATGGCTCTATGGGCCAGTGATCTGCCCCCAGCATGGCTTTCACATGCACCTTCATGAATTTCATACAAGAAGTCCTCAACCTGGGAGGAATGCACACATCTCAAAAGGGGCCTAGTAAAGGACCTTCTGTAGGGATGGCCTTTTGTTGTTAGGCTAAACCTGGCCGACCTCAATCTTGTCTGGTGCACCTTTTTTCGATCTTCTGGCAGCTTGCCATCCTTGAGGAACATCACAATTACATCCATCCAGTTTGGACCCATCTCCACACACATTGTTTCGTACTCTGTGATCAGTGGTTCTACACTTGGGCCTGACAAATAATCGACCATTATTGTCCTTGCTTCCCCTAATTTCATTGCACTAGCCAGGTTAGCCAAGGCATCAGCATGACTGTTATCATCTCGGCTAACCTGCTGTAGCCGGCAATCCTAGAACAATGCTAGCAGTCTAACAACTTCTTTGACACAGGTTATCATTCTTTCATCTCGGGCTGCATACTCGCATGTTCCTTGATTCACAATAAGTTGGGAGTCATAGAAGACTACCACCTCATCGGCTTCCATTGCTGTGCCTTATACTCTACTTCATTGTTTGAGGCCTTGAACCCCAAACGAATAGACTGCTCTAACATTCGCCCATCTGGCGATACTAACATTACTCCTGCCCCCACTCCTTGACGGTTTGAACTTCCATCAACAAACAGGCAGAAAGAGTCGCCGATGTAGATGTCGCAGGGCTTTGGTTTCTCTTCTTTCTTCTGTTTTGCTAGACTGGGGTTCTTGGGCCCCAGTTGGGCTTCTTCCTGCTTCCCTGAGCATCCCAAGCTGTGGCTCACCGGAGTCCTACACGGGATGGTACCAAGGGTGAACTTGGCCACAAAGTCGGCCAGAACTTGGCCCTTAATTGTTGTTCTAGGTCTAAATTCCAAGTCATATTGGCCCAGCACTACTGCCCATTTGGCTACCCTGCCTGTTAGATCTCTTTACTGTAATAGGGACTTTAAAGGATGCTAAGTCAACACCACAATCTTGTGGGCTTGGAAGTAGTGATTCAGTTTTTTCGAAGCCATCACTAGGGCTAGTGTTAGTTTCTCCAAGGGTAGGTACCTGGTTTCTGCACCTACAAGGGTCTTACTTACATAGTATACCGCCTTTTGTTCTCCTTCCTCCTCTCGGATTACTACCGCACTTACTGCGTGTTCTGAAACTGCTAAGTATAGGAACAATTCTTCTCCAGGTACTGGATTTGATAGAACTGGAGCTATTGTCAGGTACTTTTCAAGTCAGCCAAGGCAACTTCGCACTCTTTTGTCCACAAAAAATCTGTGGCCTTCTTTAACAAACTAAAAAATGGTTTACACTTAACAGAACTTCGACTGATAAACCTATTCAGGGCTGCCACCTTGCCAGTCAAAATCTGGACCTGCTTGGCTGACGTCGGGCTCTTTGAGTAAAGAATGTCCTTGATTTGATCTGGGCTTGCCTCAATGCCCCTTCTAGTAACCAAGTATCCCAGGAACTTACCAGACCCGACTCCAAATGTGCATTTCGAAGCATTGAGTCGGAGCCGATATGTTCTCAGGATATCAAAAATTGCCTTCAAGTCGGCTAGATGATTCCAGGGTTCTTTGGTCTTCACGACCATGTCATTAATGTACACTTCTACTATTTTGCCAATCAGATGTCTGAACATCTTGGTCACCAACCTCTAATAGGTTGCTCCTGCATTTTTTAACCCGAAAGGCATCACTCTGTAGCAGTATAACCCTTTTGGGGTGATAAATTCAGTTTTCTCCTTGTCTGGGGGATACATTGCTATCTGGTGGTATCCCTTATAAGCATCCAAGAAGCTCATCCTCCGATGCCCTGAAGTAGCATCCACCAGTTAATCAATTTTAGGCAGAGGGAAGGACAAACCTTATTTAGGTTGGTGAAGTCCACGCAGGCCCTCCATTTCTCATTCTTCTTTTTCATAACTACTGTGTTGGACTACCAGGTTGGGTAGTTTACCTCCTGAATAGCCTTGGCATCCAACAGCTTGTCCACTTCCTCTTCTACTACTTCCACATGAATCATTGTCAGCCTCCTTTCCCATTGAATGACAGGTTTAGCCAACCTGTCTAAATTGAGCTTATGGCAAGTGACCTCAAGGTTAATGCTAGGCATCTGGTATGGCGTTCAGGCAAACAATTCTATGTTTGCTCGCAAGAAAGCCTCTAACTCCCTCTCCTCCTCCTCCTCGGCTAAGCCTGAGCCGAGAAGGAAGAAACGCTCTACATCATTTTCTTTTACTAGAATTTTCTTCAAGACTTCCTCATTTTTGTGGGCCGGCTCTTTACCGATGTCATCCAGGACCTCTATATCCTTGTCTTCAATTTCTACTGTTTCTGCCTCTCGCACATTGCAGGTGGATTTCATTGCTGCCATGGAGCAATTTTTTGCTAGCACCTGATCCCTCTGACCTCTTCAATTCCATGGTCGTTGGGAACCACAATAGCTGGTGCAATGTTGAGGGAACAGCCCTTATTGCGTGCAACCATAGTCTTCCCAAGATAACATTGTAATGGGACGGGGTGTCAATTATTGTAAACTCTGTGCTTACCTTCTTCATACCTACCTACATTTTCAAATTCGTGGCTCCTAGAGGCCACGTTAGCGTTTTGTTGAATCTAACTATCGGGCTGTTGGATTGTTCTAGATCATCTGGGTGAAGGCCAAGCTCCTTGTAACATCTTACATATATGATGTCATAAGAACTGCCTTGATCAACCAGTATGCGCCTTACTTGGTAGTCCCCAATCTTCAACGTTATCACCAAGGCATCATTGTGTGGATGCTGCACCATATCCAAGTCTGCCTCGGTAAAAGAGACTGTTGGTCCCTGGTACTTGTCCATCCTAGGCTTCTTCTGCTGGAACTGATACACATGCTGTAGGTGCCTCACTCTCTGAGTCTTCCCACGCACCTCATTCTTATTAACCTTTGAGTGAATAACATTGATCACCCGAGGTCCATCTACTTGCTGTGGTGGCGGCGGCGGTGGTGGCGGTGGCGGAGGTGGAGCTGCCGGTGCCTGGAGCAGTCTTGCCTGCTCTTCCCTTATTCTGGCCTCATCTACTAGGTCTCGCAGATGACCCTATTTGAGCAGATCCTCCAAGTGCATCTTCAGAGCCCTGCACCCCTGGGTCAAGTGCCAATCCTCATTCTGGTAGGGACAGTGCTTCCCAAGGCTCCTTCTCATAAACTCACCAGGGATCCTCTCCGGCGCTCTATAATACGGCTGGTTCCTAATTCTTTCTAGAACTTTGTAAACCGTGATTCGGAACACAGTGGTAACTGCCTGCGCAGCCCTCAACCTTGTCTCTTGTCTGTTAAAACCAGTGTTACCTCGGCATCACTTCAGCGAGTAGTTTCTTTTCTTTTGTTTTGGCGCCTTTGTTCCCGGCATATCCTCTTTTGCTCTGACATATTTTTCAATCCGAGCTATAAGCTCCTCCATACTTTTTAGTAGAGTTTTTGCTAGTGACTTCCGGAGAGGGCATTCATCCTCCAGGCTATTCTTAAAAGAAATGACCGCCAACTCCTGGTTGCATCCTGGTATTCGGTTGAACACCTCATAATACCTTTTGGCATATGTCCTGAGGCTTTCACCCTTGACAATTTTCAAAGCCATTAGGGAGTCTACCCTTAATGGCTGCAATTTGGTCGTAACAAACCTGGCCAGAAACATCTTGACCAGGCTTTCCCAACTCTTCACAATTCCTTTCAGCAACTTGTAGAACCAATTCGATGCGATTTCCCCAAAGGATGAGGGGAACACTTTACACAACAATTGCTCGTTCTCGGTATACAAAGCCATTGAGTTCAGATATAAGCCGACATGAAAGTTCGGATCGGACTTATCGTCATAAATCTGGAACCTCAGCATATAGAACCTCTTTGGGGCCTCAAATCTATCCAACTCCACTAAGAACAGTGCTCTCAGCTTGACGAGGGATGTGACCTTGGCATTTTTTCGCTTCCTCAGGAGGTAGTTCCTCAAATCCTCATTCTTTCATCTGGGAGCTTGGCTATCAACAGATTTTAGCTTTTTTGGCGCGCTGCTTCCAGCGTCGTGGTGTGTCCTCTTGGATTTTTCTTCATTCACTGTATCAAAGCAAAGTCCCTTCCCCTGGATGTACCGACGTTCTTTGACATAAGTTCCCTTGGTATGAAGCGTTCTCTAAGACTCACCTCTCACTGACTTTGCTCGCCCGATATCCTATGATAGCTGATGTGAACGTTCCTTCTCTTTGTCATGCTGAGGGACTATTGGGATTGCTTTTTGCCCTCCTTTTTGGGCGTCGATCTTGGCCGCTGGTGTCGGCGTGTCCTGCAACGGGTACGGTGGTTGCATTATGTTGTTCTGCATCATGAAGTTGACAACTGATTGTAGGTCTGCCAACTTGTTTGCCATCCTCTTCATTTCGCCGTCCCTCCTCAGGCATCTGTCCTTCCATACCTGAAGGTCACTTTCATTGTAATACTCATCTCAGCCTGCTTTCTTCGGGGCATCTCCCTCTTTGCCGACGTCCTTCTCCCCGAGATTCTAATCCCGCACTCCTTCATTATGGTTTTCTTCCTCGATGTTAGGATCGGCATGTTTACCACTTCCGCTTGGAACATCGTCCTCAATCTTTTCTCCCTGTCCATTGTTGGCCATCTATTCTTCTTAAGTTCCCACAAATGGCGCCAATTTGTGGATGTTGATTTCCAACCACACAACCAAACGGGGAACTCAGCTGGAGAGCACCGGTAGAATAGATTAAGCTTAACAACCTGTACGAGAATATGAGAATCCAGCGGTGGTTCGTCCACCTGGGGGCACTCCGACAATCAAGTCAGTATTCAATATCTCTCAAAGATAGCAAATTGTGCTTAAACTCACAAGAAAGGAACTTACCTCAGACCCACAATAGTGCCTTCCTTTTATAACCAGCCATGACCTAATCCTTTTAGAAGTCTTACTTCAATGGATTCAGGCTCCATGCTTATCCTGGACCCTCATCTAAATAGAGATAAACTCTTCTTGAGCCTTATCTCTATCCAAACTGAGATCTTCTCCTGTTCTGAGACTCTTATCCCTTATTTGCTTATCTCGAATTCTGGTATCTCCTCAGATTATCTCGGTTTAGCCGAGATCATCTCGGCAACGTGACCAGGCCACGTAGCACCTCAGCTTATACTTCGGCATCACCTTAGCCGCGTGCTGTCACTTTCAAAATATGTCCCACAGAACTCATGCACTCTCTTTTCTTACTTTGCTTTACTTCCTTTGTTTCTTTTTCCCTTTCATTTGCTTTACTCTTTTTTTTTTTTCCAATGTAATTTCCTCTATTTTTCTACTAGGAGTTGTTACCTTTTTTATATAAGAAGCTTTTATATAAGAAGCGGAGTTTGTAAAATGAGACTATTAACCATATGAGTTGGAATGTAATTTTTAGAACGTTAATGATAGAATGTAATTGGACCAAACCTCAAAAAGGTGTCAGTGTAATTTTATCCCAACGAGGTGCTTTCTTGCAGCTTTAGTATGTGTGTGTGTATATATATATATTATTGGTTGCTTTTGTTATCATTTTAATCGTAGACTTGTACAAGTCTTCTTTTTTTTTTTTTCGTAAAACCTGCTGAACTACTCTCGCATTAGTGGATTTGGGGTCACTGCTGTGGCGCTAGCACAGCAGTGACTGTTGTGCTCCATTTTGTAGTGTATTATGAATTTATTTTTATAATCTGAACCGTTCATATTGTAGGGTTTGTTGAGTACTACATGCCCACCAAAAATCATATTAATCGGATATCAATAACTATATGATCGAATTGCATATTGTTATACTATTTTTCAAAAGAAAAACTTCTTGTTTATTTTTTTGGTTATCAATCATATAGTTATTGATATCCGATTAATATGATTTTTGGTGGGCATGTAGTACTCAACAAACCCTACAATATGAACGGTTCAGATTATAAAAATAAATTCATAATACACTACAAAATGGAGCACAACAGTCACTGCTGTACTAGCGCCACAGCAGTGACCCCAAATCCCGCATTAGTTGTTTGGATTGTGATCGTTCAACAAACTTGAAAGTCATAAATAAGATGTTCTTTACCCCGCATTAAATAAATGTACTTATTTGATAAATGTATTTATTTTATTCATATTATATTTTTAATTTTTTATATGTATTTTTATAAAAAGAAATAATTAAAAAGTTTATTAAATAATTAAATTCCAAACAACTCCTAAGTTATTAAAATCATCTATATTGATCAAAGTTGGTGTACATCAAATTATTATTATTATTATTATTTTTTTGTCCTTGTGTCCCAATATATATATGTTCATACTAACATATTGGCTCGTGTGGGATTAAGTTATTTTAGTTGATTTTTTAAATTTTTTTTGACTATTTTGACTTGGTTAAAAATGTTGTGTTTGAGATGATAGTTAAATTTATTTATTTATTTATTTTGTAATTGATTTGATGGTTATGAAAGAAAAAGTGAAATGATTATAGTTTGAATGTGATATATTGTCTTGTTTTGGGAAGGGTTTTTTGTTTTTGGCTTATTACAAAAAATATATCAAAAGTAAAGAGGTGATATAATCTCTAACCAATAAGCCAATAAGTTGGTTTTTTTTTTTTGCTTTCCCAAAAGAGGCATTTGTCTCGTTGACTATTTTAACCTCTTTTATCTTTATTAGCTATTTTAGTCTCTAACCCAACTTTCCAAGCACCTCAATATAATAGGAATATCAAAATATGAAAATTTGGATCCAAATTGTGTGACTGATAGTATTTTAGATAGATGAATATGAAAACTTCAGAACAAAGAATCCAGTCCTATTTGCATTCATGCCTCCTTTTGCTGCTCTGTATGCCTCTTTGGCACAGTAAGAGCCATATTATCATAATCATATACCCTATTAGAAAGAACAATTATATATGCTGATTAAAGATTAGTCTGGTCAAATGCTTTCAAGTGATTTTTAATCATATAACATCTTAGATTATTCAAGAAAATAATGCTTGAAATCAAATGCTTGAGTTATCTTCTCACTGATGGTTTTCCTACATAGCATCCACCTCAGCCTGGTATTTGAAATAAGAAATTAAGAATGCTAGAGAAAAAACAATATTAGGGACACAAATTAAATTAATCATATGACTCAAATTTATTCACGCTTTCGACTTTTTGTGGCCCAATTATGTGATCAATAATGTTTGGATGATGGCATTTTTTTATCATAAAATTATTATTATTACTATTTTTAATCTGCAAAAGGAAAATTAGCATCTTTGTATTAATTCCCTGCTTTTTTTCTTAGTTTATAAGGTTTTTTATTATTTTATTTTTTTTATCAATGAAAAAGAAAAACTTTATTGATAAAATCATCAAAGTACATCAATCATCAATAAAAAAAAAAAAGGCAGGTGCACAATGCATTGTAAACATTTTCATTGCGACCCTATTTGAAAATAAACTATTTTATTTTATGGTTTTTAACTATTTTAGTTTGTCGAAAAAAGTTGTGGTTGTGATGATAATTATTATTATTTTTTTATAATTGATTTAATAGTTTTGAAATAAAAAATAAAATAATTATATTTTAAATGCGATATTTTATTTTATTAACTATTTTAACTTATTTTATTTTAATTAATTATTTTAACCGAAACCCAAATTCCCTAAAACCAGCCCTGTATAAATCGTGAGTCTTTCCAATCAAAAAAGACAAATACAAATACATCATAAAAGACACCATCATCAAACAAACGTCAATGAAACAAACGAACCATACATTTGGACCACAAGATAATAAATCTACAATTAAGATCTCAACAAACAGTGTCTCATGCGATGCTCTGGCGCCCTTTTGTTTGGGGAATTTGGTCTGATCTTTTGAACTGGTGGGGGATGCAGTGGGTTGTACCTTCTAGTGTGGATGGTCTTCTTCAATGGTGGAGGGGTTTTAAATGGAGAAAGCTTGAGAACAAGATCTGGAGAACAATGCCTTTGGCAATCATGTGGTCAACATGGAGGTATAGAAATGATGTGTTGTTCAATGGGAAGCAAGCTTTTTTGGAAGAGATTTGCGTCTTGATTAAGTTGAGAATTATTTTCTGGGTAAAAGCTCACACCAAGGACTGCCCTTATACAGTGCAGGATTTCATCTCCAATCTGCAACAGATTCGATGTTAATTAAGATGTCTTGTTTGGTCCTTTGGTTTTTGATAGTGGTGTTCTGTTGTTTAGTCCTGTTGTAGTGTTTGCTGTTGGGTGTTGTTTGTCGTGTTAATGAGTTTGGTTTTTTTGTTTTCTTTGTTTGGTTTTGCGTTTTTTTGTTTTCTTTCTTTGGTTTCTCAACAATCTTGTGGTACTAGCACATGATTGAGTGTTTCTTCCGGTGTTAGTTGGGATAGATATGATATACTATAATGCTTGTTGCACTTGCTCCCTTTTATTGATTTTTTTTGTTATAATGACCTCTTTCATCAATAAAGTTTCGTTTTGCTGATTAAAAAAAAAAAAACTTAACAAACAATAAAATTCTATCTAGGAAAATCAATTAAAAGCATACTTCCATTCTTGGATTGGACAGCCAGAGGGAAGGAACATATTTTATCATCATCATCATCTTCCATAGGTTGACCATTTCTAAAACAATCACTACACCAACGCTACAAGACTCAATGATTGTTTACACAAACACTCAATCGTACAATATGGTGAAAATCTTGAGTCACACGATTATGTAGATACGAGTGCAGGATTTTGGGTACATAACATGAACATGATCATAATTGTCGAAAAGTAGAATATCAGTCAACACATCGAATCCAATCTGCAAAACCCTCAGCCAAAAGAAGTTTCTCAACATTCACTTTCTCACCAAACCTATAAGCAATCCTCAAAACTCCCTGAGAATTTAAGGAACCCTTCATCACCGGGAAATTCACCACCGCGCTGCCTCCATAAGCGCACGAATCGAAAAGCTCTTTAACTGACGTATGAACCTCCCCAATATATCTGTCACCGAGCTTTCGCTTACAGTAAAGCTTGATGACAACCATGACTCCGTAGTTTTTCACAGCAGACTCACCTATGGTGTATTTCAAGCTGAAGTTCCACGCTGGGTTGGTCTCGCCATGCTTGTCTGTTGGAGTTCTCCTCTCTGTTTCTGGGTTGCCTCCGATTGAGACCCTCCCGTAAACTTTCATTTTGAATAGTTTTCGAACATCTTCGAGATCGCTTGCAGAGATCAGGGTTAGCTCAAATTTCCTGCACTCCATATATTATCGGGTTTGTAATGTGTATGTAGGTATGTATTACTGTTTTTAAAGATATAAAACAAGCTCAGACACAACGTCATTGGGTGTTTTATAGTATCATCAGTCAACTAGAAAAATAAGCGTGTTTTGGCAACCACCAGGAAAGTTAAAAGTTTATTTTTAATTTATTTTAGGTCACATTATTTTTCATATAAAATAATAAAAAAATTTAAAAATTAATTTTTAACCATCTTTTTAAAAATATTCCTAAGTAACTAAAAAGATTTTATTAGACATATCTTTTTTAAATCATCGGATATTCGGATCAGTTTATGTGCATCATTAATTTCGAAATTTACATAAAGCGCCCTTTTTACGTTGATCAGACCAATCTTGGGCAAAATCGCGAGCGTGGCCCCAAGGAGCAGATTGCTCCTAATGGGAATTGAACATGAGATTTAGAGGAAGTACACCCTTAGACCCTAAGTTGTACTTGAATATACTCTTTTTAAGAACAAATAATATTAAGCTCTAAATTTTTATTAATCAAACATAAATTGAATAAGGAAAATGTTTGGGACCCTTTTTGGGGATCACCCCTACGCTTCCAAAGTGATCATAGCCCTCCATGTATGTGTGGGGCCCACTCATGTATGTGTGGGGTCTATATCATGAGTGGTTCAAATTTGTGGGGATCTTGTGAGGGTCTTATGGGGTGGGGTCTCAACCATTACTCATTAAATAATCCGTTTATAACTTTATTTATACTAAATTAATACCGGAAGAAGAAGCTAGGTAATTACTAAACAAATTCTTTCCAGAAAACAGAAAAAAAAAAAAAAAAAAAAAAAGAAACAAGAGAGATGAAAAAATAAAATAAAAATAGGTAATTTCTTAAATATCCAACTTAATCGAATTTCATTTATGTGAAAAAAAGAATAAAAATAGATATACTATTTTCAAAATTATACTGTTTGTTAATTACTTTTCAAACAAATATGTTTCAATCAAGTGGCTTCGATATCTAATCAACTTAATTTAGTAGGTAAATAGCCCACTTGATAGAATCTCATTTGTGTAGTAGAATAAAATAAAAAATAGATGGACTATTGTTAAAATCATACTGTTTGTTAATTTTTTTCAAAAAAAATGTGATTCGATTAAGCGATTTTCGATCTCTAATCAATTTTATTTATTCGGTAAATCATAGAAGATGAATAATTCAGATTGTCGAGTTAGATCCAAAGTAGCATGAATTGGATCATGTTCAATTAGAGAGGATATAATCCTTCAATTTTCTTTCAAGAGAGTATTAAGATCAATGTGTCTATTATTATTAAGTTCTCATATTTTTTTTAATTATCAACCAATCATCTTACTTACAAACTATTAGGTCTAAAAGGTGGGCTTACTAAGTGAACTTGTATATTATTTTCTGATATTGAATATGTCACCTACTTTCTTAAAAATTATTAGATAATTTTGAGTATCATGTAGAATTGCTTATATAATGTTTTGGCAAGTGAAAAACCTAACTGAGGGATTTTCTATACGAAACCAAATTAAACCAAAGCCTTAAATCCCATCAAATGGGATTTGCTACATGAATTCTTTTTCTCCACGCGGCTCTATCAAAGACTATTTCATTAGTCAAATTAAGTAGATCTATATCTCTATTTACAACATTAGCCAACATTAATCTAAGCCTACCCAGTCCCCTAACACTTCTATATACTGTCACTATATCGCATCTTTTCACTACTGCCTCTGTTGGTCTCCATTGAATATGACCAAATCATCTCAATCGATTCTCTCTCAACTTATCTTCTATCGGTACTATTTCTATCCATTCCTGAATACACTTATTTTAATTCTGTCTTGTTCTGTCTTGCCACACATCCACATTAGCATCCTTATCTCAGTCACATCCATCTTATCTGCATATTGTTTCTTGGTTGCCCAACACTCCATCCCATACAAAATAACTAGTCTAATAGCCGTTCAACACTCCATCCCATACAAAATAACTAGTCTAATAGCCGTTCTATAGAACTTACATTTTAGTCTAGTGGGTATTCGTTTATCGCACAGTATCCTAAAAACACTTCTCCATTTATTCCATCCCGCCTTAATCCTATAGGCCACATCCGCATCAATCTCCCCTACTATTATGATAATCGACCCTAAATAACGAAAATGTTCACTCTTAGGCAGTTCTTGGTTCTCAATCTTCACTTTTCCTCTGCTTTCATTATTACTGTTACTAAATTTATACTCCATGTACTCTGTTTTAGTTCTGCTTATCCGGAATCCTTTAGATTCAAGTGTTTTTCTCCAAATCTCTAACTTTGTGTTAACTCCTCTAGTCTCATCTCCTAGCATAATGCCATCTGCAAAAACCATACATCATGACACATCATCCTGAATATTCCTCGTCAACTCATCCATAATTAAAGTAAAAAGATAAGGACTTAAGGTATATCCTTGGTGTAACCCTACAGTAGTAGGAAATTCATTTGTCTCTCTAGCAGGCGATCTAATAGTGGTCATCACCCCTTTATATGTATCCCTAATCACATCAATGTAACCTTTTGTCACCCCTTTTTTCTTTAACACCCACCATATTATATTCCAAGGCGCTCTATCATATGTTTTCTCAAGGCCGATAAACACCATATGAATGTCTCTTTTATTTTCTTTATACTTTTCTATTACTCTCTTCAAAAGATAGATCGCTTCCATTGTTGACCTACCACGCATAAACCCAAATTGATTTTCAGACACCTCTGTTATATCTCGTAATCAGCGTTCTATCACTCTCTCCCACACTTTCATTATATGACACATTAGCTTGATTCCTCTATAATTGTTGCAATTCTAGATATCTTCTTTATTCTTATAGATTGGCACTAAAATACTCTTCCTCCACTTATTTGGCATGTTCCTAGTCAATAAAATTTTGTTAAACAACCTAATCAAAACACTTCCTAACTTCAATAGGGATATCATCAGGTCCTAAAGCTTTATTTGATTACATCTTCTTAAGCGCAATCTTCACTTCAAAGTTCCTAATCCTGTGATAGAACTTATAGTTTTGGTTTATCGTATTACTGGCTATTTCTTTCTCTATTGACGTACCTCAATGTTCCTCATTGAATAGTTTCTTAAAATAGTTCTTTCATCTCTCCTTAATCTCTTCATCCTTCACTAATACCTTAGAATCCCCACTCTTGATGCACTTAACTTGCTGAAAATCTCTTGTTTTCCTCTCATGTATCTTAGCAAGTTTGTATACCATTTTCTCTTCCTCTTTACTATCTAGTCTAGTGTATAGGTCATCATAAACTTTCAACTTAGCATCTCTCACTACTTTCTTGACCTCCTTATTAGGCAATCTATAGCTCTTAAGGTTTTTCTCAGTTCTATCCTTCTGCCACTGTTGAAAGCACTCTTTTTTTGTCTTAACTATCGCTTGAACCTCTTTCCTCCACCACCAAGTTTCCCTAGAGCTGCGCCTCGTTCCTTTTGACTCTCCAAGCATTTCCTTGAGATTCTCCTCATACAATTAGCCATCGAGTTCCATATAATGTTAGCATCATCTTCCAAGTCCCATGTACCTTCCTTATCCATTTTATTCTCAAATATTTATAGTTTATCCTCTTTTAAATCCCACCATTTTGTCCTACAACATCCATCATCCTTCCTAGCTTGGTATTACCCTTTAAAACATAAATCTAGTACCAAAATCCTATGTTAAGAGGCTAGGCTCTTTCTAGGAATCACCTTACAATCATTGCAGTTTAGGTGGTCCACTTTTGTCACTAAAAAATAATCTATTTGGCTTTTAACTGATCCACTTTTAAAGGTTATCAAATGTTCATCCCTCTTCTTATACATAATATTGGCCACCACTAAGTTAGAAGCCAACGCAAAATCTAAGATACTCTTTCCAGCCTTATTTCTATCACTAAAACCGTATTCACCATGCACCATTTCATAGCCTAGTTTATCTATGCTTACACGGCCATTAAAATCTTCACCTATAACTAGGTTCTCTCCTACAGGTATCTTCTGTAAGATCTCATCTATTCACTCCTAAAAATCCCTCTTAGTCTGACCATCTAATCCTACTTGAGGGACGTATGCACTAATAACGTTCACTATATTCCCTCCAATAACTAGTTTAACTGATATAATTCTATCCCCATTCCTAATGACCGCCACCATATTTTCCACAAAATCCTTGGCAATTATGATTCATACCCCATTCTTACATCTATCCTTACCACTATAATACAATTTAAAACCTCAATTTCTCTAACTTTCTCACCCTTCCCTTAGTTTCTTGTATGCATGTTATACTAACTCTCCTCCTAATCAAAATTTTCACAATTCATTTGGTTGAAATACATGTAAACAATGTTTTAAGAGTACCCAATAATAATTCATAATTTCCTTGCTGTTCCCTAATTAGTAATCTTCCTTGTGTTTTGGTTAATGATAGTCTAACAGTTGAACTAACCGTATAAGCCAAAAACTCTGGTGGAATTGATTTTGGATGGTTCGGGGGAAACTTATACCCACACACTTGTTTAACATTGAATAGTTGCATGGAATAAAATACTAGACCTGTCCATTTCATGTTTCGCTGTTCTTTTTAATTTATATAGAGATAAATATGTGTGTATATATAAAATTCACTATAAATAATCATATGATTTTCTCACACTGGTAATTTTAGCGGAAATTTTATGGTTTTGCGTGTGTACCACATATAGTGAATTTTAGTGGTAATTTTAGTTAATTTTTTAATTTTTTATGAAAATATATGTAAAAAAATAGAGACATTGATGTGTACCATCGGTCAAAACCTTTGTTAATTTATTGTGATATTTGTTATAATATTATTTCAGTTATGATTTAAGAATTCTTTATTATACCTTATATATTATTCAGTTATAACTCATTTTTTCTCAGTTATGTCTCTTATAATATGAAATTATATTATTTAAAATAATTAAATTCACAAATGAGATAAATGGCATATGATGCCCCTTTTATAATATTATCCTTATTTTAAACATATATATATATATAACGCCGTACAATTATCTTCAAAAGTGTTTTTATGACCCCTGTTTCAGAGTGGTTTGGTTTGTTTGTCTTTATATATCCAACCACCTTTTTTTTGTTTTCTTCTGGCATATGTTATTTCATTGTAGGGCTAGTTTGATATTCCATTGATGTCTTTTACCATAGCTGCAATTTTCCTTTTAGGCTTTTGCTTATTGATGTTTTGGGATGTTCTCTTTGTATTCTTTCTTTATCAATAAATTTTTCTTTGTCAATCAAAAATTAATAAATAATAAAAAAAATAAACAGAATGTGCACTAGATGTTTTATAGTCAAAATCAATCACCAAGGAAATAGAAGTAATTAAAAAAGACTTTTTCTTTTTCTTCCACGTGAATAATCAGAGTTTGGTCCTGAACAATATATGTGAATATATCAGGTAATTTCCTGCAGTTCTCTTATTAATACGATACGAGTCCTCATTGTGCAAAAACTCAAAGTTTGATTTTTTGGTTGGTTCCGGGAAACTTACCCATATCAAATACCAATAATTGAATGGTCTTAGAATAGAAAGACATGACCCTGTCCATTTTTTGTAACGTACTTGACCTGAACATTTTTTGTAACGTACTTGACCTGTCCATTTCATGTTCAGTTTTTCTACATAAAAACATGGAGCAAGGATCCTCTAGAGTTTTTTTTTCCTAAAGTTTTCTAAAGTGGTGCATTGTGTGGTTGAGATTTAATAACAAGTCACATCAATTTTTCAGCATTAAATCTCAACCACATAATACACTACTTTAGGAAACTTTAGAAAAAAAACACTCTAGAGGATCCTTAGTGAAAAACATGTGTGTTTACAATACGTTTCTATTTCTCTATATGTCAATGTCTGTAAGAGGGTGTTTGCGAAAGGATTTTTTGAGTTTGTTTAGCTAAAATTCAGAGAAAGATAAAAAACATATTAAAATAGTGAATAAAATAAAATGTCACAAATCTATAATCATTTCACTTTTTTCTCTCATAAATATTATATCTAACTATAAAAAAATCCAATTCTTCTTCCCAAATACAAATATTTTAGCCTACAAAAATAGCCTTACTAAAATAGCCAATTTCCCAAGTGAGCCCTTAGATAAATGAATTGATATATTTTTTTTACAGATTAAATAAACTTTGTAGTTGGTACCTGACACGTTGGCTTCCTGCATGTATATGCTCAAATAATATTTGAATAATATTACAACATCTATAATATTGAATTGGTAAGCTGATCTACAATATTTGAGTAGCGTGCAGATATGCTTGCTAATACGGGAGCTGGTCAATTGGAAAATTTGGTGGTGGTGGCAGATCCACCTATTGTAATACGAAGCCAAATAGAAGCAGACATGGTGGGCATGGCATATTGGATGATTTAGACTCTACTATGCCCCTCCTTTCATGTTTTTTGTTTTGTTTGTGTTTGCAATCATTTTCGATGAATCAAAAAATAAATAAATAATAAAATAAAAAATAAAAATAAAAGTTGAATCGGTAAGATGACATGTCAAAGACAAATTTTAAGGTAAATTACACTTATCTCCTTAAAGGTTTAGAAAAAAAATATAAATTTTACAATTTTGATATAATTATATTTAACTCTTTTTTAGTAAAGTTAAAGAAACTGAAACTAATGCAAATAATGTGAATATACAAAAATAAATAAGACAAAATATACATTTCAGTAGAAAAAAGATCACAATATTTGTTTTATTTATTTATATAACTAATAAATTATTGATAAAATAGAAGTTAAGTGTTATATAAATTAAAATTTTTAAAAAATTCAAAGTAATTATATCAAATTTGTAAAACTTAATTGTATTTTTTCAAACCTTAGGAGAGATAAGTATAATTTACCTTCAAATTTAGTATGAAATAGTCTTTAAAAGGCCTTAATTTGGCAACCTTAATTCAATAGGAAATATTTTTTTTTCTATTCTTTTTAACAAAAAATAAACACATTCATATTTTTGGGTTCCGTCAATCAAAAAATAAAAGGTAAATTACACTAACATCTCCTGAGATTTGGTCTAATTACATCCCACCCCCCTGACGTTATAGAAACTACATTTATACCCATATGGTTAATAGTTTCATTTTACAAACCCTTCTGCTTATATAAAAAGTAACAACTCTTGGTAAAAAAATGGAGGAAATTACATTGAAAAAAAAAAAAGAAAAAGCAAAAAAGAAGAGGGAAAAAAAAAAAGGGTAAAGCAAAGCAAGAAAAGAGAGTGTATTAATTCAATGTCTTTTCGATACTAACATTAATTTCGTTTGGATAATTACAATGACAGGAGGATTAATGTAATTTCTCAATTGTCAGGGGTGAAATGTATTAAACCTAAACCTTAGGAGGTGTAAGTATAATTTACACAAAAATAAATAAAAGGAAGACCTCGCCAAAAATTTGATAATCGGTCAAAGCTCATGTCATATTTGATATAAGAAATAACAATGCCAAAATTTAGAAGAGAAACTATTTTGAATTCTTTTTCTTGAATAATTGTAGAAGAATGTTGTTTTTTTTCCCTCTTTTTGGGTCTGAACTTAGGTTGAATCTCGCTAGCATAAGTTGGGGAAGCACCGAATGGGCTGGGCTATTGTTGTAGTCACAAACTGAGGCCCCCAAATGAAATCCACAAGAAAGAAACGTGTCATCAAGCCTGGGAAACAGTATGTGGGTTAGCAAAGTTACGGGTTGGTAACATGCAAACCGATTTCTTTACATGGGCAGCCCACTGGCCTGGCCTGGCAACTAAATAAGCCAGCCGACTTTACATACACACACCGGCGCCGCCCCCCCCCCCCCCCGAAAAATAAATAAATAAATAAATAAATAAATAAGGTGTGCTCGGATAATCAAATTTTGCGCTTAAGTGCGCTAGCTTGTATGATTATTTGATACACGCGATACATATGTAATTTAAGTAGATAAAAATAAAAAAAAATTAATATTACAATGTGTTTGTTATTTAAGTGATATTCTTTTCCAAAAGCATGCACTTCTTTATATAACTTTTTTTTTTTTTTTTAAATAAAAAAATTCACATGCCTTGTGACATGAAAAGAAGTAACGGTTTCAGGACATCAAGGCTAGCATTTGCTTTATGATAGGAGATGGGCTTCCCTCTAGTCCAAATTTAGACTGGAGGTTGTTGTCCAAGCACGTGAGGCCACCACGAATCTCTTTTTTTATGATCTAAATTATTTATTCGTACACTTCACTAATAAAATTAGGTCTATTCAATATTCATAATCCATTTATTTTTTTAAGTTTGTCTCCAAAAAAATTAGAGGTCAATGTTTTTAGAAATAGATTGTCCATTTTTTTTTTTTATACAAATACGATAAAATGAATACATTACAGATATCATATTAATCCTTTTTTTTATATTTTATTTTAATAAATGATATACACGCGATGCTAGACAAAATAAAGGATTTAACTTATCGAAATGTAATCCGTAGTGGACTCTACGGATTAGAATAGCATCTTTCAATCCACGTGCAGAAATAGAGAGAAGCCTAATAGTATAGATATATTGTAAAAATAATGAGAGTCAATCATGCCATATATATTTGTAAGAATATGAGAGTCCAATAAAAAGATTTTTTTTTCTTCTGAAAGTTAGGGTCTCATTTAATACAACATATATATTGTAAAAATATTAAAAGAAGAGAAAATTGGTGATAAGTTCATATTTCCACCTGTATAAGCCTTTAAGGACAATGATGAAATTATTAGAGCTATAGGGACATTTGTTGAAAATTATAGCGATTCTGGTTTAGACTCGACCCATTGACATTTTGGATCCGGGTTTCACTGTCTTATAAAATTGTTCATATCTTATAAAATTGGTTTTGAGATTGGTTATTGGAGTGTCTTGGTTGTGTTTGGAATAAGTTGGGGGTTAGTTTTTCAAAATGGTTCATGCTCAGATTTTGGCTTCTTTGCTCAAAAGACACTTCTTGCATTCGAGCAGTCTTTGAGAACTCTCAATACTTTTGCAGGCCTGCAAAGATATTGGGAGTTGGCATTCTATGCTCAAGCGGCCAGTCTTGTACTTGAGCAGTGTTGGCTTGAGCAGTCCTTCTTGAGCTCCAGCGATAGTCCTCTATCTGCAAAACTTCTGACAGTCTGTATTCTTTGCTCGAGCGGTCTCACATACTGTGTCTAGTCGCTCGAACGACCATTCTTTCGCTCGAGCGGTCTGCGCGTATATCAGATCGTAAAGTTCACTTTTTGAGTCACTTTTTCACATCTCTCTCTCTCTCTCTAAATCTCAGATATACTCTCTCTCTAAAAATCATCTCTAATCTCCAAATACACCTTGATCCACCCATTTTTATACCCTAGTCCCTTTGTTAAAAGGGTAGAGCTCATCTAGAGTTTCGTTTTAATTGGAACAAAGTTAGGTTTCGACGTTTTTGAAGTTTCTCTATTCTCTCTCTCGTCTTCTAAGCTTGAGGTAGGGATTTTTCGCACTTTCTTATAATTTTAATTTATTTATTTGCAATTTCAAAAAGAATATTGTGATTTGGAAATTTTTGGACAAATCTAGGGGTTTGGGTTAAAAATCAAAATAGGGATTTTCAAATGGGTTCTCGAAAATAGTTGTGGGATTGGAAATGAAGTTGAGTTGTAACAAAATGGTTGGTTTTGATATGTAACACCCCGAAATAAACACCATATATATATATATATATCCAACTCATAATAACTAATAAATATCAACATAATTGAATTGATAAGCTTTCATTAATCAGAGTTTGATATACAAAAGGTGATACATGCGATATACATTCATAAATAGTACATCCTGAATCTACAACATGTGATACGAGATAGTGAAAAGAAGTGAAAGCTAAACAAATAATCATATACTCTAAAGGCTTACATCTTTCCAAGTCAGTGCTTGGGTACATCGAACGTAAGTCTTAAGCTCAATACAAATAAAGCCTTGGGCTTGTACAAAATCAAATACAAAATAACAAAATTGAGCCTTCAGCTCCACAGTCCTCCCAAACTAAGTCCTTGGTAGAGAGGCATATCACCAGTACCTGAAAAATGGTTTTCCCACATAGGGTGAGCCAAAGCCTAGTAGAAACACTACAACACACTATATAAAGCTTAACAAAACCATAAGGTTTTATGCATATACAATGCCCATATCAAAACATTTTACATTTCTGTCCAAAAACAATGTCATGCCCAGTTTATATCACAATTCTCAAAACCATGCCTTTTACAATAGAAAACAAGAAGGAAATCTCAAACCAGTATGCCCTTTCACGGATATTTCATCCATGGGAAACCGTCAAATGGCACCCATGTAAACGTAGCCTATGCAAGCGCTACTATTGCCATTTTACGGATATTTCGTCCGTAGGAATCAGCATCCATGTACATGTGCATTTTTCGGGACTTTCACCCTAGACACACAAGCTAACTTCATTTGGTGATACACACCTCTTTCCCACATTCACTTCTTTTTCTCTAAATCAAATACATTTTTAATGTATTAAATAAGAAACAATGTTCACTGCACATGGATGAAAAATTAGTTTTAGTTCACTTAATTCTCATACAATTTCTACAACACTCATAACTATCCTTCTCTGATAGCCCAAAACAGATATCTCTAATAAATAGAAAATTTCAATAACAAGGGTTGACCCTTCCTAGACTGGTGTCGACCCTTGAGGTCAACAACAAAAGACAATTGTCGACACCACCAAGGCTAGTGTCAATCTTAAATTTTAGTAGCTATTCCAAGAACATAGAAGTAAGATGGTGTCGACACCTCCAAAGCTGGTGTCGACCCTAGGAGCAGAACAAGACAAAGAAAAGGAGGCAGTGTTGACACCAACAAGGATGGTGTTGACCCTTGAAGCCAAAACCAAACATAAAGAGAAAGGAACAACCATCACGAATATGGTTTCCCGGATTCAAAAGTAATAAATGGATCGGGTCTAAATCAGGGTCACTATAATCTCCCCCCCCCCCGTAAAGAATTTCGTCCCCGAAATTAAAACCAAACATTTAAAACCAAGTTGAAGCCAATGACACAATGATAATAATTTCAATTCATCACCATGACCCATCCATTGGTCATCCATTCTCATCAATATGATAAACAAGTTCTTAATACTGAATATACAATTCACATTTTCAAAACATATACAATGTTTACATTACATTAACATAACAAAACTCTCAAAACACGCTCAAGTACCAACAAATAGGTCTAGATATTTTTCACGAACTTCTAACTCACGTTCCCAAGTTGTTTCCTCAACCCCGTGATGTTTCCATAACACTTTCACCAAAGAAATTGTCTTACTTGGCAAGACTTGATCTCGAGTACCAAGACTCTTACCGGTCTCTCCTCATACGAGGCATCCTCATCTACCTCTAACTCAGTCCAATCCAACACGTGCAACGGATCCAGCTCATATTTCCGGAGCATACAGATATGAAATACGTCATGAATCCCAGAAAGTTGTGGCGGTAAGGCCAAGCGATAAACTACCTCTTCAATCCGCTCTAGGATCTCAAAAGGCTCGATAAATCTAGGAGATAACTTCCCACTCTTTCCTAATCTCATCAAACCTCGTCTAGGTGATATCTTCAAGAAGATGTGATCTCCTACCTCAAAGGATAACAGTCTCCTCCTGCGGTCGGCATAGCTCTTTTGACAACTCTAAGCCGTGACCAACCTCTTACGGATAACTGTAACTTTCTCCGTCGTTTCCCAGACTAATTCTGGACCTAACATAGGTGCATCGCCCACCTCAGCCCAACACACAAAAGACCTACATGGTCGGCTATACAAGGTCTCAAACGGTGCCATACAAATAATTAACTAGAAACTATTGTTATAGGCAAACTCTACTAAGGGCAAGTGCTTCTCCCACGACCCCTTAAAGTCAAGAACACTACCCCGAAGCATATTCTTTAGAATCTGAATGGTGTGCTCTGACTACCCGTTAGTCTCAGGGTGATACGCGGTGCTAAAAGTCAATCTCGTGCCAAAGACATTCTGTAGGCTTTGCCACAGTCGAGCCGTAAAATGCGAATCTCTATCCGAAATAATCGTTATAGGGACCCTATGTAACCCCACTATGTCCCTATTGTAAAGGTCAGCTAGATAATCTACCGAGTTACTTGTGCGCATAAGTACAAAGTGTGCTGACTTGATCAATCAGTCAATTACCACCCAAATGGCGTTACTACCTCGTTGAATCCTCGGAAGACCTACAACAAAATCCATTGTGATGTGCTCCCACTTCTACGCGGCTATAGTCAAGGGTTATAACAAACCCGTTGGCTTCTGATGCTTGGCCTTCACTTCTTGACACGAAAGGCACCTCGATACAAGCACGGCCACATCTCTCTTCATACCTCTCCACCAAAACTGGCGACTAAGGTCACTCAAGTCAGAATATACGCTCAAGCCTTTTTCTACCTTCCCACTAGAAATCTTCTCCCGAAGGGTTTCTACCTCAAGGTCACCCCTCTATGCTTCTACAACTCGACTCATAAGTGTAGGTTAAGCAACCATGGTAAACTAAGCTGCTGACTCAACAGACTCGCCAAGATGCAAGTCAAACTCGCCAATAGCGTCCAACATCTCCCACTCTCGAATGGCAATACTAGCTACACTGCCAATGGATTTCCTACTGAAGGCATCGGCCACAACATTGGTCTTCCCCGGATGATAATGCAACTCAAAGTCAGAATCTCCTATAAACTCCATCTACCTTCTCTACCTCAAATTCAAATCTTTTTGTGTAAACAGATATTTCAGACTCTTGTGATCGGAAAATACTTCAAACTTCTCACCATACAAATAATGCCTTCAAATCTTCAATGCAAGGATCACTGTTGCTAACTTTAGGTCATGTGTAAGGTAGTTCCTCTTATGCGTTTTCAACTGCCGTGAGCCATAAGCTACCACTTTTCCCTCTTGCATCGATACACAACCCAAACCTTCCCGTAAAGCATCATAGGTCTCACTCCATACAAATTTAATTCCTTTCCTCGTCAGTCTAGTCAATGGTGAAACTAATCTAGAGAAATCTTTCACAAACTGACGGTAATACCCGACCAACCCCAAGAAATTATAGATCTCAAAGGCATTCTTAGGTTGTTCCCAATCTTGTACGGCTTCTATCTTGGATAAATCTACAGTCACTCATTTACCGGATACCACATAGCCTAAGAACTTGACTTCTTTCAACCAGAATTCACATTTTCCAAACTTAGCATATAGTTTGTGAGGGCTTTAAGCAACTCGAGTACAACTCCCAGGTGTTCTTCATGTTCCTCCTTGGAGGGTGAGTAAATCAAAATGTCGTCCACAAAGCGATTTAAGAACTCGCAGCAAGATTCGGTTCATTAAATTCATAAACACGGCTGGTGCATTGGTTAGCCTAAAAGGCATCACTAGAAACTCATAATGGCCATACCGCGTACAAAATGCCGTCTTTTGGATATCTTTCTCTCTTACCCTCAATTGGTGGTAACCCGACCTCAAGTCTATCTTAGAGAAGCAATAAGACCCCTTCCACTGATCAAACAAATCATCTATGCGCGGCATTGGGTACTTGTTCTTAACAGTTACTCAGTTCAACTTCCGATAATCAAAACAAAGTCGTAATGCACCATCTTTCTTCTCGGCAAAAAGAGTCGGTGCTCCCCAAGGTGAAGTACTAGGATGAATAAAACCCTTATCTAACAATTTCTAGAGTTGAATCTTCAACTCACTCAACTCGATAGGTGCAAATCTATACGGTACCATAGAAATCGGTGTCGTGCCAAGCACTAACTCAATAGAGAATTCAATCTCATGATGAGATAGCAAACTAGTGAGATCCTCGGGAAAGACATCTGGGTATTCAAAAACTGCACTTGGTAACTTAACTCGGACTTCATCACATTCACTACCCAAGAAGTTTGCAAGAAGACAACTAAGCTCACTCTGTCCACGCGAATCATACACCGGTGATGAAACTTTATCGGCGCTGTCCCCCATGAAATAAAAACAATCACCGTTCAAGGTACATACAGTAACTCTCTGACGGTAGCAGTCTATGAAAGCCCGATACGATGATAACTAGTCCATACCCAAAATAGCATCAAAATTTGACATATCAATCAACACAAATGCAAAAGGAAGTTGGCGACCGGCAACCTCTATGTCACAACCCCGACACCCTTATTCCAAAACAATCTCACCACCAATAGGTGACTCTACACTAAGTGGAGATGCTAACCGAGCCAATTCTAACCCCAATGCCGATGCAAATGCAGACGAAATAAAAGAGTGGGATGCACCCATATCAATCAGCACATTGGCTATAGTATTGCATAACAAGAAAGTACCTCTCACAACTGAAGGTGCTAGCACTGAGTCCAGTGTAATAACAACATACACATGCCCTGAAGGTCTCTGCTTCACTTGCTCACTTCTCGGAGCATATATCTGATGTACTGATTAAGCTGAAGAGGCTCCCTGATTAGCCCTCGAGACCTGTGCTAATTGTGCAGGCTAGTGCCTCTATGTCTACCTCGAACCAAATGCACCAGGTGTGCCACTTAACTGAGGGAAAAACCTCTTCAAGTGCCCTACCTGCCCACACTGATAACAAGTGAGCAGTTGCCCTCTCCTTTGACTCTGGTTCTGAGAACGAGCCGTAGATGAAACTGATCGTTGCCCTCATTCCCTTTGCGGGCAAGCTAGAGACTTGTGGCCTAACTGGCCACACTTAAAGCAAGTGAAATCTCTTTGACCACTTCTCCTAGAACCTAAATTCGGTATAGGAAAAGTGGACCTCAACTGAGCTCCCTGGGACTACTATGGAGTAGAACCCCTCTGCCTCTTACTGTCTTCCTGAACATCCTAACTCCTCTTGGAGCCCCTCATCCACTCTTCCTTCATTTACATCACGGTCTCAAGATGAGCCCCCAACTCTACAAATCGTCCATAATCTCTAATCATTGAATCGGCTACCTTGAAAAGAAGCTTGGTCCTTAACCTTTTCTCAAACTTCACACAACGGCGCTTTTCTATCGCTACTAACTCTAGTGCAAACCGTCATAGACTAGTAAATGCAGCCTCAAACTCGGCCACCGGTGTGTTCAACTGCTTGAGCTTTGAGAACTACTCCCTCAACTTCTCCCTAACAATGGGAGGTAAGAACTTGTCCTGGAAGGCGTCGACGAAAGCCTCCCAAGTTACTCCAATGCGCCCACGCACATACTTCCACCATTGATCCGTACCTCATTTTAGTTGGAAGGATGCCAAGGTCATTCTCAAACCATCGTCTTTGATACTGAGCATCTCAAACATCTTCACCATTTGTTCGAGCCATTTATCCGCTCTCAAACGCTCTTTAGAATCACCCAAAGACTTGTCTGGGTTAGTGTAGACGTGCCCGAACGTCCCGGGAAAATCCCGTTTTGTTCATTGGGCTTACTACAGTTCGGACTCAATGTCACGGTTCTGAATCTAATCTCACAAAGTGCAATGCAAGATCGATAAATCACCAAAGAGTCCAAATCCGGCAAATCATTTTGAAAAATTCATTTTTTAGAAAGAAGTGCCAAACATGGATTGCTTTGCCAGATACAGAGTCGCCACCTAAATGTTTTTATTTTGGGAAATTTAGGAAACCCTGACACGCGCCTAAGGCCACGTGTCCGTCATCACCAAAGTTGCCTTGGCTCAGGAACTTGGGTACGAGAGGGGAAGGTCATGCAATGAGCACCCCCGCTCACCCGATCAAAGATCGGCCACTACTAAACATGATATCTTGTTTTTTGAAAACACATGCGTTCTTGTTCCGGTTATTAACCTAGAATTACTATGTGATGCGCACAGCATACAAGTATAGACTGGATTACCTAAGTTGGAACAAAGCATTGCATATTCATTTTGAAAACGGTTTGCTACTCCTATGTAGGCTAAAATACGGATTTTGCCACCCTCAAGTAGGCTTAGAAAACATGGTGATTTGCCACTCTCAAGTGGGCTTAAAACTCGCAATCAATGAATTGTTCCAATTTAAGTAATCCAACCTTCACCCACAGGCAATCAGGTAGTTATATCACATAAGCAAATAGCCTCATGGTAAGCATGCTATCATGGCAGTCACTCACACATATGCAAGGATGCTAAAACATAAACACTTACCGAGTACTCCAAGCCAAAACAAAAGTTATATTAGAAATCAATGCATGATCCTAGTTCATGTTCAAGATGGCTAATGCAACATATGCAAAATGCAACTAAGTTAGGCTCGGCTATTCTAAGATGGCATATGAGATGCTACAGATAACACGCATTCAACTTGGAATTGAAATACGATGCAGTTAATATGATGCGCCGAGCCTGGTGCATGCAAGACAGATGAATGGATGCAAACATGCGAGCATAAGGATGCTAATTTGAAACATGCCCTAAAACTAACCATCGTAAGCTGGTAAATAAAAAGGAGAAAAAAGTGGGGGTTGGAAGACATGCATCACACACACGCACACTTATTACAAAATATGGACTGCCCCAACTCTGCTTTGAATGTCAAAGGATGCATGCATGCTTGAATTGCCTTGTTCGGAAATCCCTCGCGACGCCCCGACTTGCCTCTGTTTGTAATTGACCTTAGAACACTGCACAAAGCTCCAGAAGGCTGAAACTCCACCCTGGGAATCTGTGGGAAGGCTGCCGACCAGCTATTGGCCTTAGAGACCACCTGCCGACCACTTTTGTGGTGAAAAACCAGAAAAGGTGGTCGGCCAACCACTAAATCTGGTCGGCCGACCAGTTTCTGCCCCTGGTTTCTAGTTTTCTGCAACAGGAGGCAAAAAAAAGAGAGATGGCAAAGTATTCGCAACACATGTGTGCACGACCACTCTCCCCATCATTGCATAAGCTCAAGGGAGTGTACTCCTTGACCCTCAGGCCACCAATCACGCATCTCGATGCATGATGGCCGAGGAGTCGAATTGCACGACTCAATGTGAAATGAATGCGCATACAAGCACCTAAAGCCAACAACTTCGTCATGGGTAGTCAAGAGTGTCGGTGACCGGGAATCGAGGCACGTTTCATTATTTCAAGCATGAAACGTCCCTCGTTCCCCGTGTTTGGACTAACCCCTATTCCAAACACGATGTAACAAACAAGGCATGCACCAATGCAACTCTAGCATGCAATCTTAATGCAATGCAACTAAGTCATGCAAACATGCGAGGGATAACATGCAAACATGCAACTAGTATACACAATGCTATGAACTAACAATGGCATACTCAATGCACATGACACTTAGCATACACAATGCACATAGGACCTAACATACACAATGAGATGAACAAGGCATGCACAATGCAATGATCAATCATGCGACAACATGGCATACTCAATGCTATGAACTACAATGGCATACTCAATCCAAAATGGACTTAAACCAAAATGGATGGGCCTCAGCCACACCCAAATCAGTGGCCAATAGATGATAGAAATAAGGCATCAAAACACATACGATCATGCACAATGCAACGGCCCCAAGTCTAAGGCACAAAACACAACTTTCCAAACGCATTGAAAGGATGAAATATGGAGTGCAATGACATATGTTTTAGCTCTAAAATGGCATACAAAATGATTTCGAATTATGCAAACAACTCATGTAATGCATGTTGAATGGCTCAAGCATCGAAACTAGTGAAGTGCATTACACTATAGGTATGCAAGGCAATGCTCAAATGGCCAAACCAACTCCAAACAGACCTTATGCAGGCCCAAAACAGTAGCAAAATGAGTTGGGATGATGGCATGAAAGGCACAAAAATGAAGCTCATGAATGGCTCACAAAATAGGGTATAAAAGCACAACTCTCAAGGGCACTTAAAGAGTGGAAAACATGGAAGTATGACAGCCCTATATGCTCTGAAATATCATGCTCAATGATGCCAAAACATGAAAATACCTCAAGTTAAGCATGCAAGGGACTTCAAAACTCGAAGCTAGTCAAGGCTATTACACTACAAGCATGCATGGCAAGCATCTTTCGACCAAGAGGCCTCAAAAAAGAGCTGAGGAAGCCTAAAATATGAACAAAACCATATTGGAGCATGGCCAAAATATGCTAGAATAGAGGGCCAAAACATCATGCATTCTAAGCTAGTAAACATGATTTACACTACAAGCATATGAAGCATGTGAGAGGCTACCAAACCAGCTGAAAACAGAGTCATGGAATGCCAAATGATGACCAAAAACCCACTGAAATATGATCAACACATGCAAGAATGACATGCTACTTTGATAAGCCACAAAAGGGATTACTCTACACATGCAAGAGGCAAACCCAAGGTGATCAAACCAGCCATAGACAGAGTCTAGGTAGGCCCTAAATGTCACCAAAAAGTGCCTGAACCGAGCCTTGAAAGTATGAAAACATATACTCCTTTGATAGGCCAAAAATCCAAGCAAACAAGACCAAAAGAGAGAGGGTCACCCCTCTCTAATTTAGGGCCTCAAAACCATAAGCCAACCACTAAAAATCCATTGGATTTCAGTGGCTAAAAGACCATGCAAGGGTTAACTCAAAGGCCTTATGGCATGGCACAAAATAAGGCCAAATAGGGCATGCAAGAGGGAAGATGACCCTCAGCACCAAAAGGGCCTTAAACAAACATGAAAAACACTTAAATATGGAGCTTTTTTCAGTTGACAACAAAGCTCAAATAAGCATGCAAGTATGGCTAAGAGAGTGATCAAGACAAAGCTTAGAAAGAGAGAAAAGAGATTACCCTTGAAGCTCAGCAAAACCAGCAAGTTCCTCAGCCAAAAACCACCTTTTTAACCTCCAAAAATAACCTCTAGGAACCTCAGTTCAATGGTAAGGATGTATGGCTAAGAGTTGGGGTGTTAAAGGTCAAGAATAATACACACTTTTGGCTCAAAATATAAAGATATAGAGAGAGATATGTGTTTGTGCCTTAGGCAAAATTTTTCTGAACCTGGTTCAAGGAGAGGGAGTGCCTCTCTTATAGAAGAAACAAAGGGTTCAAGCTTCTTGGAGAAGCTAAACTTGAATGCAATCCCTCCATACACGTGTATGGAGAATACAGTCTGTGCCCTCCAACTGGCACAGCTGGCATCCATTTTGTCAGACAAAACAGGAGGAAACCTGCCGACTAGAAAAGGTGGTCAGCCTGCTACTTTAAGTGGTCGGCCGACCACCTAATGTGGTTTCCCAAAAAAAAAGGTGGTCGACCAGGGTAATTGGTGGTCTCCACACTGAAAGCAAGCCAATGGTGGGGTGGGAAACCAGAAAATGTGGCCCAAAGACCAAGAAAACTAGTTTCCCGACCAGAAAATCGGCTGGCAGGGAGAAAAGTGGTTTCCAAGGAGAAAGCTGGTCTCCCACCCTTGTACCACCTTCCAAACAAGGAAAACAAGGTTCGTGCCAAGAACAAACCAACACGGATGCAAAACGAGAGTTCAGGAGGCAAGACGCGCGGCCGGGGGCCTCGAAAATTGGCTGTCGAGCATCAAAAGTGGCGTATGACCACAAAAGTGATCTCCCAGACCACAGTGTCCCTCTAGACAGAGGAAACAAGGTGTGTTCCAAAAAACGTGCCAAACGGAGAATGTTAAGCGGTCCCGAACCGAGGCGCACGGCTGACGACTCCGAAAACCGGAAACAGTCTCCAAACGGAAACAGTGGCCTATGACCACGAAAAGTAGTCTACGACCACTGAGAAATGGTCTACAAGACCTCTTCCTCCCTCCGGGAAGAGAAAACAAGACTTAGTCCGCAGACCGAGTCAAAGTACAAAGAGTCCCGAGGTCCGGAGGTGAGGCTCTCAGCCAAGAACTCCGAAACCTCGAAACGAGCACAACATGCGTAATCACCGAGCGCTCAATCGATGACGCCTGAGTCTTAAGGTCGGTCAAAAATGGGGTGTCTACAGTTGCCCTTCTTTGACAGAACTCGAAAGTCATAAGTGACGGGAGTGAATGTCAAAACCCAGAGATGACCCATTTTTGACAAGGCCGAAGACTTAGACAAACAGACGAGAGATGTGCCCGCAGGCAGGGGCAAAATGCAAAGGACATGCACAATGCCGGACATAACCTATGATCATGCAAAGAAAGCTGTAATGTAGCAAATATACACAATAAATGCAACAATTTAAGCAAGCGAATACAGTCCAAACTACATCACATGCAGAAAGGATGTAAGAGAATTATACAATTCTCGCTATGTCTCACACGGAGAATACAGTACTGTCTGCTTCGTCTGGTTGCACCAGCTTCAAATGAACCGTACATACAATATCATTTGGTCGCTCCAGCCTCGAATGAACTGTACATACAATATCGTCTGGTCGCACCAGCCTCAAATGAACTGTACACACAATATCGTGCCTGGAAAAGAAGGAAACTTAACAGGTACAACATAGTTAGCAACACATTCTCAATGCCGTATCAAACGCGGACACATATGGTGCCGATGGAAAAGTGCATAGCAATTCAAGTGAAACATACGTGACGACGCATGCAAAGTGTGGGTGCATGGCAGTGCCAGTGAAACGTGCACAACAATGCAAGTAGTGTACATAACAATGTAGGACAAGTGCAACTTCAAAAGCATGTTTGAAACAAAATGCTGAGTAAAGAAGTACAAGCCTTAAAGAGAGCAACTCAAACGCGACCTCCGATTACCTCTCGGAGGGGCTGCAACGTACTCAAAAAGGATACACCTTGCTCTTGGCGAGTAACGACGAGCCATGCGTCGAAGACTTGGATTGAAGTTCCCGCGGAGACCTTTCGCGCCGAAAAGTGCACTTTTGTTGTACTTTCTCGAGAGCCGAGGACTCCAACCATCACCAAAATACACAGGGAGAGCAAAGGGGCCTTGGAGACCACCCAGGAGGGCCACCGACCACTTAGCAAAGCTGCCGACCAGTTGTTGCCCAAAAAGTGGTTGGCCAGCCACAAAAACTGGTCGGCCAACCAGTTTACAAAAATTGGGGCAGTTTTGTCTTTTGATGTTCGGCCCTTTAAGTTCACACATCCAAATCATTCTTGCTCACACCTCTAAGGCCAAAATACACCCCTCTTCCTTCCTAGACCATTTTCTCCCTCAGATCTGCGCTTTATACGCGTTTTCCAACGCCCCACGTGAAGTTGTTTCGCGAAAACTTTTGATTTTCTTCACTTTGAACCGATTAAAATTTGATTTCGGAGCTTCTTTCTCCATTTTCACCACTTGAGGTATGTTTGTCTCGAACTTTGGCACATTTTCTCGGGAGTTGACTTTTGTTGACTTTTTCCTTTCTCGAGAGTTGACTTTTGTTGGCTTTTTGCAATTTTGGCTCATTTCACTCATTTTTGCTCATTTTTGCAGATTTCTTCGGATGACAGATCACTTTCATCACGACGGAGGTTCTCCACATGCCGGGGACGAGCCAGACATCATGTCATTGCCTCCGAGGATTCATCCTTTCGACCCGGAGAGGTACCACCCTTAGGAGCATGTCCTACCTCCTATCACCTTCTATCACTTTACCGATTTCGATCGGCGAGCACCCGCAAACCTACTGCTACGGGAGCCAGAGTCTCATCTATCTCACCAGGCGCGAGAGGTACGTACTTCCCTTTTACATTCTCCGTAATGTATTTTTTCATTTTTTGCTCACTTCATGTTTTCGTTATGTATTATACCTGCTTATTCTGAACACATTTACACGCATCCATCCGGTCCATTTGGCACAAAGCTCATACATAACAATACTCTGTTCATTTAGCACGTAGCTCGTAACACAGTATTTGGTACGCAGCTTACTCTAAACGCACGGTTCATTCTAACCACACAGTTTGTTTCGGGCGCACAACACATTTTTGGGCACACGACTCATTCTTTGGGCACGCAGCTCACTTTTCGGGCACACAGCTCATTTTTCGGGTACGCAGCTCATTCTTTGAGCATACAGCTCACTTTTTGGGCACACAGCTCATTCTTCAGGCACAGCTCATTTCTAATTCTGAACACACAGCTCATTTTACTTCATTTGCACGCAGTTCATACATTCTACTTTGAACACACAGCTCACACATTTCAATTCTGAACACGCAGCTCATACACTTTCATTTGTGAACACACAGCTCATTCACTTCATTTCTGAACACACAATTCATTTACTTCATTTGCACGCAGCTCATACATTCCATTTTGAAACTGAATACATCTGTTCATTCTGAATGCAGGTATCTTCCCATTCCACACGGGGTTATGGATCGATCCTTGCTAGGGAGTGGTATACGGAGCTCCCAGATGATGTTGTTCCTGATGAACTTCGCAACATGTGAAGCCTTCAACACCGCATAAGATTAGGCCTCAACCCATTTTGTGAAATAGTCTATCGCGACCAGAATGAACTCATGCCTATTAGACCCCTTCGGAGTGACAGCCCCGACCACATCGATTTCCCAAACTGAAAATGGCCATGGTGAAGTCATATTGTACAGCTTCGATGGCGGGATGTTCATGCGGTTTGCATGGATCTGACATTTGTGGCATCGCCGAACAAAGCCAATACAATCCTCCTCCATGGTGGACCAGTAATAACCCTGTCTAAGAATTTTTCGAGCTAGCATCACCCCACTCATGTGTGCTCCACACTCTCCTCCATGGATGGCCTCCATCAGGCTCTTCGATTCTTCGGCGTCGACACACAGTTTGTGCATTCCCAAATGACCTCTCTTGTACAGTTTACCCCCGCAGATGATGAACTGAGCAGCCATTCTTCTAATTGCCCTTTTATCCTTGGCATTTGCCCTTGGTGGATATGCTTCTTTCTCCAGGAAGTTCCATACATCGTGATACTAGGGATTCTCATCTTGAACCTCATCTATGGCAGTAATCAGCTCGTAAGCTGGCATAAATTTCTGGTCAATGATGATCGGACGCATCCGGACTCTAAAAGAAATGTCTATCATGGAAGATAGAGTTGCTAGTGAATCTGCGAACATGTTGTTCTCTCTTAACAGATGAGTGAAGTTCAGCTTCTCAAACCGAGGAATCAACAAGTCCAAGGTCTGATGGTAGATTCTCATCTTTTCTTCTTTGACTTTCCAGTCTCCTTTAGCTTGAGATACAACAAGGTTCGAGTCCCCGATGACGTCCAACCGTTTTGCCCCTAGTTCTAGGGCGGCTTCTAAACCAGCAATGCATGCTTCATACTCTGCTTCGTTGTTCGAGACTTTGAACTGGAGTTTAAATGCTAGAGGGATACGGGAATTGTCGGGTGCTATCAGCAACACCCCTATCCCATACCCGTATTGGTTTGACGCTCCGTCGAAGTACATTGTCCAAGTTTCATCTTCGATATGCAAAATAGCCTTGTCTGGGAATAAGTACTCAACTGTTTCATCCCCTTCAACTGGGTGATCGGCCAGGAACTCCGCTACCGCTCTCCATTTTACTGACTTGTGAGTCACATACTTCAGATCAAATTCGGAAAGCAGAAGCAACCAACGGGCTAGCCTACCCGTAAGTGCTGTTTTCTTGAAGAGATATTTGATGGGATCTAATCTTGAAACCAACATTACAGAGTGAGCTAACAGGTAGTGCCGCCGCTTCTGGTAGCCCATACCAAGGCCAAACAAGCCTTCTCGAGTGGAGTGTAGCGAGTCTTGTAATCCAACATCTTCTTGCTCAGGTAGTAGATAACTCTCTCCATCTTGTCCTCAGACTCCTGTGCAAGCATGCAGCCCATTGTAGTTTCAGTTACTGAAAGGTACAAAATCAACGGTTTTCCTGGCTCAGGCGGTGACAACATGGGTGGGTTCTGTAAGTATTACTTGATCTGTTCAAACACAGCTTGGCATCGGCTGTCCCATTGGAATTTCTTTCCTTTCTTCAGGAGACCAAAGAGTGGTTCACAAGTCAAGGTTAATTTTGCAATAAACCGTCTTATGAATTGCACTTTACCCAGAAAGCCTCGCACCTCCTTTTCAGTCCTTGGTGGTGGCATTTCTAAGATGGCCTTGATTTTGGAAGGGTCGACTTCGATACCTCTCTGTGTAATCAAGAACCCCAGCATTTTCCCTGCTGTAACACCAAACGTACATTTCTGAGGATTCAGCCGCAACCGAAATTCTCTGATCCTTTGGAAGAACTTTTGCAAGGCGGTGTAGTGGCCCTCTCTTTCTTTAGACTTGACAATCATGTCATCCACATACACCTCAACCTCTTTGTGGATCATGTCATGTAATATCGTGGTCACGGCCCGTTGATATGTAGCTCCAGCATTCTTCAACCCAAATGGCATCACCCTATAGCAATATGTCCCCCACGGGGTGGTAAAAGCAGTCTTCTCTCGGTCTTCGGGTGCCATCAATATCTGATTGTAGCCAGAAAATCCATCCATGAATGAGAGCAACGCATGCCCTGTAGTGAAGTCCACTAACTCATCGATATGCGGCAGAGGGAAGTCATCCTTCGGACTGGCTTTATTCAAATCCCTGAAATCCACGCATACCCGAATCCTGCCATCCTTCTTTGGCACCGGAACTATGTTGGCCAGCCAAGTTGGGTACTGAGATACCAGCAGGAACCTTGCGTCAATTTGCTTGGTGACCTCTTCTTTAATCTTAAGTGCCCAGTCCGGGCGGATCCTTCTGAGTTTTTGTTTAACGGGTCGGGCCTCTAGGTCAAGAGGGATCCAGTGCTGTATAATCTCAGGATCGATTCCAGGCATGTCTCCGTAGGACCACGCGAAAACATCTTTGAAATCTTTTAATAAAGCGACTAAGCGCTCGCGCTCCTCCGAAGACAACGTGGACCCGATCTAGACCAGCCGCGGGTCCTTCTCAGTACCAACATTAATTGTAGTGATTTCATCAACCAAGGGTTTAACAAATCTCTCCTGTTCTTGATCAATTAATCGTTGTAAAACCGGAGGAATTTCTTCCTCGTCGTTTTCATCAAAATTTTGAAAGTCCTGATTAATACAATAAATCAAAGGCACAGAAAAGTACTCAGAAACCACGGCCATTCCATTCTCATTAATCACTTCCAAATCGTCCGATTCCTCTAACAGACTTAGAAGAGAAATAAAAAGACGACCTGGACAGGACTGTGGCATCCGGGTTGTCACCCCCAGGAATACCGGACTCAGACTCAGATGAGCTGGAACCTGATTCCGACTCCATAGACTCGGTGGAATCAGATTCTGGCTTACTACTTGACCCGGTGCTGCTTGATAAAAATCCCTCCTCGTACTGCCAGATGAGGGAGGGTGCGATGGATGCATCCAAAATGTTTGAAGGTGGGCGCGCAGCCGTTTCATTCCCGATCATGGACACCGAGAAGTTATCCCCCAAGCACTTCTGTACGATCGGAGGATCTGAAAGTAGACAAGCCAGGGCTACCCCCATTTCAATCTCGGTGTTCTCAGAATCCACTTTCCTACACTGCTCAACTTCAACTGATGGGTCTGTTTGCTCGTCGGCAACATCATCCCCGGATAACTGTAGGTCAAAGAAGATCTCAACCATGGCTCTAGTAAGCCGCAGAATGGAAAATCCTCCCCCTCCCGGACAAAGCGTCCGTTTAGGGTACCCTGGATGGGTCGGTGCATTAACTCATAAGGTTTCCCCGCCTGCTTTGCTCTAGCTCTCCCAGCCATCTCCTTGCCTTTCCTCACCCAGTCCTCTTTGGTGGGCAGATAACCCAAACCAAAGGTATGTGGGTTGTGCGGCACTTCGGCCGATACTGCAATGCCTTTCCGGCCACTTCTTCCTAGCCCCATCCCAAGGACGTGCTGGAGTTTGTTTATGAGGTATACTGACTGAGCGCTAACATACAACCCTTCATCAATAGCTAAGATGTTCTGTACGACCCGGGCCTCGGCTAGGGTAAAACTCGATAGGAACACATCCTCCATGCCATGCTCGATTTCCAAAACCAGTGTAGACATTTCTGGTGGCGGATGGATTGACGAATTTCCAAAAACTATAGCCACCCCCTTCCCGTGAGGGGATTTCAACATTTGATGCAGGGTGGAAGAGACTGTCTTCACCTGGTGCAGCCACGGTCGCTCCAGGAGTAAATTGAAGGTTGCGGGAACGTCCAAGACATGAAAGTCAATCTCGTGTTGTCCTAGACCAACCTGAGTCTGAATTTTCACGGTCCCCATCACCTCTTTGCTTGTGTTATCATATGCCCTTATCACCTGGGCAGTTGGCACGAAGTCCGCGGGCTTCAACCCGATTGCATATGCCGTCCTTGACGGGCACACGTTAATAGCGGATCCTGTGTTGACAAGAACCACCGATATCTATTTGTTTCTACACTCCACAGAGATGTAGAGCGGTTTGTTATGATTCGCGCCCTCAGGTGGCAGTTCCTTGTCGGAAAAGGTCAACATTGGGGAGGCCCCTCCCGGAAAAACCAATCCCACCAGCTGTTCAGGCGTGGTATCTATTGAGAGTTTGGCCTTGTCCATTGCCGATAGGACAGCTTGTCTATAGATGCGTGAAGCCATAAGCAGTCCCCAGATAGAGATGTCTGCTTGTATCTTTTTCAACTGCTTCAGTACGGCCTCTTCTTCAAGTAGCTTCTCTTTCTGCTTCTTCGACTCCTTGTCCTTCCCAGACGCCTCTGGTTGATCTAGGTGCGGGGGCTTGAAATACCGCCAACTCCTAGTCATATGGTCAACTTCACCAATATACCAGGTATCATCCGGTTGATTGCTCCCCCAGTCCTCATCGGTGTGGGTGAGACATATGTCATCGTCTTCCCACCACATTCCCTCGGCAACTGACAGACACCTGTCCGGCTCCGTTACAACTGTCTTTGTTCCCACAGCACCTTCCGTTCATGTGCTCGCAACACGCTCTGTTCTTGTGCATGCAGTACGTTCAGTCCCCACGGGGGCCTTGGCCTTTCTGGCTCTCTCAAAATCTTCGATCCCTTCCCTTTCCAACTGCGTCAGTGCAGCCTGCTGTTTAACATGTCCTGTATTCAAAATGCCCAAATCCCGAGCGAAATTCTTGGCACCGACACTCTCCGGCGATGCATTCTGATTTCCGGCCTTTCCGGCCATAGCTGATGTCCTTGTCCCTGACAGGCCCTGTTCTGGCTGCGATTCTTCAACAACATCTGGTTGGTTGTCAAGCCACCCTGTAACCTTGCTGACCCATCAAGATCAAACCAGTTGACTGCCATGTCTCCTAAGTCTTGTTCGTTGAAAAACTGAAGGTTAGCAATGCCCCCTTCTAGAGCTGCTAAGTCATCTACCCTCTAATCAAGTCCGTCCCCCCATACTACACAAATCTCTGCCCCCATTGGCAATTCTACATTTGGCCTAACCTGGCCCACTGACGTAATGTAGCCACCCGGATTGTATACTTCCTCAGCAGAGCTCCCAAATTCTTCAGACCCTGAATCACTAGTCCCACTTTCCTCCGAAGTCATCCATGTGCTGTCTTCGATAATCACCACCATTGGTTCGGGTTGGGTTCGGGAGATGTCCGACATGCACAAGTCAGTGCTGTCAGGAATGAACACCTCTGGCTTAGGTAGGTGGGACGGGTTGATATATATGCTGGGGTCGTACGACATAACCCTAGTTTGGATTGAGTTGATGTGTTTGGGAGGTGGAGCTTGGTTGTGTGGTGGGAGAGGGTTAGTTGTGACGTTCGGTTTCTCCGGAGGCACGATCACCTTGTTGTTAACAAGATGCTGAATCTCGTGACGCAATCTAAAGCAATGGTCGGTGTCGTGACCATGCTGCTGGTGAAAGGCGTAGTATTTGGCTGGGTCATGGGAGGGGGGAAGTGTTTCTAGCAATGGCCGCGGCTCCAGGGGCTTCAAGTGCCCTTTCCTGATTAAAACCCCTAGAGCTTTGGACAGGGGCATGTATAATGGAGTGAAGGTTCTTTGGCCTCGAGGTTGGTACTTGGTTGTTTGTGGGTTGCTTCTAGACGCACCAGTGAATGGTGTAACTGCAAGGGCTCTTAGGGAAGTGGTGTTGACCATGCTTACTTCTGAGGCTCTGACAGTTGTAGCACTGCTTGTGCCTGCATTTGCGTTCCGGTTGAAGGTCCTCCTAGGCTGTTCTCTGTCATTATCAATCCGACCCTGCTTCAAAGCGCCCTCGATCTGCACCCCAATCTCATGCAGATCTGCAAAAGTGGGGTGAGGAAGAACGATCATTCTCTGCATGAGCTTGGGCTGAAGGTTGCGCACAACCATTCGTATTTGATCTTTGTCAGTCGGCCTAATGGTCATCATTGAGGCCTTGGGCCTCCAGCGGGTTACGAAGTCAAAAAAGCTCTCCTTCGGCTCCTGTCTAGTCGTCTCAAGATCACGGGTTGTGATCTCAATCTGTGTATTATAGGAGTATTGAGCTACGAAGGCCTCGGCCATCTCCTCCCAGTTCCTCTTGACGGAATCTTCCAGTTTTGCATACCAGATGACCGCTACACCCGACAGGGTTCGGCCGAATAAAGAAAGCTTCTGTAATCTGGTGAGGCCCATCGGCCTTAGTATGTCCGAAAACAACTGCAGATGTGCCATAGGATCACCAGATCCATCAAAACGGTCAATGTGTGGCATCTTAAACCGGTCCGGCAACGTCACGGCTGCGTCGGTGTACCCATCTTCGATATCTGGAATGGACTTGACACCTTGAGATTTCTTGAACAGCTTTTCAAGCTTGCTCACTTTTAATGCTGTGGGGTCCACCTCGAACTCAAAGGGAGAATCCGGTAGGTTGGTAGGTGTTTTAGATAGCTGGGGTAGGATTGGGGGCGGAGCCGGCCCTGTCGGAATGTCCGTATCTTCCTGGACATTTGGTGTCTCCCCAGGTATTGGAACCCTTGGTGGGGGAGGAGCTTGATGTGAAGCTGATGCCCCGGCTTGCTGCTGTAGTCTGGTGATTAGCTCTGCCTGTTAGGCCATGATCTCAGCCTGCTGTTTGGCAAATTCTGCTTGACGAGCAGCGTCTTGCTGCATGGTTTTCATGCTCTCCTGGACCTGACGCATCATTTCTTCCATTCCTGCCATACTGCCCTGATCTAGCTGAACTACCGGTATATGTTCCCTCTCTGCAGGAGAAATAGAACTCTGATCCCTACTATACTCAGGTGGAGTAGACAAAGCCCTTTGAACTGACTGCTGAACTGATATCCTCTGCCTAACCGCCCTCCGTCTAGTAACGGGGGATAAAGAATGGAACACTGGTTGTCCATCTACCAGATCCTCAGATCGATGGAGTCTGTGACCTCTAGTCTAGAGTGCTTGGGGAATATCTGCTTGGTCGGAAGCAATTGTGCATAATAAGGAAATAAACAACCAGAAAACGGATAGCATAACGGCTTAAATAAACACAACACACAGTCGGTATGACAACACACAGTTGGCATTTGTAAGCTGAATATACTGTTCTCAACTATTGATCATTGTTTCCAAATCACTGCCCCAAATCTGAATCTGATACCTGCAGATATAACTGATTCTCAAAACACTGATGCTGATGCCTGCAGGCCTGATGCCCAGACTTGCAAACTGATACATGCATTCCTGTAGAAACGCACTCTAAAAGCACATAGCAAGCAAGTGAGAGCCAAAAACACCCTTATGTTGGGGTAGAGTTTCCCTGTCCTATTTTCGTCAAGAACTAGGGTTTCATTACGCACGCAGCGGTTTCAAACAACCTACAATCGGGTAAGCAACCTGTTCTAGCTTGGAATGGTCACCATGGATTCCGAATATGCACTAGGTCGAATGGTCAAAAAGGGTGCCCCGGTGAAAATCGGGGTTTGTGTTCCCATCGTGGCAGAGCCCGTAACCGGTCAGCCTTATGGCACGCTTCTCAAAGCGAGCCTCCAACAAACCGTTCAGGAATAGCAGATGGCAAACACGGTGCCTTAGGCGCACCAATGCAAATGCAATGCAAAGAAATACATAAGTGTAATCAAAACAAGATATCATTAATTCGAGTCATGTTCTCTAACTCCCCAGCAGAGTCGCCAGAAACTATAGATGCGTCCGAACGTCCTGGGAAAATCCCGTTTTGTTCATTGGGCTTACTACAGTTCGGACTCAATGTCACGGTTCTGAATCTAATCTCACAAAGTGCAATGCAAGATCGATAAATCACCAAAGAGTCCAAATCCGGCAAATCATTTTGAAAAATTCATTTTTTAGAAAGAAGTGCCAAACATGGATTGCTTTGCCAGATACAGAGTCGCCACCTAAATGTTTTTATTTTGGGAAATTTAGGAAACCCTGACACGCGCCTAAGGCCACGTGTCCGTCATCACCAAAGTTGCCTCGGCTCAGGAACTTGGGTACGAGAGGGGAAGGTCATGCAATGAGCACCCCCGCTCACCCGATCAAAGATCGGCCACTACTAAACATGATATCTTGTTTTTTGAAAACACATGCGTTCTTGTTCCGGTTATTAACCTAGAATTACTATGTGATGCGCACAGCATACAAGTATAGACTGGATTACCTAAGTTGGAACAAAGCATTGCATATTCATTTTGAAAACGGTTTGCTACTCCTATGTAGGCTAAAATACGGATTTTGCCACCCTCAAGTGGGCTTAGAAAACATGGTGATTTGCCACTCTCAAGTGGGCTTAAAACTCGCAATCAATGAATTGTTCCAATTCAAGTAATCCAACCTTCACCCACAGGCAATCAGGTAGTTATATCACATAAGCAAATAGCCTCATGGTAAGCATGGTATCATGGTAGTCACTTACACATATGCAAGGATGCTAAAGCATAAACACTTACCGAGTACTCCAAGCCAAAACAAAAGCTACGTTAGAAATCAATGCATGAGCCTAGTTCATGTTTAAGATGGCTAATACAACACATGCAAAATGCAACTAAGTTAGGCTCGGCGACTCTAAGATGGCATATGAGATGCTACAGATAACACACATTCAACTTGGAATTGAAATACGATGCAGTTAGTATGATGCGCCGAGCCCGGTGCATGCAAGATAGATGAATGGATGAAAACATGCGAGCATAAGGATGCTAATTTGAAACATGCCCTAAAACTAACCATCGTAAGCTGGTAAATAAAAAGGAGAAAGAAGTGGGGGTTGGAAGACATGCATCACACACATGCACACTTATTACAAAATTTGCCCTCTCGACGGAGGGTCCGAATAAATAATACAGAACCAGCTAGCTAATCTAAGCTAATCTAATTGAACTAGTTATTACACGATGAAATGAATAACAAGTTACAACTACTTATTACACAACATTAACTAAGTAAGCAATCTAAATGAGCATGCAAACTAAATGAAAGTGGACTGCCCCAACTCTGCTTTGAATGGCAAAGGATGCAAGCATGCTTGAATTGCCTTGTTCGGGAATCCCTCGCGACGCCCCGACTTGCCTCTGTTTGCAATTGACCTCAGAACACTGCACAAAGCTCCAGAAGGTTGAAACTCCACCCTGGGAATCTGTGGGAAGGCTGCCGACCAGCTATTGGCCTTGGAGACCACCTGTCGACCACTTTTGTGGTGAAAAACCAGAAAAAGTGGTCGGCCAGCCACTAAATCTGGTCAGCCGACCAGTTTCTGCCCCTGGTTTCTGGTTTTCTGCAACGGGAGGCAAGAAAGAGAGATGGCAAAGTATTCACAACACATGTGTGCACGACCACTCTCCACATCATTGCATAAGCTCAAGGGAGTGTAGTCCTTGACCCTCGGGCCACCAATCACGCATCTCGATGCATGATGGCTAAGGAGTCGAATTGCACGACTCAATGTGAAATGAATGCACATACAAGCACCTAAAGCCAACAACTCCGTCATGGGTAGTCAAGAGTGTCAGCGACCGGGAATCGAGGCACGTTTTATCATTTCAAGCATGAAACGTCCCTCGTTCCCCATGTTTGGACTAACCCCTATTCCAAACACGATGCAACAAACAAGGCATGCACCAATGCAACTCTAGCATGCAATCTTAATGCAATGCAACTAAGTCATGCAAACATGCGAGGGATAACATGCAAACATGCAACTAGCATACACAATGATATGAACTAACAATGGCATACTCAATGCACATAACACTAAGCATACACAATGCACATAGGAACTAACATACACAATGAGATGAACAAGGCATGCACAATGCAATGATCAATCATGCGACAACATGGCCTACTCAATGCTATGAACTACAATGGCATACTCAATGCAAAATGGACTTAAACCAAAATGGATGGGCCTCAGCCACACCCAAATCAGTGGCCAATAGATGATGGAAATAAGGAATCAAAACACATACGATCATGCACAATGAAACGGCCCCAAGTCTAAGGCACAAAACACAACTTTCCAAACGTATTGAAAGGATGGAATACGGAGTGCAATGACATATGTTTCAGCTCTGAAATGGCATACAAAATGACTTCGAATTATGCAAACAACTCATGTAATGCATGTTGAATGGCTCAAGCATCGAAACTAGTGAAGTGTATTACACTATAGGCATGCAAGGCAATGCTCAAATGGCCAAACCAACTCCAAACAGACCCTATGCAGGCCCAAAACAGTAGCAAAATGAGTTGGGATGATGGCTTGAAAGGCACAAAAATGAAGCTCATGTAATGGCTCACAAAATAGGGTATAAAAGCACAACTCTCAAGGGCACTTAAAGAGTGGAAAACATGGAAGTATGACAACCCTATATGCTCTGAAATATCATGCTCAATGATGCCAAAACATGAAAATACCTCAAGTTAAGCATGCAAGGGACTTCAAAACTCGAAGCTAGTCAAGGCTATTACACTACAAGCATGCATGGCAAGCATCTTTCGACCAAGAGGCCTCAAAAAAGAGCTAAGGAAGCCCAAAATATGAACAAAACCAGGTTGGAGCATGGCCAAAATATGCTAGAATAGAGGGCCAAAACATCATGCATTCTAAGCTAGTAAACATGATTTACACTACAAGCATATGAAGCATGTGAGAGGCCACCAAACCAGCTGAAAACAGAGTCATGGAATGCCAAATGATGACCAAAAACCCACTGAAATATGACCAATACATGCAAGAATGACATACTACTTTGATAAGCCACAAAAGGGATTACTCTACACATGCAAGAGGCAAACCCAAGGTGACCAAACCAGCCATAGAAAGAGTCTAGGCAGGCCCTAAATGTCACCAAAAAGTGCCTGAACCAAGCCTTGAAAGCATGAAAACATATGCTCCTTTGATAGGCCAAAAATGCAAGCAAACAAGACCAAAAGAGAGAGGGTCACCCCTCTCTGATTTAGGGCCTCAAAACCACATACCAACCACTAAAAATCCACTGGATTTCAGTGGCTAAAAGGCCATGCAAGGGTTAACTCAAAGGCCTTATGGCATGGCACAAAACAAGGCCAAATAGGGCATGCAAGAGGGAAGATGACCCTCAGCACCAAAAGGGCCTTAAACAAACATGAAAAACACTTAAATATGGAGCTTTTTTCAGTTGACAACAAAGCTCAAATAAGCATGCAAGTATGACTAAGAAAGTGATCAAGACAAAGCTTAAAAAGAGAGAAAAGAGATTACCCTTGAAGCTCAGCAAAACCAGCAAGTTCCTCAGTCAAAAACCACCCTTTTAACCTCCAAAAATAACCTCTAGGAACCTCAGTTCAATGGTAAGGATGTATGGCTAAGAGTTGGGGTGTTAAAGGTCAAGAACAATACACACTTTTGGCTCAAAATATAAAGATATAGAGAAAGATATGTGTTTGTGCCTTAGGCAAAATTTTTCTGAACTTGGTTCAAGGAGAGGGAGAGCCTCTCTTATAGAAGAAACAAAGGGTTCAAGCTTCTTGGAGAAGCTAAACTTGGATGCAATCCCGCCATACACGTGTATGGAGGATACAGTCTGTGCCCTCCAGCTGGCACAGTTGGCATCCATTCAGTCAGACAAAATAGGAGGAAACCTGCATACCAGAAAAGGTGGTCGGCCTGCTACTTTTAGTGGTCGGCCAACCACCCAAAGTGGTTTCCCAAAAAAAAAGGTGGTTGGCCAGGGTAATTAGTGGTCTCCACACTGAAAGCAAGCCAATGGTGGGGTGGGAAACCAGAAAATGTGGCCCAAAGACCAAGAAAACCAGTTTCCTGACCAGAAAATCGACTGGCAGGGAGAAAAGTGATTTCCAAGGAGAAAGCTGGTCTCCCACCTTTGTACCACCTTCCAAACAAGGAAAACAAGGCTCGTGCCAAGAACGAACCAACACAGATGCAAAACGAGAGTTCGGGAGGCAAGACGTGCGGCTGGGGGCCTCGAAAACTGGCTGTCGAGCATCAAAAGTGGCGTACAACCACAAAAGTGGTCTCTCGGACCACAGTGTCCCTCTAGATAAAGGAAACAAGGTGTGTTCCAAAAAACATACCAAACAGAGAATGTTAAGCGGTGCCAAACTGAGGCGCACAGCTGACGGCTCCGAAAATCGAAACAGTCTCCAAACGGGAACAGTGGCCTACGACCACGAAAAGTAGTCTACGACCACTGAGAGATGGTCTGCAAGACCTCTTCCTCCCTCCGGGAAGAGAAAACAAGACTTAGTCCGCAGATCGAGTCAAAGTACAAAGAGTCCCGAGGTTCGGAGGTGAGGCTCTCAGCCAAGAACTCTGAAACCTCGAAACGAGCACAACATGCGCAATCACCGAGTGCTCAATCAATGACGTCTAAGTCTTAAGGTCGGTCAAAAATGGGGTGTCTACAGTTAGACTAGAAGAACTCTCTCTTCAAGAATGATGGCCCTGTCTCAGCTACTTTGGCCTGGACTTGATTCTCAGTCCTGAGAATGTCCATAGATTCCTTCAAAGCTCTAGTCTTCTCATAGGCTAAAATGTCCATGGCCTGTTGACTAATTGGTTCGGCTACATTGGCCTAACCAACTCGTTCCTCTTGTGCCACAATCTCATCCGGTAAAGGCACCTCATGCCTTCTAGGCCTACTTCACCTACCACGACCACGACCACAACCACGTCCTAACATCCTAATGAAGGTAACAGAAGAGATTGACACATTTACAAATGTGCCAAAGCTAACTCACTTAGGTCCTAATGCGGTGGACAACAGTAATTCACTCCATATAAGCACATAGTCATATAAACACATACAAATCTCCTTCCTGGATAATGACCATCCAGTGGTGTTGCCAGAGTTCCAATTAGAAACAACAACGATCAAGTGCACTTCTAATAGGATTTCTAAAAACTCATAGACCCAATCAACATCCTAGAAATTAAATCTCATACCCATATATTCACATAAGCATGTTATCACATAGCATACCATACATACAAATGTCTCTATCAAGCGAGACAAAACCATTGTGGTAATAACCACTTCCCATGTACCCAAGTATTCAAACCTAGTACGCTCTGATACTAAGTTGTAACGTCTCAAAATAAACACCATATATATATATATATCCATCTCATAATAACCAATAAATAGTAACATAATTCAATTGATAAGCTTTCATTAATCAGAGTTTGATATACAAAAATGACACATGTGATATACATTCATAAACAGTACATCTTGAATTTAAAGCATGTGATATGAGATAGTAAAAATAAGTGAAAGCTAAACAGATAATCATATGCCCTCAAGGCCTACATCTTTCCAAGTCAGTACTTGGGTACATCAAAAGTGAGTCTTAAGTTTAATACAAATAAAGCCCTAGATTGTACAAACTTAAATTCAAAATAACAAAACTGAACCTTCAGCTCTATAGTCCTCCCAAGCTAAGTCCTTAGTAGAGGCATATCACCAGTACCTGAAAATAGTTTTCCTACATAGGGTGAGCCAAAGTCCAGTAGAAACACTACAAAACACTGTATAATCTTAACAAAACCATAAGGTGTTATGCATATGCAATGCCCATGTCAAAACGTTTTACATTTTTGTCCAAAAACAATGCCATGCCCAATTTATATCACAATTCTTCTCAAAACATGCACTTTACAATAGAAAACAAGGGGTAAATCTCAAACCAGTACATCCTTTCATGCATATTTTGTCTGGAGGAAACCTTCAAATGGCACCCATGTAAATGTAGCCTATGTAAGCGCTACTATTGTTATTTCGTAGATATTTTGTTCGCGGGAATCAACACCCGTGTATGCGTGCATTTTTCGGGACTTTCACCTTGGACACACAAGCCAACTTGATTTGGTGATACACACTTCTTTCCCACGTTTTCTCTTTTTTCTCAAAATCAAATACATTTTCAATATATTAAATAATAAACAATGTTCAATGCACATGGATGAGAAATTAGTTTTAGTTTACCTAATTCTCATGCAATTTCTACAACACTCATAGCTATCCTCATCCGATAGCCCAAAACAGATATCTCTAATAAATAGAAAATTTCAATAACAATATACATTATTATCATTTCCAAGATGTGAGCGATATAACATATCCAACTCCACTATCATCATCACTATCCTCCATCACAATCATCAAGACGTGAGCGATATTACAAAACCAACCTCATCCTTCAATATTTTTCCAACACAAGTCAAACCCATGGTTTTAAAGAAAAACCTTGTTTTCTTTCAAAATCATTTTTGAATAGAGAAAAACATCATTCTAATTACATAAACCCAACATCATTTACATTATCTTTACAAGATCAACATTTGAGATTTCTAGGGCAAAATTCCCGTTTTATTTACAAATCATTTCCAAACGTAAAAACCCATCACTTCATCATATATCAACAATAAACACCTTTCTACAAGCATTTCCAACAAACCATTTGAAAATCCCTCTTTGATTTCCAACCCAAAACCCTAGATTTGCCCAAAATCTCCAAAAATCACAATACTATTTTAGAAATATCAAATAACTAAGTTAAAACTCATAAAAGGGTGCGGAGAATCCCTACCTCAACTTAGAAGAGGAAGAAGAAAGAAAAGTCCAAAAGTTGACAGTGATAAAACAACGATTTGCTCTGATCAAAACGAAACCCTCGACAAGCTCTACACTTAATTTCAAAGGAGAAAGGTGAGGAGATGCTTCTAAGTGAGTAGATATGAAGATCTTTGAGTGAAAAAGTGAGCTTAGAGAGAGAGCAGAGTGACTCACGGTTCAGAATGGGGAAAAAGAAGATAAAGTGAAGAAAATGGTAAGTGTGGGCCTTATTTATAGTGCTAGGTTAAAGTCCCAAAGTCAACCCAAAAGAACAAGTCAAAATCCCCAAGAAGTAGGGCCCAAAATCGAACTAAAATCTAGAAAGAAACTCACAAGGGTCGACCCTTATGTTAGTGGTGTCGACCCTTCAGGAAGAATTGACAATGCTGGTAGCAAACAAGGTGTCGACCCTTAAACTATAGGTGTCGACACTAAATTTCAGCAACTAAACCCAGATTCTACAGTAAACAAGGGTCGACCCTTCCCAAACTGATGTCGACACTTGAGGTCAATAACAAAAGACAAGTGTTGACACCACCAAGGCTAGTGTCGACACCACCAAGGCTAGTGTCGACCCTAAATTTTAGTAACTATTCCAAGAACATAGCAGTAAAATGGTGTTGACACCTCCAAAGCTAGTGTCGACCCTAGGAGCAGAATAAGACAAAGAAAATGAGGCAGTGTCAACACCAACAAGGATGGTGTCGACCCCTGAAGCCAAAACCAAATATAAAAGAAAGGAACGACCATCATGAATATGGTTTCCCGGATTCAAAAGTAATAAATGGGTCGAGTCTACATCAGGATCGCTATATGATACTTGAAATTGATTTTGGAAGAAATAAGGATTTTGCCTTAAATATATCAAATGTTGATTTTTTTTTATTATAAATAATTGGAATTAATGTTGAAAATGTGAAATTGGATTGATATTGATAAGGATGGTGGAGTTGGGTATGTATTACCACTCACATCTTGGAATTTAGAAAGTTTGTCTTTATGAAAATTATTTATCTGTTTAGAGATGTCTGTTTTGGCCTATCGGTGGAAGATAGCTATGATTATTGTAGAAATTGCATGAGAATTAGGAGAATTGAAACTATTTTCTCATCCATTGCATTGAGCATTGTTGCATAATTAACACATTGAAAATGTTGTTGTTTTGAGAAAAATGGTTAAATGCCTTGGTGAATCTGGGTAGGAGTGTAGTGGTGGTATTAAGTTGGTTTATGTGTCCTTGGTGAAAGTCCAGAAACCCGCGCGGTTAAGTGTTGAGCCTTCTGGTTAATACCGGTAAAAATGACAATTTGGTAGTGCTTGTAGCCTACTTGCAGACATGTCCTAGAGATTCACAGTGTTGTATTCATTGTCTTGTTTTCTAGTGTAAAGAAAATGATAGCATGATTTGAGATATAAACTTAGCATTGCACGGTTTGGAAAGAGAAATGAAAATGTTTTGGCACAAGCATTGCATATGCATTCACTTTATATCTTTGTTAAGATTCATAAACTATGTTGTAGTATCTCTACTGGTTTTTGGCTTACCCTCTATGGGAAAACCATTTTTAGGTGTTGATGATATGCCTATGCCAAGAACATAGCTTGGGAGGAACTTGGAGTTGAAGGCTTCTTTTTGTGTTAATTGTTGCATTTATTTTTGTACAAACCAAGAGCTTAAACTGTATTGGATTTAAATCCATTTTTATTGTGACCAAGTATTGCCTTGGAAAGATATAGCCAACAGGGCATTTTTCTTTTATTTGTTTTACTCTTACTTTAAATCTTTGCTTATAACATATGCTATAGATTCAAGGTTAGGGCTTATGAATGTATAACTGCATGTGTTACCTTTTGTATAATGGAATCAGATGAATGGAAGAGTATTTTATTTAGAAATGTATAGTTATTCAATAATAGTCTCGGGTTGTATTATGATTATTATTTTAGGGCGTTACAACTTAGTATCAGAACATACCGGGTTTGAATACTTTGCGTATATGGGGAGTGGTTCTTACCACAATGGATTTATCTCGTTTGATATAGATATTTGTATTTGCGGTATGCTACGTGATAACATATTTATGTGACTAAATGTGTATGTAATTTAATTTCTAAGATATTAATTAGATCTACGAGTTTCTAAAAGTCCTGTTAGAAGGGCACACTACTAGAAAAAGGAGTATAAGACACGAAACCTTTTGTGATGGCATACTTTTCCGTCACAAAAAGTAGCTTTTTGCAACGGTTAATATCTTGTCGCCAATGATTGCTTTTTGCGACCAAAATTATTGTTTCATAAAGAGAGAAGGATATGTTGGATGGCTTTTGCGATGATAGGTCATTAGTTATCAAGAAAGGCCCATTTTTTGCAACGACTTTTTCTTACCGTCGCAAATAATTATTTGATTTATTTATTTATTTTTTTTATGGCCTTTGTTGTGCTGCCGCTAATAGACCCAAAAAATAAAAAAATAAAAAAATGCTCCTTTTAAAACCTAGGGGTGTGCGCGATGCGGTTCGGGCGGTTGGATAGTAAAATTACAAACCGAATGGCGAGTTAGCGGATTAGCGGATTGACAAATTGTCGTTTGGACGGTTTTTGGCGGATTGGCGAATTGAAGAACATTTTAACTAATTATCAGACATTTGCATAATATATAACACTAATTTGTATAATATTTTTTAGATATATAACACAAAATAATTTTACACAATATGTTTCATATATATAACCACTAATTTGTAATAAATTTCATATCTTAAATCTCTCTCACACTCATTTTTACATTGATATTTCATTAAAAATTAAAAAATATATATGTATTAACTATAGCGGAGCGGAACGGTTCGATTGGCGGATTATAAATTTTAAAATTTAAACTACAGTTAGCAATTAGAACGGTACGAATTAATGCGAATCGGTGCGATTTTAGCGGATTGGACGGTATTTTATATAGCCCTACTACTAAAACCCTTGTGCCCAAAATCTTCATCAAATTTTTCATGCCTCTGATTTTTCTTTTTCCCTCTGTCACACTAAGCGTGTGCTCTCTCTCTCTCTCTCGGTCTGCATCTTCCATCTTCATGTGACTCAGAATCACCTCTCTTTATTTGTTGGTAGGTAAAACCCCTCATCTCTCTCCACAATGCATAGCCGTTCTCTTACTAATTTTACTTCTCTCTCCCTTTCTCTCTCTCTCACAATCGCACCCCTGCACAGACATTCGTCGACCGTCAGGTTTTCGTCGTTCGCCGTTGCTGTGACCATTGCCGCTTCATTCTGGTTCGGTAGGTTTGTCTGCTCTTTCTCTGTATCACATTCCCCATCTGCTTCTTTCTCCCAATTTCTTAACTGATGTCTATCTGCTTTGTATTTCTTTCAATTTTTAGTTATTTTATTTTTTATTTTTTTGGTCAAGGGTTCCTAGAATCTGTATTTAATTGTTACGCCATGATTCAGGGTATACAATCTGATTTTGAATTAGTGTTACCAAATAATTTTAAAGCCATTCAAAATTTTCAACTATGGTTTTGTGTCTCCATATCCAATGGATTTTTGATTTTTGATTCCTGATTCTGTATCTAAAATTAGTTTATAAACTCTCTCAACATGGAAGAATAAAGAATGAAAAGTGAAAAGTAACAAATAAAACCCTTAAAAGTTTCAAAACCCTAACCCTAAGCCTAACTTAACCTAATCTAAACAAATATCATCTATGTACTCTTATGTTGGCAAATTTGAATTGCTTGAAATTTTGTGGGATACTAGGCAATAATTCTCACTTCTTTTCTTTTCAAGGAATGTTGATAGAACATTGCCTTGGAATTAATTAAGCTTGCAGAGAAGCTGAGAAAGAGCTGTTAATTATAGGGAGTTAATTCATGCCCATGCCATTTCAACAAAAAAAAAAAAATCATGCCCATACAAAAATTTACTAATAAAGGCAATGAATTGAAGATTGTTTTGATGGTTTGAGGGCTATTTCTATGTGGCTATTTGTATTCTACAATGTTTGTGAAATTGAAGGTTGTTTTATAAATTTGGTTTTTATTTTGAGAAGAACCACAATCTAAATTTTATTTAAATTTTTTAAATTAGGTTTCTTTTGATTGTGTTTTTATACATATGCATATATCTATATCTATAACAATCTATAAAAGCAGCAAAATGTGCCTCTAACATCAGTGTGTCTAATAGGTTAGATGCCAAATTCACCCCTAATAAAGATTGCCTCACAAGATATGCATTGTTGGCGCATCTTCAGCAAGCTTGGTAGAAGAGGATGCTTCTCAAGCAAGCTGTCCTTCACCTCTTGCCACCTGACCTACAGGAAGGGACCGTTGTTCAACCACATCACAGTGAGTGATAGTAGTGTAACGATATGTCTTATTTACGTATGGTGTTTATGATTTATATATTCTTACTTGCGAATGGCATATGGTATGTAAGTTGTGTTTTGATTGCAATAATGGAAATGATTGAATAATGGCATATGAAATGGACCTGAGGTTGTTTTGTTTTGTTATGAACGATGGGGCCGAGGCCGTTATGATGTGGGTTATTTATGACTTATGGCCTTAAGGTCGAGGGAGATGGAGACATGCCGATGTTCCATCTACCATATAAAGATATGGATTACTTAAGATTCATGGCTTAAGGCCGAGAGAGATGGAGACATGCCGATGTTCCATGTATCCTATAATGTTTCAAACAGCTGTTGATATATTGGGCCCAAGGCCGTTCAGTATTATGTAGGGCTCAAGGCCGTTCTGTATTAAGCTGGGCCCAAGGTTGTTCCGTATTATGTTGGGCCCAATGCCATTTTGGACTGAAATTATGAAATCTATATAATCTCCAAGACTTATGCTCATTCACATAAATCTCCTTACTTTGCTATTTTTCACTGAGTCTTGCTCACTCCATGTATATGTATATTTATGTGGGTGATCAGCTTGGAGGACAACCTTAGGTCAGCTCCAGGAGCCTTTTGTTGGACCTGTTTTGTCGAGCCTCCCAAAGTGGAGCCTTTTGTTTTTGTGGGGTTCTTGTTTATGTTGTATGTTTTTAAGTTGTTAATGACTTGTTACAGATACATTGTCAACATGTAAATTTTGGGTTACTACCTTTTTGTATAGACTTGCATAACATGGACTTGTTGGTATATGAACGGTGTTTGTAAATTTTCTATATATGGTAAGATGTACTAACATCCTGGCATTTAAGCACTGTTCAATGGATGTTCGGTTATTGATTGGCTTCCGCCTTAGGCCCTGTTATTGAATAAAAATATTTTGTTGGAATGTTACTTTGAGGCCTAAATACATGCCGGTCATGACTTAACTTTTAAGGGTAGGTTTGGGTCGTGACAATTGCAATGGGTTTATTACACTTTTTATTTTTAAATTATTGTTAAATTGTCTACTTAGTTCTTAAACTATCTATTGAGTCTACTCAATCTCTAAAGTATATAATCAAAATCTATTTAGTCCTTAAACTATCAATTGAATCTATTAAGCTCCTAAACTTTTTAATTCAAACATATTTAGCCCTGAAAGGATTACAAAAATAAAATAAAAGTCTGTAAGTATTATAAATTACTAAAAGACTCTACCTAATTAAGATTTTATTACAAAATGATATTAAATTTTTATTTTGTCTTTAAAAGTGTTTTATTTCGTTGTGTGTGTAAATTATAGTTAGAGTTTGGTTTCCCAGTCATAAGAATATTAGATATATTGAAGAAATTTAATTAAATAATTTATAATAATACTTGGCTACAAATAATAATAAAACAAAATAAAACATTAATTAATTTATGAAAAGAATTTAGTGAAAAACTTAAGAAAAATTTACCCATAAACGTCATATGGAGAATGTTAATCTATTTAGTTTAAAGAGTTTTTATGAACTAATTAGTCATTTTTATTTTAGAAAGTTGTATTTATTTGATTTGGTGTCATTTGAGTTTAAGTGAATGCTCTTTTATGATTCATTTTTTTAATTTTCTAATTTGTTTTTGGGATGGGAATGAAAATATAAGGCATGTAAGTTTCTTTTTGGGGAGATTGATGGCTGAAGTGTTGGTTGTAGAGTGTGAAAATCTACATTTCTATTAGTGTGGTTTTCTGGTATTACACTAGAGTGTTACATTAGAATGTTATATTTGAAAAAGTATACTAAGGAGTTTTTGTATGTTACATTGATTGGACTATCACGTTTGAGAAAAATACACTAAGGATTTTTTAAAATGTTACATTATTACGTTTGAGAAAAATATACTAAGAAATTTTTTAGTATGTTACATTTGAGTGTTACGTTTGGAAAAAAAAAAAAAAACACACTAAGGAGTTTTTTATGTTATATTGATTGGAGTGTTACGTTTGGAAAAAAAAATACACTAAAGAGTTTTTTTGGAATGTTACATTGTTACGTTTAACAAAAGTACACTAAGAAACTTTTTAGTGTGTTACATTAGAGTGTTACATTTGAGAAAAACACATTAAGAAATTTTTTTTTTTTTTTTTGAAGTGTTATGTTTAGTAATTTTAACATTATGAGAAAATCTACATTTGTCCATCAACATATAACGCACGCACGTTTATACTTTGCCCTTTATGTAATTCACACTAGAATGAGACTTTTGGGTGCATAAGAAAAAAGGAGAACCAAACAATTTATAAGATCAATATTTGGGATTTCACTCAAAACTCTAAAAACAATCAATTAGAAATTATAAACGAAATCTGACATATAACACTAGATACTATAAGAACTAACGTCCACTTTTCAAAGATAAAATAAAAATTTAAGATATTTTTGAAATAAAAATTTACCTAGATAGGGTCTTTACTAATTTTTGATACTTATGGACTTATATTTTATTTTGGTAATTGTAACATGCCCAGAGGGTACCCGCGCGCGTTAAACAGTTCGGACCCTCGAGATCTCTTTGATCTAGTCTCATGAGTGCAATGTGAAAGTAGATGAGAGTCCAGATTTGACAACTTTCATTGAAAATCCATTTTATTGCAATTTTGTAAAAAATAGACTGCGTTATCAAATTTCAGAGTCGCCACCTAATATTTAGTTTGGGAAATTAGGAAATCCATGACTCGTGCCAAGGCCACTGTTCGTCGTAACCAAAGATGCTTGGCTCGGAACCTTAAGTATGAGAGGGGAAGGTCAATAATGAGCACCCCCACTCACCCGATCAAAAGATCGGCCTCTACTAAACCATGATATGACTTTTATTTTTTTTATATGTTCATGTTTTGATTATTTTAGTAAATCTTAAAATTTACTATGTGAAGCATATAAGTATAGACTAATTTGCTCAAATTGGAACAATTCAACTTCATGTTTGTTTTTCGAAAAGGGTTTGAATTTGCCACTTGACAAAGTGGGCTTAAAATTTGTGAATTTGCCACTGCAAAGTTGGCTTAAAACGTACATTTATTGAATTATTCCAATTCAAACAACAAGCCTTCATCCACAGGCATTCATACAGTTATATCAAGTAAGCAAGTAGCCTCATGGTAGAATACTAACACATAGTAAGAAAAACACACACAAATGGGATGCTAAAGCATAAAAACTCACAGATTGACTGACGTCCCTCGAACAACTACAAAACAAAGTTAATAAAATATGCATGATCTTATATACAGAATCCTAATGCAATTCACTCATGAGATGCACTAAAGATTCGGCTTCTAAAATATGACATGTGAATTATCTCAATAACATGAGGTAGCGCATAGAATCACAGAAGAATTGATTAAATTCACACATGTAAATGTAGCTGAATCTTAATGCATGAGACATGAATGTAAAGCATGGATATGCATAGCATGTCAGATATATACATATGCACAGTTAAGGAAAGCGATTAAAGAATGAGATTGAAAGAAACGGGGTAAGAAATTATTACAACACTTTAATATTACAAATCCAAATGAGGGAGAGAGGAGAGAATAACAATAAAATAAAATAAAATCTCACAAAACACTCAAAATTAAAATAAAAGTTCTAAAACCCCTGACCACTCATCAATTATCAAATAATCATTTATCTTCAATCGAGCAGGCCATCTCCAAAGAATTGATAGAATTTGGGCTCAAACCCATGATTGCCTTTGTAGATTGTTTGGGCCCTAATGGCAGATCGGCCCACAAAGGCTGGCTTCTCGAAGCCCAATTATTGCTCCACCACCGAATTCACTCCCTCACACCGAATCAGCATCTTGGTTTCGATGACAGACCCATCAGCAATATGGACCAGCTTGACACACAAAGAGAGAGAGTGAGTCTGGGTCTCTCCCTCCATTCCCGTGTGTGCTGCCCTCTGTGTATTAGTGCGTTGTGTGTGTGAGAGTTGAAGTGGGTCTTGCCGAGAGAGAGAGAGCTCACAGTGGGTGGAGGTAGAGAGAGTGCAGGTTGGTGTATCAGTCTGTGTGTGTGTATGGCAGTGTGTGTGATCGGGTGTGACGGCATCGGTGGTGTGGTGTGCGATGGCAGCGGTGGTGTGGTGTGTGATGGCAACGGTGGTGGTGCTGCAAGATAGCCGAGGGAGAGAGAGTTGTATGTGTTGTCTGTGTATATATCAGAGAGAGAAAGAGGACTGTTCTGTGTGTGCATGGAATGATGCATGTGTTGTATCTGTGTGTTTGTAGCTCAGATCAAGAACCTCTCTTCCCCTCACATTTTTCACTCACTCACTCTCCCTTTTGAAACTACTCTCTGCCGAGAGCCCCAACCCAGAACTCTTCACTATTACATCTCAAAAAACCGAGAGAGAGCCAAGATGCATGTCTCAATGTGTGCTGTGTGTGGTCTGTGTGTATGGTGTGAAGAATTGGTGCGTGTGCATGGGTGGTGTGTGGGTGATGAGTGGTGTGTTGAGTGTGTGTGTTAGGATGGCAGTGGTGGTGTGGTGAGAGTGTGTGTTGTGCATGTGTGTGGTGTGCTGCTGCCGTGAGTGTGTGTGCATGGCTGTGTGCGTATGGATCGGCCATGCAGAGAGAGAGAGAGAGCCAAAATTCATGAATTGTGTGTCTGGGTCTCCCCCATTCTCTCTCTCTAGACCCTGTGTGTCTCTCCCTCTGTTGTTCAGCCCGTGTTGTCTTGTTATGTTTTTTTTAGCTTAGATCCAATCCCTCACCAGAGAGAGAGAGAGAGAGAGAGAGAGAGAGATCAGTCCCCCCTCTCTGTGTTGCTGTCTCCTCCCTGTTTTTATATCCCAACGCCCCCTAGAACTCCATTGATAGTTGCCATGCGAAGAGAGAGAGAGCTCAATTTTCTATCCTCTCCGACCCAAGCCCCGGGAAAGGGAGAGAGAGAGCCAAAAATTCATGTATGTCTCTCCCCTCAAAATGCTGTCACTCTCCCTCTGTCCTTTCTCTTGCTCCTTTTTTTTTTTTATCATCACCTACCAGCTCCTTTAACAATCATTCTCTACCCACTCTCACTTGCTCTCTTTTCTTTTTTTAATTCTCTTCCCTCATGATCATGTTCCCTCCTTTTCTAAAAACAGTAATTATTTTCCACCGCCTCCGCACAACCTCACCAAAAATCTTATCTCCATCCCCCCACTTATTCATCTTCTTTTTTTATTTTTATTTTATATATATACTACTTTTTTATCATTTTCTTTTTTATCAAATATCAAAATTAGTTATACCAATTTAGATAAAAAACATCAAAAACTATGTACAACATATAAAATTATAAAATATTATGAAATACTAAAAATTAATAATTTGGCCCACATGGGTGAGTTTTGGGATTAAAGTTTTTTTGATATTTTCTACTGAGAAATTCATAAAATAGTATATTCCAACTTTCATCATGGAGTGTTCAAAAGAAGGTGCCCAAGTCTTAGGGCCGGTCAAAATGAGGTGTCTACAATAATCTTTTAAGGGACTAAATATGTTTAAATTAAATACTTTAGGTACTAAATAGATTCAATCGATAGTTTAGAAACTAAATAGATTTTGATTCATATACTTTAGGGATTAAGTAGACCCAATCGATAGTTTAGGGATTAAATATACAATTTGACAATAATTTAAGAGTTAAAGTGTGATAAACCCAAAATTTGAAAGGATGAAGAACCAATAAATCATAAATAGTGATCTTATGAACTGTTTGATATTTTAGGGACTAATTGATTCATAAGAAAATTTTTAAGATTAAATGGATCAACATTTCCTCATGTAGGATTTATGAATACATTTTCCAAATTTAAAATGGTATCACTACGTTTATAATTTGAAGCACTTTTTCATATATTGACACCCATTTGCCCAAGAAAAAGTAATAATGCTACTGTATTTAAAATGTTGGAATTTGACAATATTATTTTAGGGTAATTTTATTTGCACACTACAAACTCTCTTAGTATATACTAATTACTCATTGCATACCACACCTAATTTTAATTTTTTTTATTTTCCACTCAATGCACTCCATCAATTTCTAAATATTCTCAAAATATCCATATCTTCTCTAATCACAACCCTAACTCTAACCCTAACCCTAACTTCACCTCATCATCGCCCCCGTCGCTATCAACCGCTATCGTCGGCCCCTCCTATCTTCTTCTGCCACTGTTACCCTCCAACCGACACCATTCCTTCCTCAATCATCTTTTCTTTCCCTTTATTTCCATTATCAATCCATCATTCTTCTCTTCAAACTCCGCTATCACCAATAACGACCACCACCTACCATTACTAGCAACCGCTGCCGCCTTTTTCCAACCACATCTTCGCGACCCTTGTTGTCACAACCAACCTTGATACCCAACCCTGCCATCACGATCCATTTTCGTACCCCTTCCAATGCAAGCCCTTATCCATTGCATAGAGAGAGAGAGGCCTAAGGTTTTTAGATCTCCGCAATCACACTTCCAATGAGAGCGAAAGAAAGATCAACGGAGAAAGAAACAGAGAGTCGGAGATGAGTAAGAGATAAATGAATGAGGAGGAGGATGATGATGAGGATGAGGAAGTGGAGAAGGAGGACGAGGATGAGGAAGAGGAGAAGGCGATGGCAAAGGGTGAGCGGTGGTGGCGGCGCCTAGGGTTAGGGCTGGTGGGGTCGTGTGGTGTTGATTGAGAAATTTGTGTGAAGGTTAAAAATGTAATTGACTAGAATGATAAAGATGTAATGAAAAAATTTAAGGAGATGGTATGTATTAAGAGGGGTCCAGCTTGTCTCATGTTGAGATCAAGACTAGACCATCTAGTTTGGCCCAGGGGCTCATTTTTTGGTCCATTTTCGATAATTTGAACCGTTAATATGTAGAACTCATCGAGTACTATATCTCTATAAAAAATTACATTAATCGGATATCGATAACTATTTGATTGGATAAGAATTTTGTCAATTCTCTATTTTTTCACCGTTCATTTTTTTAATACAAATATGATCCGATCAAATAGCTATCGATATCCGATCAACGTGATGTTTTATAGAGATATAGTACTTGACGAGCTCTACACATTGAACAGTTCGGATTATCCAAAACGGGGCTAAAAAATGGGCCTATGGGCCAGACTGAACGGTCCAGTCTTGATTTTAAACATGAGACAAGCTAGACTCTTGGTGGGGTATAAATAAATTTTTTTATTATTTTAAAGATGACTTTAATAAGACGGAATTTAATAAGACGGAAAGATGTACATCCTAAGAAAATGTTGAGTGCATATTGTGCATTTATGTCAGTTAATTTATATAGATAGAATCAAGGTTTTAAAAATCGGACCAGTGAGTGAATTGAAAAAGGGATCGGGTGAATGGGTTATCAGTTCAATCATTGGGTTGAATTAGAATCGAACCGTGATATAATAAATATATTAAAATTATATTTAAATAAAAATAGAAGTAATACAATTATAAATTAAAAAATATTAAATTATCTTAAATATTTCTCCTAATATTTTTTTTATTGAAAAATATAATAATATATTTTAAAATATTATTAATTTTAATTTTGGAAGAGAAAATTAAATATTCAATATTCCCTCTATATGATTTTAATTCAAATAATTTAATTGAAAGAAGAGCAAAAATTTTGGAGGGATATCAAAATTTCAATATTTCCTCCAATACATTTGATTGAATCTCACATAGATTTCTTGACTTTTTTTGAATTTTTTTTTCCTTATAAATAGGTAGAGACTTTCACAATAATTTCAAGTTCTTAATGGGATTTCTCAAAAGATGAGACTCTTGAAAGAGAGTTTCCAATTAAATTTTTTTTATATTCTTATATATGTATATATATATTATATAATAAGAAAGAAAGAAAGAATAAAAAAAAGTTTGAAGAAATAAAAAAAAAAAAAACCAAAATTTCAATTTCATCGGCTTAGTGAACCAGCTCCGGTTCAACTGTCAGTTTTTCCGGTTCTCTCTAAATATGCCGATTTTTAGTTTCAAACGGTTTAGAGGGTAAATTCGGACCGGAATCCTGACCGGTCAACGGTTCAACCGGCCAGTCCGATCCGATTTTCAAAACCATGGATAGAAGGATGGCACTGAAACTTAAAAGCTTAAAAAATTGATTGTGACTATTGAAAATGAATACCAAAGGAATTATTTTGGTTAAACTAAAATAGCTATAACAATAATTAACCCCTTTCTTTTTAATGAATAAAACTCTATTAGAATATGATAAAAATTCATTATAGCTTTCAAACTAAAATACATTGAAAGTTTGTGCTGGTTGAGGTCGAATGGATCCAAATAGCAGCTTAGTCAAAAGGTATGGGCAATATTATATCGGTCTGCTTGGCCGGCTATTGTTATGCATAATTTAATAGGGGGTAAAACTACAAATATGGATAATTGAATGGGGTAAAATGTTACGTACGGAACTTTATAAATAAATATGTAATATTTATTTATTTAATATTTGTAAATTGTAATTACTTGGTGTTAGTCATGGAAAACAGAAATTATTATGCGAACCAGGAAGACTACTGTAAATTGTAAGCAGCAGTTGACTCGTACAATGCATATATTATTTTGTTCCAAAAAATATTTGATAGTACAATATGTGTACTATAAAAAAATAATGTTAATTTTAATTTAAAATTGAAATTAAAGTATCATTTTAATTATTTGTTTTGATAATATTGACACTATCGTTTTATACAAATGTTAGTCGAATATATTTAATGAATACTCATTTTAATATTAAAAATAATGGTTAAATTATAAGAAGAATTAGTAATATAAAATTAAAAGTAATTCTACTAACTATTTAATTTTTTTTATATTCATTTGGAAAATAAAAATATTTAGAAATATAAACTATATAAAATTTATTGAAAAAATTAAATATAAATATGTTATAGTTGGATTATCATATAATGATTTTATAAGATTGTAAAATAAATACTTTTAATTAAATTAAAATATCAACTATATAAAATAAATTCAACAACTAACTAAGAAAGAATCTCATAACAACATTTAAACGCAAAGAGAAAAAATAAATGAAAATATTCAAACGATAGATATATCTCAGTGTACGAAGTGATTAATCAACTGTAATATGATGTGAAAATATAGAAGAACTTACTCTTTAGCAATTGAAAAAGTAACTCAAGTAGTGAATCTAAACTTTAGAGGTTCTTCGAGAGTATCATTGTTATATATGTTTTTTTTCCTGTGAGTTGTGATTATATAAAATAACGTATGAAAGATTTTGTACAATCAAAGTATAATCTATATAGAATTTGTAATTAGATTTCATATAAAACTCAAATTCCATTTGTGAAAGAAATATTTGTCAAATCTAATCCATACAAAATTGGTATTGAATTTGTGAATTGTATGGAAAATGAATATTTTTCAAATAGAGTCTATATAAAATGGGCAAAGTTACTATAACTTAAATTGAGTTTGGGTTTGTGTAGAACCCTATATATAAATACAAAATGTATGTTGAGGTCGCTTTTTTAGAAAAAGTAAACTCTTAGAATGTGCCATCTAAGAAAAAAGAAAAACACTACTTATATATATATGATTATTTACGTGACTGTGTGCCCATCCAATAGTGTATTGTCATTCCTTTATTATTTTCTTATTTTTAAGTTCATATGACAGGATAATCACTAGATGGAGTGAGTTCCTATGTTTTAGAGTTGTAGATTGTGTCAGTTACAAGTTTATTGTATATAAACAACTTTTGTTAATTAATGAAATATGGTGAACATAATTAACGTATTAACTTCTGTGAAATTATGGAGGTTTGGTTCTCCTCAAGGTGAGCCAATTCGACGTCTTCACCCACAAAGTAAGTATTTTTTTTTTCCTTTTTATCTCTTTTTCATATTTTTTTATATATATATTTTTTAATTTATTCCAAAAAAATGTTGGTATCATAAAACTATAATTTTTGTACATGATAAATCAGGGCGTTCATCTTGAAACAGTCAAAATGGCGGCTTTTGGTTAAGAAATGGCATCTGGTGTGGTGGACTTCTTTATTCAACGACATTAGTATAATTTCTCAACCATTATACTATAAATATGCGAAACTAGTGAAGAAAAAAAATAAACAAACACAGAGCAAAGAGCAAAAGGGTCTATAGGAAAAAGAGAAACAAACACTGAGATTAAGTTTAAAGACATGGAATTGCTCTTCAAGTCTGTTTTTTCGGTAGCATTGCTCTTCTTTAGCAGTTTCATCCTCTATCTCTTCAATAGATTCTGGGTGAGGCCTCAGAGGCTTCGATCAAAGCTTCGTAGCCAAGGTCTGAGAGGTCCTTCACCTTCATTCCTACTTGGTAATATTCCTGATTTCGTCAAATTCCAACCCAAAGACATCAAAGCTCTTACTGAATATGGTGAAGCCGTGCATGATTGGGCTAAATTCACCTTCCCATTATTCGAGCATTGGAGTAAACAGTATGGTATGTATTAATGAATTGCTAAAACTCATTAACTGCTCCTCTTGCTCATGTAATTTCCAATTACAAATGTTGATTTGGAGTGGATTTTGACAGGTCAAAGCTACCACTTTGCCTTGGGAACATATCAAGTGGTGTATATTACTGATCCACATTTGGCCAAGGAAATAAGCCTCTCCACATCATTGAAGTTGGGAAAGCCTTTTTTCCTACAAAAGAATTCAGAAACCTTACTTGGTAAGGGCATACTTACCTCGGATGGGGAGTTCTGGGCTCACCAAAGAAAAACTATTGCTCCTGAGTTCTATGCTGATAAAGTCAAGGTAAAAATACAAATACAATACTCACCATATATAGCTATTACAATTTGAATTGCTATGAAACTAATCTTCAAAGAAATTGATCAAATGGCAAAAATATGGTGCAGAATTTGGTGCACATAATGTTAGACTCTGCAAACAAACTAATCAACACATGGGAGACTGAAATAGAAAAACAAAGTGGGACAGCAAATATAAAGATTGATGAGGATTTGCAGACCTTCGCTTCTATTGTCATCTCGGAAACTTTGTTTGGGCATAGCAATTCCAAAGTGATTAATGAATTGCAGTCACGGTTCAAGCGTCTTGAAAGGGCCATGAAAACTCCAATCTTAGTGGGCGGCATTCCTGGTTTGTGGTAAGTATTTGTGTTTATGATTTAACTTCCACCCCTGCCTCGCATAAGGAAACAAGCGTGAACTAAAAATTAACTTGTTGAATGATTACTAAGCATTCTTTCGGTGTTTTTGAGCTTTTGATTTCTCTTAATTATTTTGAAAAATGGTTGTTATTTAGGTACATTCCAACCAAGAGCAACATAGACAAATGGAGATTAAAGAAAGAGATACATTCACGGATCATGGGTATTGTGAGCGAGCATTCATCTAAGGTAGATGTGCTACAATCGATCGTCAATGGAGCTAAGATGAGTGCCCTGGGGCCAGCTGCAGTAGAACAACTCATAGTGGACAACTGTAAGAATGTTTACCTAGCAGGGCTTGAAAGCACAGCAAACACTGCCGCCTGGACCTTGATGTTGCTTGCAACGCATCCAGAATGGCAAAATCGTGTCCGTGCAGAGGTTTCTGAAATTTGTGGGGAAAGTTTGCCAAATGCCACAATGCTTAGCAAAATGAAAGTGGTAAGTAAGCTCATTACCTCGCTAAATTATTCAGATTCAAGTTTTGGAATTAGAAATTTGTGGATGACTTTTTTTACCATGCACCATCTCTTCACTAGCAAGGTCTGTGAAAACTAATTGTATTTTCTTTTAATTTGAATGGCAGTTGACATCAGTGATTCAGGAAGCATTAAGACTCTACCCTCCAGGACCCTTTATAGCAAGAGAAACCTTAGAAGATATGAAGTTTGGAGACCTTGAAATCCCAAAAGGTGTTGGTGTTTGGGTTGCTGTGATGCCACTTCACCATGACCCTGAACTTTGGGGTCCTGATCCAAGCAAATTTAATCCAGAGAGGTTCGCTAATGGGATAGGAAGTGCTTGCAAAATTCCTCAAGCATATATTCCTTTTGGTAATGGTCCCCATATTTGTGCTGGACAATTATTTGCGATGCTGGAGATAAAGGTCGTCTTGGCTATCATTTTGTCTAAATTTTCTTTTTCCCTTGATCCAAATTATATTCACTCCCCAGTGATGGAGAATATTATCCGACCAGGACATGGAGTGAATCTTATTATGCAGAAGTTGACCAGGTGTATCATTGAGAAGTACTGAAGAACAATATCAACAACTGAATAAAAGAAATGGTGCTTGTGTGGATATATATATATATATATGAAATTGTTCTAGAGGGGAGGTCAATAGGAAAATTCTATTACTTTTGGTTTTCAATTATGTAATTCCAATTCTCTTTATATTTGTATTGGTTAGGGAAATGTTGTTCCCTTTTACAGTTGGTTGATTTAATTTCAATGTTCGTTACACAGAAAGTTGTTGTACTTGAGGCTATTTAACCAAAACCGATTTCATCAATCTTTAATTCAATGTAAATCAATTATGCGGCCAATTATTAAAACATATACTATATACTAATTAAATAAGGGGGATGCATCAATAAATCCCAAATTAATAACTTATAGACTGTTTAGTCCTAAAAGTTTTCTTATAGACTGAAAGGTCCCATTACAATGTTTCAAACATCAGATTAATGTTTCGAACATTAGAGTTCGAACATCAGATTAATGTTTCGAATATTAGATTGATGTGCAAATGGGACTAAATGGAGCATAAGAAAACTTTTAGGACTAAATGGTTTAACTTTTTAGAAACTAGGACTTATGGGTAAATTTTCCATTAAATAATTATAAAAAATGATCACTACATGAACTATTCATCAATTATATAAAGTCAAAACTTTTTTGGGTGAATAGTATAAAGTCAAAACATATATAACATATTGCGAGTAATGTAATACCAAAGGAGTTGTCCACTATGTACCAAAGGAGTTTTCCCTAAGTTCCCTCAAAACCTTCATAGCACCAATATGTTTTGCCTTGGATCGCCTTTAACCTTTATAACATCTAAATAAATCACAAATACAATATATAGGATAGGAAATGTTCAACTGAATTAGATAGTTGAGGTCTTTTATCAGTAAAAGTTAATGAATGAAGATTTCATACTGGTCAGAATCTATGAAATGCTTGATCTAGTTGAATCTTTTCATTAATTCTAACCGGTAAGTGACTTTCTATTCATTAACTCTTACCGTTAAGAGATCTTAATTGTTTGATCCAGTTAAAATTTTAACTAGAGACAAGCTATTCCCTATAATATATTCTTGACTCAACCCAAAACCAACAAACACCAATACAATCTTAAGAATCACTTTAACACAAAATTTCGAACATATTAGATTTAACTGTTTAAAAAGTCAAAAAGTTATTACAAAAACAATTTTAAATGAAGCCTAAGAGAAGACAATTTTTTTTTTATAAGAAGTGAAATGAATGCATGAAAAAGTAATAGGCTATTTAAATAAATTAAAAAAAGTATTAATTAATATCTATAATTTATCAACAATATTATAATGGGAATATATATATATACAAACAAGTTTGCAAAATTGAAGCCATCTCTCCACATGTTTTGTGTTTGTCATAAAACAAAGGGAAAAATATCAGTGGGATTTGTAAAAAAAAATCACAAAATATTGGTAAACTTTATAAATATTAATAATTAAAATTTTAAATTTTTTCATGAATTAGTAATTATTTTCTCAAACCAGTATTGATTTGTAATTTTTCCCAAAAAAAAAAAAAAAACTTGAAAGTTGTTGTACCATATGCACCATTAGTTATGACCTTTGTGATTTTTGGCTATGAGCAATTGTTGTGTTATGAGTGATTGTGAGGTTAGTTATGATATTATTTTGATTATGCCCTAAAAGCCCTTCGCTTATGTTTTGTGGGCCTGTTTGATCGAGCGGATTATAACAGAAGATTGAGATTATTAATCCATGAAACTCACATTCCCTTACTTGATTGTAATTTTTGTTATCAGGATCAGATTCCAATAGACATTCTATTCAACAAAATTGATAAATTTTTTAATCCAACAATTAAAAATGTGTTAATCATGTGATTTAATTTTGATGATGTCTAAAATATGATGGGATAATTTGTGATTTTTAAATATACATATTTTATATTGTTTGATACAAAATATTATCTATTTAAAATATATATTGTTTGATATATTTGCTACAATATTTTTTAAATAGAAGTTACTGTGCTATATCTGATTTTACGAAAATATTTTGAAAAATTTACTATTCACGTGTTGAAAAATCCGATTGGTCACTATTCATTTTTTTGACAAATTTGATATTGATTGGTTATCTTCTTTTGACAAAATTGATATAACCACATGGGTGGTGGATCATTTTTTACTATAGTATATTTAAAATCTCCACAAAAATTTTAAAAGGAGTATATATTTTCAGATATGATATAAATATTATTTAAAAAGATTTTACTATGCATACAAATATTTTAACAAAAAAGTTACTGTGTGGCCAAATATTTTAATAGAAAAGTTACTGTGCAGTTAGTGTGTACCATTTGATTTTTCTGTGAGAAGTTTGAAAATTTACACTTAATTATTTATCGAAAGCGACCTTTGGCTATATTTTTTCACCCTCCGCCTGCAAAATTTGAAATGGAAAATTAGCCTGTTGCTCCGTGTGTCAAAGGCATCGAATTCAACATGAGGAGCATCTCTCCTCTAATGGATATGAGTGTCTCCTCTCCCCCAAATGGATTATGATATATAAGGAGTATTTTGGTTGGAGAAAAGTAAGTAGTAAATAAGTGAATAAGAGAAAAACATGTGATATTAAAATATTCTCAAATATTGTATTGTACTTTATTGAGTTATATTTTCTCTGAGAAGATTTATTAAGAGTTTGAGCAAAATTGTAAAAAGGTTTTTTTATCCCTTATTCATATTATTCTTGTAAAAAGAGAGTTTTTGTGAGTATTTTTTGGGATAAAATCACTTGGGTTAGGTGTGACTAGGCACTGGATTCAAAACTAGTTGAGATATTTCTGTGAGTGATTTTCGAAGTAAAATTACTTGGTGAGGTGTGACTAGGCATCAGATTCTAAACTAGTTAGAGTGATCGAGATTGGTCACTTGTTGTAAAGGTTCACTAGCACCATTGAAACTGGTGGTGTAATTACTATTTGAAGAACAGTGCAGAAATTTCCGATGAGGATATTTGGAGAGTGGACGTAGGCTTGGTGTGCCGAACCACTATAAATCACTATGTTTGATTTTCTTTCCCTATCTCTTTTACTTTTATATTAATTATTATTGATCTATTATTTTATTTGTTGAAATTTGAATATTTTGATTATTATTTTTAATATTGTGAAATTACTTTTAGTAACCCAATTCAACCCCACATTTGGTTGCCTACTTGGGATAACAATTGGTATCAGAGTAAGGGCTCTTATTTACTTTTTTACTTAACCGTCTAAGAATATATCATGTCAACCAATTTTGATGTTTATTTTGCTGAAGGTCAATTGCCCTTTAGACCACCATTGTTTGATAGCTCAAATTATACTCACAAGAAAGCAAGAATGAAAATTTTCATTCAAGCTTTAAACTATGAGCTATGGAGAATTATAGTTAATGGTCACAAAATTCTTTCCAAGACTATCCAAGGGCGAATCTTGCCCAAAGAAGAGTGCGAATGGGATAATAATGATTTGAGAAGCATTCATTATTTGAGCTGGAGCCCAATGAATAACAACAAAGTAAAGGGTTATCAATGATGCCTAATTCAGATTAAAAAATTAGAGTTCATATTAGAAACAGATTCATATTCACATACTTAAACATATTTCATAATAAGTTATATGTGGTACATCCGTTAGCTATCAGATTAAATTGGTCATAAGACCCACATGCATAGTCGGTACCAATGACCATAAAGGTTAATATCTTGTGCACAAGTAGCCATGGTAGCATTACCCCCAGGCGAGGGCCACGTGAACATAAGCCTCGGTATTGTTACCCCCGAGCAAGGGCCACTTGAACATAAGCCACAGTATTGTTACCCTTAGGCCAGGGCCATGTGCATATTGGCCACGGTATTGTTACCCCAGGGCGAGGATCACGTGAACTAAGAATGCTACAAATACATTGTAGAAAAATGGACATTCATTCATGATTCATAAAACAGTATTTCAGGAAACAGATCATATCATTTCAATTAGAAAATACTTATAGTCAACATATCTTTACAAAGTTGTCACTCATAGATAGCTCCAATAGTAGAAGAGTCAAAGCAGTCGAATCAACAATCTATGGCGCGTGACCTACACAAACACATAATAGATACACATTGAAACACACGCTCGGAAAACACTTAACTCATTCCTTGTTTATCTTGGTGTGTTTTTAATCTAAATCTTCATTATTATGTCTTAATTAGGGCTTATGAATGCCTAAGATGCAATGCGGATGCCAAAATGTAACTTGAAACACTTAGTCAAATTTTCAAAAACAGGGCAGCCCGCTTGAGCGGTCTGCAAAGTCTGTAAAAGTACTGGTTGCATGATTTCTCCGCTCGACGGACGCTTGACGATCGCTCGAGTGCAAGACTGGGTAAACGGGGTCTTCGCTTGAGTGCAACTTCCCACGTTCAAATAGTCTGCAAAAGTCTGTAAAACTTCTAGGAGCTCTCATTTTATGCTCAAGCATAACTTCTGTTGCTCGAGCGGAGGGTCAAAAACAAGGGTGGTTGCTTGAGTGCAGATTTTGCTGCTTGAGCTAACCCCCATACTCTGCAAAAGTATTGTGAGCTCACATTCTCCGCTCGAGCAGAGGGTGCAAATTATGGAATTTTCAGATTGCTGAAACAAGTTAAAAATCCATTTTCAAAGTAGCAAAACATATCATTTTGGGCCAAAACGTAGTAAAACTTTGAGAAACTCATAGCACATAATGAATTACAAACCATTTCGCAAAATCAAGCCCAAAAGCCTTGCCAATCGTATAAGCTCAAGTTTGAAACTTTGAAAACATAACATGCATGTATTTTCTTGAGTTCAAACTTTCCAAATGTTGGTAAAATGAGATGTTTAGTACAAAAATATGTTGAATTCTTCAAACAGAACCAAAACATGAACATGGATGTAAGAATTCCTTGGAAACAACTTCAAAATGATATGATATATGCATGCATGTAAGGTTATCTTCTTAATTCTTCTTCCCAAGCTCAATTCTTTGGATTAATTATCTAACTCTCTTGATTTTATGCATTAAATGCCACAAATACACAACTAAAGGAGTGAATTCCTACCTCAAGCTTTGAATTCTCAAGTGTAGAGGCCTAATCTTCCAAGTACTCTCCAAATCCTTCACTTTTCTAGCAATTTCCCCTTAATTGAACTCAAGTCTCCTATTCTCCCTCTCTCTCACGTTTTGTTGAAGAAGATGATGATAATGAAGGTGTATGCAATATTCTAGAGTCAATTTGGCCATATATAGGCTTGGTTAGTGGGCTTAATTAAGCTAGGTTTACCACTAATCAAATGGGCATTAATTATTCTAATTATTTGGTTCCAAATCGAATTTCAATTAAACCCACCACAATTTTCTCAAAATTCTAAATAACACATATACCGAGTCACTTTTGCGATTAGTTGCCGATAAGGTCTTCAATTCGCATAAAAAAAATAGAAACACAAACAAATATAAATGCAAATAACATATAACACATGCAATTAACGTACAAATTTCATATTAATTACTGATTAAACCTTCTTAATCAAAGATCATAAACTAATCACAGGTCGGGGTTATTACAAAACCATTCTTAAATTGCTAGTTAAAGTGTGGGTCATCCACCGTATTCAAAATAAAGCTCGTGCAATCAACATGTGGTCATTCCCCGATCATAGAAATGGTCGGATATCCCACAAGTTCTATTATTTACACTGGTAGACTTTGTGGGATATTAGACTTTTTCTGAAGCTATGGTGCTACAATGACTTAGCAAAAAGAAAACCAAAAACAATACCCCCAATTAGAATTTCGGCAGCACTTCGACTCAATTCGCCCAACTGATCATTCCGTGCCCCAATGAAAAAACTGAACCCCACAAATTGACATGCCTGAACCATTCATCTAAATTTAAGAACCCCTGTATAGATCCCATATATTGCACATAGCAAGAAAGAGAACAAACACCCCTATGGAGGGCAGGGTTATCCTATCCTAGCTTTGAAATGATATAGGGTTTCGTTATTCAAACAAACGACATCATACATCCTAGAATAGGGTAGCATCCTGTTCTAAGTTGGAAATTGCTAGAGTGTACTATATGCACTAGTTCAGTCTTGGTAAAAAGGGTACCTCAACAAGACACTAATATACTTGCCCAATCCAGTGGATCAAGCGGTACGTAGTGATCTCGATTCCAAGGCTTGTGCTCCCACCATATTAGAGCCCATGTCCGTCTATGAGCTTGAAGCTGAATAGCCGTTCAAGATAACAGGTGACGAACACGGGACTTAGAAGCACCAATGCATGAAATGCAATGAACATATAATTGAAAATAAAAGTCATGTCATGGAGTTCGAGTCAAGGTTTCTTAATATTCCCAACAGAGTCGCCAAAAACTATAACATTGCCTAGCGGGTACCCATGTGCGTTAACAGTTCGGACCCTCGATTTCTTCAATCTAGTCTCACAAGTGCAATGTGAAACGTAGATGAGAGTCCAGATTTGGCACCATTTATAGAAAATCCATTTTATTACAAATTCTTTGCCAGAAATGGACTACATCACCAGATCTTAGAGTTGCCACCTAATATTTTGAAAAAAATTAGAAAACCCATGACTTGTGCCAAGGCCACTGTTCATCGTAACCAAGGATACTTGGCTCAGAACCTTAGGTATAAAGGGGAAAGGTCATTAATTGAGCACCCCCGCTCACCCGATCAAACGATTGGCCTCTACTAAGTCATGATATGATTTTATTAACTTTATGTGTTCATATTCCAATTATTAATAAATCTTAAAATTTACAATATGAAGCAAACAAATATACACTGTGTCGTTCATTTTGGAACAATTTGATTTCATTTTTTCAAAAATGTATTGAATAGTGTAATCATGAAAATCAATTTTATTCCAAATTAAATAACAAAACCTTAACACACTGGCATGTATAATATCAAATAAGCACATAGCCACAAGGTAGGATGCTAAACATAGTAAGAAAATCACACACATGCGGAATGCTAAAGCGCAAAAACTTACATATTTACTGACACCCAGCAAATAGGTACAAAAATATAATTAGTAAACATATGCATGATCCTATATATAAGATTCTAATGCAATTCACTTATGAAATGCAACCAAAGATCTGACTTCTATTATATGACATACGAATCATCTCAAGACATGAGGTAGTGTACAAAATCACATAATAATCAATTAAACCCACAGATGCAAATTTAGCCGAATCTTAAGGCACGAAACATGGATATGATGACAAGGATATATACTACATATGTACAGATATGGAAAGCAAATAAAAGAATGAGATAGAAAGAAGTGGGAGTGGGGAATTATTACAACGCTTTGAATATTACAAATTCGAATAAGGGAAAGAAGGGAATAAAAATATTACAATAAAATTAAATCCACACAAACTCTCTCTAATTAAAATAAATAAACAAAAACAGAAGCTTTAGGGGGCTTCGGAGACCATTGGAGACTATTATGCTCGACGTCTGAGGGACTGCTGGGTTCTATCTAGGAGAAAGTGGATGGCCGCCCAAAAACTTAGTCGGCCAGTTAATGGCTGGGCCAAAAATTCTGTTTTGCTTCAAATACCAGAAAAACAAAAAGAAAATATGCAAGTGGCTCAACTAACCACTTCCAATTAGTTTACAACAGGTTTATAATATGAAATTGAAGCAAGAAAAACAATATAAGAAAGTAAAATAAAATGAAAAGTCTGCAAAATTTACCTTCCAAGAAAAGATTTGATTTCTAAACTTCCTTTTGATCACCCTCAAGTTTAGGAAGTGTGTTCTTAATTCTTAGTTTGAATTCAAAATTTTTATTCGAATGGTGTTTTGGGGTTGTTTAATAGTACTGGGGAGGGGGGGGGGGGGGAGAGTTATACAACTCTTTGTTTTTCTCTCTTTTCAACAACACTCACTTTCTCTTGATCAAGGCTACTTGAATATAGCTATATTAGAATTTTTGGGATGGTTTTGGATATATGGAACTTCGTATATCAGTGTATGGAACTGTTTTGGCTCAAAGCTTAAGGCTTTTCTCTTTTTCTCCCTATCTCTCTCCTTGCTCTTAATTCATTCCTGTCTCCATTCAATTCGTTCCTCTAATCCTCCATTATAGACAATGATGGAAGGCAAAGTCAAGAAGGTAGGAGACAAGGATGATAGGGTGACAAAGGTGGTTGTATTGGATGCTCTCTTTTGGGAATAACACAATCACCTTTTTGACAATGGAGGCTAAAGGAGGATAATGAAGGGGGTGGGTGTGTACCTTGTGCATGAATATATCAACAAAAGATTTGAAATGGCATGACTGACATGCTTTGAACAAGAATTCTGCCAAAATTGCTCTACTCCTGGGCAAATTAGCTGGCCGGCTAAAAAACCTTAGCCGGCGAGCCAATCTCTTGGCTGGTCGGCCGGCCAAAAAAGTTGGTCGTAGCTAACTATTTTGCACGAAACAGGATTTTTAGACAGAATTATCATCCTTCCCTCCTATTTTCACACTGCTCTTTGCACGATTTTCTCATAAAAATTTTCATTTTGAATTTTAAAAGTGAGCCTTGGAATATTATGAAAATATTCTGAACAAAGCGCAGAAAGAAGGTTTCGGAAGAGAGTTTTGAACGAGAGTTAAACACTTGGGCCAAAACAGGCTTATGATTGGAAATGAAACACAGATTCCATATTTCTTACTAAGAATTATGCGAGAAACACATTCTTATTTTCATCATCGGGTAATCAAAAGAAACCGCATAAGTCTTAAGGTCGGTCAAAATGGGGTGTCTACAATTTGCAGTAGTTAACAAAATATATATCCAAATGATTTGGTTCGATTCCAAATAGTTTTGCAACTATAAAACCACAGACCTAACTACGAAGTATGTGGTTCACCTATTTTAAGAACCAAGACCAAATCGTACGGTGAGAAAACCAAAACAATCTAAGTGGCTTGGTCTAGACCGGACCAGTTGGCAATTTTTTTGGTTTTTTGCTCAACTCTAGCAAGTTTGAGCAATATGCCAACTTTTGTCATAGACAAAGCATGCAATGTATATTTTTTTATTTTGTGGAGGTGGTGGACCTTAGTTCTTATATGAATTATTCCATTTATTGTAAGGTTTACCATATTTCTTCATATTCTTTTTATAAAGCTTCAAATAAGCATTCTTGGAATTCTAACCTTTGTGTAAATTATTATTTGCTGAAACAAAATTTACTTTTGTGATGGAATTGGCATTACCCTCTTGTGTTTTCAATGATCTTGGCCTCTAGCCTCCTCATCTACACAAATTTGAGTGATTAGCCCCTATAAGGATATCTTCTTTTATTTGTGGCGCATGGTCTTTTGGAATTCTCTCCAAGATGGCGGTAACTTGTCAACAACTCCTGCAACTACCAAGTTGTTGCAAATCTTGATGCCTTCAATTCTCACTTTTGCAACATTCATTTGAAAATCTTGTGCTTGTTCTACAACTTATTTTCCATCTACTATTTGGAAGTGAAAAAATTGGCTAGCTTCATACTTCTTCGCTCTTGCCTTTTTGTGTCATACTTAGTCTATTAGGCTTTCTAATTTTTGTTTGTAGAAATGTAAGTGATGTCATAGTAATTATAAAATTGATCAACAAGGTAGTTCAAGAGATAAAAAAACAATATTTGTACTAATCTGTATTGTATGTTGCCACTTTTGCTTAATGTGCCTCGTATTCTTCATCATTCATCTCTTCGGTAGGAATTTCGTTTGGGTTCTTCTCAGTAAGAACATATGCAACTTTTAGAAGGCTTAGGGAAAAAATAACTTTTCCTTTCCACCTCTTGAAATGAACTCCACTAAACTTAAAAGGCTTGCTGAGATCTCCAACTCCATCATTGGTTTTTTATGGTACATGCTCCATGTTTGATCTTCTTAAAATTGTTTGTGAAAATACCAGAAAAAATAATACTGTATTAAGAAAAATACAAAGAGAATGAGATATAACCAGATTAGGCTGAGGCATGGGTATCTCATTTTCGATAAGGAGTGTAATGCCCTGGAAGAACCTCCCTGACCCTATTCACCCATCATTCCACACTACCACAAAATATCATACATTACATTTCTTTCTCTTTGAACTATTCCCCAACTTACAATATCTTCTTATCACATCCCATGCAAAACAAAATAGTTCAAAGAAAGAAACATAAACAACAAATTAAGTCCAGGTGGACTTCTTTCCACAATATGTCTCTTACTACATTTACATACAAGTCCACTTTTAATTACATTCGTCCTAGCCAAAACTCAACAAAACATCAAAGACAAGACATCAAGCTCCAAAAGAGTCATTTCGTACGAATGCCATCATTTAGTGGTTGCTTCTTCTTCATTTCCTGAAATTGTTAGCTTTTGGGGTGAACATAAGCTCAGTAGGTGATGAATTTAACAAATTATATAATCAATTGAATAACCCATGATCATGCCATGCAATATTTAAGACATGTAAAGGAAATAACATATAAGTGTCTATATAAGTGAAGATATATGTGCAATGCATGAAATTTGTTCCATCTCTTCCATATTTTCCATGGGCGGTAAATGTACTATGACTTTCCAAGTAAGAGCCGAAAATTTTGGAATACATACTTAGATATAGATTTTGCATACTGGAAATAGTCCCACATTTGCTGACTCCAGAAACGGCTGGTTGATGGGCACCCAAAAACATTTTTGTTCTTTCGCATTTGTCGGCTCTAGAAACGGCGGGGCCATAGACACCCAAAACCATGTTTTTCCACATTCGCTGGCTTTAGAAATGACCGGCTCGTGGACACCCAAAAACATCTAGTAATATGCACAAACAGGGTAATTGGGCACCTTGACTCCCCGAACGGGTACCAATTACATTACACAACTCAAAAACCAACCCGACTCACTATCTGGACTCATAGACCATTTACTCCCTTTCATCGTTCAGCAAGCCATTCATCATGATGTCTAAAGAGGAATTTAGAATGTATATAACACATGAATTTATAAATCTCCAATTTTCCCTGCAATAACTTCGATTCATAACAATTCACGATTTTTCACATTAATAATGGGGATACCTCATTAACAATCTTCACCAACTCAAGATGTATATAGAGAAAAGTTTCAAATCTTACATTTCATCCTTAAGGTTAAGTAATTACATTCAATTTCATGTTTTTGAAACTAATTGAGCAAAACCCCTCTTTTTGAAATCTCAAAATTAGGGTTTATGGAAGAATTGGGGTTTTCCTCTCTTACAAAGATTTGAAGGTTAGTTTACACCATCAACCACCAATATCATCATAAATAACCAAAATCACGAGGTATTATCCCCTTATTTCCAAATCATTTACCAACAACACATTCTATACATATATATATACAAGATGAATAACTATGAAATTACCACATAAGTCATTCAAATTGAAGATATAACGAGTTAAAGACACCCCTACCTCGAAATTGGAAGCTAGGGTTGAGAACCACACTTGAAATCTTGCTGAGCTCGCAAAACAATTAGTAAAATGGTTGGTCTAAGCCCTTCTTTCAACTTTTCTTGAAAGATTTTGGGTGGAGATTAGAGAAATCTAAGGTTTATGGACTAGGGTTTTCGGAAAATAGGGTTTGAGAGAGAGTAGGGATAAAAAAAAGTGGAAAGAAAATGAGTAAGGATCGACTTTTAAAATCTGTTGTCCCGACAGGCTGCTTGATCGCAACTTCCTATGCTCGAGTGGACAACACAAATATGAAGGGATCGCTCGAGCGACACTTCCACGGCTCGAGCGAAAAAAACACAAGTCCCAGAAGTTTTGCAGAGCTACAGTGAAATTACTGGGAGCATGAATTCTACGCTCGAACGACAACTTCACCACTCGAGCAGTCGTGGCTGCAAACTGGCAAACTACTGGGAGCTGAACATCTATGGTCGAGCGAAAAAAGTGGCGCTCAAGCTGTGCAAAAAACCCAGGTGTCACAACCTACTGTCCTTAAAGAATTTCACCCCTGAAATTTTGGTAATCCCTGTCAAAAGCAACTCTAACAATTCCAAAGGAGACAATTACTGCTCTTGTAATATCTCTAATCATCATAACATTATCACTACACAATAATTTAATTCATCAATAACTAAAACTCATGAACTTTTCAGAATTACAACGCATGACATCCACCAAATGGTTCATTCACATTGTATTGACCACATTACAAATATTAGCATCATAAGTCAATAAAATTACACATTTCTAAACAACTCAGGGTATCTTTCTCGGACCTCAACTTCTCTTTCCCAAGTGGCTTCTTCTACTCTGTGATGGTGCCATAATACTTTGACTCAAGGAATAGTTTTGCCCCTTAATACTTGCTCACGGGAGTCCAGGATCTTTATGGGTTTTTCCTCATAAGAAGCATTTTCATTTACCTCCAAGTTCTTCCAGTCTAGAACATGAGAAGGATCTGGCTCATATTTGCGGAGCATTGAGATATGGAACACGTCATGTATCTCGAATAACTGTAGAGGTAAAGCAAGGCGATAGGCAATCTCTCCTACTCGTTCAGTGATATCAAAGGGACCAATAAATCTAGGCGATATCTTTCCAATTCGGCCAAATCTCATGAAACCTTTTCTAGGAGATATCTTCAAAAATACATGGTCACCTACTTCAAAAGACAAAGGTCGTCTCCTCCTATCAGCATAGCTCTTTTGCTGGCTTTGCGCTGTGACTAACCTCCTCCGAATGAGAGCTATCTTTTTTGTGGCCTCACGAACTAAATCTGGGCCAAGCATGGGCGAATCTCTTACTTCGGTCCAACACACGAGGGATCTACATGGACACCCATACAAAGCCTCGAAAGGTGCCATTCCAATACTAGCTTGATAGTTATTGTTATATGCAAACTCAGCTAGTGGTAAATATTTCTCCCACAACCCCTTGAAATCTAGTACACAGGCTCTCAACATATTTTCTAGAGTTTGGATTGTGTGCTTAGACTGGCCATTGATTTGAGAATGGTAAGATGTACTAAAAGTCAATTGAGTTCCCATGATGGTTTGCAAGCTTTGCCACAACTGTATGGTGAAGCGAGGATCCCTGTCCGAGACAATGCATACAAGAACTCCATAAAGGCGAATAATCTCCCTAACATAAAGTTCTGCTAGGTAGTCAACTGAATCATCAATACACATCGCAAGAAAATGTGCCGACTTTGTCAACCGATCTACTACGACCCAAATAGCGTCATTACCTTTTTGAGTTCTAGGGAGACCTGTCCATGGTTATGTGCTCTCATTTCCATTTTGCTACAGGTAAGGGTTACAACAACCTCGCTTTATGTGCTCCCATTTCCATCTTTCTAGGATGATCAGCATAGGTGCAGAAGTTAATCTAGCTTTTAACTCTAGAAAAGATCTCTCACATGCATCATTCCAAACAAACTTCACCCTTTTTCTGGTTAATTTGGTCAAAGGCACCGCTAGGGTGGAAAAATCCTTTACAAAACGCCTATAATACCCAGAGAGACCCAAGAAGCTATGAATTTCAAAAAACATGTCTAGGTCGTTCCCACTTCTGCACTACTTCAACTTTTGAAGAATCTACAGTAACTCCCTTTTTCGAGACCACATGACCCAACAACTTCACTTTTGAGAACCAAATCTCACACGTCTTATATTTGGTATACAACCGATGTTCTCTAAGGAGTTGTAAGACAATATGATGATATTTCAAGTGCTCCTGTTCATAAGGCAAACAAATAAGAATATCATCTACAAAAACTACCACGAACTTATCAAGATAATCTTGGAAGACTCTATTCATTAAGTCCATGAAAGTAGTAGGAGCATTGGTCAAGCCAAACGACATCACAAGAAATTCGTAATGACCATATCAGGTACGGAAAGCTATCTTAGGAATGTCCTCCTCATTCACCCATAACTGATGGTAACTCAATTTTAAATCTATCTTTGAGAAACACCGAGAACACTTAAGTTGGTCAAAAAGGTTGTCTATTTGGGATAAAGTGTATCTGTTCTTGATTATGACCCTATTGAGCTTACGATAGTCAATGCACGGCCGTAATGAACTATCTTTCTGCTTAGCAAAGAGAGTCAGTGCTCCCCATGGCGAGGTGCTAGGGTGTATAAAACTCTTGTCTAACAATTCTTGTAACTGCTTCTTCAAGACAAGCAGTTTCGTTGGAGCAAATGTATATGGAGACATTGAGATAGGTGGTGTTCCCAGCACTAAATCCATAGAAAATTCTACCTCACGATGAGGCGGTAGCTCAGTGAGGTCCTCAGGAAAAATGTCTAGATACTCGCAAACTATCTTAGGAAACATCCCCCGAACCATAGTATCCTTATCATCTATGATGGTTACAAGAAGAAAACTTAGCTTAGCTCGAACTCATGGGTCATACAATGGTGACAACTATCCCCTAAGAAATAAAAACAATCCCCACTGGCGGTACATACCATAACCCTTTCACAGTAGCAATCTATAATAGCGTGGTAAGAGGATAGCTAGTCTATACCAAGAATGCCATCAAAACCTGACATCTCTAACAGTATGAGGTTAAAAGGAAGTTGACGGTTAGCTACCTCAATTATACACCCACGACATCCCCATTCCAAAACAGCTTGACCCTCAAGTGGTGACTCAACCATAAGTGAAGATTCTAATCGTTCTACCTTTAGGCCCAATGTAGATGGAAATACAAATGCTATAAATGAATACGATGCCCCGGTATTTATCAATACATTGGACCATGAGTTATAAACAAGATAGGTACCTCTCAATACCGATGGCCCGGATGACTATTCAGGAGTAGTAACAGCATAGACTCACCCTTGGGATCTTTGATTGCCCTGAACACTTCTCGAAGTATTGACCAGTTGTGTGGACTGTGCTGATGTGGTTCCTTGCACTGCCCTTGAAGTTTTCCCAAATTGAACTGACTGATAGTTTTGCCTCTGACCTTCACTTGCTTGATAACCCCTAGAATTTCGAGACCTCGAAGTACTCCCCACTCCAACCAATCGTGGACAAGATCTCTTCATATGCCCCGACTACCCGCAATGGTAATACGTAGGCAGTTGGCCCCTCCCTTGGGCTTGGCTTTGAGAACGAGTTTGTTGTTGATGACTCAGATTCTATTTGCATTTGGATGCCTTATGACCTTGCTCGCCACATCTAAAATAAGTAACTCGATAGGGGCCGCACTTCCTGAACTTCTCATAGAAACAGACCCCCGATGATTTGGCTTGTTGGGGTGCAGACTAAGAAGATGAAGAAAATGAACCTCTAGATCTCTTAGAAGATCCCGTATCACCCTTAGATTCAACAAAATTGGGCATATTGTGCTTCTGTCTTGCTTCTTTAGCCTCAAGCATAATCTCCACATGAGTCGTAGCCTTCAGCAATCTATCACTCCCAGTACATATTACCCATCACCTTCATCAGAATTTTGGGCCTTAATCTCTTCTCAAATTCGAGACACCGATGTTCTTCTATACCTACCGGCTTGGGCTTAAAACATGCCAAACTAGTAAATGTGGCCTCAAATTCTACCACGGGTGTGTCTAATTGCCTTAAGTCTTCAAACTGCTTCCTTAACCTCTCTCTTGCCGTGGGAGGCAAGAACTTTTCTTGAAAGGCATGAGTGAATGCCTCCAAAGTATGCTCCACTCTATGCTTCACCAACTTCCACCATTGACCAACCTCCCCCTTTAACTGGTAAGCCGCTAATGCCACTCGAAGTTCTCCATCACTGATATCTAGAATCTCAAATGACTTGATTATTTGCTCCAACCATTCATTTGCCTTCATTGGGTCAAGCCCACCAGTAAATTCGGTGGGGTTAGAATGAAAAAATTCCTTCTTCAAAAAGGAGACTTGAGTTTCCTCTTTAATTGTCCTTGCCACTTGCTTGACTTGGAGTATTTTCATGGATTCACAAAGAGTCCCCGCCATCTCCCAGGCTAATGCCCCCATTGCATCTTGGGCTGACGGAATGGCTGCATCATTTTGCCCCATCCATTCTTCTTGGGGAGGAAGATCTTATTGTGCCAGCATATATCGATGACCTCTACGGGGCCTACCTCGACCTCTACCTCGTCCCGACATCCTATATAAAAGCATGGAAGAAAGATTTTAACTCACAACCTACACACCATACATCAACCCATATATGACACACGAGCGTTAAACATGCTCCTATCAATACCTATATCATATAAAGCACACCACATATTCATATAAACACATAGACCACAAATGAGTTACTCTTCCAAGACTCTGACTAGTCTCTTGGCACTTAAAGATTTCCTAGTGGCAAAAGCATTGATTAAGTGCCTTTCTAAAAGGATTTTGATGATTGCAATAGGCACCAGTCACATCCTAAGAGATTAACTCCACACCTACATAATCATAAAAACAAGTAAGACACGCAAGCAAGGCAGGTTAACGTCCCTTACTAACACAATAGCCCAGCTCCAGGTATTCAAACTCGATTAACTCTGATACCAATTTGTAATGCCCTGGAAGAACCTCCTTGACCCTATTCATCCGTCATTCCACACTACCACACAAGCAATTAATAAAAGAAATAGTAACAAGGAAATATCATACATTATATTTCTTTCTCTTTGAACTATTCCCCAACTTACAATATCTTCTTATTACATCCCATGCAAACAAAAATAAAAAATAAAAATTCAGAAAGAAAGAAACATAAACAACAAATTAAATCCAGGTGGATTTCCTTCCAAAATATGTCTCTTATTACATTTACATACTTTTAATTACATTCGCCTTTGCCAAAACTCAACAAAACATCAAAGACAAGACATCAAGCTCCAAAAAAGTCCTTTCTTATGAATGTCATCATTTAGTGGTTGCTTCATCTTCATTTCCTGAAATTGTTAGCTTTTGGGGTGAGCATAAGCTTAGTAGGTGATGAATTTAACAAGTTATATAATCAATTGAATAACCCATGATCATGTCATGCAATATTTAAAACATGAAAAGGAAATAACATATAAGTGTCTATGTATGTGAAGATAAATGTGCAATGCATGAAATTTTTTTCATCTTTTCCATATTTTCCATGGGCGGTAAATATACTATGACTTTCCAAGTAAGAGCCAAAAAATTTTGAATACATACTTAGATATAGATTTTGTATACAAAAAATAGTCCCACATTTGCTAACTCCATAAACGGCGGGGCGATGGGCACCTAAAAACATTTTTGTTCTTCTGCATGTGCTAGCTCCAGAAATGGTGAGGCCGCAGACACCCAAAACCATATTTTTCCACATTTGCTGGCTCTAGAAACAACGGGCTCGTGGACACCGAAAAGCATTTTTTCACATTTGTTTGGCAATATGCGCAAACAAGGAAATTGGGCACCTTGACTCCCCGCACGGGTACCAATTACATTACACAACTCAAAAACCAACCCAACTCACTACCCGGACTCACAGACTATTTACCCCCTTTTGTCGTTTAGCAAGCCATTCATCATGATGTCCAAAGAGGAATTTAGAATGCATATAAGGCATGAATTTATAAATCTCCAATTTTCCCTGCAATGACTTCGATTCATAACAATTCACGATTTTTCACAACAATAATGGGGATACCTCATTAACAATCTTCACCAACTCAAGATGTATATAGAGAAAAGTTTCAAATCTTACATTTCAACCTTAAAGTTAAGTAATTACATTCAATTTCATGTTTTTGAAACCAATTGAGCAAAACCCCTATTTATTGAACAAATCTCAAAATTAGGGCTTATGGAAGAATTGAGGTTTTCCTCTCTTACAAAGATTTGAAGGTTAGTTTACACCATTAACCACCAAAATCATCATAAATAACCTAAATCACGAGGTATTATTCCCTTATTTCCATATCATTTACCAACAACACATTCTATACATATATATATACATACATACATGTAGATATATAAATCTATACATAGATATATGTATATACAAGATGAATAGCTATGAAATTACCACATAAGTCATTCCATTTGAAGATATAATGAGCTAAAGACATCCCCACCTCAAAATCAGAAGCTAGGGTTGAGAACCACACTTGAAATGTTGATAAGCTCACGAAACAATCGGTAAAATGGTTGGTCGAAGCGTCCTTTCAACTTTTCTTGAAAAATTTTGGGTGGATTTTGGGTGGAGATTAGAGAAATCTAAGGTTTATGGACTAAGGTTTAAGAGAGAGTAAAGATGAAAAAGTAGAAAGAAAATGAGTAAGGATCGACTTTGAAAATCTGCTGTGCCGACAGACCGCTCGAGTGCAAGTTCCTACACTCGAGTAGACAACACAAATACGAAGGGATCGCTCGAGCGACACTTCTACCGATCGAGTGAAAAAAAAAAAAAAAAAAGTCCCAGAAGTTTTGAAAAGCTACAGTGAAATTACAGGAAGCATGAATTCTATGCTCGAGCAACAACTTCACCGCTTGAGCAGTCACTCCTACAAACTGGAAAACTACTTGGAGTTGAAGATCTGCGCTCGAGCAACAAAAGTAGCGCTTGAGCGGTCCAAAAAACCCAGGTGTCACAAGGAGCTTCAGCCAACTACAATAGGAATAATCCAAACACTGGTGTAACAGTCACTAAACTTTGACATATTCTCTCTAAGATACAAAATTTTGGCATCGTTCTATGGTTCAGGCCACCTCTGTATTTTCACAAAACTCCACCAAAATGAACACCATTCTCTAGCCTATAATGTAATCGCTCTTAAGTATAGAATAGTTAGTGCGGAATGATGTGGGTTGGTAGTGAGTTGGTCTATTTATAGACTACGTCGGCCTATACAATTTAATCTGGAATAATGATACATTACATAACGGCTTGGGTTAGACTCGACCCTTTCATGTTCTTGGATCCAGGATTCGATACTCGTTATCGTTGTTGCTTGTGTTGTGAATTGGTTGGTTGTTCGTTTTTCAAAGGAAATCATTTATATTTTTCTTCAGGTTTGCTCAAGTTGTCTTTCTTGCGCTCAAGCAGTCTTCTACAATCTGCAAAACTTCTGGATTCGAGTTGTGTTTTCATTGTTTGAGCAGTGTCACTTATTGTGTCTGATGCTCGAGTGGTGTTTTGGTCGGTCGACCGATCTGTACATATATCAAATCGGGGAGAATGGTTTTTTTGTCACTTTTTCATCACCTCTCTCTCTCTCTCTCTCTCTCTCTCTAAAACATTTCTAAAGCTAATTCATTTACTCTCTCTCTATTTCTTATTTAAAACCCTCTCATACACCCTAATCCATTGATTTCACCACCAAAGTGCTTTGGAGTAAAAGGTAAAGCTCGGCGAGGGCTTCCATTTAATTTGAGCAAATCGTGTTTTCAACAAAGTTGGATTCTTCGGGCTTTCTTGTCTTCCTGCTTGAGGTAGAGATTTCTTTGCTCCTTTTTAATACCTCGTTATAAATATACATGTGTTTGTTCTTATAGCATTGAAAAACAAGTTTGTTAAGAAATTTTACAAAAATCATGATAGGGATTTGGGGTTTGGATCTTGGGAGTTGAAATAGGATTGCTTGTGTGTGTTTTGGTTAATTGAGAAGTGGATGGGCATGTTCGTGTTGAGAGTGGAGAAAAACCTAATTTATCATTATGGGCTTAATTAATCCTAAAAGGGTGAAGATGTGTGATAACCGAGTTATGTGTTAAAGATTTTTGAATAGAGGTTTAGTTTTTGTATTTTATGAATTGGATTGGTTTAAGGAAAAAGATGAAGTTTTGGCCAATGGTGGACGTAGTTTATGGTTTTAAAACAACAGATTTGGTTTTGGAAATAAAATGGCATGTGTAACTCTTTTATGAAATGAAATGAGAAATGGTTGATTTGAAAAGGTGAAATTAGTTATGGATTTATATTGTATGAGTTGTGTATCTATTTATATGTTAGAGTTTTGTACTTTGTTATCGGTGGAGGATAGCATTGTTGTTGTTGAGTAGATGATATGTATGTATTACACTTGTATGGTATTATGTAGTTAAGCATGCTGTGTTATTATTGTGTTATTGTTTGGAGGTCCATTTCTCTCCGGGTGAGGCTAGTAAAGCATAGTGCCTTAACAGAGGTTCCTCATCCTTTCTAGTTTGCGCCCAGTAAAGTGTGAAAAGAGGTATGTTTCCCTTCGTATTGAGCTGGTAAAGCATGGCGCCTTGTGATAGGTTCCTCTCCTTTCGGGTTTGTGCCTAGTAAAGTTTGACCTTAGGGTTGTTCCCCTACAGGTAAGGCAGGTAAAGCATTATAGTTTATGTAGGTTACATTATTTGTCATCCATGCTGTAGGACAGTGGAAATGGAAGTATGTATTATGTTCAATTATTTATATTTAGAAATATATGTTTTCTTGGTACCCTATTATGGCCCTTCGGCCTATGGCCAGGAAAGATAGCAGATGTGTTGTTATATAAGTGTGTGTAGTGGGTGAATTGTGAGATTGGGTTATGAATTGTATTTGTGAACGTGCTTTCAAAACAAACGTGGGGATGAAATTCTTTTATATTAACGTGGAGGTTTAAATAACCAACGTTGTATTGTGAAGAAATATTTTGTAACAACCCTCGTACTGATTACCGATTAACCACTGAATTACGTACTGATTACTGCTAAACTGAAATGATAATGACTGATAATTGGATTAACTGAAGTACTGAATGAACTGATTGAAATCGAAACTGAAATTGAATAAGTATATCTATTGTATTGTATTTCTATCTGTTGATTGATTGATTATCTGTTTGAATTTATATGTTTAAACTGCTAATTGGAGGCCTTATCGGCGGCCGAACTGAAAACCGTTTAGTGTTTCATGATCAGTAGAATTTATCTGATTTTATGGTATATTTATCTGAAAATTGATTAGGAATGATTAAATTAGATTACAATGAGTTAATTGCAAACTTGGACTTAATTACCATATTGCCACTCCTAGTGGGCCACTTAGAATAATATATTAGGCCTTATTACATGTTGATCAAAGCTTCTCCTCAGCCATTTCCTTAGTCCCCACCGAAATTAGAAGAGAGCTAGAGTGAGAGAGTGATTTCATTTGGTGTATTGGCTTACTCTTGAAGAATTGCTTGGAATTGGTGTATAACTTGGCACAATCTAGCTTCCTTACCTTGAATTGAGACTTAGGTAAGTAAATCCATCTTCTTCTTGTTGTCTTGAGCTTCATCTTGCATGTTCTAGACTCCATTGTAGAATTAAGCCATAATATAGTGCATAGAGGTTGAATTATGCTTGGATTGTTGCATGCATGGCCATTTTGGTGCATTTTGGAAGTTGAATTCATGGAAGAGATGTACATGCATGTCCATGTTTATATTAAAGTCCATGTTTTCATTTTTGTTTTCCAACTATTGAGCTCTTTAGAGCAAGGATTGAAGCTTGAATTTGGTTCATAGTCCATGCATGTCATGTTTGTAGTTCACTCTTGAAAAATGGTTTGAAATTGAGTTTGATTAAACACTCTTGGGCTTTGATTTCTTAAATTGAGTTTTGAAACATGTTATTCTATGTGTTTAAAAGAGTTTTTCCAGAAAATAGCCCAAGAGGATCGAAAATGTTGCTTTTGAATTTGGTTTTGAGCTTGGGACTCAAATCTGGGATTTCCAGATTTCTGTTGTCCGCTCGAGCGGACGAAGTAGCGCTCGAGCGGAGAAATCGAGCTCCCAGCATCTTGCACTGTGCATCAGTCCGCTCGAGCGGAGTATTGGGCGCTCGAGCGGAGGACTGGGTGACACGCTCGAGCGGGCTTCGAGCGGAGATTTCACCTATCCAGTACTTTTTGGTCCGCTCGAGCGGGGATGTTGCGCTCGAGCGGGGACCTTTGTTTGCTTGTCCGCTCGAGCGGGGAAACCTACGCTCGAGCGGGACTCTGTTTCACTGAAAATTCTGCAATTGTGTTCCATGCGCATCTTTGCATCCTCATCCCATCCTAGGCATTCTTAGGCCTAGTTTAAGACATCTTAATGAGGATATAGATGTAGAACACACCGAGGCATAATAGGAAGTTAATTATGGTACTTCCCCAACTGTTAAACTTAGAGTGTGTTCAATTTGTTTACTGTTTAGGGTTGGCACTCGGGGACGCGCTCTAGCATACTGTAGCCCAATCTCTGTGAGTAACAGATTGTGTAAAGATATGTTCAAAATGGTTATCTTTTGAATACTGAACAGAACTGTTTACTGAACTGATATTGTTATTAAATGAATGTATGTCCTGTATTGTGAACTGTACTGTGGCATCCTTAGCACTTATTGCTTACTGTTATTGTTACAGAGCTCTGTCGGTTTCCTTGTGGAACCATACTGTTTATTGATTGATGGCCATCACTACTGTTGGGTCTGTTGAGGCCCGGTCCTTTTGGACCTACTGTCTATAGGCTAATGGATGTACCACATATGATTGATTGACTGACATACTGAAAGACTGAAATGCTGTTTAATGAACTGTTTTCATTACTGTAAGGACATTCATTCATAACCTCTTTACGCATTACGTTATTCACTGGGCTTTAGCTCACTGTTTATATATATATGTAGGTTCTCAGCAGCCAGACCGGAGCTAGGAGCGTGGGTTAGTCCCCAATTTTGTCAAGCCAGCCTATGTGCCTCACTGCGAGGTTCCGAGACGCCATGCTATGGCTTGGGGTGTTTTTGTGTTCCCCACCTGTCTCTTGACTGTTTTGTATTATTGTATAAACTGTTTACTGTTTGACCGTACTGTTATCGAGGGATTAAGTCCCCGTACTGAACGTTGTATATGATTGTATAGACTGTACTGTTTTGAACTGTATGAATGCATGAAAAATGTTTTTGGCATACAGATTGTCACAGCTCAATGGACACTAGTTATTTATTGTATTGGCTTCCGCCAGGCCCTGTACTCTGTTTTACTGTATGACTGTTCAGCAGGCCTTCGGTAATCTCGGATTACTGGCCAGTTACGGTGCTAAACCCATAGGGCCGGGTTTGGGTCGTGACAGAGTGGTATCAGAGCGATACTTAACCACGAGTTATACCGCACACACGTGTCCAAATGAGCTATAGGGTGTCCTAGAAAAGTGATTAGGGCATCTCATGAACTTGAAAAGTGTGTGCTTATGACTGACTGAATATATGTTAAAATGCTAAACTGTTTAATTGTACAACTATTTATAATGATAACTGTTATAACTGCTTATAGTGAAATGGATAACGCAAGCACTGCAAATGAAACTGAATCATCATCCTCTGAGGCCAGAATGGCCAGACTTGAACAAATGATGGGACTAGTAATTGAAAGACTTGATCAACAACAGAACCAACAGCCCCCACCTCCTCCTCCTCCGGTACAACCGGAACAGAATGTACAGAATGTGGACGTTAATGAGGTGGACATTATTGCACTGACTCATAAATTCAGCAAGATGAAACCGCCGTCCTTTCAGGGAGGCTTAGAACCGCTAAAGGCTGAAGCTTGGGTTTTGGAGACTGAAAAATTGTTTGAAGTTTTTCCGTGCTCGGAAGCACATAAGGTATTGTTAGCCACCTTTACATTGCAGGAAGAAGCTAGAAGGTGGTGGATGTTGATCCGTGATACCAACACTGTGGTGACTTGGGCTCAGTTCAAGGAGTCCTTCTTTGAAAAATATTTTCCTCAATGTGTCAGGGATAGAAAGGTAACTGAATTTGAACAACTGAAACAGGGCACAACGTCTGTTGCCGAATATGAGAAGAAGTTCACCGAGCTTGCTAGATATGCACCGCATATGGTGGACACCGATTACAAAAAGGCCAGGAAGTTTGAAGGCGGCCTGAATGTTCCTATCCTTGATAGAGTGAATATGTTGAAACTGCCGACTTATGTGGGTGTTCTTGATCGAGCCTTGATGGCTGAATCAAATATTGAAGCACTGAAACAAACCGAACCACCAACAACTGAATGGCGCAGTAAAAGACAGGGTTTCAAATTCAAGAAAGGCAAACATAACTCTGCAAACAAGAAACAGAACACGGGGTCAACAACTAGCCCCAGCCAAGGGAGTGGGTTTACCCCACCCTGCTCCGTATGTGGCAATAAGCACAAAGGGGTTTGCTACCAGATTTCAGGAGCTTGTTTCAGATGTGGCAAGGTGGGCCACAGAATTAAAGACTGTCCCTCTGCCCCGCAAGCCGGTAGTAAAGCTGCACCAAGCGCAGCAGCATCAAATGTAGCACCAAAGCCTAACCCCAAAGCTACCGGGAAAGAGCCTATGAGGTAGGGCCGAGTATTTGCCCTAGTACCGGGAGACGTTCAGAATACTGAGACCGTTGTGTCAGGTATCCTCCCTATTTGTACTCAGAATGCATATGTATTGATTGATTCGGGGTCTACACATTCGTATGTGTCGCATGCTTTTTCGCGTAAATTGAATAGACCCTTAGAACCCATGAATTATCTGCTAGCTGTATCATCACCTGTTGGGGGATCCATGACATGTGCATATATGTATCCTGCTTGTGAAATTATTGTTGGGGATATGCATCTGTTTATTGATTTACTACCGTTGAACATAGATCATTTTGATGTAATATTGGGGATGGATTGGTTACAAAAATATCATGCCACTATAGACTGCGTAACAAAACAAGTAGTTTTCCGTCCACCGGGTTTGCCCGAATTTGTGTTTAATGGGAGTGGAGTAGTACCTCCTTCGTATTTGATTTCTTCTGTAAAAGCTGTCAAACTGATTAGGAAAGGGTGTAAAGGATATCTGTGTTCCGTACTGACTGTGTCTACTGATGATTGTGTTAAAACTGATGTGAATTGTATTCCTATAGTCAGAGAATTCCCAGATGTATTTCCAGATGATTTGCCAGGGGATTTGATTGATAGGGAAGTTGAATTTACTGTTGATGTGATTCCGGGTACACAACCAATGTCTAAAGCTCCCTACAGAATGGCTCCAACTGAACTGAAGGAATTGAAAGTACAATTGCAGGAACTGCTAGACAAGAAGTTTATCAGACCCAGTACTTCACCGTGGGGTGCACCTGTTTTGTTTGTAAAGAAGAAAGATGGCTCACTGAGACTGTGCATTGATTACCGTGAATTGAACAAGGTAACTGTGAAAAATAAATACCCATTGCCGCGTATTGATGACTTATTTGATCAGTTACAGGGTGCACAAGTGTTTTCCAAGATTGATCTCAGATCGGGATACCATCAACTGAAAGTTAAACCAGAAGACATTGATAAAACTGCTTTTAGAACGAGGTATGGCCACTATGAATTTTTAGTTATGCCGTTCGGAGTTACCAATGCCCCAGCTGCATTTATGGACCTTATGAACAGAATTTTTAAACCATACCTTGATGATTTTATTGTGGTATTCATTGATGACATATTGATTTATTCTAAGACTGTAGAGGAATATGAACATCATTTGAGACTTGCCCTACAAACCTTAAGAGAACAGAAACTGTATGCTAAACTGTCTAAATGTGAATTTTGGCTAGATCATGTTATGTTTTTGGGGCATGTTGTTAGCAAAGATGGAATTTCTGTTGATCCGCAGAAAATTGAAGCTGTAGTAAACTGGCCTAGACCAACAAATGTGACTGAAGTCCGAAGCTTTTTGGGACTAGCCGGGTATTACAGAAGATTTGTCAAAGATTTCTCCAAAATTGCCTTACCACTGACTCAGTTGACACAGAAGGGGATATCATTTGACTGGACTGACCAGAGAGAATCAGCATTTCAGGAGTTGAAAACTAGACTCGTGACTGCACCAATTCTTACCTTGCCTACAGGTACGGATGGTTATACTATTTTTAGTGATGCTTCTCATAAGGGTTTGGGATGTGTTTTAATGCAGAATGGGAGAGTTATTGCTTATGCTTCCCGACAGTTGAGACCACATGAAAAGAATTACCCAACCCATGACCTGGAACTTGTTGCAGTGGTGTTTGCACTGAAAATTTGGCGTCACTATTTGTATGGAGCAACATGTGAAGTGGATACTGACCACAAGAGTTTGAAATATTTCTTCACACAGAAAGAACTGAATATGAGACAGCGGAGATGGCTTGAACTGATAAAAGATTATGACCTACAGATTCTGTACCATCCGGGAAAAGCCAACACCGTTGCCGATGCTTTGAGCCGAAAATCGATTGGGAACTTAGCCTGTTTGCTGACTGGACAGAAGGAGTTGCTTTGTGACCTTGAAAAGTCTGAGATTGAAATTGTTTTGAAGGAACAAGGTGGAACCTTAGCTGCTATTTTTGCTCAACCAGCATTGATTGAAGAAATTAAGGAGAAACAACAATTGGATGGTTACTTGAAGAAAATCATTGAAGAAAGAGATTCAAAACCGAAATCGGGGTTCAAATTTGAGAACAATGTACTGAAATTTCAAGAAAGACTGTGTGTACCGAATGACACTGAACTGAAAAGAAGAATTCTGCAAGAGGGCCACAATTCAAAATTTTCTATTCACCCGGGGAATACGAAAATGTATCAAGATTTGAAATTGAATTTCTGGTGGCCGGGAATGAAGAAAGAAATTGCCGACTTCGTGTCCAAATGTCTTCATTGCCAACAAGTCAAAGCTGAACATCAACGACCCGCTGGATTATTGCAACCCTTACCCATACCAGAGTGGAAATGGGAGCATATCACGATGGATTTCATCGTTGGGTTACCTCACTCCAGAAAAGGTATGGATTCAATTTGGGTTATTGTTGATAGACTGACTAAATCTGCACATTTCCTACCTGTCAAGACAATCTATAATGCGGACAAATTGGCTGTTATCTATATTGATGAAATTGTGAGATTGCATGGAGTGCCTGTGTCTATTGTTTCTGACAGGGATTCGAAGTTTACATCGAGATTTTGGCAAAGCCTACAGACTGCATTGGGTACTGAATTGAGGCTGAGTAGTGCTTATCATCCTCAGACAGATGGACAGTCAGAAAG